>CM038557.1:5790068-6403068 GCA_021527575.1 Ensete glaucum | reverse complement strand
GAATTTATGATTATTTTTTCTTGAATAATTAAATTTTAGAGTATGGTAAAAGTTTGTTGCTATTATTATTATTATTATTATTATTATTAGAAAAAACATGAACATACGTTTTTTTTTTTTTGCAAATTCTTAATACAATTAGTTCTATTTGAATTTTTTTTTTTGCTTATACTGGTAATTTTATATCATCGAATAATATGAGATCTAAAGGTGCTGCTTAACTTAGCTGGTAAAAATTTTGATAGATTTATCGTAAGGTTCTAAACTTGAATCATGCCTTCACCGCTTACACTTTGTAAAAAATAATCTTATAATTATTGAATATTTTCCGTACTATTTTTCATTAGGATCAATGGTGATGGTACGATCGATGGCAGGTTTTTACTATTCTAAACTAATTAATATATCCTTCTTATAAATAGATTATCGCAACGAAAAATCTAATATCCCAATGAACTTTTGTAGAATTAGATGCAAACATCACTGCACTAAGTTATATGATGCATTCAACACACAGTGAGACATTCATATTGAGACGGGCCGGGCCGGGCCGGGCCTTCTTATTTATGGGTCGGCCTGTCATAGGAAGAGTTGAGCAACAACTCAACATGCGAGTCAAAGACGGTCAACGGCGTCAAGGTTTTGTTTGGCTGGTGCTCTAGTCAACGTCCAGCTCGCTCAACCAGAACCCCACCCCCAAACCCCCAACCCGCCCCCTCCTCCTCCTCCTCCTCTTCTCTCTCTCTCTCTCTCTGAACCATTACGATGGGCGGCAGCCGCACCAACCCGACCGCCAGCTATAACTGCCGCCGCTGCAGCTCCTGTTGCTACCGCCACGGTCACCTCGGTGCTACTGCAGACAGCGCGAAGCGAACCATCCCACCGCAGCCATTGAATGCCTCCAAGTAATCCTCCGACATGCTTTCAATGGTCTCTCTCTCTCTCTCTCTCTCATGAGGTCGGATTATTGATTGCAGAACTTGTGGTGTTGTACTACCACTCCAGACAATGCGTTGATAAGCTCACATCCAAGCGTACGTCAACGCATACGTGCATCTGCATGTAAATGTGAGATTACATGTAGAAAAGCCTTTTAGGGTCACATTCTGTAGCCTGCAAAGTGAAGAACTGCTCATTGATATAAGATGTAGTTGGCAGAACAAATCCTTGATGTATTTGCAATATTACTATTTGGATCATCAACATGCTTTGCTCCATGTAATGCTAGTTTAGCTGTTTTTTCTCTTTACAGTGCACTTCAGAAATTGTAGAGAAGGTGAAACCGAGCATATTAAACTGTCAAAGGATTCAACCAGGTACCAAGATATCAGCATTATATTCTAATTAATTGACGCTATTCATGTTTGTTATGTAATTTTTAATATGATCATGGAGTCAGCAAGACGGTCCCTCCATGTGTGTAAGTTCGTCCGCATTAGCCTCCAAACGAAGTGGAAGATAAAACTTGAAAGAAGGCGATGGTGCGTGCTCCTAGGCCCTATTCAGGTCGAGGCTATCGCTCTGGAACTCATCTCAGGTCAGTCGAAAATCCCTACACAAAGGCCTGACCGAGATGGTCTCAGAAAGTTTGGTTTGTAGAGAGAGTTCTTAAGAGGTAGAGAGCGGAATTCAAGAAAAATCCCTTTTTCATAGTCATAAGGGTGGCTTTATACCTGCCAAAGGTCGTATATTCCCAATGTTTTTAATATCGAAAAGTCTACTTTTCATAGTCATAGGGGTGGCTTTATACCTGCCTGCTAGAGGTCGTCTATTCCCAATGTCTTTAATGTCGCTTGTGTTCGGTCACAATGTTGTACGCTCTCATGCTGTCATGGACAAAAATATAAATAAGGTGTTCGATGTAATGCTCATGTTTATCCATGTCCTTCGGTTTTTGTACATTGTTTGTATAACAAATAGCGAGCTTGCGGTAGGCTTGGGAGCCTTAGTTTGGTTAGCTTTTGTGGCCGATTTTGGCTTATAAATAAGAGTTGTGTCATGTCAGCACTTATGGGGACTTCGGTCTGAATGAACAATTATCCTTTGTATGAAATCGTTTAAAACTTGTAAAGTCCATAGTTGTAATCTGTATTGGCTATATAAAGTGTTTGCTAAAGCTGATGCTTATAGATCCCGTGGGAAGTACTTTCTCTAACCCGTTTTCTCTTTTATAAGTCCTAAGGGGCCCTAAGAGGTTTTGGGGAGGCTAACTTTTGTGGACGGACTCGCAAGGGTGCTGCATGAGTTAAGCAAAACCAACTAAGTTCGTGACATTTTGGTATCAAACAGGATAAGCATACGTAAAAACACTTGTCATGTAAACATGTGGGACTTAATTGGAGTGCGTGGAGGGCAGCCAACATGCATGATTATTTGAAATAAATGGACATAGAGATGTAGGAAAAAGAGTTGCTCAAAGAAGCGGACATCCTTGATTAGCATTCAGAAGAATGGCCAACCCTTTGCACGAGAGTCATCACAAAGACAAGCAAGCTAGAAAGAATGTGTAGCATTCAAAGGTTGGAATAACTGAGTTTGAGCTATGGCTCGACGTTGGCAACCAAATTTGACGGTGCTCAAGGCAAGTGGGCGCTTAGTAAAAGATGAGACGAGCAAAGTGGGATGTGTTGCTCAACGATCGAAAGAGTTATACAAAGCTTACAGAGGTGAGGGGAATTGCTAACTCAAAGAATTCGACACTCAAGCAAGGGCTTGTATGTGGACGATGGAGTGTTCGTTGTCATCATAAGGCAATCGGAACTTGGTGCCATGGTGCACTGAAATTTTTCTTTGGCATGTAATGGATACATCCGTAGGAAACTGAAGTGTGCAACAAGTTTACCACATTGCTAAGCCTTAAAAGGTGCAACAGAGGCTGTATTGGCGAAGAGTTACAATCTAACAAGCGCATTTACGGGGGAGCAGAACAATGCATAGATTATTCAGTAAGACGAAGTAATCCAAGGGGATAGTGGTCTCCGAAACTTCCAAAGGGAAGAATGCAAAGAGGAAAGTTACTCCAACATGACAGATATCCATAAGGGATAGGTCCTGATTCTCTAAAGGGAGAATCATGTATAGCGAACCACACATATTGAGTAAAAATATCTCAAGATAGTATCTCCACAAAAGTCAACAGATCAAGCGAGCTGTGAGAAGTTGTTGTATGATCTTGAATGAAGTAATACATTGGTGGATACATTGCGAGATCAAGTGGGGGAGCGACAATGACAACATCATATGAAGGCACACTTAGAGTCGATATGGAAATCAAACTCAACGAAGGGCTGACCCGTGAAATTGTGGGCATGAGGGCTACCATCAACTCAATGCAAATCGAGAGACAGAGTAACTTAGGTGGAACTTGATGAAGTATCCAAGCCGCATGAAGGGATCGACCTAGAAGATATAAACATGGAGCGAAAGCACGGAGCTTTCCTTGGACAAAGGTCAAGGACATGAACTCTTATAGAGGCAAGAGTGAGATGATGTCATTCCATGATTCTTCATTCTGATGGGGTGGACTCATTTTGCATAGTGTCAAAGACGAAGCGAGCTTCGAGGCACATGCACCTTATCTCAGAGAAGCATTTGACAAAGGAACTAAAGTGATTCAACTTGCGGAGGTGAAGTTGGGATCAGAATGTCTTAGCATGAGGCAAGAGTATACAAAGGCGGGCATTCTTGAAGAATACGTCACAGTGCTGCCATTCGAGTTATCATAAAGAAAGTGGTGTGCAACAGAGATTGTGCTGGTGGGGAATAAAGGCTCAGCATCCAGATAATGGTGCACCAATTTTAGCAAAGTCCAAAAACTTCATCTAGGGTTGACTTGAGAATGGGTGGGCGAAGGTGAATTACTAAAGGAGCGAACGCAATCAAAGGTAGCGAAGGCCATAGGATGTACTAGCAAAGGCCACACAGGGAGAGATCGTGGTCCGAGTTCATCACATATAAATCTGAATGCAATGAAGATGTCACCAGGAGACAACATGGTGCAGCGGATCATAAAGGAATAGTTCATAGCAATACAATACACGCAGAGATTTCCCATGATGCACACGATCATGCAAAAGTATGATCAGGAGCTACTAGGAGCTTCACTTCAGTGAACAACACAATAACAAAAAGGAGTATGGATTCAAGGAGTAAATATCATGGTACCACAGAAGCGTGTCTTCTATTCGTGCACATCGAATATTGCATCGAATAAAAGCATTGGTTATTAGTATATGGGGGTTATGTACCAGCGAGGGAGAATTTCGAGTACAAGTATTATAGAGTCCCATAAAGGAGACTTGATCATATAGAGGTATAATCGGAGCGACTTGAGAGTTTGACTGCTCCAGTGCTTATACTTGCTTAAGGGAGCCCGACAAGTAAGATGACAAGGTTGAGTAAGCGAACGTTACTACCTAAAAAGCTAAAGAGAATATAATCGGCGCGAGCCCTATAATACGATGGCAGAGGCCATGCATGAGAGTTGCAGTCCATCTTTCTAATGACCAAGGAAAGCTACTTAGAGATCATAGAGGTGTTGAAGTAGGTGATCGAAAGGGACGAGAAAGCGATGATGAGTCCTGAGGGGCTTAGCTACCAAAAAAAAAAGTGTCGGTTAGAAAAGAGATAGACTCAGATGAGTGCCACAGTGCTACAGAGGCGGATCTACCAATCACGAAGAAAGAGACGCAGATACAAGGCAACATATAGTAGGGCTATGGGCTCGATAATGTCATGGTACCGTAGAGACGAAACTTTCATGGAATCATCGATCCCTTGCTCTCATGGAGAGAGAGCGTTGGTCATAAAAGGGGCCAAGGATGTGAAAAATGTAGAGGCAAACTCCAAGTACCAAGATAGGGCGGAAGGGCACAGATCATTAAACTTCATAAGACTAGTATCGACGAGCTTCTCATCAAAATAGCCGAAGGTGAGGGAGTTTGGGTTGATGCAGGAGTGCTCGACCAAGAAAGAAGTAGGCAATACATGTTGTTGTACCTTTTCTACTCAAAGAAGTAGGCGACAAAGATTATGGAGAAGATGATACTATCCCAGAGGTGACTAGAACTATCAAAGACTTACTCTAAGTTTAGGGACTCCAAATTGGGATGAACTTTTACTCTTTTCGGGCAAAACTTCTTGTAATCCGGAAGTTCGATGGTATTAGGAAGATAAATTATAGTAGTTAACTCAACGCAAGGAGTGCAAACACTTCAAGTAATTCGAAAGTATAAGCAAAGAGCAGGCGAAATACTAGTAACCAGCTCTATGTATGAAGTACAACCTCGAGGAAGCGGGCGAAATCAAGTAACCCTTGCCTTCTCAACTTAAGAGAGTAGGCGAAATTGAGTACCTCAGTTCTTGTATCTTGAGGAGGCAAGCAAAATCAAGTAACCCTTGTCTTCTTAACTCAAAGAGAATGAGCAAAATTTAGTACCCTAGTTCTCTTATTTATCCAGCAAAGAAGCTCTGCATAAGTTCCAAGACCTTTCAAAGAAATCTAATGAAAGATGAGTTGTCAAATCCTCACCAATGATGATAAGTGCTACTAAGAGTAGATTGTCAGCTTCATTTCCTAATAGAATATCAATTGAAAGTGAAAGTGATGTGAAACCACTTAGAAGTGACAACTAAGTTGAAGAAGAATCGATAGGCAAATTTTGTGAAGGAATGACCTCAAAAACTTCAAAGCTTATAAGGCAATGCTCGTTAAAACTCCAACAAATAGCCATCCAGTTTAAGTAACATGAGATCATTGTGATACTGGCACATAACAAGAAAGATCTTTTCCTTCATCATAAAGATCTGTAGGAATCAACAAGGATCAGCACAGCTTAGCCAAACCCACAACAAAGTTAGTTATTGGCGAGTTGAAGTGCATTGCGGATCAGAGTTCGACTACTCAACAACAGTGGTGAAAAGCAGCTGGGAGTCAAGGGGTGTGTTACAGCTAAAGTAGAAGATAGGAGATATAGCAAAAGGTAAGGAGATGTACTATTTACAGTAGCTTCGACAACGACATCGAGGGAATAAGTGGGGGAGAATGTCATGGACAAAAATATAAACAAGGTATTCGATGTAATGCTCATGTTTGTTCGTGTCCTTCGGTTTTTGTACATTCTTTGTACAGCAAGTAGCGGGCTTGGCAGCCCTAGTTTGGTTAGCTTTTATGACCGGTTTCAACTTGTAAATGAGAGTTGTGTCATGTAGGCACTTGTGGGGACTTCAGTTTGTAATAGACTATTATCTTTCGTTGCAACCATTCATAACTTGTAAAGTCTATAGTTATAATTTGTATTGGGTATATAAAGTGTTTGTTAACGTTGTTGCTTGTGGATCCCGTGGAAAGTGATTCCTCTAACTCATTTTCTCTTTTGTAAGTCCTAAGTAACCTTAGGAGGTTTCAGGGACGCTAACCTTTACGGATGGACTCGTAAGGGTGCCGCACGACTTGGGCAAAACCAGCTAAGATCGTGACAATGCGATCCTCGAGTCCTTGCCGAACCCGCTCTCGTACTTGACCATGTTGTGCGAGGGGTTCACGTTGACCATATCTACACAAGGTCAGCCATACCAGTGCAAGGTCGATTGTACCAATGCCAGGTCGGATATATCTACACCGGGTCGATCGTTCTAGTACCATGTCAACCAAAGACGTGGCATGTGATGGGCAGCCCATTATCCACTCTATCAATGTTCATTCAATCAAATAGATCGCATATTTATGTGATAACGTTGGAGAAATTTAATGAGCGTTGCTTCTTGGGACTGAATGCATATGTACGTGAACTTAAAAGAAGGAAAACAAATTAATGTGATTGCCAACACCGTAAACCATAAAAATCTTTTGCCAACACCGATCGACAACCATCTTGACAAAAGTATGCAACGGTCCTAATGGCGTGCCGTCCACGAAGTCCGAACGCGTTCTTGGAACACATTATATGAACATGTCATGTCGAAAACAACCTAATAGCGAGCGAAAGGATCCAATTAATTGATGATAGCTATCGGTGTACGACAAAAATTCTCAGCCATTCATTGCATTATTCAACACTATTTACTCGAAAGAGAATTTTTGTACAGTTATAGTGATACCACTCGATATAAGTCTGTCATGATTCTGGAAGAAGGAAAAAAAAAAAGAGAGGTGTCCATCGATCACCAGCTTAGTGTATAACATGCATGGTAAATAATGTTATCTTCTGGATGCTGGGCCAGTGCAAGCACACAGGCATGAACTGAGAGACAAGAGGGTTGGATGCTTGTGTGAAGTCCAAGCACAAGAAAACAAAATAAATGTATCCATACGTATGTGAAGAAGACAGCGAGGGAACATGTAGATGACTCCTGGAGGCAGAAGACTCCAGCGGAGGGTATGTGTCATTGACCTGTCAGTCTATTGATTGCTTGGCTTCTCACTCAACACAAAACGCGTGGGGTTTTGGTCCATTATTTCCAGTGGCTGAGCACCCACAGGACTGTACCATCTTAAATATCTTAGAGAAGATGGTAGTCTCTCAGCTAGGGTTTGGCGTATCACTCTCAGGTTCAGTAGTCGCTACACCTTCACATGAGCATTCTTCGCATAGATGATCTTTTGTTTCTTGTCGCCATGCTCCATCAGCAGACTGTTGAACAGATACAGCAAGTGAAAGAAAGAAAAGCCATGTCTGAAGAATGAATGACACTTACAATTACCAGATCATAAGGAAAGTATCTTAGTAGTGTTAACCTTTGGCTAGAGAACTTAGGATGGGTTGTTCATCCTCTGAACCCTAGCTTTTGGGAATCCCTTCCCTAATCTTGTTCGACACCTACATCCATCACTTGTTTTATCTGAATGACAAAAGTTAAAATGAAATGACGTAGCTATAGTAGCTATTGTTTTCTGTGGAGCAAGTGGACATGAGATGTATGCTTTTTCTTTTCTTCTTTCCGAGAAGATAGTTCAACAGATTTCAACTACATTATGAGAACTTATACTGTAGAAGGCACTACTGATGCAAAGTGCTCATCTTCTGCACTTACCCTCCAAAGACAGCTTGCTTATAGTTTGTGAAAGAGAGAGAGAGAAGCAATAGACAAATATAACATGGTAAGATAGCTTTGTGTTGCTCTAATTAAGGATCCTTAATTTGTTCTTTCTTTTAGCCTCTGTATGAGTGTGCATGCAACTATTTACACATGGTGTTTCTTGTACTGTTCATGAATTGCTTGTGCACAAATGCCTTCCTAAGGCCACCATGTCACCTTCATGGCAATATCCAACTAGTTAAAATCTGATCAATAGCATGTGCATAGAAATTTCTTCCAGTAGCGATGGTAACACCAGTTGAAAATTTAAAGGAATCAGGACTTTGGGTGGAGAGATCTAACTTGTCCTTCGCCTAGGACAGATTAGATAAGCCTTTAGTGGTTCTTATTAATTGCATCGTTAGTCCATATAAGGACTACATATATATGGATTCATTGTTCTTTTCTGCAGCAGCTATCATTGGACCAAACAATGATTACATTTTAATCATGAGAGGATCTTAAAAGCTTGCCTTATGTGCATATAAACGTTCTATATACGTAACCTGTCGAGCTGCTTTTTTGCTGAAATCTTCCTCTTCTGTTTATCAAGCTTAGAATGCACCAAATATGTAGGATCAGTTCAATCAATTCTGATGTAGAGATTACAGAACATGAATAGGAAAAGATCATTCCAATCCAAAATGGCCACATTTCGATCAATGGGACGATGCTAATCCATGCATAGTTGAGCGTTTCTCTTCATTTATGTTTCTGTCCATTGCATGAATCTGAAAAATGAATGACACCAAACCAACGGAAGAATAAAAGGAAGTGTGTCACGAGTCTACAGTTGCTTGTCATTGTCTTCCTCTCCACAAATTATTATCTCACTCTAGAAAGGAAGAGAAGAGGCGAGGCTTTTGCGGTGGTCACACGCTGCACAAAAGAGAGATGCATGGACCTTGAGAGAGGACCACTGCTTCTCGAGAGCATTCAATGGTGGTGACCTCTCAATCCTTCATCTTTTGTCTCCCTCTTCCTCTTTACCCACTTAATGACACTGATATGGTGCACGCGCCGAAGCCACCGAAGTCATTGAATTAGCTTCTTCAACGTCTGTCATTCACCACCACTTCCATCTCTTCTTTGCTCTGCCATAAATCATGTACCGAACTCGATGAATGCAGAGGTTGTACACAGGTGGCACAGGAAAAGTGATATTGTATTGCATGGAGTCAATCAAGTGTGATATGAAAGAAGCCATCTTGTGTTACATACAAGCCATAGATTAGTTTTGTGATCCATTGCCTCTTCCTATAGGCGTTGACTTCTCCTATGTCCTTCCTATATGCTTACTTTGATGTAGGTCAAATTGACTGGTGTGCATATGAATCTTTGGTACCCAAAGAAGAAGTCTTTCATAGTCATTTTCGGGTCGATGATGTTGGACCAAAGACAATCCCTATAAGATCTTGTTCCTCTTTCGGAGTCAAATTGACTAATACCAACTGCAAGCAATGAAGGTTTATGATTCTTAGTGAAGTTTTTTTTTTCAAACTTGACAAAAGTTGCAGGGCCATATTGATTTGTGGTCTATCAAGCTAGCTTTGCATCCATTATGGCTCCAACGAACGACCGAATACGAAAGCTCCAAGCTACCAAACATTTCAAACCACAATCTCACTATCATTTGGCTTCATGTCAATGCGCCAAAAGTTGTAAATCTTTTTGCGAGAAACTTCTAACATCAGCACTACTATCACTCTCAATTGTATTGCTTGTGATAGTATGAAGCACTATGTATGGCTGTTTGTGTTACAATTCAATGAGATTGTATTATCTTAATCCAGTGTGTATATACCTTGATTAATCTCTACTCTACAACATAATGAAAGAAACCCACCCATCTGTTGTGCTTTGGCCGCTCTTTTCCTAAGAAAAGAACCTGCCTTCACTTGGTCTCTTGTTGAAGAACAGTGGTTCATGTCTTGAATAGGAAAGAAGAGAGCAGTTGGACAATCAAAATGAAGAGAGAGAGAGAGAGAGAGAGAAGGATACAAGAGAAGTATGCCCTATCATTATGAGCTTATTACAGCATCTGCATCTTTTCCAACAATATAAAGTTGTGGATACTAAAAGAAAAGAAGATGAATTTACAATATCATCATCATTATGGTCCCATGACATGTGTTCTTGAGATCATGCTGAGCAAGAATGATATCTTTGTCTGCATGCTTTGATTATTTTCGGTCAAGTGGCCGACATGAATGTCAATTAATGTCGAGGAGCTGAGAGCCACTGGGAAAATGAGAGAGCCAAATCACTGCTTATTTATTATCTTCATTTCTTTACTAGTAAATCATAGGCATATTCAAGGATTTTTGAAGTCTAAATCTGCCACTTTATGCTTTCAGTGAACTTTAAGCTTTACAGCAAGTCTTTGGATTTGATATAGAGCAAAAGAAACACTCAGAGGAAGTGATGAAAACTCATTTATATTCCATATGATAAATAAATATTGCATTGATAATGAGACCAAATTACTTTAATTCCTTTTTTTTTTTTTTTGTTTATGTACAGTCACAAGACTCGAGTCCTTCCAGATAAAAGATTTATGATCACAAGGAACTTTGACTTATGGAATTGCCATAGTCTTGGAATGCAAATGACTCCTTTCGATATCTGCTTCTCCCAAATGCACACCAAGTCCTTTTCATTGGAAAATCTTGTGAATTATGATAGCTATCCATTCTAAGTTTGTTTGTGGAGAAGATTTGTGGAATTCTTGTTGCTTCTTCCCATGTCCTTCATTGAAAGGCCTAAGCCAGCATGCTGTGTGACCTAGAGAAGACTTCATCTCCTACCTATATCATCACTGGTATTCCTACTCCAAGGATAGAGTTCACATGATGAGACCATATGATATGAGTTAGGAGACCCCCATGGCTTGTTGTAGACCACATTTGCAGCTGCAGATCCTCTAAAAATTCCAAGATGCTTAGCCATCAAGTGATGGATGCATGTGTGGTGGCAGCAGAAGAAGCAGGTAAGAAGAACAGTCAAGGGAAAGCAATGCCTTCCTTGTGGTCATCTTCTATCAACTTGTTGGACCCATTTAATGCAAAAAGGGTTATCTGAGACCTTTCCTTAGTTTTTTTTTCCTGCATTATTTCTTTCTTTAGTTATAGAACAATCTATAGGATGAATTGGTCCAATTACAATGTTTTACACCATATCATAGCATTTTTAGCAATGCTAGGAAAATATTATAGTACAGTACAAAAACATTACGTTATAATTTTCTTTAGTATCGCTGAAAATATTATAACATTGTTTTTATAAAATTTATACAAAAATATTATGTTATAAAAAAAAAATTTAGTATCGCTGAAACCTTAAAAAAGAAGCTTTTTCTCGATAATTCGTCCTTAAAAAAAAAAAATCATAGTAGTAAAGAAGAGAATGAATCTGTAAAAGTCCTGTGAAGAAACCCCATAAGGTGAAGGCTGGCAGATGGTGCGTACATGCAGCTGCGAAAGGGTTACTTCTCTCACGAGTCCTGTGAAGAGAGACAGAGACAATACTGGTGATCTCCAAGACCGGGAAGGCACAACAGTGGGCGTGACATTAACCAGGCAGCAGTTTTCCCGAACCACAAGCAGTAACAGTGTTATAATATGCATTTTGTGTTGTGAGAGTTCTGCCTGTTGTTATCGCCTTCCTCCCACTTGCACCGCAGCGAGGGGTACGATTCACTTGTAACCACGTATTTATAGGATAGAGGATAGAGACGACGGGGGAGATCAACGCATGTATGACAACAGGGTCACCGGTGCATGGCAGTGGTTGCATCGGCCATGGGCGCAGGCGACGGCCACGAGCACGACCTACTCATGCCTGGTTTCCGCTTCCACCCGACCGAAGAGGAGCTGATCGATTTCTATCTCCGCCGGAAGGTGGAAGGCAAACGCTTCAATGTGGAGCTCATAACGTTCCTCGATCTCTACCGCTACGATCCCTGGGAGCTTCCAGGTTTGAGACCTCCGACCTGATCTGCATGGCTGTGTCTTGAACTGCAGCTCGCTGATGGATTCTGGGCACAGCGTTCGCGGCGATCGGGGAGAAGGAGTGGTTCTTCTATGTACCTAGAGATCGCAAGTACAGGAACGGTGATCGGCCCAACCGCGTGACCGCGTCCGGCTACTGGAAGGCCACGGGAGCCGACCGTGTGATCCGGAACGAGAACAACCGGTCGATCGGGCTGAAGAAGACCCTCGTCTTCTACTCCGGCAAAGCTCCCAAAGGCCTCCGAACCAGTTGGATCATGAACGAGTACCGGTTGCCGCAGAGCGAGACGGATCAACACCGCAAGGTAATTAGGGGAAGAACAGAGGTCACTGCTCTCGGCAACATTCATGCATGCCTTTGCTTCATATTCGCTGCAACATAACTAAATTAGGGTTTCCTTCGTGCCACTGCTTCCATCAATTGTCAACTGCTACTCTCTCTCTCTCTCTCTCTCTCTCCTGTTTTCTTTCTCCCTCTACCTTCATGCTTACTGTTTTGCCTTTGCCCCAATCTTGTTCTTCATCCTTTCTCCCTTTCTTGGACTTCTGCTTCCAAATTTATCACTTCCAAGAGGAAAACTCTCTCTCTCTCTCTCTCTCTCTCTCTCTCTATCTATCTATCTCTCTTGTTCTTCATGCTTTCCCCCTTGAGCTACCACTTCTTGTTGATCAAAGAAAGCAAATTGAATGTGGACTATGCAGTAATTCTTGTCCTGTTCAATTCTCCTGCATAGGAAAGAAGGAGAACAACAATCTCCTGCGCTCATATTAAACCTAATAATTCCTCGTCATGTGGATTAGCCTTCTGTTTCCTTCTTCTCACCAATATCACAAGTATGCATCAAGGTTATATGCCACTATCTTTTCCTTCTACGATTTGTCGTGAACTGTCTTGTGTTCTTCAACCATTGTTCTCTCACAAAAGAAAGGAACTGAAGGATCAAAGATCAGATTTTTTTGCAGGTTGAGATCTCAATCTGCCGCGTCTACAAAAGGCCCGGAGTTGAAGACCGTCCCCGACTCCCCGGCACGCTTGGTTCGAAGCCGTCATCGTCTCGAGGGACTGGAATTAACAGGAAGCACAACACTTCTCATCATCAGATTGGAGAAGACTCGCGCGAAGTACGAGATGGAAGCAGCACTAGTCTGCCGTCATCCTCCTTACTACCGAAACCTACCGTCCATGGTTCCACGACAGCTTCGGTGGCTTCACTGAGCTCAACCACGTCCACCGAAGAAGATGGAACTTCGTTCCTCCAATCCAACAAGATGAGTGGTGTAACCCCGACATGCTCACTCCTTCCTCACACCAGTCCGTCCATGGCCACCCAGATGATCGATGAACTCAACAGGTTAGTAGGTTTCAACCAGAATCACATGAACAACCCCACCCAGATCCTCCATCCGCCTTCCCAAACCCAACTCCAGAATCCCCTCGATGCTTTGCCGATGTCACTGGCAACTGCCTCGGACAAGCTATGGGAGTGGAATGCCCTTCAAGAGACTGGTAGGGAATACACCGGCTTCGAGTGATCATTCGTGACAGGCCAAAATTATTCGCATTATAGATCGATTTATATACCGATATATGTGAAAACTGCAGCATGTACTATTGTGGGTGAGCCCTTACTGTAGGAGGTTAGACATGTAACTCAACCAGGCCTTTGTAAGCTCATAAAGCTATGTGGTGTGCTGAAGTTTCTTCTTCTTTTGGATCTTCCATAATGTCTGTCTGTCACAGCTTCCGGAGGAAGAAGAGTGAGAATGAGATCAAATCTAGATCACCATTGTTTGAGTTTTGCCCATGAAATAATGATGCCATGGTTGGTACAAGACTTGCAGAGACTTGTTCCTCAATAGCAGACATGCAACTGCAGGCATGTGATTGCAGAATTGTCTTCTTGGTTTCAGAAAGTGGTGGTAGCCAACGTTGTGGGGATGAGACAATGCATGCAGCTTAACTCTGGAAGTTGCAGGTGCCTCAACCCTGATGCAATGCTAGTTCATATAATAGGCTACTTTCTATAAGGGATTGAGTATAGGATTCTGTGATGGTTTGATTTGTTCATACCGATCATTTGTTCTTAAAACTTTCCTTGAGCCGTCTTAGAAATGCATCTTCGTCTTTAGAGCTTATCATTATCTTCTGCTGGAAAGCATTTCACATTGAAGTATCCATCAATCATGAGAGATTTTGGAGCTACACATATATTAATAATGAAACAAAACTAGAGGGGATGAAGGAGAAAATTATTTTGTTGAGACTTTGGTTGCCTGACATTAGAAGCAGGAGAAACAAATGCCGAAGGGTAGATCTCATTGTGCTTTGATGTTTTTATAGATTTTGGCAGCATGAATTAATTATATATCAGATGCTGTGAGAGGAAATTTTCTTTTACAACTATAACTCTTGTTGTTGGAATTTATCTGTATCTGAAGAACAGAAGACATATCTGAAGAACTTGTTTCTAGGAAATTGAAGTCTGAGACTCTTATCATTCCTGATAGGAATTAATGATGCTAGGGGACAAAAGATGAGGAATGCCAGGGCTGAGGGTCATGGATTCTTGAAACATCCAACTCCCAAGTATATATGTACACTGATCTCTGACAGGTCTTTCCACTGGCTGCAGCTTGCAACTTCTCCAATGTCAAAGGGGGAGGGGTTGCAGCTGCTGCTGCATGGGGTTGTGTCAGGACAAGGCAACAACAAGGCCAGGTGGTGGGAACAACTCAGGTTCCCACCTGGCACTTCCTGCCAGGTCAGACTCAATCTGAGAGTGTCAGATTCCCCCTGTCTGAAACTTCAATTCCCAGGATCAGATCTTGCTGCATGGTCCAAATGTCCTTTAGCAAACTCCACATCTCCATATACTTCCTTGCTTCTTCATGCTCATCGAAATGTGTGAGGAAGACAGTGAAGCAGTTGCAAGCTTTGGGTCACAGATGTATTGCAATCGCTGGTACACAACAAAATGAAAAGATGAATAAAGTCTATTGTCCCAACTACTTCGCATCGATTAGACTAATCTTTTATCGCTATTGAGCTACGTAAAGAGCTAATCTTTTGAGGTCTTTCTCTGTCTCTTTCGTTTCACATCTTCTAATTGCAATCGTATGTCTCCTTAACTCACCTTCATATCATCCATCATACACGATTTTTTTTCTCGTCTCAGTTTCTATCGACATGATACATAATGCCTATGGAGACATTGAATTGAAACGTACCAATTCTCCAAAGCTTGGCCCGATATAGGATACGAATAGGCCTAAGCCCAAGAGGACATGTTGATGGCATTGATCATGTCTCTGCCCTACTTGAGGTTCACCCTTAGGTTCGATTCAATTTGCAACATTATGATGCCAACTGTGGTGATGAAACCTAACAGCTTGTTTCATCTCTATTGATAGGGTACGTAATGGATTTACCCAGTAATCTCGGACACATCAATCTCAAAGTCACATCACCTCGGCCACCTGAGCCCTTCCCAGCCACCTCGACACCACCGTACCATGTCGACACTTGTCATAGCACGACCGACTTGACATAGTGTCAATCGAGTTAACACTATATCAGTCGACCTTACATAGTTCTCGTCGACCGAGGCCCTAGGAACCAGCAGAGATAGTGACCAGTGCAGTGTCGTACGATCGAGTCAATCGAGGACGCTGACAACATTAAGGAACCTAGTACGATTGTCCCTAGACTCGCAAGTATAAAATACACCCTTAAAAACATCTCACGAGGCTATCTCTTTACGTACCGAATGCTCAAGATCATCTCGATCGAAACGCTATCGTGATCGTCAGAAGAACCACATCGGGTGCACGCCACCCCTACTAGGCCTTCGTACAAGATCCCACGGGAGCCTCCAAACAAAAACATCCCGAGATGTACATCTGAGATTCGATGGACATCTCTCGAGCTTTCTCATATCTTTCCGATCGATGAGAATAAATTATGAATACCGATGAAACCAAATCTTGTTGACTCCTTCACCATGACATAAAGTGTAATCGACTTTGGTGATCTGTATCTGGCATCCGATAATTCCACGAGACACGCATCAATTATGTTGGTGCTGCTTGGCACATCAGCCATCATGGAGGTCGCCAATGCTTTGAGATCCACGAATGACGTTGATGATCACTAAAATCATATATGACCACTAAAATTTCGCCCTTTTGAGGTATTAACAGTCTCTAGATGAGGGTGACGTCACTGTGTGTGGTGTAGCGTGTCCTCGTTGTTACCATCGAGGACGACATATACGATACGTTGCGTCGCGTAGCGTAGCGTGTACGGGTTGTAACGGGTCGGCGTACAGGTGTCACCTTCCCCGTGTGCTCACCGAACGAACCCGCGTCGCGTCGCGTCTCGTCTTCTACGCTTATTTAAATCAAACAGCGACGGCCACGGGATCCACTCCTTCCATCAAAAAAAGTACTTTGTCGTGTTCTTTTACCCACCGGTGTACACGTCCGATGATTACGGTCCCGGTGAGGACCCACATCACGCGGCTTGCGCCAGGATCGGCGGGGTACGCTTTGAGGTTCGTATTCCCAGCCGAGGGACATATTGCACAATAATTCGATTTTTTATACGATTAAATTACTGACATGTAAATATATTTTAATGCCGATAAAATATACATACAGAACGATTCACCAAAATAAATAAATAAATAAATCATATTTTAGATAATTTTCAATCACTTTCCATTTTATTTTTCTTGACTTAGTACTTTTAATTTTAAAAGCATCTAAATTATTCCTTTTTTTTCCTTGTTACCGTTCTTTAATTTGTTACAGTGTTTTTGACCAGTTGTAATATTTTGATCATCAACAAAAAGACTATAAATAATCTAAATAAACTTTTAACCTTAACTAAAATCATTATATGTATAAAAATATAATATTATAATGATATATGAGTAATGACAATAAAAGAAGTAGACATATCAACAAAATATTATGTATATTATTAAAAATATCATAAATGAGTTAAATAAAAATACTATAACAATTAAAAATGATAAAAGAAAGGGTAAATATGCAGAATATAAATATTTTTAGAATTAGGGATATTATTTGAAAAAATAAAAAAGTATCTTTTGAAAAATATGCAGAACTAAAATATTTTTTCTAAATTTTCTTTTATAAAATTAATCTGCGATAATTTTCTCTCCTTTTCGGTGACAAAATAAAAGGCGAGTTCTTTTCCGAACGAACGAAATAATAAACTCCAACGTCTCTCCTCGCTCCGTCGCTGAGTGGGTAGCGTTTGGCTTCCTAAATTTTGGTCTCTTGTCAAGATCATCTCTAGAAACAGCATTGGATCCTCTCCTCCCCCTTGCTACGATCGAGTGAGGAGTCTCAGGAAGCGTGGGAATGGCGGAGGAAGCTGCAGCAGTAGCTGTGGAGGGCGAGATGAAGCTGGAGTTCACTCCCACGTGGATTGTGGCCGTCGTTTGCTCCCTCATGGTCGTCATCTCCCTCGTCGTCGAGCGCCTCCTCCATCGCCTCGGAAAGGTCCTTCCTTTCTCTCCACTCTGACCCCTTCGTGAACATCCTGCATCGCTTAATTTGTCGATCTCTCAGGTTCTCAAGAGGAAAAACCAGAAGCCGCTCTGCGACGCTCTCCAGAAGGTGAAAGAAGGTGCCTCTCGCTTCCATCTTCCTTAGTTTCTCCCTCTTTGGTCGTGTTATGGGTTGTCGCTTATGAAAGCTGGAATCTTGGGGGTTACATGAGCAGAATTAATGCTTTTGGGGTTCATTTCGCTGCTGCTTACGGTGTTCCAAGGAGTCATTCAAGGGATCTGCATCCCCGAAGGATGGACCCTTCACATGCTCCCCTGCAAGAAAGAAGAAAAAATCACCAAGGCCCACTTCCAGACCGCCTTTTCTGCTGGCCATTTTGGAGGCGGCGGTCGGCGGCTGCTCGCAGGAGGTGGTTCTGTCGCCGACGCTCATTGCTTGAGCAAGGTTTGTTTGAAGTAATAATCCACGTTTCTTCCTGTACATACTGTTTCGCTGTTGTGCATATTATATTTCGGATATGGGATAAAGAAAATTTAATGAGTTCTTAAACAAATTCACAAAAGCCCTGGAATTGGGGGGGCTTTGTTATTCCTCGAAACATCGATCAAGGTTCTTGGTTTCAAACTTAAGCCAGTTTCAGTGCCTCCTAATGTTGTTTTCGTGCAAAATTATAGTTTGTCGAGTTAACTGTGAAAGTCGATACTTTTTGCATCAGTAATGGTAATTTCATAATACGATGTGCTTATAGTGACATGAAAAGAAGACAATGAAGGTAGGGTTTAAAGAGATGGTTAATAAATTTCGTTGTGAGATAATTACGTTATGGTATCTTCAGATCTGTGATCAGGATGAAGGAATGTTGGAGACGGCTCATAATATGATGTTTGGCAGCAACTTTTTTGTACTGCAAGATGCTTGGTTATGCTTGTGTTGAATTTGGGGGAAACATATCTAATAAGGTGGAGAAACCATATTGGACGGGAGCCTAATGTTGATATAAAGTATAGGTAATCTGTGCATGCATCTGTGAAAATTTAAGATAGCAAATGTTAAGAGTAAAATGAGTAACTCAGTTTGTGGTGCTTTGGTCTTATTCATATAAGAGGTGTTTGTACACCAAATGATTTCAGACTAGAAGTCTCATGACATGTAAAAGAAAATTAAAACAAAATGTTTTGGTTAGGAAAAGCAAGAAAGGCTATAGAACTTATAATGTGGTAGTATTTGCCTCAATGGACCAGACCCATATCGTTGGGATTTACAGCTTAAATGCTGCCACCGTCGAAGCTTAAGACTCTATGAAACACATGATCCTATCGTTTGACGTGCTTTCTCTATAAAAAAAAACAAATGCTAGAAGCAACCTGAGGCAAGTTGCATAGAGGTATATGATGTACATTAGAGCTTTTTGTGTTTTTTTCATGAAACCTATACTAAGAAATTTTGAGCATGTGACTGGCAAAATAAATTGCAATTCTTAGCCCTTGGGTCATGAGTAGAGGGTCTAGAGAAAAGAAACTAAGAATGAACACTCACCTTCATATTCAGGAGAAGATTATATGCACCCATTTTATCTGTAACAGTCATGAGACATTCTTATTGATGAAAAAGAACTCTATTAGTGTTGTTTGGTGGTAAATTCGATGCATGTATAATTCAATTGAAGTATATGCACCACACTCTCTTTTTAAAGATAGTAATTGCATTATGCCATAAGGAATAAACAAAAACCTTTTAGGTTCTCCATTAGTAGTTAACAGATACTGAACATACTTTGGTGGTGGCTGGCATCGCCTACCGTTCAGATTATTCTATAATCACAAATTGCATGACATATCTTACTTCATATTATCCCTCTCCACCTTCAAAATGACTCTTCAATTATGAACTATTTTGCAGTAGCACGTTTTTCCTGATCTCTTCTTTCTTTTTCAGGGAAAAGTTCCACTCTTGTCTCTTGAGGCAATTCATCAATTGCATATCTTTATTTTCATTCTTGCAGTCACTCATGTTGCTTTTAGTGCCCTAACTATGCTTTTAGGAGGAGCAAAGGTATGTGCTTCCATCAGTTTACTTGTCAGTTATTTTATGGATATGCTATGAAGATTTAAATTGAAGTCTGCTCAGTATTAAGCCTTCTGTTTGTTTATTAGATACGTCAGTGGAAACAATGGGAGGATTCAATCCAGAAAGAAATCACGGGAGATGGTATGGTTGGACTTTTTAGCTCAGTGTTGGCTTATTGAAGTATTTTACCTAGTGATCTTGGATAGGTATCTGAGACCAAACTTTAGTTGCTGACATTAGTAAGCTACTAGGTGCAGCTCCCAGACAGGTCACCCATGTAAGTCAGTTTCAATTTATCAGAGACCGCTTCAATGGCATTGGTGCAGATTCAGTGTTCACAAGTTGGTTGGTAAGTAATACATGATATATACAAGTGTTGACTCATCATAACTGTCTTGATACTGGTTCATCATGCTTAAAAGATTTTCCTAAGTTTGGACTAACTTTGTTATTTTTCCTTGGTCAAATAAGAAAAACTAAACGAATTTGGAACAGGAATGTTGCATATTGACAAATGTGAAACAGTCTTGTCTATGATTTTAAAATACTCAGCTTGAATGCCTGTTTGAAGTATCAAATTATGTATGTCATAAATAAAATGTATCATTGACCCAACTAACTTCACCTAACCTCCCGCTTTGTACATTCTACTGTATTCCCTGTTCTAAGGAGCAATACATGTTTGCTAGAAATTTATGAGACGGACAAAAGTTTATCCATCTTTGAGTTACACACATACACTCACCAAAAACAAGAACAGGCAAACCATCAAATTGTCTTTAAGACATAATTACTGCATCTTTTCTTGTTTTCAAGTCACTGACACTTTTGTCAGAGTTCCACATGTATACTAGCAGTTCAAGTTTCATATCTTCTTTGAACAGTACATCCATGTTAACCTTCCTCACTCCATCATCCTTATAAACAAGGTTCTGAATACCATACCATATCGGTGTACCGATCAGCTATCAGTATGATACGTACCGAGCTATACTGAGTGTACCGACACATGGTACACTAAGGTACCGAGCATATTGGCCGTCTATCGGACCAGAACATACCGAGTGGTACGATATGGTATTGCAAACCCTGTTTATAAATCGCCTCGCACATTGAAGTTGTCTTTCATTCCTTTTTAAGGCTTTGAAATTTTAGAAGTATCTTCTACAACAAGTGAAAGTCATAATCTCAGAATAAACTACAAGAACCTGAAGCTGGTGTTCACCAAAGTTTTCAATTTTTTTTTTCATGAATCATCACTAAATTTAGAAATACCAAGATCTCTTTCTGTATATAGATTTTTTTTTGTACACTTTTACATGTAGTTATTATCAATTTTCACGAAAATTTACAAAAGTTACAATTCAGAATGATGCCATTTAGTTAGGTCCAATACCCCAAATTTCAGCAGCAATCTTTTGTTTTCTGATATTAAGTTCTATTTATGCATATAAGCTAATCTATTCTTGTCAAAGATCCAGCTTACAAGCTTGGATGAAGTTGTTCTTGATGTAATTGTTATAAGATTTGTTCCAATTAACTTGACAAGAGACTTGAGAAAATAACCTTATTAATATATTTTGTTTTGCTTTGTTCAGCATTCTTTTGTCAAACAGTTCTACGGATCTGTGAATAAATCAGATTACACCACGATGAGACTTGGCTTCATCACAGTAAGAAATTGTCTTGAACGCTAAAATATTTCATCTATCCTTTCTTTTTTTTCTTATGGTCCTTAATTTCACATGAAGATGAATTGCTATCTGAAACTTTTCATGTGCATGCAAAGCTAATTTTTAAGTCTTGGATATCTTTTACTTCAACTTGAAATCCTTCTGCTCTTAGACTCATTGCCAAGGAAATCCAAAATTTAACTTCCACAAGTACATGATCCGGACGCTCGAAGCTGATTTCAAGAAAGTTGTTGGCATAAGGTAATTATCATTATAGAATACTTGTTCTTGCTTAAACCTGTAATGCTGATTAGATTTAATTAAATCATTAGCATTTTAAATGACAATCTGATGCTGTTGGGGAATTTTTACAATCCTGGTTCTTACGTTTTTCCTTTCATTTCAGTTGGTATTTGTGGGCGTTTGTCATCATTTTCTTGTTGCTGAATATCAATGGTAAGTTACCATCTCATACCTTTCTTTCTGTTGGCCATTGCAGTACATAGTTCCTTCTTGTTTCCTGCTTTATTAAACTTGTAAATTGAATTCAAGATCATACAAATTCATATAATTTTTGTTTCTTACAATTATAAACTTCAGGTCCTCTCTAATTAATCAATGATATTTGGTATAGATAAAAGAAAGAGGTTGGCTATCTTTGTGCCAAAATCATATAGTCTTGTTTGTTTACATATTCTGATGCTTTTCCAACATGAACATTTTTGTACTGTTAAATAAGCATGTGATGATATATAGGACTAATGGAGTTGTTGTTGAATCAGCTTAACCATAAGAAATATATAACATGTTTTTTCAGTTTCCAGATATAAGAAATGGGTTTTCTTAGTGCATTTTGATCTTTTTAATTCCGTATGTAATTGTTTGACTTTCTATCTTTTCAGAAGTCTTGTGCAAGAGATATCAAGCATTTGTTGCATTTTTTTAGCATAAATTTGTCTTTTGTCTTTTTGTAGCTAAAGAGATAAATGATTTGATGTTCATTTTGATTGAATGGATCAACTTCATTGGAAGCACAATTTCATCTACTGTTTGACCTTCCAAAGAATATCAAATGATTCCATGTAGGAAGCCTGATAGAAGGTATTTTATTGTTTTACAAATCAAGGACACCCTGCTCTAGGCTAGGAAGTCAAAGATATTTATGTAGTGCTGCCCAAAGGGGATTTCAATTCAACTGGTGATTTGTCTTTTGCCTATTATGTTCATGAAAACCATTTGCCTTCTGATTAATGCACATAAATGCCTTCTAATGCATCTGCTTTTGCCGGTGCAGGTTGGCACACATATTTTTGGATAACATTTATTCCTTTGATTGTAAGTATTCTTTTACAATAGCTTATAGATGTTGTATGCTCCATGTGCATTAGTTTTACTCTGAATATGTGGAGTTTGGATAGTTTGGTTATTCTTCATAACAAGGTTGTAGATGCCACTAGGAGAACCATGTCGGTTGGTGCTGTATGGTATGATATTTGAAAGCATGTTTTAATAGTATGGGTTGCCTTGATAGAACTTGAGACATTGAAATTATTAAGGAACCTTGGGGATCATGTGCATGTCGAGCAGCAAACACAATTCCCTTTTTGACGAACTTCTCATGCATTGATTGGTACTGGAAATAATAATAACCACTGGAAAGGCTAACAAAAATTCAATATCTGTAAACTTTAGAAGCACAGAGTCGTTTACTATTTCTAGGCAGCATGTTTAGAGGTTGCTCGTTGGTGTTCTCACCAAGTATTGCTAAGCAACTTATTAATCTTGCCTTGTTTGTTTGACTTTTGCAGCTTCTGCTTGCTGTTGGGACTAAATTGGAGCACGTCATCACTCAGTTGGCTCGTGAGGTTGCTGAAAAAAATTCTGCAATTCAAGGTGACTTGGTGGTTAAGCCCTCAGATGATCACTTCTGGTTCCACCGGCCCCGAATTGTCCTTAACTTGATTCACTTTATCCTGTTTCAGAATGCCTTTGAGTTCGCATTTTTCTTCTGGATAGTAGTAAGCAGCTTAGAAATGATTCACTTTCCTTTAAGCAAATCAGTATCATACTTCTCATCATAGATGATCAATCCCACTATGAACTTGCACTGTGGTTTAGCATTTGGTTTCTGTACTTCTCTCTGCAATAATTAGAAAGAAAGAAAACTAATGGATTCCTCTTTCTGTGCAGACCATATATGGCTTTGATTCCTGCATTATGGATCATTTTAGTTTTATCATCCCCAGACTTGTGATCGGGTAGCTAGCAGCTTCTCACCTGCTTGCTTTGAATGTACCGGCTCTGTTATTGTTCTAAACCACATCTTTTTTCCATCCCATGTAGGGTCATGATTCAGATCCTCTGCAGCTACAGCACTCTGCCGCTCTATGCCATCGTTACCCAGGTAACAACGCCACCAGTTAGCTGTTGCTCTAATCGACTCGACTGATGCCGGCGCTGATCTATCTTTTTTTCTTTGTGACAAAGATGGGGAGTTACTTCAAGAAAGCTATATTCGATGAGCACGTGCAAGAGGGGATTCTGGACTGGGCTCAAAAGGTAAAGAGGCGAAAGGACAACAGGCTCGTCAGATCGAGACAAGGACAGGACGAACCTTCGAGGAAGATCGAGCTGCAGAAGCTGGTTCAGCAGAAAGAATCTGACTTGGAAGAGGGAAGATCTGCGACCACCAGTGCAAATGTGTCCTGAACCGTTATCTCTCTCTAGATAGCAACTGTCTGCAGTTACATGCACAGATATCATACTTGTATATTTGCCATGTCACCTCATATGAGAGTAGTCATAGATATCATTGACTTAGGTTTCCAAGTTTGAGAAAGTTAAAACATGGAGCATCACTTTTGTGATGGAGGTGATGGGAGGGCTGCCTCAAGATGTTGCCCAACTCTTTTTGTCAAAAGAACCAAAGAAGATGCTTATAAATGCAAGTCAATGAGATATACCTATGTGAATACTCCCAGTTGGAGCTGCTGTTCTATTTGTAACAGTACCAATATCCCTTTTTCTTCCAATTGCATCTTATGCGCATGCTTGTAAAGTGCAGCAAAGACTGCATTGACTTTTTCTTCTCTCTATTTCTTCAAGTTTGACAATGTTTTGTGTGTCTGTTTTCTGAACAGGCGCCAGAGAGTTTAGCCCATTTGAGTACATGCATATATACATCAAATACATACATGCATTTGTACGTATACATACATTTCTACAAACATATATACACATATGAACATACATACAAAGAAAGAAATGTGTATGTATGTTCATATATATACACATATGAACATACATAAAATACATATGCATTTGTCTGAGATAAGCCAGCCACAATGCCAGAGGTAATAGAAGCTTTTCTGTAGTGGAAGAGAGAAGAAGATAACTTTTTTCAGGTTACTTGGAAGACTTATTTTGAAATGCCGTTCTTATGATCGATCCATCATCATCCAAGGAGTTCCTCAAATACATGCAGCACTTAATGATCATTTTATCGGCTTGTTCCTCATCAAATTTCAGCTAGGAAAAGAGAATGTTTGGCATACCACAGTAACTAGAGACGAACAATGTTCTCAAAGGGGCATGGAATCAGAGCACCACAGGAGCATGAATCAACATGAGATGACAGCAAATGTCCAATGTTAAGTACTTCAAAATGATTCAACATATCACTATTTTAAAAAAGCATTCGCAAGTCCATGCTACCAGCTGCGTTTTTCTTTTTTTAATCTAAATGCCACAGGTTGTCAAATTGTCTTGTGAAACAACAGAGTGAGTGAGAGCTCGATTGAGAAAAATTATGGTGCACAAGTTGGGGCCCTCATTCCTCAGCAGCACTAGCAGCACTCAGATCCACGCTGAGATCAACAGTCTGTCGTGAAATGAAGGGCGTAAGAACTTGTTCAAATTCAATAGAAATTGAAATCAATAGACCCTTGCAAAAGTGGTGGTACCTTTCCAGTGATTTTCGTATACATCGAAAGGACATCGGTGACAGTTGATTCAAAGTGGGTTGTCGCATCATAACTCTGCATTATTGGACTTGTTAAACAGTCACCAATTTAAATTAAAAAATGTAACAAGGAAATATCATGGACACTTACGGCTGAGACGAAGCAATGATCCAGTGAAGGTTCATTGACAGGTTCATATCGATCATATGTCTCAAAAAATAACTCATCTACTGGTCCAAGAAGATCAATCCCGGGCTTCAGCTCCACCTCTGGCCTATCAGTCTCGGCTTCCGTGGAGACAAAGGCAATAAACTTCCCTTTGGGGGCAACATTATGGGAGTAAGAACAACAGAACAGATACCTGTCAAACCACAAGAAATGGAATCATTAAATATAATGAACTGAAAAATTAAATAGATGTATCGCAGAAAAGAATTTGATCGCGTATGAAAAACGAAATGATTTGCTCTGGGAAGTCTCACATGTCAGACTTGCGTCCAAGTTGCTTCTGTGGCAATATAACCTGCGCTGAATGAGACTCATCCGTATTTGGGATCGGATGACTCATAATGGCAATTGCCCTTGCAACCTTTCCCACCTTCCTAACCTATCAATTGAAAGCCGCTTAGCAGGTATGTTTAACAACTTTGAATCTTATATTAGCAAATTTGACATCACACTAGTCCGTTACAGCAGTCTCAGTAGCAATTATTCATCAAAGCAGGTACTTCATAATTATCCTGGTGGATCTACCATCAACTATTAAACTACATTTCAATATAAACTGAAGATGGTTTACCTTGTTTGTACCTTGCAACTATACCACGGTTATCCCGGTGGATGTACCACCAACTATTAGACTAACTTCATTTGAATGTAAACTGAAGATGCTTTACCTTGTTTGGTAAGTAGGAAGGATCACATACAACTTTCTTGCATCGAGCTGTTTCCCCTTCTGATGTCACACCACAAGCTTTTCCTTCCATATCGAATTCAACCTGGATTGGCAAAAAAATGTTAGCTATGACAATGCAAAAACTAAACTAAACAGAGCATGGGTACTGTAGCAATAAAGATGACAATCTGGTGCTTTTTGCCTCCATAACATGTGAAGCAATGATAAGCATGCAGTGATGCCAACAGATACCTTGCATTCTGGCTTGTTCAACATGTATGTCCCACCATAAACAGCACTAAGGCGAGCAAAAGCCTGCAAGTCCAATGAGAACACAAGAAAATCAGAAGAATATTTTCTCATAATGCAGCACATTATGAAATTGAATGACAAACCTGTGGTAACTCTCCAAGTCCATATAAAGGATATATGTACGGTGAGCCTCCTTGAAAACGAGCTATGGATTCTGCATAGAGCTATTACATGTAGTGATACCACATTAGTACCAGCAACAAACCACAACAAGTAACAAATCAAGTCAGTCTCATGAAGAATAATCAGCAGTTCTCACTTTGAAAAACAACGGGATGTATGCAGATATGCATTGATTTGAATATAAAGCAGATAATTACAAAACAAACTAATAGACGATCAGACACACCAGACAATTAGGACAAATCACTGAGTGCAAATGAAATTGATGAGGAAAAAAAAATCTAAATAAACACATAGTAACAGCTACAGAGCAAATTTTTTATGCATCACTGTGTGGTACCATAAGAAGGATTGTTTTCAAGTAAACAAAGAATCAGAACAGGATTTACATTGTTTAGGCTACTTGGAGTCTTCAACTCTCTTCCCAAAATTATGTATATAGCTATTGTTAATTGTTGGTGATGCTTGTACGTTTTCCAACCCACTTAGCAGTCTCATCTGTGAAGTAAGATACTAAGGAATGCCACTTTCTGGTGACTGGTTTGTGTTTGAATCCAAATAATAAAAGGAATCAAGATTGGTAGCAGAAAGATTTTGACAAATATGGCTCATTTTGTATTTCTTTTACTAATACATTCAGTATTTTTTCTGAATGTTTGAAAAATAAATTAATTAATGAACCCACTGTTCCACAGAAATTGACACAAACGATGATATGATAGTAATTGACTACTACATAACTTTGAATCATGGTCATGGCAAAAAGTACCTTCATCCTTTTCACAGTATCAAGTGCAGGTTCATACAGATATCGATCATCTCTATGAAGGGCCAAGGCGTGCCCAATGAAATCAATTGTGTTGTCATCCAAACCGTACTTTCTGGCCAACAAAAAAAAGTCAACATTTAGTTGCTGGTGCGAGGAACTAGGTACACTGTTATGATGGAAATGGTTAAGTGAACTGATGATTTCTAATGAAACAGATAAACAGTATACAAGTGATAATTCTCTGTCAAAAAGCAACGAAGAAAAAAAAATTTCAACAATCACTAAAAAAACCACAATCCAGATAGCAAATCGCAATTTATTGCTGCAAGAGAGAGACTCTCATTTTGGATCTAAAAAAATTTAAAAATTTGCTCCAAATCAAGGAGATTTTTAAATCCTAGACCCAAATTGCAAGTATCTAGAACTACTAGAAAAAATACTATTTCTCATCCTTTCTGACAAACTGAGAAAAAAACAAAAAAAATCAACATGCAAAGAAACCACTGATCAACTAAAATATAACAGCAATTTCACAATGACAAACAAAATAGTAGCTACTGAAAGGATTAAGTGAATGATAACAGATTTAACTACTATCACGTAGACACTACAAAATGTCCTCACCAAGAAATTGACAAGTACACAAAATTAACTCGTGAAGGAAGATTTCGTCATTAGTAGTAACCCTATAAATTTTTCTTGTATTTTTTTTTCATGGTCTAACATTACACAGAAAAAGATATTGCTAAGAATCTAAATAGCAGATAACCAACTTCAGAGTGTTCACCTCCTAAAGTCTCTAAAGGGACAAACCCCTTCTGATTAAACAAACTCTTAGATGTCAAATTCGAGAAAAAGTAGACATTCTATTTGCTCTATGGCGAATCCCAACATCCAATTCCATCTTTAGTAAAAGTGATCCATCAAGTAATAAGCAAAGCCTATGAAGCTTATGATTTTATAATGTTAATTGTTGTCTTCTTCTCCATTACTAACAAGTTTCTTTCCTCTCAAAAATACACTCCCACTTAGTAGAAAATTTATCCTAACTCTCCATATGAGTTTAATTTGCCATTTGCCAAATAACTTAAGAGCATAATAGGTTATATATGTTACTCTTTGCTTCTTTTATCTGTCATGGATATGCATTGTTTAAAAAAAGATCTGTGTCAATATCAAAGACATATCTGAAACAACCAGAAAACCTTTTACATTTCTACTTGTTCGCTCAAGTGTCTTATAATCACAACTCTTCTGGCAAAACAATTATATCTTATATAGGAAGGTAAAACATAAAGGATGTTGAAGAATAAAACAGCATGTGAAGCAGCAGATAAACTTTCATTTACCAGAGATGCATCAGTTAATATATTAATGCAAAGACAAGAACTTCCAAAATTGTACTAATAAATGCGATCAATGATTAAAGGATACCCACGAGATAAGTTCTTTTGTTGTCACTCTTGTAAGGTCCAAACCTTCATGCGTCTTAGGATCATTTTCATCATAATCTTGAACGTAGATGAAGAATTTTCGAGCTCGACGCTTCTCAAACAAGCCCATTAAAGGAGATCTCAGTGCCTCCATGTCAGTGGCAGGAACCTTGTGGATCTACACCAATAGGAAAAGGAGTAGCAGATATGTAAGCATTTTGAGAAGCCAGCAAGTGCGACAAGTAACAACTTAATGATGACAAAAAAGAACAAAGATGAATAATACCTTTCCTTTATTGAAGACATAGCTACCATCCACAGCTTTGAAAGATAGATATTTTGTGACATCAGTATGTATAAGTGTACGAACCAAAATACCATTGGCCATCATAAACTAGCAACAGAATGATTAATATGTTACTTTTGAAATCACAACAGAACATGCAGATATGAAAAAAATAGTATAAGACCCTAAAATGATTTCATTGCTTAAATTGATTATTTCCACTATGAGAAAAAACTGTAGAGTTTAAAGACTGAACCAAACAGTGACATCAAGAGGCACTCCAGCACTTCACCTAGGTACTCAAACAAGGTGAGGGCCGTGAGAAAGGCCCAAGCACCTCATATGGCCCTGGGGGAGGCACCTTCAACTAGCCCTAGTGAAGCTACCCTCAATTGAGGCTCTAGGCATCCCAGGCACCCACTTGAAGTAGCCCAAGCAACCCAATCCAAACACAATTCCCTCACCTCGCCCCGAAGCCAATCAAAAGCCAGACCAATTCCCATACCCTCAAATGAGGCGCTAGGCATCCCAGGCACCCACTTGAAGTAGCCCAAGCAACCCAATCCAAACACAATTCCCTCACCTAGCCCCGAATCCAATCAAAAGCCAGACCAATTCCCATACCCTCCCCTGACCAAATACAAATCTAACCCCCCTCATGCTCTAACACATCATTTTGATGTAATATTTTACCAAACAGCATGTAATACAATGTTAATCTATGTGATAATCATGCTTAGAGAAACGAAAAAAGGAACAAACCTTTGGAATCATATCAACATTGTAATCTCTACTAGCTCCCAGATGTGCTGGAGGCTTATCACTACCTCTGAACCTTTTCCAGAGCTGCCAAAGAAAGGATCAGTTTAGCAAGTTCAGGAAAATGTAAGATAATTAATAATCAATTGATTCTCACTTCAATTGTAACTCTAGATGATTAGATAATAATTATGCAATCCAATCTCCTTTTATTAATGATCTGAGTACAAACAACTAATGACTCATAGCAATCCCTTTTCTTCATTAAAAGCACTGGAGAACCACCATCCTTTTTCATCTTAGGGTGAAATGGCTTCTCTTTTTATCAATAAAAAATTTTGATTTAGCATAGTTATGTAAGATCGGAGTGGTTGACAGTGACATCTAGGCAGGTCCAACCATTGCACTGGTTTATGACTTATAACATCCATTGAGATCTAGGATTCAGTTGCTTGCCTGGACAAGATTGAGTGAGGTTGACTCTCCACCATAGTAATCATTTCTATCCATGTGTAGAACCTGTTAACACATGCAAGTAAATATGTTTTACCCATTTTTTAGAAAAACTACTAAGAAGAAGAATATGCACATTTAAGATAATTCTCGTGATTTCTCAGCAGAACATCTACATGTTTTTCCCCATACAGAAGTGCCTTGCATGCCTTAATAGTATGATATAAAGCCAGTCAATAGAAGTTCAATAACAACATAATATCCTCCATTTTAATCTGAAACACTAGGAAAGCTGCTCTTCTTACTGGAACATGAGGGCAAAAAGCATATCTTACATCAACTAAGAGCCAGCAAAAGAGCAAAATATTAAGAACAAAGTTAGAACTAACAATTTCCTCATGAAAAACTTCTGTAACTATATCATACTTTGACAAGGAAAAAGATGCTATACGACTGCGATCTTATAATAACAAAAGATCACCAGATACGGAGTAAAAGATTCCACAGATGTGGCATTACCCCCTCTAGGATACCAAGAAAGCATTTACACCTATTGCATACTGGCATCAAAAGTTCATCATTCACGATATGAAATGCAATCAGCAAAAGGAATTAGAAGTTTCAAGTATTTAATTGAATTAAAGAATAGTAACTGGAACTTAAAATAAAAGCATACTTTCTTTGAGGCAGAACCTAAAACACTGGATACTAATTTTGACTCTAGCATGAAGTTGGATGTGACATATTGTGAAGTCAAGAACTGTTTTGATCATACAATGAATTAGCAATAATAATCAACAAACTAGTTCATGCTTTTGCACCTCAATGAAAACAATGAATACACTATTTAAGAGGAAGAACAAAAAAATAGATTCAGATATATATATATATATATATATATATAGCCAAGTTATTGTGCTGGATCGTGATCAAATAAGTTAATCATTTATAGTATCAACAAGTTTGCAGAAAATGTTAAAAAAAAGTTCAAAACCTTTTTCTCAATATCTTTGGAAGTTCAACAAATTAATAGTCTATAAACAACAAGAACAATAAAAAAGGACCCAGCACCAGTTGAATATACTAAGAAAATAATAAGACAGCTTGGTTAACAATTTAAGACCAAGCAAGGGTAAGATGTTAACTCATATTTAAGAATACAACAAATCTGCTGCAGTAGCTCCAAAAATACATTAAAAAATGGAAACTAAATAGAAACTGCAAATGCCTAATTGTTGGTGAAGCTATGGAATCTTTTCAGTGGTGGTAACAATTGAGTTGACTGTAAGTTCAGATGATAACAAGTTGCGATAAGATGGAAGTTTCACGAAGTCTACATTAAAATGTAACAAGCACCAAACTAAAGGAACATATTAATTGAAACAACACGACGAGCAGTTCTGTTCCTACTTCTCAAGCTTAACGATGTCTACGTTTGTTGAAGCTGCACCAGACAGGAGGATCCAAACAATCATAATTGCATTTCTAATGCATAACAATCAACTTCGGTTGAAATCAACTCAAGTAATCAAGCACTTGTCAGAAACAGCCATAAAGAACATCGTACTTCTACAGCTTTTGCTATAAATTTCTCGCCAGATCGATCCAACAACGCATTTCTAAACCGTTGCATCTAAAGGACATGTTGACCCCAAGTATGGTCAACAATCCCACTTCAAAATGAAGTCAAAGAAACAACATGAAGTCCAGGTGAAACAGAGAAGAGCCCCGGTCGGCAGAACACACCAAGATCCAACTGTTCGAGGTAAATTCAGAGACGTAACAGCAAGATCCGATCTTTGAAGGTAACTTCACCGGCTTAACATCAAGATCCGATCTTCCAACGTGAATTCAGCGACTCAACGAAACAACATCAGAACAAGCAGAAAGAACCGCCAACCTATATGCGAGAAACAAACATTTCCAGAACATGAGACCTAGACCAACACCGAGAAAACAGGGAACCCAAGAACGAATCTTGGAGTTGAAAAGGGGCCTTACACGGCGGACGAGCGTGACCATGACCGAATCCAAACAATCGATTGAAACCCTAAAGAAAAGATATCAGATCAAGAGAGGGACGGGACCTTGAGGCCATCGACCGAGAGGAGACCGCTGAGAATGCACTCCTTGAGCCCGGTCCCGAGGACGATCACGTCGTACTCCTCATCCATGGCGAGAACGAGAGACCGACACACACGGCTCGGAGATCTCTCTGCGAGAGATTAAACGGAGAAGACAATGGGGGAGGCCACAGAACACAAGACGCCTGCTTTGCTCCGAGAGCAGGAACGACGACTCCTCCGCGAAGGAAGAGACTCTTCTTTATTACGCGTCGCTTTTGGGCTAAATTACTCATGTATCCCCATCATATATTTCCATACTTGTCTCTTTAGTTGAAACTCCGATTGATATAACGATGATAAAAAAAATATTTTATCCATTTTTATTATTTTATTATTTTACTTCAAAATTTATTGTTCATATTAAAGATTGGTAGTGACTGATGTGAGTATAGATCTTAATATTTGAAGAGAATACATGATGTATCTCTATGTTCTAAGGGTAAATAGGTCATTTTATATAAGAGCAGGGAGACAACGAAAAGGAAGCAAGCGGAGGAAGCGGCGTTTAAAAAGATGGGGATGGGGAAACGGATTGGCATAAAGGAAACGGATTCTAGTAGCCCATTAGGCAAGTGGGTTGGGCTGGGCTTTAAGTCTTTTAACATATCGTCTAATAATAACTTAAATTCTGATGTAGTTTAATACAACCTAAAATATATTGAGGTAAATATTGAGATTTGCGGAATGATCTCTGCAAAAATTAAAGATTGATTTGCCCCCAAAATTTAAAATTGACAATAATTTGGATGATGCGGCATATATATTGAAAATAATTTTTCAGGGATGAGTCATCCCCTACTATGTATCATTAATTATTAGGTTTAATTCATAATATTTTTTATATCTAAAAAGCATCAACTTTTATCTCTGTGAGAGTACACCTTTTCATATAAAATTATATATAGTATCATTCAAAATGATTTACGCAGACTTATTCCGCTGCAACCTAACAGGATAATTGACTTATTAATGTGTTATGTCTGAATAATCAATTTTAAAATATTTAAATCTATATAGTATATTCATCAAATTCTTATAAGCTTATTTTGGACCAATAATATCATGTTTTATCTCTATCGTAATATAGTATACCTTTTCATATAAAAAAATATAAATATGCTATCTTTCAAGATGATTTAAATCTGCCAATTGGTGGGATAATCAACTCATTAATTTGTTAAATATAAACTAATTCAATTCTTCTTTCATTTTTTATATTGGATTAAATTGGGATGTTAAACCAGGAAAGACTTATCCCCCATATTGGATTAAATTGGGATCAGTTCATTCCAAACCGAGCAACAGTGGAATCACCCAACCGGATTCTTTCCTCTTGGGTTATAGTTAGGGTTTTGATAAGTTTCCTTTCCATCTTGATGCCTAATTCCTCATTTCAGAGACATTAGGTTGCATGTAGTGGACCAATTTGAGATGGATGGTGGGTTTGGGGCATTGGATACATATAGGGGATGAGCAAAAGATCCATCCTAAGAGAATGGCATCTACACAAATTAGCTTTATAGATTTCTGACATTAATAGTTAAATGATTCTTTTCCCTTAAAAAATAAAAGAGTAAGATTTATTTTAGCCCATATGATTTTGCTCATAGACTGCTTAAGCTCCTATGATTTGTTCATGTCTAAAATAATCCATATATTTTAAAAATATAGTATATAAGTTTACTTCGTCAAATCTGAATTAACAGATATTAGAGTCTAATTACATAACATGCAAACTCAAAATAAATCATTAATATAATAATATATATAATTTAATATAAAAAAATTAAAATCATCATTAATAGCAAAAGGAGATATCGTCGTAGAAGTGACCACCAACAGCAACACCGAGCCATTATTGGCTAACAAGAGGACGCTTATATGTGATGTCTGTCAATTTAGACTTAATAAGAAAAGACTTATATGTTATGTTTTTAAAAATGTAATAATTATTTTAGATACGAAGAACAAAATTATAAGGGTTTAAGTAGTAATAACAAAAACCATATGAGATAAAATAGATTTTTTAAAAAAAACTTAAATTATATATATCATTATATTAATAATTTATTATGAATCAAAATATTATGTAAGTAAATTCTAATATATGTTATTTTAGACTTGACGAGAGGTACTTATATACTATATTTTGAAAAGATAAAGATTATTTTAGATATAAATAAATTATAAAAACTTAAATAAATGATCCATAACCAAAATCATAAGTGTCAAAATATAATTATATAAGTTCAGTAAATACATCATTCATCTTGAATGCTATGTTCATGATATCAACAAAGATGACCATGAAGTGTTGAGGCTGATCCCCTTGACATCTCCATAACACTGTCAGGAGAGAGAGGCTGAGATGGGTGAAGTGCAAGACAGAGGAATGCTATCACAGCACTACGACTTCTTCCTTTTGCAGACATCAAAATGTGCTTGAGGTGATTTCTGAGGGTATAATTAATTATGTGGAAAGTGACACTGTGTGGTAGGATGTCTCTGTTCTTATCACACACCTAGAATCACTGTACAAAAATCATCAGCTGGCAATACCGAGATGACAAACCATACTGTAATTGTCTTGTAAGAAATCACAGATATCAACTTTGTCACCATCACAAATCTTGATTAGCCTCATACATACTTTACAGATAAAACACAAATTACAATCTGAGACAAGATCTATGACTTGTCCATAATAATCAAGAATGACTAAGAAGAGTTAACTCCTCAAGGTCTTCACTTGTATAAGAAAGCCATGGCAGAAGGTTCATTGCCTACCCAAACACCAGAGCCTGAAGCATCCAACCATTGCCGACAATGGAAGGACCGGTCTCATGAAGCTACAGAGCAATCAGGAGATCAAGGAGGAGCCACCGGTGCTTGAAATGTATCCCCTCCAGTGCCTCGCATTGGTTCAGCAGAAACAACAGCTTCAAGCTCATCTGACCACCACGATCAAGCTTGGAAGCTTCAAGGGGGATCACAAGAGTCACCAGAATTACAACTTGTCAAAAGACATCTCCCTGGAGCTCTACTTGCCGCAGTCCTAGGCTGGAAAGTTCAGAAGCCCCCATGTATTTGCATGCGTTAATGGTACTCGGTGATCTGCATTATGCTGCTGCCTGCCATTTGTGTTATAAGTTTATCTCCTCTTTCAACACCAAGAAAAACGAAAGATAGGCCGCATATCAGATCTTCCACTTGTTTTCTTGTTCTTTTTTGTGCAGGAAAGAAGTTATTATTTTCTGAATTGTGAAAGAAGAAGCCTTTTCCTGTTAATAAATGTAATTGTTTCATGGTCTTTACAGTGATGATACACATGGCTTTCAATTTGATTTTACAACAGCATACAATTTTTGTGATCATATATGCATGATTTGTCCTGATCTTTAACAACAAGATTATGAATTCATGAATGACTGCAACTTATGAGAAAGATCTGTGTCTATTAGTTGCTGTATTCTTGGTTATTAATAATTTAAAAAGCAATAAACACGTATGTAAATGCATACTTGATTTCCATGATCTTTTGCTTAATTTTATTGTTGGAGAGACATATTGGTATTACAAGAATAACTTGTGGTCTATATTTTTCTTCCTAATCACAATTCAAGGACAAAAAAATGTACAATCTTTTCTCAGTTAGAATTTAAGCTTTGGGGAACAATGTCAAGACTTGTGCAGAGCTTTTCATATCTTGATAAATTTGGGAACTTTGCGAGATCACATAGAAGAAATGGAAAACACAAGATTAGCTGACTTGGAAATTTAAACAACTGTATTATGTTAAATTATAGGAATGAAAACCAAGATGTTGTGTGTCCCTAAGATTTGTCAGAGTTTTATCAAAGAAGAGAGGAATTATCAGAGTTGTTTAACAGTGACAGAGTGACCACAGATGGGCGACTTTGGAACGTGAAGGCATTTCAGATAAACACTAATGAAGGGTTGAGGGAAAAAAGACAATTGCACATGAGATGAACAAAAAAATTCTCGAATGAGAATCCAATAGCTGTAGCATATAACAAACTCTCAATTGGAGGATAATGGTTGAGGAAGAAAAGACAATTGTACATCAGCCAAATAATTCTCAAATGGGCATTCATTATTTGTGGCATTTTTACGAGTTCATAGTTGGAGGGTCACAGGATCATACATTTTTGAGAGATAGAATCAATTTATCAGATTGCCATGGTAGTCTTTAGTGTGTCTTTGTGTTTGTGTATTATATATATCTTGGCATGTCTAAGAGGACAAGTTACCAAAATGTATAATATCAGTGCACAATTAGTACTTGTGAATGCCAACAAGGAAAAAGTGTTCTGATGTGATAAGATTTCAAGCTCACCTTTAACATGGAAAAACTCCAGAATTGATCTGACTATAAAAGTATCTCAGATTTTTCTTCTTCTTTTTTTTTTTTTTCTGCAGATGCAGATCTTAGTTCTCCAAGAATCAGTTTGATGTCAAGTACACCAGTCAATACCATATTTAAATGGACAAGAAAAGGAAGAACAATCAACTCCTACATACAACCATCTGCAATGACTTAAATTTCACAAATCTTTTAAAGGATAAATTAATTAAAGGTAACTATAGAAAGGAGTAGAGGTCTAAGAAGGGTTTATATCTAATGATGCAGCACTGAGACTAACAATTGACAGGAAGGTGTGATTGCATGAAGAGGTTGAACTGAAGGTCATAGACTGAGCAGGGAGAGATTTGAACTAATACTATGGAACCTCTTTGGTGTCAAAAAGGATAGAGGAAGACCACCAGAGCTGGTATGTTGCCCTCTAAGTTGTGTTTCTGCCCTAAGATTCAGAGACTGTGTGCATCCACCAATCAATTTAGTTCACAAGCACTTCTCATCCAAACTCCATCCTAATTCTTCCTTCTTTATCAGATAAATTGCATGTCCAAGTCCATTCTATCCAGCATGGAATGGGGTCCCAATGACTCATCCATCATGCTTCATTGATGAAACAACAACATCCGCAGGACAAAGCAGGATCCTTTCAAGCATGTGCTACGTAAAAGGACATGTCAAACAGTTCAAGTTCTAGATTTCTTCTACTTACTTTCCACCGACCATGGAGTCTGCTTGCGTCTCGTCAACATCATCAAGTTTCTTTCTTGTTTCCTTTGTACGATTTCCTTCTGTGCACATTCTTCCTTTGGTTCTTCAGTAAATCTTTGACTGGGTTGATTCATCCCCAGCTTTCAGTCGACGAATCTCTGATCCTTGCACACCCCATCCTATTCCGTCTTCCTTCATACATTCCCTAGCCAGATCGATCCGTTGAACATCGACTCTTTTGATGCATGCCATGGTTCTCAGGCTATATATACAGCAGTCGGAGCGCCGCACCAAACCTTGCGCCAAAGGAAGCCTTTCCCCTGTAGCGAAGTTGTCGAGATGATCTTGGGAGAGCTCTCAGGACGCTCGCCGATGGAGAACAATGGCTGGGGTTGGGGCTGTGCTCTGTGGCAGTAAAGAAGGGAAAGTGTCCACTGTAACGTTCAGCTCTGCCGAGGTAGTACGACGCATGGTGACACCGACCATTAGGACAATCCCCTGCCGTCGGATAGGACACGCGTCGAGCACGTAGTCCATCTGGGTCGAACTCCACCCAGTACTGGATCACGGCTAAAGCCCTTCTTCTCTTGCGGACAAGCTTGCAGAAACCCCACCTTTTCGCCAAAAGCCGCTCATTTCCTCTCTTCTTTGCCTCTGAAATCCGGATATTGCTACCGAATCTCCACCGAAGGGTCTTAGTGAGTGATTTGGGAGGCTTGCAGTGGGGTTACGGTAGTTCTTTGGAGTTCGAGGAGCTCAGTTTGAGCTCCAAAGAAGCCAAACAGGAAAAAATATCTCGTTTTGCCAACAGGTTTCTTTCCAATCTTCCTCAAGATCCAGAATTCGTTTTCTCGCCTTTCCAGGCCTTGTTTGCGCCGGGAATCTGTTCAAAGTCTGCTTTTTTTTCGGCCTATTTGCATCAAGATACCATTTTTTGTGGTTTGCCAATCCAAAGATCCGTTCTTTTTGTGCTATTACACTACGTGGCTGCGAAAGATCAAGTTTTCAGGGTTCTTTTTCTTCGGATGTCGCTCCCATCCCAGCAGTTGCAGCCGCCTCCGCCGCCGTTGTACGTGGAGCCCTACAGATCCCACGGCGGGTCCGTCGGGCCGGTGATCGCTGTGCTGGCGGCGATCATGGTGCTGGGGGTGATCGCGGGGATCGTGGGACGTCTGTGCTCCGGCCGTACCATCATGGGGTACGGGCACTACGACCTGGAGGGGTGGTTCGAGCGGAGATGCGCCCCCTGCATCGACGGGAGGCTGGAGGCGCCCACGCCGCGGCCGAGGGCTCCCGGGACCGGTGGCAGTGCAGCAGCCGAAGCAGGCGGTGCGGCGGCCTGAGACCCCAGCTGAGGGCCATGGAATCGTGAACTAAGACAGTGGCAGTCTATTAAAAGCTTTCCATGTTCAAAAAAGTCACCTTTTCCCCTTTTTTTTTTCTCTTTACTATTGTTTTTTTTTTCCATGCTATTTTCTTCAGTATTTTTCTCAATAGTCTCTCTCTCTCTCTCTCTCTCTCTCTCTCTCTTTGCTCTTTGGCTATTTGGATATGGAAATCAGGGAATGAAAAAACAAAAATTTTGGAGTTTTTTTAATGGATGTTTGTTTAGTTGGAAGCTTGAGAACAGTGTTCCTTTTTCTACTCAACTCACTCATCAGTCTCACTCTTATCATTTTTTTTCTTTCAATTTACTCCTTTAATTCAAATAATACATAGTACTTGCATTCTTATGTGGTTGTGAACCATATAAATTCTTGGTGTCAATGTATACAGCTAAACAATAGTTCCTTGTTTGTGGTGTTTCTTTTATCAGCTCTCTTATATTTAAATGAAACAAGCATTTACCACTGCAGTACTATTATGTTTTATTATTAACTCTCTCTATCTCTCTCTCTCTCCCCCCTCTTTTCCAATGTGTAAAATTTTTGTACTTTGATGTCTTGTTTTGTTTCCATTCAAGTTTAATTTGAAAAATAACCTCATGAAAGACTGATATTGAAAATTTAGTGAGACTTTATTTTTTTCTTTATTTTGACCTAATTTTGAGATCATAAGTCTGAAAAAAATTGCCAACTCATTTATGCCTTATGTGCTCATAATCTGCCAACTTATCTCTCAACACTTGTCTTATTTATTTATGATAGGAAAGAAATAAATTCTTTGTCTTAGAAATTTGTATGGGAGATTGCCAATTTCATCCTCATTTTCTCAATGATTTCAAGGATCAACTTTGAATGTAAGACTTTATATTATATCTCTATGGCATAGTAAATAATATATAAATAGGTTTTGATCAATTTAAACTCCACATTTAATCATAGTTGTCATATTAATATATAAGGATACATTTCAAAATATTTTTTATTTAGCAAACATTCTCTTCATAACCTATATAATTTTTTTTAAGATAAAGATAAGATTCGAATTAAAAATATTATCAATTTTTTACCAAATAAATTAATTAGTATCTTCATCTCATCCAATATATATCTTATTTAATGGAAATCACATAATTCAGTGTTTTCCAAACAAATTACAGCTTGCCTCTTATCATTAACAAACATATCTATTTGTTCATTTAACTCTTAACAGCAAATTGATGCAAAAAAAAAAAATATATATATATATATACCCTCAAAACTGATAGCAACAAACAAACAATAAAAAGACAAAAATAGGCACATGTATGTCCTAAACTACTAAACCTAACCGAGGTGACCACCGAGACATGATTGGGGCAGCAGTTCGGGACCCGCATGGGTCCCTTGAGAAAACCAATCAGCACGCGTGTAAGATACAGCCATGGACGCAAACGGGTGGGGACGGATATTTTTGGAGCTCCTTGCGAACTTGTTAATGGTAATGTCGGCGATGTATTTATCGGAGGAAGAAGACGTTAGGAGGATACGATTTCGAACACGAGGCCTCGCTCATCCGACGCGAACCGATCCGAGTCTCGCGACCTTGACGACGACGAGGAGCGATACGGAGGAGGAGAGACGGGAGAGCGATGGCGAGGCTAGGGGAATCGGAGGATGAGTTCGATTACCTGTTCAAGGTGGTGTTGATTGGTGACTCCGGCGTCGGCAAATCCAACCTCCTCTCCCGCTTCACCCGCAACCACTTCTCCCTCGACTCCAAGTCCACCATCGGCGTCGAATTCGCCACTCGCACCCTCCAGGTCTGATCCCTCCCCCCGATTTCGTCTGCCAGCTTCTCAATTCGGTTCCTGTTTGATCTCTCGCAGCATTTATTGCTTCTCTCGTTTAATTCTTATGCATTTCTTCGAGCCTAATCGAGTCTCCATGCCAATGTCGATATAAAGATTGGTTCTTTATATGATTTTACTGATTCTTGAATCCAGAAACTCGTTTTTTTTTATAGGTTTCTCGAGTAGATGTAATTGAATTTGAAGTTTTTTCGTTTGATTTGTTACCCGACTGTCCTGTCTTCTTTCTTTTTCTTATCGAATGGAGCTTCATGGATAATTATACTTGATTTGTGGCATCATAATTGAGTAGCCAAACATGAGCCCTAGATTCTTGTAAATCAAAAGGCCACAGGATGGTATGTCTCAAACATGAAATTTTCCTTTTTTATCAACAAACATAATACTTGGTTCAGTGTTTTGCTTCCTTCGGGATGTTCCCTTAAAAGACTAATTGCTGTGGAATTTATCTCTGGCAACTCTTCTGAGGCCTTACAAACTAAGATGTCCAAACAAGTGGCTGGGGGCTGTGTCCACAATATAAATGCATTACTTCTCCTTTTTTCTTGGTCAATTATTGTGTTGCTTACAGAGTCATTCTGTTGTTGCATATACTCTATGTACTGAATGTGGCCCATTAGTCTGTTCAGAGCCTTTACCTTCCATGAGTGTTTGGCTGAAATGTATACTGTGATTCTAGAAATGTCCTGGATTTCTGTCTTGTTCCTAACTACTGAAGGAACCAACTTAAGTTCTGGAATGTTATGCTAAGTGATGATACTCGTTTGCCATGGAACTCACTGATCGGAGGAGTTCAGATTATCTACTTAGAAAATACAAAGCCGTATCAAGAAATGAATTGAAAGGTGTAGTGGTCATTCGAAATTTACAGATACAAGTGACATTCTTCAATGTTATGTTTTTGGTAGATGAGATCCAGGAGAAACATCAAGGATAACATTGCTAGAACTAATAAGGGATCAAATCGATATTGGTCCATATATGCATACTAACTCTGAAGTCTGAACCATGATGGCTTAAGTTTTATGTATCTATATCAAGCTGAATCACAATAAAAAATGAATTTTGATGGACAGTATCTATCTTATTCTGAAACATGTTAGATGTTTGATCCTTATGCATACTGAGAATACTGTTGCATGTAATGGAGGTTGCGGAACTGATTAGACAGAGTCTATCAAACACTTGTTTCTTCATCTACCTTTTTGTACTTCAATTTGGAAAATGGAACTGTTGGCATAAAGCTTGTAACTTATTTTTTCTGCAGGGCATATATCTGTGTATAAGCATATTGCATGCTTTTATGTTCAAGACAGCAAAATTTTCTTCTTAATTTATAACATTAACCAGCGAAAAGAAAAACATCATGAACATCACATATAATTAATTGTTGAAGAGAATCCACTAGGTAACATGACACAAATTCACCATCTTGTGCACTTGCTTCATTTAAGGCCGTAGTGAACATATGATTTTCCATTGAATCTAATATCTAAATGCTAAGAAATGCCTTTTCTAATTCTAACATTTGTTCAGTTATATTCATGGAGGTGTTTATAGTGTAGGCCTAAACGACTACATTGTATGTATCTTCTTGAACTATTAGATTGTCATTTTCATGTCCATTGTGGGCATAGGTTTTCTTTTTTTCCCCAAATAGTCCCTTATGCTCTTTTGCTTCCTACACCTTCCAAATGCCCTCACTGGACTGTTCATGCACAGTTTATTTCATCAAATAAGTGAAAATTAATACTATTAGCAACCGAATTGGTCTTGAGCAAGTACTAAGCTGCTTTGTTGTGTTTGCATGTGGAAGGTTACATAATTACTATTAGCAGTTTTGTTGTATTTGCATGTGAAAATTAATACCATTAGCAACATATCTATATTCTTGTCTTTCTCAGGTAGAAGGAAGGATGGTGAAAGCACAGATATGGGACACAGCAGGCCAGGAACGATACCGAGCAATTACCAGTGCTTACTATCGTGGTGCCCTTGGGGCGTTCCTCGTCTACGATGTAACCAAACCCAAGTCTTTTGAGAATGCCAATTGGTGGCTCAAGGAGCTACGTGATCATGCAGACTCCAACATGGTCGTCATGCTTGTCGGCAACAAAATTGATCTCAAGCACCTTCGTGCCATCACCACAGAGGATGCCCAGAGCTTTGCTGAGAAGGAAGGCATCTCCTTCCTCGAGACCTCTGCCCTCGAGGCCATAAATGTGGAGAAGGCCTTTCAAATTATTCTTGCAGAGATATATCGAATCATCAGCAAAAAGCCATTGTCTTCTTCTACAAACCCCAAGCCAAGACCTACTGAAAGCATCAAAGAGGGTAACGCAATTGTGGTTTCAGGGTCTGATGTTAACAATTCACAATCTCGGTGTTGCTCCACATAGATGCACTACATCCTACGACTTAGAAATCAAATCTAATTCACAAATCCAAGAATGATGCTGAAGAGTCTCTCTTTGTCTCTCAATTTTTTGTGAGTTGTAGAGAAGTCATTGTAAGCATAGAAACTATAATCATATTATTGTTATGCGAAAAAATTTTAATATCAAAATCTAAAATTAAATAACATATTAAATTTAGAATGCATATCTCTCGATGTCATTTTGTATTTCTTTTGATCTACCAATGTATTGTCGTGATGTAATGTTTTATTTATGAGTAATTTTATATATATCTAATATTTTTTTATTGTAAAATTGATATATGATTCAGTATATACTTAAGCATATAATAGAATTTTGATTATGCATTTATAAAATTTTTATTTATTTATTTTATTTATTCTTAGGATATTATTTTGACTAATATTTTCACCTATGGTAATATATATATATATATAATTAACTAAATAAAAATTATATATTAAAATTTTCAAATGCTTAATTAATCTATTCATTATGAGATAATCTGACATTTTTGAGATTTTTTCCTAAATATATCAATGCTAATGATATAAATTATCTCATTCATATTAATCATCTTAGATAGTAAGAACTATCTTTATCTCTTATAATAAATCAAGATTACTATTGACAAACAAGGATATCCTCTATAGACCAATATAAAAAACTTGATTTCATTGACTTTTAAATATAAATACTAATTATTAATATTTTCATTAATATAATCATTAATTATATTAATTAATTATTTAATTATAATTAATTAATTAATTAATTTTTATAATTATTAATATAAATATTAATTATTAATTAGTAAATAATAATATTATAGAATTTTATATACTTGAAGTTTGTTTAAGGTCATAATTAAATTTCCTAATTTTATAAATTTAACTTTTTTTCCATATATATGAATCCTTTAAGTTATTTAATATAAATTTTCCCATCTACATCTTCATTTATAAAATTTATATTTATATTTATATAATATAACTCAAGATCATAGTAAGATACAAATACGATGATGATTATTAATGTTTATTTAAAAATAAAAAATATCTTACTATAGTGGATATTTTCTTTATGGGTAAAACTGATCAAATCTAACTTTATCATTCAATATTGTCCTTTGAGTCATGACTTTTCTTAAAGATCAATTTATATCGACTCTTTCATAATTTGATGACTGTATGATTTTCTAGACTACTCTGGTCTATTAATTTTGGTTCTTCTTTCGTTGCATCACACTACTTTTTAAAATCTTTATTTTTCAACTTATGAAAATAATAAGTAAAACTTTGGATTATTATATCATAATTTGGTTCTTATACATATATTACGTAATCATATAAATTGATAAGTCTCCTTTCACTTTAAGATTTTTTTAAGATTGTTAATTGTGGTTGTTCAATAAGTTTATCAATAGTGATATGAATGCCACGTTTATTAATGTTATTTTATTATTTACCTTCATCAAATCATTTAGTGATTTAAAAAATAGTAAACTCGTCAATTGCCCTCGTGCGTCAGAGTAGTACCCAAATTATTATCGCCTAAGAAGCTCTTCAATATTGCTTGAGGTCTTGCACTCCTCGTTGCTTATGCCCAACCAATGTCATGCATAGTTATCTTACAACGACATCTCTATCGCATGGTCATCGCCTGACCCTCAACACTTCTTTCAAATGCTTGGCTAATGTCCACCACCCAAACCATGCCATAATCCTCGTGGCCTTCAATGACCTTGTAATTGACAAGCACATGTTTGCGGGAAATCATCCGACTATACACCTCATTTGTGACACCCAGATTGGTCTCCAACTTCTATTAAGTTAATGTTGATGATTGTCATTATGATATTTCATCCATGGTGATACTTGCCTACCGTGTTGCCTCTTATCTCACTATGACATCCAACAGCTTGCGATGACACTTTCATCACCAAATCTCATTACTATGACAACACAATTAGTAATCCTTCCTACCGCAATGTGCCATGACCTTATGTGACCACCCCCTCAATATAGCTATTGTATCACTGTGGTTGCTTAGGCCTTCATTAACACTGTGAGGTGCAACCCTACAATAGCCGTGAGACTCCTCATTTTAGTGACCAATAAATATCATGATGCCACCATCACCCTAGACCGCTACTAGAACTAGTACAGTGCTGGTGGTTGGAGTCCTATTGTCGTGGCTCCCTAAGTTGCCATTAAGAGTAGTTTGTCGCCTATAACACAATCAATAACAAAGCAAGTCGTCACCCGATGTTGTACCATCATAAATAGTCACCTTCTATTGTACCATTATAAATAGTAAGTCGTTTGTCAACCCAAGTGATTACTCACCAATGATCACCAATCACGGAACCCTTAGCATCACCGCCCTCCTATGCCACCACACATAGTGTGACTATAGCTTATGCAGTCGCTACATGCAGTGTTGTAGCTTATACAATCATGGCCCATGATAGGGCTAGTGACAAAGTTGTTACATCATCATAGCAAATTACTATGTAGCTCGTCATCAAGATCAAACAATAATCTTCCTTCTACAATTACACCCGTGTAGTTAAAAAACCTTCATCGCCCATAGGTAGGCAACTAGGAGATAAATATAATAGAATAGATCACTCTTCATAAGCAAAAGGCGATAATACAAAATAGATCTAATGCTTTTATGATCTAGGATATTTAATTTCAAAATAAGCTCTGATATTAATTATAAGCATAAAAATTATAATCATGTTATTGTTATGTGAACAATTTTTAATGTCAATATATGAAATTAAATAAAATAGATTAAATTTTGGATATATAATATCATTCAAAATATTTTTCTTTTCATCTACAACCACACCATTGTTTGATCCAAAAGAAGCAATCTATAATGAAATATAGACTAAGAGAAGATGAAAGTAGTTTATAATTTTATTATATATATATAATAAAATTATTTATATATATATATATATATATATATATCATCTATGATGGTTAGATAAAAAAGAATGATATTTTAACGGGTTGTGAGAATAGATGTTTCTCTTTCTACTTTATTAGGGTTGGGAAATGAAGTCAATTTAGCTTATTTTGAATCCTTGTTTAACTCGACTTGTATGTAAAGATTGATTACAGATCGATTTGGTTTGGATCGAGCGACAGCACCCAGATTGACCCGGTCTGAGACTTGATATTAAACCGTTCGGTTCGATAAAGCCGAGTCAAAATCCGGTCCATCGCTGGGCCGGAAACTGCTCGTCATATCCCCTCAGCAAACCCTAAGTCAAAACGCCACCCACTCGTCTCTCTCCTGGCGCCGTCTCACCTCCGCTGGGGAATCCTCCGGAGACCCGTCGCTTTGCTCAGATTCTCTAATCGGATTCATTCTCGGTGCGATAATTGTTCTCCTCTCTGTCTTTGGATTTTCTTCGCGTTAGTTGGTTGCCTCGCGTAGCATAAATGAGATGTTTTTTTGACTTTGATTTACGTTGGGGTGATGTTAGATCTTCCTGCATATTTTGTTTGTTCTGCTCTTCTTCTAGCTGCTGGTGAGAAGGGAAAGCAAGTACGAGCTGTTGTGCACTCCGTTGCAATATATGTGATGATATTATGTACTTTTACGACTACGGTGTTGTTTGTGTGGAAAACCTGTCTGAGTTCGTGTTTGTAATTATGTTTTAATTCTTATGTCTGTTTCCAATTGTGGGTTGGATCGACTCATACGCAGCATAGTTGGTGAGGAAACAGTGTTTCCGGATCATTCTTGGTTTGTGTTACCGTTTTTGCATATAAATGAGATAGAATAGCACTGCGGCCTAAAAGCCAAATGAAACTAGCAATAATTGAGTCAACGAATTTTTATTGACCTTCCATTTCTTTGGGGTTGGTTTCATCCAATCTGCTTTGTTGATGTTATGGGTGCCATTTCCTGTACTCTGATTTTGCAACCCAGTGATTAGAACTTATATTCTTTAAGATGATGAGAAACAACCCAAACTTATTGTTCGCTTGTACTTGTTATCCGTCTGTGCAGATATTGCAATTGAGCATTGCTTGATGAAACAAAAGTTGTCTGAAGAAAAATCTTTTCTTCACTATAGTTTAGATCTTTCTTGTTTGTTGGAGATCAGAAGTAGACCCTAACAATAGTTTTTTTTTTTTTTTTGCACTGTTATTGGAGCTGTAGTTATTATGGTCTTGTGTCTTTAATAGGTTAGGTTTCTTAAACAAAGTGGTTCACTTTCATTCTGTTACCTTTCCTCTTGTAAAGGAACTGCTTATTGGGGTTTTAAATTCGATGTTGTTGGTAGAAAGTATGAACAAAGTTGGAAGATATTTATATAGCCTTAGTTGTCTTGATCTTTCATATTTTGTGGTTTTTTCCTTATGGCGCTTTGTTACTTGTTTCTCTCAGAAAGGTCCTGCGTTTTACATTGAGTTGAGAAAGACCTTTAGAGTGATCATTATTATGTATCTCCACATGCTAATTTGTCTAAACTCACACTGTTGTATTTAGAGAAATGACCTCGAATGCTGAGGAAGGTAGGAGCTATGCCAGGAGAGACCAACTGCTTAAGATACAGTCAGAGGTCCAAAAAAGATGGGAAGCCCACAAGGTTTTTGAGGCTGATGCTGGAAGTAGACCTCCCAAGAAGGGTGAGAAGTTCTTTGGGAACTTCCCATACCCTTACATGAATGGTCTGCTGCATCTAGGTCATGCCTTTACTGTTTCCAAGCTTGAATTTGGTGCTGCCTACCACAGGCTACGTGGTTGTAACGTACTCTTGCCTTTTGCTTTCCATTGCACTGGAATGCCTATCAAGGCATCTGCTGACAAGCTTGCACGAGAGGTTGAATTATATGGGAATCCTCCTGTGTTTCCTTCTGTACAGGAGGATTCTAAAACGGAAGGTCCTGATGAGAACGAATCTGAAGAGGGTAACGTGGTTGCCCCTGATAAATTCAAAAGCAAGAGGTCCAAGGCTGCTGCAAAATCTGGTGGATACAAGTCTCAGTGGGATATTATGAGGAGTTTTGGTCTTTCAGATGATGAGATTGCTAAATTCCAAGATCCATATCACTGGCTAAGCTATTTTCCGCCTCTAGCAAAAGAAGATCTTAAGGCTTTTGGATTGGGCTGTGATTGGAGGCGTTCTTTCATAACAACAGACATGAACCCATTTTATGATTCCTTTGTTAGATGGCAGATGAAGAAGCTAAAAGACGTGGGAAAGATTGTGAAGGATATGAGGTACACAATATACTCTCCATTGGATGGCCAACCATGTGCAGATCATGACCGAGCTTCGGGTGAGGGTGTTCAGCCGCAGGATTACGTTCTGATCAAGATGGAAGTACTCCCTCCTTTCAGGACGAAGTTGAAAGCTTTGGAAGGTAGAAGAGTATACTTAGCAGCTGCAACATTAAGACCTGAGACGATGTATGGGCAAACAAATGCATGGGTACTGCCAGATGGTGAGTATGGTGCCTTTGAGATCAATGAAACTGATGTTTTTATTGTAACATACCGAGCTGCTTTGAACCTTGCATATCAGAATCTGTCACGCGTTCCGGACAAGCCAACTTGTCTGCTCGAGCTGTCTGGTCATGATCTTATTGGTTTGCCCTTGAGGTCTCCTCTTGCCTTTAATGAAGTCATTTACTCACTTCCGATGCTTACAATTTTGACAGATAAGGGTACGGGCATTGTCACCAGTGTGCCCAGTGATTCACCGGATGATTACATGGCATTGAATGATTTGAAACTGAAACCTGCATTGAGATCAAAGTTTGGAGTTAAAGATGAGTGGGTTCTTCCGTTTGAGGTTATACCAATCATTAATATTCCGGACTTCGGAGACAAATCTGCGGAGAAGGTGTGTGTTGATCTTAAGATCAAGAGTCAGAACGACAAAGAGAAGCTTGCAGAGGCGAAAAAGCTAACCTATTTGAAAGGATTTACTGATGGTACAATGTTGGTAGGGGATTTTAAAGGAGTGAAAGTTCAGGAAGCAAAGCCATTGATAAGGAACAAACTTTTAGAAACAGGGGATGCAGTGATGTACAGCGAGCCCGAAAAGAAAGTTATGTCTAGGTCGGGTGATGAGTGTGTTGTGGCTCTAACGGATCAGTGGTACATTACTTATGGTGAGGCTGAGTGGAAGAAGAAGGCAGAGGATTGTTTAGCCAACATGAATCTCTACTGTAAAGAAACAAGAAACGGTTTTGAGCATACACTAAGCTGGCTGAATCAGTGGGCATGTTCACGGTCTTTTGGACTTGGTACCCGTCTTCCCTGGGATGAGCAATTCCTAGTTGAATCACTTTCTGATTCAACTCTCTACATGGCCTTCTATACCATTGCTCATCTTTTGCAAGGTGCTGATATGTATGGTTCTGATCATTCTTTTGTGAAGCCTGAGCAAATGACTGATGATGTCTGGGATCATGTCTTTTGTGGAGGTCCGCTTCCAAAAACTGACATCCCTGTATCTCTTCTTGACAAGATGAAGCAAGAATTTGAGTATTGGTACCCATTTGATCTACGTGTATCTGGTAAAGATCTTATACAAAACCACCTCACTTTTTGCATTTATAACCATACAGCACTTTTGCCGGAACATCATTGGCCTCGTGGTTTCCGGTGCAATGGTCACCTTATGCTGAATTCTGAGAAGATGTCAAAATCAACTGGAAATTTCAGGACCCTTCGTCAGGCCATAGAGGAATTCTCCTCTGATGCCACTAGATTTTCCCTTGCAGATGCTGGTGATGGAATGGATGATGCAAATTTTGTTTTTGAAACAGCAAATGCTGCAATTTTAAGGCTCACTAAGGAACTTGCCTGGATGGAAGAAGTGTTGGTTGCTGAATCAACTTTGCGAGTTGAACCCCCTACTACTTATGCTGATTTTGTATTTGCCAATGAAATAAATATTGCAGTCAAGTCAACTGAACAACACTACAATGATTTCATGTTCAGGGATGCTTTGAAGTCAGGTTTTTATGACCTTCAGGCTGCCAGAGATGAATACAGGTTCTCTTGTGGAGCAGGAGGTATGAATCGTGATCTGTTGTGGCGGTTCATGGATGTTCAGACTAGGCTCATTGCTCCAATTTGTCCACACTATGCAGAGCATGTTTGGACGAATATTCTAAAAAAGGATGGTTTTGTAGTAAATGCTGGTTGGCCCCTGTATGATGCCCCTGATCTTACTCGAAAGATTGCTAACAAGTATTTGCAGGATTCAATAGTGTTAATGAGGAAGTTGCTCCAGAAGCAAGCATCCGGTCCTAAGAAGGCTAAAAAAGGGGCTGCAATTCCTGTAGCAGAAGAAAACAAATTGACGATAGGTCTTATATATGTGAACGAGCAATTTGATGGTTGGAAAGAAGAATGCTTGAGGATACTTCAAAGCAAGTTTGATGGAGATCGACGTGCATTTGCACCTGATCAGGAAATACTGGAAGCATTGAAACAGAGTGCTGTTGGACAGGCTGCAAACTTTAAGCAGATCCAGAAACTCTGCATGCCTTTTCTAAAGTTCAAGAAGGATGAAGCATTGTCTGTTGGTCCACAGGCCCTGGATTTGAAACTGCCTTTTGGTGAAATACAGGTTCTTCAGGATAATTCTGAATTGATAAAGAGGCAACTGGGTCTTGAACATGTTGAAATCCTGTCTGCATCTGACAAAGTTGCACGAAGTAAAGCAGGTCCATATGTCTCATTGCTGACTCAGAACCCCCCTTCACCTGGCAACCCTATTGCCATCTATATGAGCACGTTGGAGTATTCTGCAGCGGAACTTCATATTGTCTCCTAAAGAAGCATTTCGGGAAATTTTTGTTAGGAAAGACTGCTAGAGGTTTGCACGTCATTTCTGTAATTGTTTTCTAGATTGAAATTCATAGCCTGGAGCTTTCATGTTATGACTACTGATAATGTTTGTTTTATCATATATTAATAACATGTTTGCTGAATTTTTATGTATATCTTTTGTTGTAAAAGTATGTTATAGATGCTGTCTTATGGTATGAATATCATCTACATTTTAGCAACACTTGTTATGATTACTTAACCATAAAAGTGGAAGCATATACCCAATTACACTGCTGTTTCTGATTTGTACAAGCTAAATATACTACATATTTGGATTATATTTCGTAAATTATTATTTTCCTGTTATTGTTTACTGTTACATTTATAGAAATACTACATTGGTATTTCTAATCAGTATTCATCTCTTATTGAATATCACTACAGTAGGTCCTTAAATGATTATAAACATTTTGACGTACTTGTTAAAACTCTGAATACGGCCAAAGCTTTATCGAACCTTTTAATTCTAAATGTTCTTTTCTTTTAGATGATAGGCTATTGTGTGAATGTCTCATTATTAATGGTTTCTCTATCCTGTACCATTCATTACAATTACTTTCTAGAACATTATTAATGACACTCAATTTTGAAGTACACAATTTTCAAAGTACTACCTAGATTCAAGCCAACTTTAGCAGATACTGTGACTAAAAGTATAAAATGTTAGTTTCATGATTTTGGAAATATTTGTACTTGGATAAATTTTCAAAAAAGCAAGGCATACAATCTGGTATTACCTTTTTTTCGGTTAAAGAATTTCATTAACCAGCTATATGTAAGTAGCAGAGTCTTGTTAGTCGTACTAAGAGCTGTCTTGTTTTTTTTGGAAATAACACGAGCTCTCTTGTTTACAGTTTTTTCGGAAATAACACGAGCTGCCAGCCAAAATTAGTCGTATTAAGAGCTATCTTGTTTACATTTTTATGCATATAATCAAATTGTACCACACTAACATCTTGAACAGAGTTCAAAACATCAGCTATAATGGACCTTAGGCACTAGGAAACTTTGCTGGTATCGTTAATAGAGTAGTTCCTCCAGTCCTTGATTCTCTCTGCTCAATCATTGTATGATGAAGCATTGTGCCAACAAAGAATGCAAAAGAAAGCTCCCTATTATGGTGATGCATTTCTACCTGCATGTAGTTCTAAAGATTGTAATTTAACTCTCCGATCTCCTATGTTAATTTTCTGCTTGTCTTTTTTATCAGTGCATGAAAAAAGAATTTTCACTAATCCAGAGTTGGATTGGTTGTCGGTAATACCTGCGTGAAATCTGGGTCCTGCATGCTGGCTTCGCCCATCTATCCCTGCACCTGACCGGTCATCTCCATGTTCTCTGGATCTATCTATTCATGCACAATGGATTTGGTTTGTTCTCTGAAACAATGGATTTGTTTTGATCTTTGCAACTACTGAGCTTTGGAGTATGTTTTTGTGTTGGCAGCATAAGTACTGGTTAAAGATTGGCTCTTGTAAATTAGAGCTTACTGCAGTGGGTGTGTATTTAGAGCTAACAATTAAGCTTTTATAGGTCGGGAGTTTTTTTTTTTTCATATAATTGTGTTATGGATCCAAATAAAATCTCCTTTTTGTATCATTATCCAATTTATGAGTTCTAAAGTTCCTGCATTGAAATGCTTTAGTGTATATATAATGGATGTTTTAGAGTGTTAAATGATATATATATATATATATAGCATTGAGTTTGGAACGATAGATTGTGGAAGATAAACACAACGAAAGTGAGGATGATGTCATAAACACACGTACGTACTATAATGGTCGGTTCGGGACAAAGGGTCATGATTTCGTGGGGTGAGCTAATCCCAACAACTCAGTCCTATTGTAGGTTGTAACTTTTGCTCGTTGATATTCATTAATCAACCATATGAGGATAGATTTTTTTTAAAAAAATTAATGTTTTACTTATCGATCCATATCGATATCGATATTTTATTAGTACCGTATGGTACCGGTATATACAATACATATCGTGTGATATTATTAAATTATTATAATATTATATAATATAATATGATATAATATACTATTAAAATATTAAAAATTAGAAAAAGAAATAAATGGACGACGATTCCTCGGGCGGCGATGGCTCGTGGTTGACCCGCGGGCGGCGAGGGTGCACGAGTAGCGCGCAGGTGAGGACGGCGGCTAAGTGCTTCTTCTTCTTTCTTATTTTCCCTATTTTCTTCTTCAATTGATCGTCTATAGTCGATTTCTCCATCAATCGATCATCGACAGTCAAATTTGATCACCGATGATCGAAATCAATCGTCTATGATCGATTTTAGTGATACCGCTCGGTAGCGATCGGTCCGTGTACTAATCACCTGTTGGATCGGTATGTACCGGGCGATATGGGGCATTACCGCTCAGTAATAAAAACCTTGATAACTAGTATGTCAATAGAAGCATAGATAATATATATATGTTATCTCTACTTCATGATATGATTTATGATGTTTATGCTTCATAAATATAATAAATAGCATATAATTTTAAGATTGAAATATTAGTTAAGCATGCATAAACTTAGTTATAGATGGAGTAATAAAAAAATACAATAGGGATGCAAATCAAATATTAGTGTTACACTAAACGATGAGATACATAAGTGAGATTGAAGTATGAGTTTAGATAAAAAATATCATCCTTGTCCAAACTCAATTAAAATTGCTAGAATATTAAAATTATATTAGCAAAAAAAAGAAAAAAAACAATGAAAAACTTGAAATGTGGTCTAACGGGATTGAACCCTAAATCTCAAGGTAACCTCTTAACTACCTTTACACCTATCAAATTATGACGTATAATGTACGTATGTGCTATGATGTGTGATGTGAGAGTGCACATATATATTATGATGTATGGTGTAAGAGTGCATGTACATATTATGATGTACAGTGTAAGAGTGTATGTACATATTATGATGTGTAGTATAAGAATGCACGTATATATTATGACGTATGGTGTGAAAGTACATGTATATACTATCACATGTAATATGAAAGTGTAGATATATATATATATATATATATATATTATAATAATATGAGATGTAGAAGATAATAAATTTACTATATTTTCTATATGTATATATAAATATTTTAAATTATTTCAACATAAACAAGTTCATACCAACAAAGATATAGATAATAACCTGTTAACATTTTGTGGATATAAATTTTGACCATGTTATGTTTTAGTTTGATTAGATAATATAAATATGCACAGATATCAATAATACCACAAGAAAAAACATATCATTTTACTTAATAAGTAATATATTGTAATTTTTATATTATTTATTTTTTGATGTATTCATTCGATAGTAGTAATACAAATTAAACTATGAAATTCTAGTTTAGTCATGGTGAAACTAGAAATAAGATGTTACATAACATCACCCAAACAAATTTTAAAAATTGACAATTGTAATAAATTGTGTGCATTTTGAGAGACACTTGCAATATAATATGACTTGCAGGAACAATAAATCTGTAAGCATTAGACTATATACTAGCAGAAAAATACGCCAAATGTGAGATCTGAATCCAACGGGCGAAGAACCATAGGTTGAGAAAAATCATTCAATCCACAGAAGCTGATTACCAGTGCAATTATTAAAAAATTAACAGCAGCAAGCACCATTCTTAGCTCAGGAAACTGCATTGGTTACATAGCCAGACGTAAGGAATAGTAGTAAGATAGGTTACCTTTGTCAAACATATAGCAAATTGTCCTTGCACATTTTCTTAACCATCAGTCACACATATATATATATATATAGTGAGAGTGAGAGAGAGAGAGAGAAGAAAATATACTTCTACATCCGAAATATACAAATTGCAGTTGAAGCTCTTCTTAGAAGAAAATAACTCCTACAAAATTTTATCATCTGTTAGTTCAGTCCGGACTTTCAAGCTGAACCCAATGGCCTTGAAAAATATTATACCTCATAAAAGTAATGAAATAGGATTCAATGGGAAATTCTCAAGAGTATCTGGTGAGACTGAAGTGGAGCTTGAGGCTTCAATTTAATTCCTGTTCAGATTTTTGAACAGGAAAATGCCAATGCCACTGATCGCCAGTATGAGAACTGGAGTACCAATCTTCATATCAAGCAATCTATTTCCATTATCAGTTCTGCCTTGCAGGGTTAATACAGCCGAACGCTCATGAACTAAGTTAGAGAGGTTATCCAACTGATGCATAATTTGACGTTGTCCTCGCGTGATGAGCATTAGCTGCAAATGGTAAGAAATGTCAACATCATGTCGAATATTGATAGCATATCCAATCAACAAACAAAAATTTTAACACATCATGATTACTTCAAGTCTCCCCCCCCCCCCCCCCAATTAATTCAGCTACTATTATGGAATCTGTAATTCCGCAACCAGATGCCCCGTTGCAAACACAGAAATGGTGAATGTGTAGGATTCAGTTGTTCTCTTCAAGACAAAGCAATTCCATTTTATCTAAGGGCATTCAAAATGGGTTAACAAACACTGTCAAATGTTTGACTTAGGTAATATTGAAACTTAGTATTTATAACGTAGACCAAAAGAAGATTACTACCAAATACCAGCATGAAGCTGGGGCAATTCATTTCTGAAGCAAAAGCTGATCAAACCTGTTCTTACCTCTTCCATGAGGGGAGAATCCTTATTCAGTTGGGTGTAAGATGATGAACAGGGCAAAAGGGTACCATTGCCCAAGTTAGACACAAACAAAGATGTTGGACCAGAGCCATTACAAGCTTCACTTTGGAGGGCCAGGTTCTGTTGGCTCATGGAAGTGCTTCCTGAACTGACTATTGTATTAAAATCTTCAATTCGTGAGCTCAAATCATCCATCCTTTCATTTAAAGTTGATAACTGCTCAGAGAGTTGATTAATTGCATCCTGCATTGGATAGATTGGTAACCATACAAGAAGCACAATACATCATTAAAGAATTTGTAGTATTAAGTATAAACTGTTGCAAAATAATCCAAATTTAACTTGTACAGTAAAGTTGGCATTTGGAATCTCTACTAGATGACCAATCAAGGACAAACTCACCTGGTTGATTGCAGGTGAATCTGGAGTTTGTCCATCAAACCTTCTACTGTTGACTGCAAGTCTAGTAAGTTTAGCAATATTCTTGTCCCTTTGCGTCGAATAAGAGTGGGACATTCCACTGAAAACATCACAAATGTTAAAATAATGACAAGCATTACCTCTACGAGAATTAGACACAATCAAAGAAACCATCATGACTAGCGGCACCACATATGGAAGAAATATCCAACAGAATTTTAATTTGGTCAGATCTCTACTGCAGCATCATTCTATCAAGATGTTTCTTGTACTATATCCACAATGACTAGACCAAACAATAATTTTGGCAAGACTATAATGCATGATTATTCCCAAACATTGTAAGAGATATTAATATATAGGGCCAGATGAGACTATTACCAACACAAACTTAAGTATTCAAAATCCATGTTATTAAATCATAGGTCAAGACTATGTCAAGACAATCTGAGTTTCGATAGTTGGAAGTTACATAAGTGTAATTCTACAGAGCATATGAATTCATAATTATTTTCAAGTGTATATCTGAAGTTAGGTAGTGGTTTGATCAAGTTACTTGAATTTGAAGCTATAAACAAGTTAACTAAAATTGAAATGAACCTTTTAAGATTTTTAGTTCTCAAAGCGACCCTATCAGCAGATGCCCGCGAAAGTGCTTCTCTTGGACTGGAAACCAGATCATCATCTATACTGAGCTTTGTTCTCAAATCATCTGGCAATGCCTGCACATTAAGACAAAAAACCAATATGTGCATAACTACAATTAAAAAAAACTAAAATAACATTGAAACTTAATCCAATATGAACTTTATTGAAAGAAATAATACCATGACTTCATTCACAAGCTTTTCTAACTGAATCTGCTCTATGTAAGTACGTGGAATGTAACCGCCTTCCAAACCCAGTTGCTCTGCTACTTGCCTAACTAATAGACGCTCTTTTCCTTGAACCTTCTCATAAATATAACAAAGTTTTAATTGAAAGAATAACCAGTTTATGACAAACAAAATGGATGTCAAGCTAAAAAAAAAATTAGTCCATAGGTAATGTAATTGGGCCAAAATGCTACTAGAAAGGCTATGTCTATTAGAAAACATAAATGATATTAATAACAAGATAAAAGCAAAGTAAATCATCTTTTCTTCAGAAGATGGACCTGACCATGAAAAATATAAGACATGCTCTGTGATAAATAATATGAAAAATACTTTTTAAAAAGCAATCAAGTTATAACAAAAGACTAAGCAACAATTTCTCCAAGAACTGGAGCATTAACCCACAAAACAATTATACAATGAATGTCATAAATGAAAAGAAGTTCAATTTCAACATAAACTACATATTTTAAAAATATATATATTGCAAGTATTATACTATTGCAGGAAACTGCTTTAAATGTCATATATATATTTAAAAAGCTTTCCTTCAAATGATGAAATATCTCACTGCTTTCCTTCACATGACCAAAAAATTTGAGGCATCCACAGGTAATATTTCAAGCTGACTTGATTACTTCTCAAGTCCAATTAACAGAGCTTTGCTTTCATCAAATATTGCTGAAAATTGCATTAATACTTAGATGAATAGAGGTTAATGATTTCATCACTTAACATTGAAACTGAAGAATACATTACAGTTTGACAAACAGAGGTCCCTACTATAAGATCATAATAAGAAATTATTCAATAGCGAATTAGTAAAAGGTACATCATGGTCAGAAAACTAAATTACGGAATGGTAGGTTTGGTAATACCAATTACTAGAACATATTAATGCAACCTATAAACACAAAAAGAAGTTATTCATAAGCATGATTTTAAGTGGCTCAAAAAATATAGCATAATTCACAATAAATGCAAAATATAGTTACCTGTATGTAAGTACGTTTAAGTTGTTCCAACCAATCAATTTTCACGATCACCCTGTCGTCAGAGAACACATGGCTGCTTCTTTTCAGAATGGCTGCAATGGTATATCCTAGTGCCATTAACCCACCAAGAAGTCGCACACTTACTTCAAAAGTGATTCTTGGTGAAATAATGAAGGGACTGTCCGTTACCCATTCCTGAAAAAGGCCCAAGAGCCAAATTAATTAACTGATTTTATCAGAATGGATACAGTGAAGAGGTCTAGTGATCAATCAAAACACAAAATACAAAAATAGGCATGTGTAATGTATAAATTTCCTAAAATGTGACACTGCTATATATGAAGTCATTCATCAAGGCCAGAATCCAGATGATATCCCATGGGGCATCAGCCCATGGGAATGCACCATACTTGTTGATTGAATAAAAAATGCAATAAGTAATTATTTCTAGATAATATGAATTTCCATGATCCACGATGATAAGTAATTATTTCTTAGAAATTAGGAGATTCTATAAGTAAAATTTCAAAAAGAACCAAGCAGACTGAACAAAAAGGTGTAATATGATGATAGCAAAATTAACAAGAGAGATGAATCTGAAGTATAAGGCATGACAAAGGGGATCAAGATAATCTTAATGTCTTGCAGTAACCTTTACGGAGTGTTACCCTTCAAAGATCAAGACATCAGATAAGCATGATCAACAAGAATATAAATCTGAAAGCTGCCATTTATAAGAATATTGGCTCAAAAGGCATGTATTACAGAACCTTAGGGCAATCAGCATATTTTCTCACCATCTTAAGCCATGTGTGTTATCTAGGATCAGCAGGAGATCTTTCTCAATGCATATCAGTAGGGCAGGCTCATCAAACTATTTTTATGTCAAAACAAACAAAATAATAACTGGATCCTCAGATTAAAAAACACTGATATGGATTGTCACAACTCACAAGAATATTTCAAACTGAATGCTTATTAGTTCAATCAATTAAAAGGCAAAAATTTTGGGAAAAGGGATCGGGAACATATGTCGCAGTTTGTCAAACTTGGAAAAAAAATCTAAACTGGACTGAAGGATGGCCTTTGGTGCAGTTACAAGCATGATACCCAGCAACACCAACAATATTACTCCAAAGATTTAAACAAAAAATTATGCAATTTATATTATTTAAATTCAATCTAGATGAAAGAACTACAAAATTATTCACCCAACAATTAACATATCTGATGTACCCCTAGGAAATTAGAATAAATGATAATTCTACTTCATTCTTGGGGATTAAATTTCTACCACAATCCTCAAGATAGAATATTTCCAGCTATGTTGAGGACAAAACAAGTTGACTGCGAGCAGCTCATAGAAGATGCCAATATTACAGGATCATAAACTGATTGATAAATTTGTCATCTCATCGATGGGATAATCATTTTGGTGAAAGTTTCGATCAATTTACAATATTTTTCAAAATAAAAAAATTGTTACAGCACAAAATTACATTACATGCCTACACTGCATCAGATAAAACTCATGCAAAAATGCAAGTGAGTTTAGTTGGTTGCATATCAGATTGAACTACGGTCGACAACTAATTTTCAAGACCCCGACGGCACATACTAGTATCCGGCTTCAAATGCTGCCAAGCATTTGTGGACTTTATATTTCAAAATGGAGCATACAATCTCTTCCCACAAAAGTTACAAATGTTAACTTTCATGTGAAGAAATGATAGAAATCCACATCTTATATCATGTAATATGCTGCGATTGCCGCCTACAACTAGTAGTCCTCTAAAACAGGAAGGAAATTGCATCCTATGAAAAGTAACTAGAATGCACACACTCAATTCAGTTGAAATATAATTTTAATTTGTAGTAAATCACAAAAGTAACAAGAAATTTTGATATTCATTATCAAGAGCAAGTATAAATTTATAAATATTCAAAAACAATGACATTAGTTCAGGTCACAAATTTAAACTCAGCATCGGAAATGATATATCAAGGAAACAACAAACCTCGAACATAAGATTGTACTTCCCATCCCTGTTTCTCATTCTGAGATAAGATTGGCATGCTTCAGGATCTTCACCTGGTGGCAATAGATACATGTCATATGTTTCCTCTGTACCTTCATTATGTTCATTGGAAAGCACAGCCTTGATCTGGTCCACCGAAACTGTCCTTGATGACTACAATAATAGAAATCAGAAAGCATTTAGTGCTACAAGAAAAAAAATTAAAATACATACACAGTTTATTAATTAATTTGTAACATTAGCAACCAAATTTGCAACATAAAAAAAATAAAAAACTAACCTTTAAAATATAAGTTGGGTTCTGGAAGCCTGTGAAAGGGTTGAACTTGTTGGAGATTTTTATATGCGCTGTTTGCAAATCTGGCTCAATGAATGCCTTGTACATTGGATAAACCTGCATAAATTATAAAGTAATTAAGATACTACATATGGGTAACTTCAATAGTTAATTAAAGATAGAACAGAAACAAAGAAGACTTAACAATAACCTAGGAGTTCCAGTGAAATTAATGTTCCAAGAATAAGGGATTCAAGAACATGCAATTATATCAGTGCCATAGCTACTTTGTTCCAGCAGAAGCATCAGCTATAATTTAAAATTTATATTAATAAAAAGGAAAATGAAGATAAATAACCGTTTCTGAAATTTGATGAATTATTTCTTCAGGTTCTTGTCCAGCACGCTGTATGTCCCTCAGAACCCTTTTAACAAGATCGAAATGTACGCCACCAGTCACAGAAACACGCAGATCAAGCAAAGGGCGCAACCTCTCACTCAGAGCATAGATGCCTTCGAGGATGACAATTCGAGAGCTAGGGACATCAACGGTCCTGTCAGGAAGACAATCAAAGGCCATATACATTTATCCTAGGAAGAAATATCTGACAGCCCTGATGTCTTAAAGATTCACTATGATGATTTAATAAAAAGGAACAACTGACTGTCTAAAAAGGTTACCCGTATCCAATGCGACTGCTCAACTTGAAATCATATATTGGCACTTGAACAGATTTCCCGTCTTTTAGTCCATGAATGTTTTCCAGTAAAGTGTCATAATCTGTGAGCCGTGGATCTGCTCAAAAATTACATGTATTAGAATTTTTATTACTTACATATAAATTATTTGATAAACTTAACAGGTGCAAAATGAATATCAATTTTAAGGATAATTTAAATGTCATCACATATGGTTAACTTCAGGTTATTAAACAAATAAATAATGCATAAAAGTCTCCCATGAACTGATAAAACAAGAGGAATAAAATCACTAATTAATTAACACACAAGAAATTATGTACAACACTGAACGAATGTCCAGTTAAAAAAATAGTCAACAAACAAGACATAAGAACAAAATTTAGCTATAGCATGTAATATTCAAGGTCTACAGCCAACAGATGAGGCATTCGTAAGGTAACAACTCCCATCTTGTATGCAATATATTAACAAATAAATAGATTTGACATCAAAAACCAAAATAAAAGCACTTTGAAACAGCAGATATTATTCTCATAACCTGTGCCCAAGTTCCAATTTCCACCACCTTAGTTGTCCATCGACATCATGTCCAATTAGGCAAAATTAGCATTCAAATTCATTTGTTTTACAAGTTCTTGACAATATAAACTTCAACAAACTACTTCAGAGCTTCTTAAGCAACCAAATTTTGCCAAATGTTACCAGTTAAATACTCTACAGCTTTGAACCTCTTAAAGCTCAAGATACATAAAAAAATGAACATCAGAAAGCATTTTGTTTCTTAAGCATTCAGTGCAAGGAACACTTAACTGAATATAAGTGAAAAAACTTATTTAAAAAAATCTGCTCCTACCCTTGAAAGTACATAGGTTGCACCATTTTTCGTATTGTTAAAAAAATACACCTATGCTTTTTAACCCCTTTCAAATATCCTGCCTAGCTTGAGCATCAAAGGAAACTGAGACTGCTTTCTCAAGTCTATTGTGTTCCTTGCATTTAACATGGTGTACTGAACTCTTTTCCTAAATGTCCGATAAACTAAAAAGGAGCTGCACAACTTCCTCCTAAATGGGCAACTCTTTTTCCCATACTTCAAAGATGTGTTAACCCCTACAACTACATTACTTCTGTAATATGTGTCAGCCAAAAGAAGCATCAGAATCAATCTGCCACTGTGTAGAACTCACTAATGTACACAAATAAAAAAACAGTTAAATCCCCTATTCAAAAGGAACAGCATATTAGAGAAGTTCTCAAGTGATCAACATGGAATATATGCTCTACATAAAGAGTAGCCACAAAAATTTAGGTCAAAGCATCTGAATAGAACGTCTTATGTAATCATGATTTACAATAATTTTAAAGTAAAAGACAGCAAATTATGAAACTTATATTCTTCTAATCAAGACTGTACCTTAAAAATAGCTACATATTCTTCTATTCTTCTTCCCTATTCTTATTGATTTTTGATAGTCAATAAGAATGCATCAGTAAGTAAACGATAACAATCAATCAAATTTCCATGTTTAAAGAATCAAGCAATAGATATCCAAAAAAGTAGGCAATATCATCAAGAGAATTCAATATGTTCAACTGGTCTATAGAAAACAAAATGTAATATAGCAAATTCAAAATGATCCAAAGAAATGAGATTTATTAGAGGGCGTGAGTTACCATCAAAATTTCCATCAATGATACGACTTGAATCATTGTAGTTGTCCATGGATATGATAGCAATGTTTGGCATGAAATTGAGAACCTTCTCTGTGAAAACAGTCTTTCCAGCCCCTGAAGGGCCAGCTATACCGACAAAAATGATTCCATCATTTTTCTGGGCCAACAACTGGCACGCACGAATTACAATATAGAAACCTTTTTCGAAAGATAATGGCTCTTGAATTGGAACGATTTCATAACGACCAGAGTCCTTTCTCTTTACCAACTGAACTTGGTCCCGTAATAGACCTTGCCTTCGCCGAGGTGAATCAATGGAAGCAACGCCATCAGCCATTTACAGAAACAAATGTGGAATATTTCTGCAATGAAAATAAACCAAGCATCAACACAAGTAAAATGTAATAAAACAGATATATGGAAAACTAAATATAGAATATGAACAGAATTCCATAACCCAGATGCCACTACTAGATACCAATCTCAGTAAAAGCCATTAATAGATAGCAATCTGAGCGTATAAAGGCCATGGTTGATTCCACACATTAATGAAATATTACCCAAAAAGTAAAACATTCTGTGTCTATGCAATTATCTATTCGAAATACAAGAACTACAAACCGTCAAAAGGGGAAAATAGACATAGAAATATATACACATATCGCCCATCAAATCCATAAGTTCGAGGAGGGGCGCACAGACAAATAAAAGGTTTGAGCACACGAGAATCCACCGAAAAGAACGAATACGTCTCTCGAATCAGAGACCGGATCACACGGAAATCATATAAGCGATAAAACCAGCAAAAGACCTTCGTAACCTAATTTAACGGACGATTCGACTGCTGCGGAAATTCTCCCCCATTGTCCAAAAAAGCAGGACCATATAATTGATCAAACACGAGCAATTATCTTACAGCCGCTGATACGAGGATCGCCAACGGAACCCGGAGAAGTTACTCCACACCGTTCCTTGGAAGCGGCGCAAGCGACGAGGCGAGCCGAAAGCGGTGGGCAGGATATTTTAGGGGCGGGCGGAGGCGGCGGTCGGGTGGGATCGGCGCAGCAGCAGAGAGCGGGGGGGATCGCGAGGCGATTCCGAACCCTCTCAATCGGTGGCGTTACGACCCCACGGTGGCCCTTTAAAGAGCTCTCCTTTATCAAAAAGTTGGTTTCGTTACCCATTGTCCTACCCGCTTAATGGGGTACGCGGAGTGATTGCATAGCCAGATGGGACCCTGCTCTGTAGACCGAGGACCATGGCCGTGGGTCCGAGTCTTCAAATACGGAGAATACCGTTCTTATTGGGTTTTCGCTGTGAAAGGACTCCGAACTAACAGGATAAGTGATCAAAAATATACACTGGCGCATTTATTGTCCCAATGTGCACACCAAGAAGTTTCGCGCCCCACGTGGCGCTCGCATCGAGTTGAAATGTGGGACCCTTAAGTCGGATTTGTGAGAGCCGAGAAAGTTCGTGGGAGGATTTTTTTGGTGGCTCGAGAATAAATAATAAATACTAAAATTGATGGAACTCGATCGGTTGGGGTCGGATCAAACCGGAGAGACGCGGTTCGGTTTGGACTTCCAACTCCCAAATTAGCTTACGTAACAAAAGGCCAAAAAAAAAGGAATGCCAATTATAATATGAAATTGACCTCTTTTGCGTTGTCTTCCTCGGACGCCATTAAAAAAAAAAAAAAGTCAGTCTGACAGTCGTTTATCATAAAAGCCACAGCTTATCGATGTTGATTTGGCTGGAAATTTCAACCTTGTTTGAGATATATAATCATTTTTTATATTCAACCATGACATTAAATGCAATAATCATATCTCACTATAAATCCTTATATATCTCACATATTCATATTTTATTAAATCCAAGAATACTCATGATATAATTTTACATACTTTTTTTTTAGATATTTTTAGATAAGAAATGATATACTAAGAGACTGAGCTAATAAATATGAGCATCGGATGGGATGAATATATGGTCATGATTGGACTCTCAAATACTAATGTAGACTAGATCCAAACTAAAAAACTAATTGATTCTCAACTTATTTAATTGGAGGACAAATTAAAATTTAATATTAGTAGATTTGATGGGGTCAAACATGATATAGACTAAACCGATCTAAAAAAATATGCCTAGAATCCGAGGCTTAATTTACAAAGGGTATTAAATTACACAACGTTCGAAGGAAGAGAATCCGAATCATTTATTGAGCAGGATCCTATTTTATTACGTTAGTCATTTCAATCGGCGATCATAGGATATCATTCTGCTGATGATAAGAACATCTTTTGTTATGATTTGATGGCAACATGACAATCGAGTTGGTAAATGTTCAACGGTATTTGGTTGAGGTCAAACATTCCATTATTCAACTTTGTTCCCAAAGTCAAATTAGATGTTTCAATTTGATCGTGGAAGGTGAGGAACGGTGCTTTGATTGTATCCACCGATTCAATGGTTCTTTGGAATTTAACATATAAAGTGCGATTTTTTATGAATTAATCATCATACAAATCTACTAATTGATGCATAATTATTTTAATATTTTTATTAAATTAATTATAGATTGTCTTATATACCTTCCTAGTGTCTTAATTCCTGCACTTCAAAATTGTATATTAAAATATATGTATTTATAAATTAAAATTTCTAGTTCCATTTATCCTAATCTTCGATTTTATCGATGAAAATAATAAGTAAAAAAATATAATTTTAACATTCGAATAAATAGTAACAGATGAGGTCAGTGGTGATGAAAGATAGTGCCACCGGGGCCATGAGTGACTGTTGTAGATGAAAAAAAGTGACGACGAGTAGTGAAGATTGTTTTGCATTTGTGCCGACGTCAACACAATTGTCGAGCGATGAAAGAGTAGTTTGACATTTATATCACCATCAATATAAATGCAAAATAAGTCTCACCTCTCGCTACCACTGTCCTCATCTACAACAATCACTCGTGTCCCTCAACGATGTTACCATCCACCACCATCGATCGTCACCATCAATTAAAATATTTAAATTTTTTTTATTTATTATTTTTATGCTTTCATCAATAAATTCATCGATAAATAAAGCTAAATATTTTACTTTTTAAAGTCTAAGTAATATATGATTCGCTATTCGTTTAAAATAAAAATGGGTTAAGGTTCATTTTAGCCCTTGTGGTTTTGGTCATGGACTACTTAGCCCTTTATGATTTACTCGTGTCTAAACTAACTCTTATATTTTCGATAATATAGCATATAAGCTCATCCCATCAAGTCTAAGTTAAGAAACGTCTAGTTATATGACATGCTAACTCATATAAACTATTAATATAATAACATATATAATTTAATTTGACATGCTAACTCATATAAACTATTAATATAATAACATATATAATTTAATTTTTTTTAAAAGAAATTATTTTAACCCCTATGGTTTTGATCATGGGTCACTTAAGACTTTATGGTTTTATTTACGTCTAAAATAACTCATATATTTTTAAAAATATAGCATATAAGTCTCTCTTGTTAAGTCTAATAGATGTTAAAGTATAATTACGTGATATGCTTACTTATAATAAATTATTAATATAATAACATATGTAGTTTAATTTTTTCTAAAAGAAATCAATCTTGCCGAAAAAGATGAAGCGACGAAGGTTATAACGGTAGACAAAGACGAAAAGGAAAAGGTAGGAGAGGGCGAAGGCAGAGGTGAGGGAGAGTTGGATCACCACGTCGTAGGTGTGAGAAGTGAGAGTGAAAGAGAGGACGAAATGAAAGTCAATGGGGTTTAAGATGCCTAAGAGAAGGAAGAGAGACCAAGAGACCATTGCGTGTCTAGCATTGGACTAGTAAATGCATATCCACTTAAGGCAGGATCAAAAGTTCTTGAACTCATCGTCGACACCGGAGATGCTACATGCGTACAACACCCTACTAGGTAGCAACAGCTCAGTGGTATTGTGGGTGGTCGCTTCCATAGTGATACCTTATTCCCTCATTTATAAAGGTCTCAAATTTTTTAATTTAAATTATATATATTATTATATTAATAATTTATTGTGAATAGTATTACCACGGAAAGAAAGAGACTATAATATTTGTTAATTCATAATTAACGAGAGGAGCCTATATACTACTACGTTTTTTAACATTAAACAATAACAAAATCATAACCATTTGAATGATTGATGATGAAAAGCACATGAGATAAAAAATTTTTTAAAAAAATAAATTATATATATTATTATATTAATAAATTGGTTATAAATCAGTATATCATATAACTAAACTCTAATTTTATTAATTCAGATTTAACGAGAAAAAATTATATATTATATTTTTTAAAATATAAAAATTATTTTAGACGTAAATAAACAAACGCAAGCAGACTTTGCGACCCTACTCTTCATGCTCTCGTCGTCTTCCTTGGCTTCCAAGACCACGTCTTTTGTCTTTCCCAGGCTCATCTCCTCCTGCTCCGCTGCCAATCTCCTCTCCAACGCCCGTTGCATAGCCGAAAGCTGGAGCAAGAACATATCTCTAGTTCGGGACCTCCTCCAATCTGTGCCTGCCTCCCTGGCTGGCTCCCAATTTTTTTGTACAAGATAAAAGTGAGTGATCGTCTGTTCTGCTAGCTTGCGAGCTAGACGGGTGATTTGGGTTAGTATGGGTGATTTAAATCATGCTTTTATATATGTTTGGATTTATTGGGTGAAGTTTCACGAGGATCTTGTTTGATGGAATGCCGGTGAGAGATGAAGTTGGTGAATTTGCAGGCCCAGAGCAGAGGAAGGGCGGGGACAACGATGAGGACTTGGGGGGGGGGGATTGGGCTGACTTGGGCAATGGATTTCCTCCGTTCGTAGTGGGGGATATGAGTGCGTCGAACGAACCTATTGGCACCTGAGATCTATGGTGTGTCGAAAACATTGATCGAGCATATGAGTGTTCCATAGACACCATTTGGTTCCCAGCTTCTTCAAATGGTGTCTATGGAGAATGTGATCGAAGCATATTCTTAGACCATCTTTTTCTGAAAATTTTAGACACCATGCATGTCGAGCTTGATTTGGATAGTCAACACAGGCATTATTCATGGAGCCAAAGTAATACATTCCATAAGATTATTCATCTGCATAGTGATGACTGATGCATCGTCTAATGTGTTCTTCAGAAGTCTTGTGTATTGCAGATTCACAAGCAGTGCAGGGAAAACTACTATTGCCTCATTGTGATTGAGTAGATTAATCTTCGTTTTATAGAGAAGGCATCTGGGCATTTAGTGGCTGATCTGAGAGTCTTTGTGGTGGAGATAAAAAATAGCTACTCCCTCATACACTGATTCTAGTCCTGTAAAAAAGCAACAGCAAATGGACAATGTTTGTAGGACCTATGGTGGCATGCCCCATTTTAGAAAAGATGATGACAATATTCCATGACCTTAAGGGATTATGATCTGTATGTGGATCTAGATACCCAATTGATACTGCTATGACCACTGCTTGCACCCCAGACTTGGGAAGTAGCAAACAAGAAGATGATAGATGAAGTCACTGCTTTGTTTATATCTGAAAATAGAACACATTCCAACCACTCCATAGTTTAAGTGGGTTATGAATCTTTTACAATATTCCAGTAGAGGCTGATTTTTTTATGTGGATAATAAAATTAAAAGCATCTCAGATATTAATTACTTTTGATGCTTCTCTCTCAAGTAGAGCCAAGCATTGATTTGAAGACTGTACTGCTGTCTATAAATCTAATATGCAAGTGCTCTCACTCTGGCTTATCATGTGATTACTTATTTTATTAATTGTACTTCTAATTGATCAAGTTGTTTAATGCAGTCTCAAATCCTCATCTATAGGTTCCTCATTCATTTTGCAATGTAGCAAGATTCTTAAGCCTCAACTGAACATATTGGATTGTCTCATGTTCCACACTGTAACTTCAAGCACTTGAAAATTTCTCCTCTTGCTATGATTAGATTATAAGCATGCATAAACTGTATGTTTTTGGGAATTGCATAATGGCGTGTGCATTTGGAACTTGGTCAAAATCACTCATTAAGAATAGAATGTGCATCATCTTCCAGACCCAACCTATGAGCCACACATGAACTGATGTCATATTCACCAAAGTTTGTGGTTAAACTGGTTTTGTTGCAGTAATTAGATGTCTTACCTGAGAAATATATTTCCTTGCAGCAGCAACAAGTTCCCAAAGCTCAGGTAGGTTATTCTTCACTCAAGATGTTTATACTTAGAACATGAGTTGGATATGTAGTTTCATGTTTGCAGTCATCCTGCCTGGTTGCAGAACAGTATACATTCAGGTGAATCCTACCAATCATGGTGGTGGCTTAAAGGATTGCTGTTGTGATGGGCCATGACAGGAACAAGATTGCTGCACTGGCCAAACATGAAGATTTCAAGCCAAGTAAGCTTCCATGTCAATTGATCAATTTCATGCCTTGAGCTCAAATCAATGTACAGTTCTGAATCCCAACTAAGTTGAGCAACAATCAATTCCTCAATGATAGGGTGGTTTCGTTGTCTGGGCCACATAATTTTATCATTCACGTAGGTGGGGAAGACTAATATAATTCTCTTATCACAATGAATGAAGAAATTACTTCTGATTTTTCATGCTTTTTAAGATCAAGAACAAAGCAGTGGATAGCAGAGGATGTTGCAGAGTACATCACAATAAATAAGTCACAGGGCACATGGATTCAACCAGGGTGAGGTCTCGGGCATCTCGGGTCAAAGCAATGTGGTCCCCGGTGCGCCTGTTCACAAGCAACGCGAGAACTACCCGCCTCGGATCCGACGACGCAGCGCGACCCATCCCCCGAGATCCGTTGCATCGACGGTCAGATCTCTACCGCCTCTCCTTGCTCCCGCCTTCGATCTCCTTCTTCCCCCCATCTTATATCAACAGCAGCTCTCTCTAAGTTCATCGCCGAGCTCACACAGCTCTCCCCATTCCACTTCGGTCTCCTCCTCCCTCTCCCTCTCCCCCTCCCCCTCCCCCTCTCTTTCTCTCTGCTCGAAGACTTGGAGGTTTTGAGTTCTTTCTTTCTTTCTTTCTTTCTCCTCCCTGGACTCGGATGCAAGTGCTCTTCGTCGGATCACATCTCTGTCTCCAAGAAGGTACGCGATCTCCGGATCTCTCATCATTCTTGTTTTTAGTTGCAGTTGGAATTGCACATAGTTCTTCCTCTGGCCTTGGATCAAACTATCTGGTTTCTTGCTCCTATCTCCAAAGAATCGAACTGGTTGGAGGACGATTTAGATAGTAATGGGAAAGACGACGGAGAGGAAATGCATCTGAATCGAGGTAGGAATTGAACTCAAGAATTCGATTTATCTGATAATTCTAAGCGGATGTTCCGATCTGGTAGACGGGCCCGATCCCGTGAGCTCGACAGCGATGGGAAACGCGCGCGATGCTCTCTTGCGCACTATTTCCCCCGCTCGATGTTCTCTGGGAAAACGACGTAAGCTGCTCCGTCGTCTTCGTCGCCGCGATCCGTTTCGGCGGCGGTGAAACGCGGCGGGGATACGTTATACTGTGCGCGCCGGAAGGTTCCGGGCTGATGGACCCTGCTTGAGCGCTTGATGGCTAAACCCCAACAACTAGTGCCGGGGTGGTGATTTGGCGGGTTCCTAGCCGTCCATCTTAAATTCGACGGATAGGGACGGAGAATTGACCCCATGGCTTTCCCTCTCTCTTTTCCTCTTCTTTATCGTGTGTCTTTAGAGTGAAGGTGAAGAGAGGAGACACCGGCAGTGGAAGCCTGTGAAACTTTGGGTGGTAACTTTTTCACTTGGTTCGATGCACCGAGAAAGGTCCGATGAAAGCGAAGTAGATTAATGATGAGTTAATGATATGTGGGGGCTTTAGACATGTCGGGCCAACGAGAAAGAGGGTAAAAGCGTGTTAAGAGGCAAAATAGTTGCTTCATATTTGTCGGCTCTTCCAGTTGATTGTATACAAATATTTGCATTAGACCCTTTTCTTTTTTATCGCTCTGTGGTGCCCACTAAATGGGTAACACCCTTGGAAGGGAAGTGCCCACAAGTATTTGAATTCAGCACGGCACGAACCACAACCACAAGCACGACGCCAATCGTCAAAGGCTGTGGACTAAACACCTTTTTCCTTTTAGAAATCAAAGTGATATGCTAATTTTAGCTGACTGGCCGAACGCACATGGAGTCGAGCTACTAATCTTAGTTGAATGGAAGTCGATCGAACAAGAGACTTCCACTCCGAGAGGCACGGACAACACGAGGTCGGAAATAAAGCAAAAGGTTTTAGCGATGGGGGGTATTGGGATTAGCATGGCAACAGATTTGTACTGCTATGCTACACCATGAATGCGTGACCTTTCTTTACATTGGGTAGATCAGCTGTTACTGTCTATCATAGCTGTTTTCTGTTGTCGTTCTTGATCAGTATGATTGTGCAGTACTCTTTAAGTCAGATCTCTCCTTCCGAGAGCAGAAAGGCTCAAGCGAGTCCTCTGTTCGGCTTACACATCTCTCGGTACCCGAATCATCTAGGCGTCGGAGTACATGAAGCACTGTGCCGCATAGAGATAAGGTGGTGACAAAAGGTGGGCCTGCGGCCAGCTAACCTATGCTTTAATCGATTCAACAACTCCAAACAACTCTCCTGGTCATCGCCATCTGCCTATACCCCCTCGACATAAGAACAAAAGACCACAGTAGGGAATGACAGATCCAACAACCCATTTACCCGATCCAAATTCGATCGGATAACATGGGCGTTCGATACCCGTTGATACTTGCTCTGTGGACGGACTCTCAAGAGCCATGCCGATCGCAAGCATCATATCTGATCCGACCCGATACCTAACCCGAATCTTCATCTCATCCAAAAATTATCACCATCGTAATAATATGTCTTTGGGTTCCGGAATTAACATATCGTACAATCATCGCACTCGTAGTTACTGGCTTCTTGTTGTTGGCTTCCGTTGAGAACTAAGAGCGTACAACAAGAGATTAATGCGGCCAGAGATTTGTCATAGTCACAACTGTCCCTTTGTCTCCTGTCCTTTTTTTTTTTTTTTCCTCCTCCTCGAAGCCCTTAATCGGGAGTGAAAGTTCGTGCTTTCTTCTCGATAGGGAGGAGTAACCATTCAGGGAATTGATATCCTCTACAATAATTTTTCTCTTTTAAGTCTCGATATATAAATTTATCTTGGAGTTGGTGGTCTTCTTCGAACATTTTTCTGGGGAAGATATTGTCCAATTCTTGAATCGAAAAGTTCCCTGATACATAATTTCATTTCGAAACGCCGGTGGCACTCGAACAGACCTCAAGAAAGTTATCTTTGATCGCAGCCCACAGCCCACCGACTGGATTCATCAAACCATGATAGTGGGTGAAATGTGCAGTGTGTGCAAGATTTACATCTAGTTCCACTAGGGGAGCAACACTGTACTGTCTAAGACAAGGAATGGTGGCTTCAAAATGACCCTTCTCATAAGACACTTCATGCTCTTAGTTAAATGTGTTGATCCTAGTGGAAGTGGCGTTTTGACTTCTGACTTGTCGTACATACCTGCTCAGGGACGTGGGAGTGGCATCATTAGATTCCTTACGTTAGGGGTAAAGAGGTCGAAGGTTGTATGTATACGCAATCATACAATTTCTTAAAAAGCTAACAAGAACTGCATTATTTCATAGATCTGTTATTTTCGTTAAGGATTTCCAGCTTATTTAGTTTTATTGTTCTGATGCTGCAACTTGCTTAAAATTTTCTGATTCTTATATGCTCCATGACTGATTGCGCTGACTTTCTTGACCGTTATGTAGAATGACACTCAGAAAGCAGCGGTTTTGCTTCCACGATTAATTTTGCAACTTTTCCCACTTAAATAATTAAATGACAACTGATGTTGATGAAGCTTGCCAAGGATGGTCACAGGGGGAATTGTCTGATGGAGATACATCTCAAGTAATTTTCTCTGTTATCTCGTTTCTCATTTATTAGTTTTTCCTTTACTTCCTGTTCTAGTAGCCTTGGTCTACTCCAGCATGCCATGTATTAGTTCTTTGTCTTTATCCATTTGGTTCTCAGTGTTATCTGATTCGTTCAATCCGTAACAAAAGCCAACAATGCTTAGCATAATAAATCTTATGGTGATATGATAATTTTTTCGATAAATGTTTCTAAAAAGGATCACCAAAAAGAATGCCATAATCTTGTTGATGATGGTTTCTCTACTCTATTGGAAAAAAATATGTTCTTCCATTCTGAAGAGAGCTACAGATAACATTATAAGATAATTGTGGTTGACTGGTCCTTTCAGGAAATCCCAGTTTCTCAAATGCTTGATCATGGTTCCATTTCTTTTGGAAGATTTCCAATTGAGTCATTGTCATGGGAGAGACGGTCAGTTTTTACTCACAATAGATGTCAAGAGGAACTGGAGAAGTTCAACGGTCTAGTTGCCAAGAAGAAGGCATATTTTGAGGAGCGCTATAGAAGAATTCGAGCTATGAAAGCTCAACAGAATGTTCGACAGAATCAACAAACGGAGCTCGCATTGGATTATGGTGGTGATGGTAGTATTTCTAGCCAAAGCGGTGAAGAAGATGGAGCAGCTTCACAGAATGAAAGATTCAGAGATGGGGCATCAAACAATGTTCATTCTCTCCCAGAAGAGACTAAACCTGGAGTAACCCTCGAGCAGGAAATTAACTCCTATGAACCTCCTCAAGAAAGGTGCTTTAATCCAGACTCCACATTGCCAAATCCTAATTCCTCAAGTGGAATTCTAGAGAACACTGAGCAGGATAAAAACACTTTAGACACTATGCTGGTACAACCAATGGAAACAGAGTCCCCATTGCCCCTTACAGGAGATTTGAAGGAGACTAAATCAAATTCTAGCAGCAAACTTGACAATAAAGAGATCTTGCTGAAACATAAGAGTCTCGAATCAAACATTGAGCCTAGAAGAGTTGCACCAGATACTAGGAAAACAAAGTCTGAACAATTGCAGTCAATTAGAAAATCTTTGCACCATAAATCACTTTCTAAGGTACGTCAGCGAGACTCTCCTGCATTTCTTTTCTTTGCCGATTTACGTCTGCATTAATAGAACTGGGTATTTTCTCTTCAATAATGAGCACAAGAAGCTGTAGAAAATTCCAAGAAGCTTTTGAATGAATCCTAAATACATATTTTGCGTTGTATCTTGGATTTGTTGAGTACTTTCTCCTTGTTACTGGACACTAGAAATTTTGTTGGAGCATATCTGAGTCTAACATGGATTGTGTTGGACAGATTCATTTAAATATTAGTTGTCGTTGGTGGCTTATGATGTTCTGGTTATTATTTTCTACCCTTGTTTTCATTAATGGATAGCATTTAAATATTAAAGGTAAATGCCAAATTAATAAAGAACAGGCTGCTTGTTCCAATAATAGTGCTTAAACTTCTCTGTATTTTATATAATCGGATTCCTTCTTTTTTTTTCATGTTCAGGATCCTGCCGTGGTTAGAAATGGTTTAAATATGAAACAAGGAACTAAGTTGAATGGGGTTCACTCATCAAAGGGACTAAGAACTCCATCGCAGAAGACGACCAGTCAGACTTTGAGCAAGACCATAGCTAGTAGAGTCAAAAGCAATGCTAGGTCCACCTTGATTGTTCTAAATCAACCGCTTACAGAAGCACACTCTAGTAGCACCACGCCAGGTCCATTTACTCTTGTAATGGAAAGAAGAGCAAGAAGTAGAGGAAATTCAACAAAGCTGAACTCTGGAAGCTCAAACATGCTAGCATCATCACAAATTCAAGCAAAGGGTGGATCAAGTGTACAGGTGAAATTTGTCAAGTGCTTAGTGCTAATGACTACTAAATGTGGTGCTTATTAAAATAGTATTATTCAGTGCTCAACACTTATAACGACTAGGTATGGTGATCTTCCAACATGATGTTTTCCTAATTAAGTTTGGGCTTCTTTTATGGTCATCTTGATGAATTGTTTAAAGAATCTCAGGCAACATAATACTGAACTACAGGTCTTGGAGGGAGGGAGGGAGAGAGAGAGAGAGAGAGAGAGAGAGAGAGAGAGAGAGAGAGAGAGAGAGAGAGATTTTCATTAGCCACTATTTTCTGTCTGAGCAGTATTTAGACTGACTTTGTCATGTTTGTATCTGATTTTTCTTTAACCTAAATTTTTTTTCGAATTGATTCTTAGTCTGTCTATGCTTCTTCTGCAATTTTCACAGGACATGAAGAAAACAGCTTCATCTAGTGGGATGACAAGTAGAAGAGGCCCTGAAACTAAAAGGTTGAATAAAAAAGGATATTGTTGACATCTTTCAAGTAAGATGGCTTCTGCTCTTTAGATGACAAGAATATTGTTACTTATTATTTTGATTTCATTTTAGAAACTTAAACGAAATAAAGAAGAAGCCTTTAGCAGTGGACAACCGCTATGCTGACTTAAAGAAAACTGAGGCACATGTTCTTGGGCCACCCAAGTCAAGGTGATAGTTGTTAAGACTTAAGAGAGTTTATGTCTTGTCTTGCTGAGTTACCTTTATGGCATATAAGATTGCCTCTTATAAACATCCAGCTCAATCTGAATGTCTTTGAATTTCAATTTCACTAATTAATTGGACTCTTTAGAATCTGAAACCTCCTTTTCTGAATATCCAGGTCTAGTGAACTTCCTGCTAGGAACAAGTCCATATGTAATATTGGAACTAAGCTCCATATTGCAACTGCCAAAGGAATGAAAGGAAAAGAGGTAAAGAAAATTTATTTATTTTTAATCGATTTGCTTGTTTTTCAGCTCGCATGACTTTCATGTATTTGGAACAAGTTAATCCCCCTACAACTGTTACATGGATACTATTTAATATTCTCCTAACAGATTGAACAGAATTACTAATTGTATGACACATTTATTTTGTCAAATCATTTTGATCGTTTTATCATACATCAGCAGAGAGAAGGACCTTTAACTCCTGTTACATATATTCTTTCTAAAATCATAGTTGTAGACAATTATAAATAGCATTTCCTCTCTAGCCATGATACAGAAGACACCATGAGGTTATTGAAAAGTGCATATTTATTGAAAGCATATGCCAGAAGATACAAGAAGCACCTACGAAAAGGGTTCTTTTGTTTTTTTCTCCTTTTTGTAGTTCAGTCAACTTCTAGCTCAAAGTGTTCTCTTTGGGATTAGGCATGGTGTCTACCATAATATCAATAAAGTGGGTGCTAAATATGATTTTCTCATTACTCTATTTTAGAATTGTTTCTAGCTTCCAAGAAATGAAAATATAGAGCTTTGCCATGATCAGCTTGCTTGTTTGTGAACACCATAAAAACTTCTTCCCTGTTGGTTTTTAGTTTGACTTCAATTTATTTGGAAACTGTATCTGTCGACTTCCACTATCCTTATTCAAGATGGTGAATTATAAGGTCAGCCTGTCACTGTCACATAGTTTTCCTTGGTCTAGGTGCAGCATCTGAACCTTCTATTAGACTTTTGTAATTTTTCATGTGGGAATCTTGGCCTTTTTGTTCTGACTGCTGCCTTGAAGTGACTAGTTCTTGCCAAAGACTGAAAATGACTGCACAGATTACAATTGCAGGCAAAACTTCACATACTCTAGTTCTTATGGAGATTTAATTTTTGCTCCAAATCCGGTTGACAGAGTCTACTCATTTTTTTGCATATATAAACACTTTATATATTCAAGTGTTTGATAAATGCATCTAGAAATAGAGAATATTTCATCATGTGTTTCCAAGAGTCACAGAAGTAGAAAATAGTTGGGAATCTATGGTTGTTTCTTCTTCTTATTGTCATTGCTTATATGTATCCATGTGTTTCTCATTATGGAACCTGCATGCTACAATTGATATTATTGTGATGTCCCATTGGTATAAGCAACACATTAACTCTTTAATTGTTTCTTTTCACTTAAAACAATTCATTAATTATAACTTCAAACATGAGGTTAAGAAAAGCTTTTAATGCATGAAAAGCACGTCTAGAACTAATGGTCACATTCTTTGTAAACCTAGATTGCTGTGCTGTGCTGTGCTTAGTATGCCAGCCATGGCAACACATGGTTAGGCCAATTTTATCTATCTATGCCAACTGGCACAGCACTGTCATATGCTGTGAAAAGAAGTGTGAGCATGTTATAATAAGGAGCAGTGTATATTGACTGAATAAGCCTTTGGGACTTTTTGCAGAACGTGCACTTTGTTTTACTGACTCAGAAAATTGTTCATGATGAATCTCACTGAAATGTCCAAGCAGGGAAATGCTGGAATGAGGGAGTTCCGAAGAGGTACTATAAAGACAACTGACCCTTCTAAGTCTGGGAATATGCCGATGAATACTAAGAAGGTCATCACTTGCATAATCCAGCAATATCTTATATAATGCTCTTTCAGTCCTTGTTATGTGTTCCTAAGATTAATAGATCCATGTATACTTCGGCTCTTGGACTGATGTTATTTCATATCTTACTTGAATTAGATGAACAGATCCTTGCTTTTCAACACCGTGTTTGCACTGCTGGTCTCTCCCTCTACTCACTCTTACTCCTGAAAAATGCAGGCACTTCCAGGCCGAGGAGCTGATGTATCTCGTGGTGGGAGCAAATCAAAGCTTGATGATCTATCACTGGATGGGAGGAAGACAAGGTGCATCATCTTCCTACCTCACCGACCCAACTCCTTACATCTTAAATTTTTCTGCTCATGTCAATTGAATCAAAATGCTTTAACCTATGTGTAACAACAGGAGAGAGATACCGCACTGGAGATGAGTCCTCGCAACTTGAACGCGTATACTGGCACCTTGCTTGCTCCAGCTGCTTTCCTTCACTTCGCTTGCCTCTCGCAGGACGGATATCGTCACCACTGCAGTCTCTTGTAAGTATGCTTTGGATCTATCGGTATGTACCATATACATCGTTTGGTCATTGTAAATTTACCTTGTGGAAATCTGTATCGAGATATTCGCAAAGTCAAAACGGGGTATGTTTCGTGAGATTACATATATGATGAAATATACTTCTATACTACTTAAATTTCGAAACGTTGTATGGATCACAACTCGAGTGACATGACATCATAATTGCAGGTGGTCTGATAATTGTACATTTCAAGTTTAGTCTGGAATATATATATATATATATATATATATAGAGAGAGAGAGAGAGAGAGAGAGAGATCAGCATCATGTGGCAAGAAGATCAATAAATAAAGAATAATGTTAGTGTACACGCAACGATAAGTATTTTTAACTCTCCGTTGGCAATACAAAAGCGCAATCATAGAAATAGATTGGTTGTCGCGATGCTGACGGTGGAACCATGCAATGTTCCCTGGTTGGTCGATGTGAGTGTCATCCTTGTCAAAGATGACATACTTAATATTTGTTTGTTTGCGCACTTTGTTCTTATAATTGTTTGCTTCTAAACTAATCAAAAAATAAATCATTTTACAAAATAGTAGGATTTGAAAGAATAGATTTCGGTGATTAAAAATGGTTGGTCCCTTAGAATTTATTTTTTTCATAAATGAATAAAATGAATAAATCCTATGTTTTTATATATTGAATAAAATGAGTTCCACGTCATATATTTTCTACAAATAAATTCGATCATATATTTATATGATCGGAGGGAGGAAATGGTCATCTGACAAACGACGGCCCCAGCGCCCGGGACGGTACGTTGTCCCCACAGCCACACGACAAGAGCAGCACCACCCCCGTGCCACCTCGGCTCGGCTTTCCAACCGAACCACCACTTGCGGACACCGAGCCGCCTGACAGCTGGAAACAGCCTGTCCGCGACGCGCGGCCAACAAACCCATCCCTCTCTCATCTCTTCCCACCTCAGACTCGCTGTCGCTCGAACTCATTCTCCCCCCTCCCTCTCTCCTCCTCCTCCTCCTCCTCCTGTTCCTCCTCCCTTCTGGGCTTCGGCACTCGCCCCTCCCTCATCCCTTCTGCCTCTTGCCAGATCGGGCTTCTCCTTCCCGCGAGCTCTCTTTCCAACCGTGCATCGTTAGATTTGGCCGAGTCTTTGCGTCCCGGCGAGCTCGAGGTTTAGGGTTCTTCCCCTTCCCCCCGTGGATCGTTTCTTGTTCCTCTGATCTCGGCCAAGGTTCGTCCTTTTTCATCTCTTTTTTGTCTCTCAGTATTCTTCCAGTACTCATTGACTTCTAGCGGTTCGATTTAGATAAATCGTTCGGGTTAACTGTTGCAGATGAACCCTTTTCTTTTTCGCAAGATTAATTTGTTTCTTTCTTCGCGAGCGATGGGTTTTGTGTCTTGCCTACGTTGTGAGGGTTCTATTTTTCGCTTTTATAGGTTGAGAAACGAGCCAAAGTCTTGGATCATAAGTAGTTCTGGAGCTGTTAATGAAGTTTCTGCTGTAGCTTTATGATCTATTGAGCTTCTTAAATGTAGGTGGTTGAGTTAGGAGGTTCCGAAGTGTTCTATTTCGTTAGTGCTCTTGAAATGAAGGCTATCTCAGCACGTTCCCCCATCTTAGAAGTTTTTCTGTGCTTGAGCGAGTTAAGCAAAACATAAATGTCAGGAGAAAAGCATACGCCGAAGTAATTGAAGGAGTACCTTCTTTTAATCGAGGTAATGTTGTTTACTTTCCTGATACGGAAAGAGTTTAAGCCATAGGTGATTGCAGGCTGTAGCTTCATCCTTATTAGTGTCGCATGTATGAACTTTCTGATACTTGTCATGAGATTCCACCTTCATTTGGGTTAATATCTTGCTATCTTCGAACACGGAGAGCTATAGCTATCTTGTTGCCTTGAGATTAGGCGATTAGGGTTGCAATTGTTCATTTAGCTATCGTGGTAGACCTCTATGATTCTACTTAGTCAGAGAAATGATAGCTTCGTTTTGTGTATATAGAATTATTTGACACTGAGATTCTGTTTCTTTCACTGAGCATATGCATGCTGCTTTCATGTCACGATAAGTGCCTGGATTTTCGTCTGGTTGATCAATGCTTATGTGATCGTGCACCTAAATCTGCATGACCTACAGTCAGCTTTTTGAGTGTTTAGAGTTCTTGCTAGTGCGTGAGCCATTATTTGATTGTTACTGATAGGATTGGTCCTATCAGGATATCATTTACTATTTATGTATTTGTTGTGATTATATTAGCTTTTTGGAGTTTCTGCTTACCCAAAAGCTTAAACTTCCCTTAGGTACCATGACTCTAAAGGTGCATGTTATGGATTGGCTGACTGGAATCCCCTGACTAATTCATATGTTCAAGTTACAGTTGTTGTTGTGGTTTCTTGTTGCGCAATGAAAGATCTTCTCTGGCTCAAGTCATACACCTTTGATGAAGTTTTTGCAAAAGCTCAGCCGTTCCTATAATAGACCTCTGATTGGTCATTACTGTCTTGAGGAATGCAGTGCATCAGCAAGACCGAAAGGCATCAACTTTTGTCGTACTTGTGGGCTCTTAAGTATCGATGCTAGGGGAGAGTATGCGTGGAATTTGTGTTTCGTGTGATGCCCCTGACCAGATTCAGTGCCGATGCATTTGGTGTGGTGACCATTTCTCTTGTCATTCTGTTTGATATCCTTGCTATACGATGCATATACCAAGTTGCCTTATTGCGGGTGCGGATCCAGCAACGAGATTTTCACCGGCTTGGTTACTTTAATGGGCCCTGGGTTATACGCATTTTTCTAGCCCTAGTAGCAATTCTGTGGAGCTCAAGTGAAATTGCTAGATTAAGTTTTTTAAAAGGGAGGCTTTTTTCCAGCATAACATGGCAGAGGAATATGTGCAAGCTCTACATCATCTTCAACCTTGGTTTTTCAGAACCTACAGTCTTCCTCACACTTGTGTTCCTCTTACGTGCCTCTTTGCAGAGGAGGGAGTCGGGAACACTAAGCCAAGGATGGAACAAGAAGACCATTGGTTATGTGTTCCTTTTCTGCCTACCAATCTTCATCATGCAAGTTATCCTGGTTTTTGTTGGACCCAAGGGCTTCGACGAGGACAGGAGAGATGGGAGAGCAAAGAAGGCCAACTACTTCACAAGAGCTAGTGTGTTGATTGGAGATGAGTGTGTATGCACTTATCCTTTGTTTAGCACTATTCTTCTTGGGCTTTTTCATGCTGCTCTGATCAGCTATGCCGTATATGTTGGAATGCATATACTGTCTTCAGCAGTCAACAGACAGTTACTCCGAAGGCTCTATTGGCTGGTATCCTCAATTATTTTTTCTCTTCCAGTGAGGGTGCTCCTCCTTGGTCTCTCTGTCCTACCTCATCCGGGCAACTTGGCTTATGAGGTGATTGTTTTCTTAGCCTTTCTGGTCATGTTGTTTTGCGCTGTGATTGGCATCGTTATACTGGTCTACTTCCCGGCCGAAGATTCAGTGGCCCTGAGAGACCTAGAGGAAAGAGAGATGGAAGAGGTACCCTATGATGATTATTACTACGACAGTGCTTCACTTGTAGTAAGCCAGAACTGCCACGACGGCAGGAGAAACTCTGATGCCTCTACAAAGCGGTCCATATCTTTTCGCACAATGATCAGGGATGATCCCCCTGCTTTGGATGGCTTTGATGAGACCAGCATGTCCTTTCAAGGTGCTCTTCAAGTTGGTTCACCCTCAGGTTCTTCTCCGACACCTGCAAAGCCCATGCTGCCGCTTAGAGAAGTCCCCAGTTACTAGGGAGAAACTCTTATAAGTGCACCTACCTCTTTATTTTGAAATTAATGAAATTAGTTTTATGGTAATGAAGTTGTTTAAAATTTTGATTAGTGTCTGACATGTTGGTTGATGGGGACCCCTCCTAGGGTCTTCTTGCATGGTAACATACTGGTAAAAACATCATATGAGCTTTATGCAGGCTTGTGAAACTAGTATGGCCCATGGCGATAGCATGCATGCTGAGAATGCACCATTATATGGAAGACTTTTGCCAGCTCCTTACTCATCTGATGGCAGAAGCCGCCGCTGGGTGGTATATGTATGCTGGTTCAAAGACTGGAAATTGTTCGTTCTGAAACAACGGCATTTCTTGAAGATTTATCATTCTGGAAATTGTTTATGACTACCATATCATTCTGGAATGATAACTTCATGAGTTGTTGGTCTCTTTGCATGATTTTGTGCGGGTAAGCATCTTTTACTTCAAGTGAAGGATTCCATTTCAGTTGGAGGTGGTAATCTTTTGTTCAAGTCGGTGATATTTCTAGGTTTGGTTCTCAGTTTGTTTGTTGAGTGATACAATTTGATATTGTTTGTTCCACATTTATTTCTTATCGTTGCCTTTAGTTTCCAAATTGTATGGAGCATAATTCTTTGTTATCATTTTCTTTTTAATTATCTCAACTCATTAGTATCTTCCTACCCCTCCGATCACTTGTAACACCTCTGAATCTGTGGAGATCCTTAGCTCGAAATTGGTGTTACTGTGTCTCACCTCATCCGATCAGATTGGAAGCTGATTTCAACACGACGAACGTTGCTAAATAGAGGCTCAATCTTTCCATGGTTCCTTCTTCCCTCCCCTCTTCTGTGCTGTTCATCTTCATGCATTTCTTATATTTAGCTTTTGTTTTCTTTTTATTGTGTGTTTTTATTTTAGATCCGTCAATGGGAGCAAATTGTCCGTGGATGATAAGATAGCCGACCCGAGCTCTCAACACTAATGTTTAATAAGCCAAAAATTACAGAATCAGACGCTAAACTATATGCATAAACTTCATTCAGTTTGACTCGAAACATGCTTTATGTCAGAATGTATAATCATATCATGACATTTTTCTTAAGCAGAAACATTGTGTGGTCTGAGCCGTAATTTAAGTTAATGAAGAGGGTTTTTGTGGCCCTCGACCACATGGTTTGGTTCGTGAGAGACCGTGGCCTGCGGCACCACGCTTCCGTACACGTGGCGACTGGTCAAAGTCCTCGAAATATACTTTATGACTGTTCTACCCTTCCACAAGCCATATTATCTCCGTCAATTTTGTGATAACTTTGGGAGTTAAAACTATTGTTTATGCTTACTTTCGACAATTCGCATCCAGCGGGTCACTATAAGTAATCGTCCGCAAGCGGAGAATTCGGCTTTGCGTGTTGGAAATTGCTCGGAAGCGAGGGGGAGGAATAGACAGACCCAAACCCTAGGCTTAGATCGAGAGATCTCGTTTGGAAGGCGTTCGATGGCGTCGTTCGCGGAAGCTCCGCCGGGCGATCCCAAGGCCGGGGAGAAGATCTTCAAGACCAAGTGCGCGCAGTGCCACACCGTCGACCAGGGCGCCGGCCACAAGCAAGGTATATCAGACCTCTTCTGATCCTTTTCCCCTGTCTTTCTTCTAGATTATTTTCTAGAATCCTTGACGAGTTTTCGTTCGCGTGGTCGCTGGTTGATCTGCCGTTGTTTCCTTTGATGGATCGGTGCCTGGCTATCGTAGATCTGGGTTTTAATTAGGTTTAGACTTGTTTTATTGATGTTTCTTTGATTAGATCTTTTGGTAATCTTTCTTGTTCTGGACTTGGGTTCTTTGTGTGAGAACCTCTTGTTGATTGTGGTTTGATACCAAATCCGCGTTTTCTGTGTTCCACTGTTCTCTATAGTCTATGTGTCTGAATAAGCTTCGTCTTACTTAATCTTGTGACGATCGTCTTTTTTATGCACACAGGACCTAATTTGAACGGCCTTTTCGGAAGACAATCTGGTACGGCATCGGGTTATTCTTACTCTGCCGCAAACAAGAATAAGGCCGTTGTATGGGAGGAATCAACTTTGTACGATTATTTGCTTAACCCTAAGAAGGTAAGGACTTTTGGCTCTTCTTGTAGCTAGCTAGCTATATAACATGTATACCTTGATAGCTTTCGTTCTGCCATCCAAGACCATTTTCCACATGATCAATTCCTTGACTAAGGTGTCAGTATCAGCATTTTGTTTACAGTGACTCTGATTAACGTTGCATCTGATACTTAACACTTACGATTGGAGTTTGTTTTCTAATGCAAAAATTCATACAATGCTTGTTTGTGGGATCGAGAAAAGGGGAAAATAAAAAGGCAATTATGCTGGTATATTGAGCGTTTATATCTCCAGCTTAGTTCTTCCTTGATAAAATATTCATTGATCTTCTTTGAAGGCCAGCTGTCAAGTGTCGTTGGTTTCTCTAAAGACAGTAATTGGCGTTCTTTCAGACGCCTTGAAAGAAATTAAATTTCAAACTAATACTCTAAAAATGATGAAGTAGCAGAAGTAGAGTGGGAAAAAAAGGAGAATAGATCACCAACAGTTTGCAAAAAACACTCTTCTGTATATTGTTAATTTAAAGAACTCTTTAATTAATAACATTCGTTTTAAAAATATTTTTAATCTAATGTTTAAACTCTTTTGTATACCATTAATTGCAAAATACATGGAAGAGTTTGTATTTTAAAATTTTATATCTTTGAACAATTAAATATTTGTTTCAATATGTTTAATCAGATCATGTATCCTCATTCTCGTATTATAAGTTCTGAATTGCACACAGGAAATATTGTCTTCAGGGGCTGTATGTACCGATAATGGTAGGTTTTTGGAAGCTATTATCAAAATGGTTATTGTCAACTGTCAGCCAATATTTGTTCATGGATGTCAAAACATAATGCATTTCCATTCTACTGCCTTCAATTTGAAATTCAAATATATATTCTTAGATGATTCATAGCAATTGGGTGCTGTAATGATGTGTCTCATAATAAAACAGTTTGAGGGATTACTTCAATCCCTAAGCATAATTCATGTACAAGTCTATCCACCGGTTCTTGTTTTGCAAAATGGAACACCCAATGGAGGCTAAAAAGGATTGTTGCACTTGTATTTAAGATGAATCAACATTTCCTTGTATATACTACCACTATGATGTCTCATATGCTCTTTTCCTAATAGTATTTTACTTGTTTATGCAGTATATTCCTGGTACTAAGATGGTATTTCCTGGTTTGAAGAAGCCACAAGAGCGTGCTGATCTTATCGCCTATCTCAAACAGTCGACGGGTTGAGTGTTCCGTTATCATGGCTAAAACAATTTTTTTTTCACCAATAAGACCATTTGTTGCCCATGCTTATGGCAAGCATCTGAGCTACAAAACATTCTTTGCAAATTCTTCAATCAATTGCCCTTTTTTTTTTTTTTTTACTTTTGTCTGCGATAGCTGACAGCTAAATTTCTTTAAATATAAACTGGAGATTATTATGTGACAGTAAGTACATTATGCTATATATTTCTTCCTGTGGTACAATTTGGTATGATAATTGTGATGGTCCTGGTTTCTTATGGGACAGTTATATTGTGAGTAGTACTTTGCTAAATGATTTCAACTTATGATGATTTGTTCCACATGTTTCTGTCTATTGTTTAGGAGTCGAGACTGAATGTCTTAATTTGGGGCAGATACTCTTGATTGAAGTATCAGACTTACATCAAATAGAGGTATTTAGACTTTTACATTGACCGACATCGACACCTTATGGGTTGTCTTTTGCTATTTTCTTGGCGATGTCGATGATATAGGTTGGAATACCAGCTGGTCTTACCAACTATGTTAGCAAGTCCTGTCAATTTTTAGTTTCTGGTTTGTTCTTCTGATTCCCGCATGCTTAATGTTTTTTTTGGTTCTTACACAACTGATGTCTCACCTCCTTGGGACCGGGCTGCGTCTGAGCTCATGGGTTAGGCGTGGCTTTGCTTTATTGCCATGTGAGGGGGTCTTTAGATTGACGGGCTAAACCGTATATGGCTGCATGGACCGCGGTCATTTTTTTTGTTTTTTTTTGCATCGAGGTCGGTTTGAATCTGAGCTACCTGCACAGATTCATGGTATATGGTATCAGATCTTTGATGAACTTAAGCTTGCTAATACATGCTCTATGCTTGTGTTTGTTTCTTCTGTCATTCTGGCTGTATCAGAGGCCTATTGTTTGTTTGTTTTTGTTGTTCGATTTCTTTTACAGCGTGATGTTAATACATGCTCTATGCTTGTGTTTGTTTCTTCGTCATTCTGGCTGTATCAGGGGTGGCCTATTGTTTGTTTGTTTTTGTTGTTCGATTTCTTTTACAGCGGTGAAGTAATAGCCAAATAGCCGGCCGGAGGTACCCCCCGACAATATCAAGGTTGTAAAACTAGAAGCTGAAGTAGCAGTCAAATGATGATTGATTCTCCACGTTAAATAGCTGAGTTTTGTTGGTGGCGCCGCAGATTAAACTAAACCCAAATCAAATGGCTTAGCTTTCTTCTCTTGCACGCCGACCAGTTCCGTCGTGGTGTCTCAGTGAGCGTTTGGTTGGAATATGCACCCGACACTCATTGCTGCTTTTTCTTGCTGATGCCGAAAGCCCAGCGGTGCACACAAACCCGTTCAAGTACGATGTTGAGCTACACTGGGCTTTCGAAATATACATACATATATATATATATATATATATATATAGTAGGACGTAGGTGTCATTAATGGAACGCCGATACATTTTGGTTTTTGCGGGACCCGCAGTTGTAGCCAATTGCAGGTGTCGCTTGGTCGAGACTTGGACCCCTTAAAGACATAGTGGTCCTCCTCACATCATATCCGTTCATTGACATGGATCTCATGATCGTTAGTACTACTCCCTGCTTTTCCGGTCGGGTTCGTCGAGATGCGTGCTGACCCGTGATGAGCGGCTCTTCTGCAAGAGGGACCGCTTCGGTTTGGATGCCCCACCCCCCACCCCCCACCCGACCTTTTTGTTATCCCTTTCTTCTCACCGGTCCAAAGCAGGACGAAGAAAGGAAGCGCGAGAAGATGATGACGGCCATGTCTTCCCTTCTCTGATGCCCCCTCTCGACCCCTCACTTGCTCTCGCGCTTCGTTTAAGGGCTTCTCATCTCCTCCTTCGCTCTCCCCACCGCTCGTTCAGTTTCGCCGCCATGGAAGGGCACACCGACTTCCGCGACTGGGAGATCCTTCTCGCCCCCGAGGCTGGAGAGGGTCTCGAGCCCTTGGACGCCGCCATCAATTACGACTATTTTTCCCTTGATTCTCACAACCCGTACCGGAAACTAGCTGCCTTCGATGGAAATACCCACGAGAAGGAGGTGGAGGAAGCACGCACCGGTTCTGATCACCCTAGCCTGGTCGATCAGGACCGGCCGAGGAAGGAGGTGGGTTATCCCGGAATGGAGTTGCCTAACAATGATTTGGGCGGGTTTCGGTCGGATGAGTCGCCGGACGGGCAAATATCGCGTCTTGACGGAGAAAAGGGGGAACTTGGTGCTGCCGGATGTTTGGAGATCGGAGAGCAAGCTGATAATAACGACGATGAGAAAGGAGTGGGTCTCCAGGGGACTGGGGGGAACAAGGGGAGAGAGATGGAACATGAGAATCCTGGCGACGAGGAGCCAGGTGAACCTGTGAAGGCTGGTGAGTGCTACGGTCCTGCAGTGGAAACGGGCGAAAAGAACAATGGCTCGGAGGAAGCTTTGACTATGGGAGGGAAGAAGAGACGATTGATCTGGTGGAAGCTCCCTTTTGAGCTTCTAAAACTCTGTGCTTTCAGGGTGAAGCCAGTTTGGTCCATCTCCATCGCTGCAGCAATCTTGGGGATTTTGATGCTTCGAAAGCGATTGTATAGGATGAAACCCAAGACTAGAAGAATTCCTCTGAAGGTCAGCCTCGATGAAAAGGTGAAGTCTTGCGTTGTTAACGTTGCCTCATTGTTTCCTTTTTGAATACTAACTTTTTTCAGGGAGAGAAAATTTGGGGCTCGAACCACTAATTTTCTTCTTCTTCATCATTTACTCTCTGGTGAATAAGCACATGAAGGCACATTCTTGATTGTTTGATGCAACGCTGCCTTTTAATTGTTTTGATTTTATGATTCTCTGTAATATATCACTTGTCTGAACCTTTATTTTTTGATGATGGCTATTTGTTTTTTTTTTTCCACTTTTCTTGTTTCAGAGTTCACCTATCTTCTTTAGTTGCTTTAACATTTTTAAAATTATTACTTGCTAGCATTGGATATTTTGTAAGTTAATTATTTATGTGCATCTATTTTGACCTATAATAAACGGCATACGACTTTTGTTTTTCACTTATATATTATTTGCTGAGTAAGAAAGAGTGTATAAAACCTAGATTGTGAGGTAATATTCTGATGATTATATGCACCTTAAATGAAGTGAAACAGTTTCATCTTTAAGGGCCAGGCCTGGATGGTTTTTTTTTTTATTTTCTCCTTCTTTTGTTTCCTAGCCTATTATTACGATTAGGATATTCTCCTCAAACAAAGAGAAAATTTTGGGAGCTTGTATTTTTGTCCTTTTAGTTTCTGTTTTAACTTACCTCAAAGATAGTGAACTATCTTGTATGTAAGCGGTATTTATTTTATTTGTCTTAACTGCACTCAAGGGTAGTAAACTATGGTCTAATAGCATTCTTACATGGTCACTGGCTATTTGTAGCTAGCATGCAAAATGCAAAATTCTGTGGTAGTCTTTTGTTAATTGACCATCTAGTGCCAAGTAGAGAGTGAACAAAGATGAAGTGGTTGATGATGGAGAGTTCTTGGTGATCCCAACACTAGTGAGATGTGTTTCATCGATGCCATATTGATGGAAACTTTGCATGTATTGGCACCTTGTTGTGGAATCCTACATTTTCTTATATTTTTCCCGCTTTTTAGCGTTTCCACAACAAGCCTCTGGTTGCTCTATCTTTCTAGCTAAGGATATAGGCCAACATTTGGCATTCACTCCATTTAACAGATCATTTGCTTGTTCACTCTAGTTTTGTTTTAAATCATCTTATGTAAACAAAAGTCAACCTGCTAAATTACTTAACAGTATTTGATGTTTCGGATAGTTCGTGTTCCGAAGCCTAAACACGTGTTCTTAAATCATTAATAAAATGATAGTGCTAAATCATCGGATTCTTGACTCGATATTATCGTTGGGTAGGTAAGGAGTTCCTGCTTTACAACTCGCTCTCCGTTAAATACTTTTATCCTATGAAATGACTAGCTTGCTTTGTGTTTTTTGGTTGCCACTGATACTTGTCTGGCATATATATAGAATGGCATGCTATGCCAGAAGATAGATAGCAATTGCTAAGTGAAGCCGGAATAGGGTGATCTATAGGAAAATAAATTTGATTAATGAGAATAGAGTCTCCTCTTCCTGACAATTCTGTGTTGCAGAGGGCATCCCAGGTCAAAATCAACGCAGCCCGTCTCAACGAAGCTTTCTCGGTTGTGAGGCGTGTTCCGATCATAAGAGCTTCACTACCTACTGGTGGCTCGACCCAGTGGACCGTGGTCGGTGTTCAGTGAGATGCATCCACCGACGGAGGTGTTTCAAACTAGTTGTTCCCCTTACTAGTATCCATCCAGATATAGTATTCATGGAAGCGTGGAAACTATCAGTTACCACTTAAAAACATTAATCATGTAATATAAGCTCATGTTCTGTGTCTCCTTGGATTTCATGTGGCTTGTTTTCTTCCTTCCACAGTAATATCATCTTCGATATGCTCATGGCGGCATCTGGTCGAGGTCAGTAACCAAGTTATTGATGGTTAGTCTTAAATAGTATTTATGAAGACTGGAAGTAGTAGGCTGCATATATACCAGATTTTTGCTGGTTAATTTTATCTGCACAAAAGTGAGATTGTAGTGATGGTCAGCAAAATCTCATCACATGCTTAGCTGCTGCTGCTGTGTATATTTCGTTCTATTTCTTTCTCAGCCACAGAGAACTCTTTCCGGGGGGGGTGATCTTTTACAGCTTAGATAATTAGTTGTATGAGCTATGTATTATTGGTGATGGTTCGATGAGCTACTAAAGATGGATTATTTGTCTGATTCATTCGTCCCGTGCTTACTAGTAGATGAGAAAGAGTGCCTGCTTATTCTTTTTCCGCGAGTCAGAGTCTCATCGTTGACCTTCGACATTTCTTGTCTTGGTGACTCGTTTTCTTTAATTGATTGGACTTTTTAAGTTTGAGTCAGACCAATTCAGAGTAATGTGAATGAGGTGAATGGGATAATTATATGATATATAGATTTAGTTGAACAACTAACCAAAAGATGTGGTCGTGCCGGAGTGGTTATCGGGCATGACTAGAAATCCTGTGGGCTCTGCCCGCGCAGGTTCGAATCCTGCCGACCACGATTTTTGTTTTTGTTTTTGTTTTTGTTTTTGTTTTTGTTTTTTGTTTTTGTTTTTTGTTTTTGTTTTTGTTTTTGTTTTTGTTTTTGTTTTTGTTTTTGTTTTTGTTTTTGTTTTTGTTTTTGTTTTTGTTTTTGTTTTTGTTTTTGTTTTTTGTTTTTTCTCCATCGATTATTACACCTACCTACATATCCTTGTCATGAAGGATTAAGCTGTCATTGCGTCGGGTGGTGGCCTATGGGTTATTATGGGAATAAGCTTGATATCATCATGTCTTCATCAAGAAGCTCCTCCCTCTGATTCCCCAAGGCTAATATTTTTGCTAAAAAGATTAAGTTAATCTTGTGTAGTTTAATGATTCATCACTAAACAACAGCATCTGTGGTTGTCACAATGTGCTTGTCATCATACATGAGTTAGGAGAGTGTATCTATCTTGTCCAAAGAATCAACAGGAAGCATGTTTGTGCTTACCTGTTGTATGTATCCTGGCTGAAGCTTGTAGACTGAACAAAACAAAGGATGTTGATTGGTTCTTCAACTACATTAATACAGCCAAGTTTGACATTCCTACACAATTAGTATTCAACATCTCAAAATTGCTTCATCCATGACACACACAATTAGTATAAACCAGCATCTGAATGCCAACCTAATCTCATCTGCTTCTGTAAAGATGCCGTTGGCACGAAAACGGATAATCTGACAGCAATCAACCACTCCGAATCTAATAATTACACCGCTTGCTTTCTTTTATTTACAATGATAAATTGAATGATGAGTTGGTATTCACAGAATTTAATGTCTAAACAAATCATTTGAAAAATGCATTCTACCTAACCTCAGTGAGGTTGAATATGACATCGGAGGCCCCCCCCTAGGTAGATCCTCATGATGTCCTGTAACAATTTAAGGAGTTGGAAATAAGCTCATCCTGGATCGTGAACCGTCCACACCGCTAAGGATACTCCATAAGCCATCTCACTGATTAGAGGAGAAGTCGTCTCACAGTACCCGGTGATGATAATATCTGAAGATTCAGGGGAATAAGACCGGTATGATCTCAGAATCCCATTACCGTGGAAGTAAGGTTGAGTAAGGGAGCCAAAGCACTAGGAGCAAACTTCCTTGCAAAGAGGAAGCATATGGAAGTTGGCACTGAGTTGTACAAACAGAAGGTCCCATTGTTTCTGATGGACTGGATGAACTCCACTGTGACATTTGGAGCACCGTATCTAGCTGGGTGAGATCCTCCCCTGGACCAATCGACCCAAGTCAGACTCCGATTCGCATTCAAAGCCCCATGGAACATGTTCAAATATGTCGGTATGTAGTGCTCGTCAGGGTAGCAAGAGGGCTTGCAATATTTTCGGAAGAGTGGATAATACTTGTGTTCTGCAACTATATTTACCGCCAATTCACGGTTGAGCTCAAACCACTCAGAGCCTTTCCTCCACTGATACAGCATGATCTTCGGGGCCATGCGCCAGCTATAGCGACCGCGACCTTGTCGGGTGTTCTCATCGTACGACTCGACAAAGCTGTGGACGGAATTTATGAGGTACTCGTAGACCGTTGGGAAATTATACACTGGAATGCAGCTTTCGGAGAGCAGAACAAAGCGCTCATTGGAGAAATCCAACAAAGCATTGGCCAAGAGACGCTTCTCAGCATCTACCAATGTTATTGACCCCCATGATACCTCCTGCAAATAGATGACAAAGCACAAGGATATTAGATGCAATTGCATAAAAGAAATGCCTTGCTGAAAAGATGTTTCAAGTTCACCACAACTTCATAATTGGTTTACACAGTTCTCATGTTGCTGTTATGCTATTATTTTGTATGTACCCTGAGCTCATTCCTTCCAAATTTTTTTTTTTTCCCTTGATCATTTGACACACACAACAGGATCTGTTCGAGTGAAAAATAAGCAAATCAATCTGCCTACAGTGGTAATTAGTATATCCATCTTCCCCATATCTAACTTTTTAACATGGTATATTGATTCTCAATTCCCAAAGTGCTTCTCTTAAAGAAGATCAAGATGATGGCATCAATCTTTTGTCCAAAGAGCAAGCTATCACAATTGGCAGCCATGTGATTGGCTCTAAAATTAAATTACTCCACGGCACCAAACGCACTGATGTTTTTGTCAGGAAAACCAACCGTATCTAACATAAGAAAAAATAATTTGCACCATAACACATTAAAACTTAACACCATTGGAATTGGATTTAGTATGTGTGCCAGACAAAGACCAGCAATTTCAAGGTAATGACCTTATGACCCAAAAAACCTCTGTAATAGCAAAGTTCAAGGCTGCTATCTTATGAACTATTCCCTATTCTTAATACAATGACCGATAAGGAAGAATTGGGAGAAATGAGCAGAGTTTTAAGCATCACTCACCTCGCTCGGGATCTGCCGACCATAGAAAGCAGAAGTCACTGGGACATTGAGCTTGTAATCTGGAAGCGTATGCACGTAAATGGAATACAGCTCTTTGTGGCCTTTGAAGAACCTGTCCCACAGCGGCACAAAAGGCAAAGGCCCCCTTGTCAGGAACAAAAAGGCCACCTTTGGCACCCTCTGAAACGGATACTCGTCCATCTTTGGTACCATAGACGCCCTCCAAAAGAGCTCATCGTCCGTCATACTGTGAATCAAATTGGTCGGCTGCGCGAAGCTCTTGATGCTCGAACCCTCCTTGTCACAATTCGCTTCGTACATCGTCCTCGGGAAGAATAGCTCGGTCTGGGAGTTGAAGTAGCGAGAGTAGTGTGCGCTCACCGACAAGCCCAAGACAATACCCCCCGTGAATACGACCAGAAACGAGACGAACCTCACCAGTCGTCCGATCGACAGGTCTTTCTGCGGTGACCAGGGGAAGTAGTCCACCTCCTCGTGATCTGCCTTGGATCTAAATTTCATCTCGTTCCACATGTTTGCCTCTTTTTCTCACCAGATCAAATATAATGAACGACTGACTAGTCCAGCAACGATCGAAGTTGCAGAGTTGCCTGCCAGAAAAGGGAGCTAGCTCTTTTGGGGTCAGTTAGAAGATGAAGTCTTGATCCAAGAAACCAAATCCCCAAACAAGCAACAAAAAATCGGACACTATGACAGGATCTTACAGGAACGAATCACAAGTTACAACAAGGTGCCGAAGCGGAAGCGCTAGCAAACATCAGCCAGAACCCTAACTCTACTCCAAAACCGACCTCAATCTCCAACAAAATCAAAATTTTCCGTCGATTTCCAGACGAAAACCAAAGAACCTCCCCGGAAATCCACAAACCCCACGGAAAGAGGTTGAATCAAGAAACAGGGAGAAAGGAAGCCTTACCTCCAGAACAATCCACGCAACCTCAGCCGGAGCTCTTAGATCGATCGAACCCAGTGAGCGAGGTCCAACTGGCGGCCGCGGCAGGAACTTATAAGGGATTCCGACCTCCCCTCTTGACTTCGTCGCTCCGGATCGCCCCAAAGTCTCTCCGCCGGCTTGTCGGACGCGAGTCCTTCCTATTAACACACTGACGAAGCCAAACGGTCGGCGCCCACCAACAGTCGAGACGCGCTTCGTCGGTCACCCACCACTCGCGCGCATTGTTTCATTGGTGGGAGACCGTGGGGCCCGGAGAAAAGGGCGGTGGGTATTGTCGTGGGTGCAAATGGGTGCTTTGGTTAGGGAAAGATTAAATCCAGCGCGGATGACGCGGACACGTGACGCGTTGTCGCTTTGAGGAGCAGCGAAGGGAGAAGACCGTTTAAGTCAAACGTAATGCAAAGTAAAAAAGGGTTTACGTTCTATTTCTTTTACGTGTGTTTGACGGTGGAATCATTGATTGGTCGATCGGTCGTCGTTGGGCTTCGATGTATTCAACGGTGGAATCAAATATTTTTTTTTTCTCATCAATGTTTCCATGGACTTAAGCTCGTTTTACTTAATAATTATATATATATATATATATCATCTAAGTGATTAATATTTAAGTTATAAAAATAATCTTTTTTTTGCTTTTACGAGATAAACTCTCTAGTTTTCTTTTATGATGAATATCATCTCAACTTATACATAAATACATCTTTGAGATGTATACTTTTACATCCAAGATTTGACGTGAGATTTATCAACTTAAATGTGTGCCCTCCTCTGTGGTCATGATATCTAATGATTTTTTTTTATTTCAACAATTTTGGTGTAAAAGATTTGCTTAAATGATATAGATAGTTTATTTTCTTATGATTTTCATTTGTCTTTTTGAATATGTCGCCCCCTTCATGCTTAAAGATATCAATTAATATTTCTTTAATTCGAGAGTTTTAACACACAAGATTTTGTTAAAATTGTATATATAGGTTTCTTCTCTTAGGTTTGCTCTTTTTTTATCATTTTGTAGTCCTCTCTTTTACTCCTCCACCTCCATGCTCCCCTTCCTTCGGCTTCTCTCCCTCGTCGTCGTCCTCCTCCTCCTCCCCACTCCCTTTAATCACTCTCTTCCTCCACCTCTCCCTCTCCTTGGTCATTTTCTCTACCTTCATTGTGTCTCGCTCTTCGACTCCTTCATCGTTTATAATTGCTTTCTATAAAGGTATTAGACATTTATATATCTTAAATTCATCACAAAATAAAAGTATAATATTTGTTTGACTCATGTTTTAATATAATTGTGGAAGTTCGAAATGACTTGATCGAAATTGGATTGAATTATGCTATTAAATGAACTGGATTACACTAGTTTCATGAACTGAATTATCTTAAATTCATCACAAAATAAAAGTATAATATTTGTTTGACTCATGTTTTAATATAATTGTGGATGTTCGAGATGACTTGATCGAAATTGGATTGAATTATTGTATTAAATGAACTGGATTACACTCGTTTCATAGAACCTACGAACATATCAAATTCATAACTAAGTATGCTAAAATTATAAAACAATCACTAAAATCCTTAAATCAAGTTCTAATGAAAATTGTAAAAGTTTAAGGTCCTAAGATGGAAGTTGATTCATTACATTAAAAAATAAACTGAAGTACACTCTATCTTGATTTGTTACTTACAAATAAATGATAAAACCTTTATTATAATTAGTATCTGATAAGTTTATTATTCTAGGACACTTTATCTATTACCAGTCAAATAAAACTTAAAGATTTGAATTATAAATAACATTCATTAAAAATTTTCAATCTAATTTATGTCAAAATAGTTCAATAATATTAATAATCGTAATAATTATTAATATTAATCAACATAAAAAAACTTAACTATAATCATGATGAAATATAAATAATATCTTTATATGAAAAATAAATATTATTTTATAATTTTGAACATGCCCTTATACCAAGTCAATCCTATTTAATTGGGTAGACCCAAAATTAGGCTATCTAAATTGGACTCATAGATTTAGACCGACCATTAAACTAATTTGATCTATTTTAAAGTTGATCAAAATTTAATATTTTCTCAAATTTAATCAAAATTTGATTGATTGAATCTAAATCCAATTCATAGTCAAAATATAGAGCTAATCAACTTAGATTAAAATATTTGATTAAAATAAATTAAATTAGTTAATTTTATAATTGACGAGATTAGTTATAGATTTTTAATTTTTGAAGGATAAAATTATAATTTTAACTTAGGATATATAATAGAAAATTTTGATTTTTGAAGGGCATAATTAGAAAGTAAATATGTGATATAGATTGAAATTATCTAATTTATAAGGGGTAAAACTATCCTTTTAATTCAAAACCTTAATTGTCACTCCCTTTCTATGGCCTCTGTAACTACTATAGTGTGTGGGGGCACCGTTATCATGTGCCATCGCCACCTATGCATGATATGTTGCTTGCGATGGAGCAACTATCCTCACAAAGACAATCGACGACCTCGCTGATTATCGTATCATGACATCGTGCCTACACGTGGGCTGGTGCCATCGTGCGCATGGGCAAAACACCTCAATGGCGATAGGTGTGCCGTTGATCGAGAGCCATTTTGCAGGTATGCACATGTGCCAACCAGGAACCCTATGGTCAGTTGTGCCTGTGCATCCTACTACTACTTAGTTATTGGGAATCGTGGCCTTTAACATTTGGTTGACATGGTTTGCAATTAGCAATTGATGTTGTAGCGACATTCCGCAACCACCACACGCAATGGTGTTATGCAATCGTCGTAGTCGCCATAGGCAATGGTGCCGCTATAGTCATTGCATGCAGCAACATTGTGTAGTTGTCGCAAGTCCGTCACACCTCATAGTGCTTGCACTGGGTACACAGCTGCTGCCCACGATTGGGTTGGCGACCATCGGAAGTTGTCGCCCTCAATAGTACTATCGTCGACATCAAGCTATCGTGAGTGATCTATTGATCAAACACGAGAAACTTCGCATCGCCTGTAAGCAATCGATATGACAGACTGCATAAAAAAGAATATCGATAATACAAATGAATCATTTAAACATCGTAAATAAAAATTAAATAATATTTTTTTTATGATCGGAATGTGCTAACAAATAGATCTAAAGTATTTGATTTCACTTTAATACTAATCGTAAGTATAAAAATCGTTCTTCGTTAATCTTATGTATCCTCTTTGATACTTAAGATATCGATCGATCTTTATTTAATTCAAGGGTCTGACACAAGATATAGGTTTATTCTCTTAGGTTTTTCCTTCCTCGTTTGATTGTTGTCATTTCATAATGACTCTTTCTACTAATCTTTCACCTCCATTCTCTCTTTCCACTACTTCTACTTCACCTCCTCCCCTTCGTTCGCCTTCTCTCCCTCTTCTTCTCCTTTCACTCTCCTGCTCAACCTCCCCTTTGGTCATTCTCTACCTTTGGTGTCTTCTCTTTTACTCCTTTGTCCTCATCTCCTCCCCTTGTTTATAGCTAGTATCTGTAAATATCAAATTAGACATTTATCTATTTTAAATTTATCATAAAATATAAAAAAACCTGTATAAACTTTGTTAGAATAATGTTTTAATAAAATTATCAAAGTTCCAGATGACTTAATAAAAATTGGATTGAATTGTACTATTAAATGAACTGAATCATGCTCATTTCATAGAACCTACTAAATAACACGTCAAATTCGAAACTAATTATCCTATAATTATAAAACAATCACTAAAATCCTTAAATCAAGTTCTAATGGAATTGTGAAAGTTTAAGGTCCTTTGATGAAAGTTGATTCAATACATCACAAAAAAAAATAAATAAATAAACTGAAGTACATACGCTCTATTCATAAAAAAAAAGTGGGTACATCAACAATAAATTCTATCTTAGTTTTACTAACATTTAACATAAAGAGTGGGGATCTTTTTGGCAAAATAAAAAAAAAGATATTCTTGACAAAAAAATAAAATAAAGGGGGCGACATATTCAAAAAGACAAATAGAAATCATAAGAAAATAAAAAAAAGACCAACGTTAAAGACTGTTTTTTTTTTTTTGATAAATTACCTAAAACACAATTGCAAAATTCAGAAGCTTCGGAAATTAGTTAGTTTCGAAAGCATTATTCAGGAATAATAGATCATAACATTGGAAGTATATATAATTATTTGTATAAAAAATATTATAAATAACTCATATTTTCACTTAATGTGTCTAAGCTTATTGTTCTTCTTTTTCATATTTATTTCTTTGTCTATCGATAGTTACGATAAAGTTTTGAAGCCTAAGAATAATTATATTTGACCTCATCATCATCATCCATCACTAACACATGCATGCATGTCGTCTAGAATCCAAGTCGATCAAGTTTAGTCCACTGTTAAGTTTACATGTAATATAAGAATAACCTTTTCTTTTCATTTTGTAAAGTTAATATGATTGACTAAGTTAAAGCACACAGTAAGTTTAAAAATTTTCAGAAATAACTAAAAAATTTCAAAGCCCACCGGAGGAGACCACAACAAGCAAAATAAAATAAAATAAAATAAACTCTAAGTGTTAGAAATATGTTAACTATGAGCATGAGTCAAACTAATCGGAGTTAAACATATACTGAGTCAGATATCAATTCAGTTCGAAAACTTAAAATTGTTTTTAAAGTTATGGATTAGACTGAAATATATGATATCTGATTCTTTTGATATTTACCGATATGTGATTGAAATATATATAATCTAACTCTCTCGCCACAACGTTGTGCCCGACATCAATACAGACTGATGAAGTATTCTACAAAGATACACACACCATTAGAATCCAAAGAGCCTCTTGCAGGCCCGTAGCAACTTGCCTTTCTTCTTGGAACGCCTCGTCTGCTGTTGCTGCGCCTCCATTAACTGATCCCCATCGCCAGTGTCATGGATTCTCCAGTAGCCTTCTCTGGCCGAGGATGACTTCCTCATGGAGTAGGCCCTCCTGATCCCTGCCTGAAGGGTGGTGGAGCTACTACCCCTGATGACTTCAGCCCTGAACCTTTGGGAGGAAGAGGAGCAGGTCCTGCTAAGTATCTCTCCGAACCTCTTCCCACACTCCTGCTGCTGCCATGAGAAGTGGTCATGAGGCTTTGGATCAGCTCCCTTTTGTTGAACTCTTTGCTCAGGAGGCTCTGGACTCTCTTTTGGTGGGGGAGACGAGGCAGTAGGGTCTGAGAAATCCATGGAGCTTGACTTGGTGATTGTGGAGTTTGAGCTCACTCCCATCCTGGAGTATCCATTCGTGTTGTCTGCTGTATAAGAACTAGATGGATTCATTCCACTGAGGTTACTCAGACTGTACAGTGAAAGGTCAGATCATGAAAGCCCAGAAGTCATCGATGTGGAAATTGCAGTGCTGCTTGTGGTGGTGGTGGTGCTGCTGATGGTGGCGGTGGAAGCAATGATGAAAGGAGAGCGAGTGAGAGTGTGGTCGGTTGTTGGAGATGAATATTACGGACGTTGGAATTGAATTCACCATCAGATTAGGCTATATATATACACACCATTATAATCCAAAAATATCATTTTTCAGGATTCTTAATTTTTTGATGTGTATCGTCTGATATGAGCGGTACGTATCGATCCGAGAGGATATCAATATATGGATCGTTTTATATTAGATAATATCAATATTTTGATCGGTATCAAGGCGTATCGGCTAGTACCGTCTAAAATTTTGATCGTAAGACATACTAGTTGATACGTCCTAGCATGATAGATGAAGAATGTTTTCAAGGTTTTAAGGTGTACAATCAATATATCATGACATACCGACGATGTATATTGATCGGTATTCAAAATCCTATTATTTTTTTATTTCTTATCCTATGAAATGCATGATTATTTTTGTTGTTATTGTTCTATTGGGTGATCGCGAGTTACTCTCCTAAATAACGTTTAGCGAGAAGGAATTATGAAAAGAGATGTATTATTTTTATTTAAAAATAAATAATAAAATTGAGATTAGAATTTAGAATTTTATGATAATTTATCAATCATTTTATCTTAAAATTAATCAAATTCTTTGCTTGTCTTTCAAGGTATGTGCTGGCAATTAATTGCGTGGACCATTGTGTTGTCGATTAGGTGAGACGTGAAGTATGAACTCCATTTGGTATTGGAATAGAATACCTTTCAACGTTGACATTTCCACGCATCCATCGGAGAGGCTTAAAAGACACATAAGCTAAAGGCATATTTCGAAGTTATACTATTCTTCTTCTTCTTCTTCTTCTTCTCACTTCTTCTCAATTTGGATGTGCTTAAAGCTTATAGACATATTGAATTCTTTCTAGTAACTTAAAATCTTTTTGGAGTTATTGGGAATTCAATTAAATCATTTGTCATGGAATCAAGTCTTGCATTTGTCCTCTCTTGTTCCACTATCTAATTAAAAATATTTATATCGTATTCTTTTCTGACAACTCAAAAAAGCCTTATGGATGATGGATTTCTTTATTGAATCACTCATTCGTTAAGATGCACAATTTCTTGAGCTTTTCTTCGTTACAAGGGTGAATCACACTATTTATTAGAGTAAGTACGTACAATAAAAACACATGTCCAGTGATTAATGCATGTCTTAATAGAATCGATGACTATCCATCCATCATACTACAAAATATATATTTCGAAAATTGTAATGTATATAGTCTTACTTCTATAAGTAAAATAAATTATTTTTATCATGCTAATGGTGAATTGGAATATTTTACTCAATTAGCTTTATTACACCGCCACCATGGACAGTCGTCTACGAGTATACCTCTTTCTCTATCTTACTCTTTTTTTTTCTCTCTTGCTTCTCTTTCCTCTTCTCATTTTTTTTTTTCCCTCTCCGAAACACAGTATATAAGTAGTACATCGATATGTTGACCCAAATGTATCCTTCTCGTATTCTATAGAGAGCCCCTTCAATTCGGCAAAAAAAAAAAACTTTTTTTTTACATATCGATCCATGTCTAATGGCTACTCACGTCATCTCTGTGTATTGATGCTATTACTTTTGATACATTCCGTTCCATTTATCCAACATATATTTTTGATTGCAAAGAAAAAAAAAAAAGACAATTCTCGTTCCTACGGCTGAGAATTGAGAACTCTACGTGTCTGTTATATACATAAATAAACAAAAAATAATGATGATGATGATAGGATCTTCAAAATGCTGATATGATACGGACGTGAATGCATGTTTAGTTTGGTATGAACGGAGAGATCGAATCGAAGACTGGTTTTTAAGATTGGTGGAAATCTGAAGAGGCCGTTCCTTTTCCATGCCAATTCTCGAGTCCCAAAAGTAGAGCTGCCTCATTCTTTTCCGATGTCCGCGATCGCACACTCACGAAAAGGTTGCCCCTTTGACTCTTTCACTTTTGGAAACTTCCTCTTCCCATTCTTACTACTTTGGCTCGGTAGGGTTCACACGGAAGACCCCATTTTATCTTGTTGACTTCGGTTCTGGATATTTTACGGATTTGGAGTCAATCGAGATTTTTTTTGTATGCGGATCTCGTGAGAGAAGTGATCTCGAGGGATCTTATAAAATTAAGTTTAATACGATTCTTTAGATGCTTGAGTTAGTTTATCACTCGTTGGATTCGATAGCTATATACGTGTAATTATATTTCAATAAGTTTAATAATCGAAATTATATCATATAATTTATTATTATTATTATTATTATTATTGTGACATGAGACTCTAATATTTGAGAACACGCGATAAGTCCCATATAGATATTGTGGTTAGATATCACGAGATAATTTGTTACAATGATGTTTGAGGTAAATAAACATCCTAAAATATTTTGTTATAAATAAAAATTTTAAAATGTTCTTGATTTTACTAAAAATATTATCGTGGATTGATAAGAGGGATATATATATATATATATATATCATATTTTATTGGTACATCATCTATATGATCGATACTATTTCTCATTCGATCAACATATCTTATAAGATCCAAATCTACAAGCCACCAACAAGGGTGTTGATTCGACTCTTAGATTGAACATATAGGAAAAGTTTTTTCGATAAATCGTTACTACTTACGATCCTATTGATGGTTGAACGGTGCAAATAATCTCAATCCAACAATCGCATATCGTACTATAAAAGATCCCTTAGATGTTCAAAAAGAGTCTCTCTATGATTAATTATACCTCTTGAACTGTGCATTTGATCAAATTTTTTGAATCCACACTAACTTAAGCATCTCAAAGGCATTGTCGGGCATTCCCTAACATAGTTTTATAGGGTCTCAACTTGAATCATCCAAACTCTCAATATATAAGCTTGTATCAAGCTTGGAAGTATATCTCGATTGGTTTTGAACCTTTGCCATGATTCTGACAACCAAAATATATCATGTAGAAATCTCAATCACAGAATGTATTATGTCTCATCAATATGTAATCTCCACTTGGTTGATAGTCTTACCCATTTGACCGGCATGTTGTATAAGGTCCAAACCTACAAGTCACTAACAAAGAGATCGATTCAACTCCACGAGATCAATAATATAGGAGAAGTTTTCTTGATGAGTCGCTGCTACTTACGATCCTATTAATAGTCGAATGGTATGAATACTTGTTCCTTGTATTAACTATGACCTCAATCTAACAATTGCATGTCGTGTTACAAAAGATCCCCTTGATATGTTCACGATGGACCTTTGTATGATCAATTACATCTTTTGAACTATGCATTTGATTGAATTATTCAAATACATTAAGCATCACAGAAACATTGTCGGGCATGTCCTATCATAATTTTATAGGGTCTCAACCTGAATCATCGAGACTCTCGATATATCAACCTGTGTCGAACTTGGAAGTAGATCTAGATTGACTCCTAACCCCTACCACGAATTGAACAACCCAAATATGTCATACATAAATCTCAATCACAAAAAAAAAAACAAAAAAATCTTCTGTCGTTGACTCCAAAGTAACTAACGTTGATTAAATGTAGCACGAAACATTAAAACCTATCAAATGTACGCTTTCCCATTCTCTTTGCCAACAGAATGAGATCACTTCTCCTTTTCGAAATCAAATAACAAAAAGAAGGGTTATTCGACCCCTAACCAAACACAGTCTTAGTTGACGCAAATATAATCAACCTCATCAAATAAGAAGTCACTCCAGCAGATGCATACCGTAGCAATTTAAGAACAGTCCTGCCATGACCTCCCTGCGCACAACTAATTAGAAGAATGGAGGTTTCATTTAGCTTACACCTGTGATAGCAGAAGCTCGACACAAGTGATCCAAACTGCTACGTCCATAAAGAGCGACATGTTGGAGAAGCAGCTGAGCTGAGCTGAGCCTTTGGACGGCAGAGAAGGAACAGTTTCTGAGAGAAGGAACTGCAACCTAAATAATGAGATCAATAAGATTTAGTCAACGACCTCAATCTGACCTCAAAAGTCGCCAGGCTTTGGGAGAGCAAAAGTCAATTTAGTTCACGATTAATCTTCACATGTCACTGTTCATGAGACGATAGAAGCCATATTTCATGTCCGGTGATGCAGTGACTCTGTTACCGATGGTCTCGACGTTAGAGTTTGGCTGAGACCATCAACAAGTAATAGTCTTCGAATTAGGTGTGTGTGTGTGTGTACGTGTACGTGAAAGGGTGCGCCAAATCCACGTCGGGGAGCGCCAAATGTATCATTCCTTCCTCATTGTAGTCTGCAAAACCGCGTCCGCAGCCTCTCTCTCTCTCTCTCTCTCTCTCTTTTTCTCGTCCCTTTCTCAAACAGAAGAAGCTTCGGCTGCTACAAAACTCCCACCCTCCTCCTCCGTGTCTCTCCCTTCCTCATCCTGTCCAGTTACGATGAGATTCTCCACCACCATCACCAACACCCCACCATCCCAATGTCGCCTCGGCTTCGCCTGATCTTCCTGCACATCCTTTGCCTCTCCGCCACTCCATCCGTGCTATCCTCCCCGTTCTCCACCGTCGCCATCGCCCACGTCTCCGACGTCACCTTGGTCTGCGCGTTGGTGCCGTCGCTGATCGCGGACCGGCGGTACGAGCTCAACTGCACTAGCGCCTCCAGCCGGCGTCAGCGGACGTACCCCGCCCGTCGCATGGCCTACTCCGCGGTGGCCGCCGGCGACGGTTTCCTCTGCGGCCTCACCGTCCCTCCAGACGGCTCCTACGCCACCATGCGGTGGTGGGAGTTCCCTGGCCATGGATCCGAGACGTACGAGAAGAGGGTCTACCGGGGGCCGGCGCTCACGGCGTTGGCCTCTGGCGACACGCACATCTGCGGCCTAATTGGCGGCTCGCACCGGCTGCAGTGCTGGAGGTGGACCCACCTGGCCATCCCCGCCGGGATGAGCTTCTCAGAGGTCGCCGTGGGGCGGGACTTCGTCTGCGGCCTGCTGGGCTGCGGCGCCATCCGATGCTTTGGGAAGGACTCGGCGGTTGTCGGGAAGGAACCGACCGGGAACTTCAGCATGGTGGCCGCAGGGACATGGCACGTGTGCGGAGTCTCCGACAGCGGTAAACTGAGCTGCTGGGGTGCGGGTGCGCCGGAATGGGATCCGACCCCACTCGACATCGTCTCCATGGCGCTGGGGGAGAACAAGACATGCGTGCTGCGGTCCAATGGAACAGTCCTCTGCTGGGGGAAGGGCTCTCAACCGCCGGACCACCTCGCCAGCGAGCAATTCATCGTGATTCAGGCGAACGGCGACGCTATCTGCGGCGTTAGGTTGATCGATTACTCGCTGGTGTGCTGGGGAAACGAATTGTTCCAGCGGAACCACACCGTCTACGACCGCGTCCTGCCGGGGACCTGCTCGCCCATCGCGAGCTGCGGCTGCGGTGTGCTGCCGGATTCCGGCACCATGTGTCCTTCCGATGACGAAGGGATCTGCCAATCCTGCAAGCTCCAACTCAGCCCCAATCCTCCCAGCTATCCACCATCGTCTCAACAGACAAGCAGCAGCAGTAACAGGGGGCGGGTGTTGCTGATGGTTCTTGGATCAGTAGGATTAGGCCTGGGGTTATGCACCTTGTTGGTGTATCTTGCATTCAAGAACCGGATCAACGGCCGACGGAAGCGGCCTCCGCTGGCGGCACCGTCATCACAGGTGGAGCCTACTCCCGGCGATCGGTTAGACGGCGCCAACATCGCAGAGGTCTCGATCCAATTCCTCCTCAAGTTCACCGACAACTTCTCGGAGGCTAACAAGATCGGCTCTGGCAGCTTCGGTGCGGTCTACCGCGCGACGCTGCCGGGCGGATGCGACGTCGCAATCAAGCGCGCAGAAGTACCGGCGGGCGCGGCGCCATCCATGTCGCGGTGGAACGAGCAGCAGCGCCTGCGCGACGCGGAACAACGGGAGCGCGCCTTCAGCTCCGAGCTGGCCCTGCTCTCGCGCATTAACCACAAGAACTTGGTCCGCCTGCTGGGCTTCTGCCGGGAGCGCGGAGAGCGAGTGCTGGTGTACGAGTACATGGCCAACGGCACCCTGCACGACAATCTCCACCGGAGGCCGATCGCCCCGCCGTCGCCGCTGAGCTCGTGGCCGGCGCGGCTGCGGTTGGCGCTCGACGCGGCGAGAGGAATTGAGTACCTGCACGCCTACGCGGTGCCGGCTATCATCCACCGTGACATCAAGTCCTCCAACATCCTCCTCGACGAGGAGTGGACGGCGAAAGTAGCGGATTTCGGGCTGTCGCTGACGAGCCCGGACGACGAGGGAAGCGTCGCCGCCGGCACGGTGGGCTACATGGACCCGGAGTACTACCGGCTGCGACGGCTCACGGAGAAGAGCGACGTGTACAGCTTCGGGGTGGTGCTGCTGGAGTTGGTGACCGGGTGCAAGGCCATACACCGGAGCCAGGAGGCGGAGGGGGCAGAGGAGGGGGAGGGCAGCGCGACGCCACGGAACGTGGTGGAGATGGCGGTGCCGTGGATCGAGGCGGAAGACATCGGGCGGGTGATGGACCGAAGGGTGGCGCCGGCGTCGGCGGAGGAGGTGGCGGCGGTGGCGTACGTGGGGTACGTGGCTGCGGAGTGCGTGCGCGCGGTGGGGTGCGATCGGCCCACCATGGGGGAGGTGGTCGGGGCCCTGCAGCGAGCCGTCGCGGCTTGCAGCGGGGAGAACCGACCGTATCGGGCCGACCCAAGCCAGGCACGGAGGCCGCTGTCACGTGCGTATAGTTCTGTGTGATGAAGTGCGTATATATATATATATATATATACAAACGCACGCAGAATCTCTCTTCCTTTTCTACTCCTTTTGTGATTCATAACTTCCATGGTTCAACATTCTGCATCAAACTTCGCGCTATCCGGGCTTGCTCTGATTGATTATGATTCATCAGCATCTCCCCCATCTACAGCATCAAACTCGATAATACAACAAATAAATATTCTAACTTGATAATACAACAAGAACAGCTGTATATTCTGCAGATTAATACCAAATAACGCCAGGAACATCCTTATTCTAACACATCAAACTCAGCTTTACTACATCGTTGACAGATCCTTTTGTCATGAAAATGTATGGTTATGACAAGGGAATCTATTTGATTCATTATATACAATATTAGAACTCTTCTATTAGATCTACCAATAATATTCCAGCATGCATACCTGTGATACATACACTAGGACGGTTATAGGTTAACGGGACATGCTCTTGAATTGGAGAGGAAAAAGAAAGGAACACACGAATTATTGTTTCATGAATGCTTCCACGGCGGAGTGGATGGGGCTGTTTCGAAAAGAAACATTACGCCGACTCAAAGAATGGGGGCCGTTCCAGACAGACTTAAGGTTGCTTGGGAAGAGGCTGTTGCATAGCTGCAGAACCAGATGGTTCTCTTGCATCTTATTCAGCTGATCCTGTTCAGGTGATTCCTGCAGTCAAATCATCAATATGAAAAGGCGGCATCAATCAACTAAAGCAAGCAGCATTACCAATACTGGCTTCACTGATAGAAGACTGTTGCGACTCATCGTCTAGGAACAAACACTCAAACGCAATCATTTATGATGATGCATTTAAATATCAAGCAAATGCAATCAAAAACTACCTCTTGTTTTTCTGCCATCTGCAAATAATGATGTGCAGATGTTTCGTTGTTCTGGATAACTTTCTGCTCTTCAGGTTGTGTTGCTTCTGTGTACCATCCTTGCAACTGTGATTTAGAATCCTCAGTTCCATTCTCAAGAGACCGACGGCAAGATTGATTAGTCCCACCATTTTTATCGTTGTCAAACTCATTTTCAGTGTCCATTTCCTGCTTCTCCAGCTGCACAGAGTCTAGTTGCTCAGAAGTCTCAAACTTTTCTTCATCATCAGCTTCATCTGCATCGGCATTTGGATCAGTCTCGGGGGAATGGCCCAAACTAGAGGTAGCATCCTCACTGCAAGGGTTATCTAGAGGGCTTTCCTGCAATGCAAAATCAATTCCAACAAGTTTACTCAATGGAAATTTGAATTAATGTATAGAAGCGGGAGATAACCTCAAGATCCATTGAATAAATGCGAGTAGAGTGAGCAAAAAAATACTTGGTACATAACAGCATTGTATGTTAGGTTCAACTTGGTCCTTTGATGTAGACCAATGATTTGAAATTAAGAAGTGCTCATAAGAAGAATTGCTATTAAGCATCTAGAGAGAACTATGTCACACATCAGAGTTCAAAACATTGTATGTTGTCTTTTTTGCACAAAAGGATAGACAATCAGGCATCAGAATATAACAGTTGTGGGATGCAAATACACAGGAATGCAAATCATGATTCTTCAGTTCAAAAAATCAAAATCTAAACCACAACTCAGGTAAGGAAAATGAAATTATGAATAAACATAAGAATTTTATTGCCTACATTTTCAGCATGAGATATCCTTCAAGAGTTTCAAACTTAAAGTTGTGAGACAAGTTTGTTTGTTCCAATTATACCCAATATATTAGGATTCGTAATTTCCTATAAAGACAAACCAAAAACGATTGTTAGAAGCTAAAAGGCTACCACAACCATGCAAACCAATGTGAGTTGACATGTTTAAAACTAGACAGTGCCTTCTAAAAATGAACTGATACCATATAGTATACAAGACCTTCGTAACATTTAGAATTACCAAGTGATTAAGAAGGCGATACCATCAAGTTTCATTCTGTGCAAGATAATAACACAATGCAATCAACCAAAAAAACATTGATTCTGCCCAATGAACACCCCGAATTGAACTTATCAGCATGGAAAATAGACTAGGACATGTTAATATAGACCACATAGGCAAGAATAGAACACGCAAGAATAAAGTCTGACATGATTAGAACTCATGAAAAAGAAAGATGAGCACCATGCAGTGTCGACTAGACTGCCAATGGACATATCACATCCAAACTAATTTGATCCTATTTAACTTCATATGGACTAAACTTTTGATTTGATGACCAGACTTTCAAATCTGTAAGATGCTTATTACTGGCTATTGTTTGAATAATGTGTTGATGTGAAATGCTAAGTGGACTGTACACTCTTTCAACTGTGGTGAGATTCTTTCTTACAAAGTTTCCTATGGTTATTATGAGAGGATGGTCAAAACAAGTTAATATTTTTTCGACTCTCGTACATGTTCTCGTGAAGACCAGAACCATTGATAACTTCCAACTTTCTACAAATATTATCAATACAATCCAACACAATGTAAAGTGAAGCTTATCTAAAGTTTGATTATACAATCAGGTGTTTCAGCACTTTAAATTAACTATAGAATGTTGCAAACTTCAAAATAGAACTTCATTCACATGTCGAATAAAACTGTATATAACCAAATACCATGTAGAGTGATAGTGATGACGTAGCATTAGCAATCTTGCTACCCACCTCTAGCTTTAACTCTCCAGATACATTAGGATCACTTGCATAAGCTTGACTTTCAACAGCTTCTCGTTCCTTTCTGCGACGCCTAACAACACAAACAGCACAGAGACAATCGCTTTTGTGCTGATCGATTCTGTGATATAATATACCAAACTTAGTTCAAGTATGTTGATAGACAAGATCAAAGGATTTATAAATGACCTAAAGAACTATATGCAATATACATCTGGTCCTCAATAATATAAAAACACATACTAAAAATGTTCACTGCATTCATTGATCGTCATTAAAGAAAAAAATATGCTTGTAATCCAATATATGCAACAAGGTAGTTGCAAAGATGAAGCACATAAATCAAGATATGCATTTTTCAGAGCAAGGAAATGCCAACAGTAATATGTGTCCTTTTCCATTTCTTCCTCTCCTCATTCTTCAACTTATTCAAGTATTCTAACCAAGGTTTGATGTTTCGAATCGTACCACCCGGTACGGGCGGCACATACCGCTCTGCCCGTTGACCAGTACGCGGACTGCCCGCTACCAGGTGGTACCGCCGATTGGAGCTGTTTCCAACCTGTTACCACCCGAAATCGGCCGGTAATGATCGATTTCAACCGTCGTCGACCGTTGTCAAGCGATAACGGTCAATTTCGACCGCCGCCGGCCGATTTCGGACAGTATCAGCAGAGGGAGAAAGAAGAGGGAGAAGGAAAGGGAGAACCTGGAGATCCGTCGCTACTCTATCGATCCTGATCCATCGCCCACGGGCTTCTCAGTGCTTCGCGAGGAGAATCTTCGACGATCGCGGGGAGAAGAAAACGACGCACGAGCTTCTCACCGAGGCTTCGTAGGGATATTTCTTTTCCCCGCGCGAGCTTCTCGGGGAGAAGATGTTTCTTCTCCATGCGTGGGAAAAAGTAATGACACGACGTCGGCCTTTTTCTTTTATTTTTAAAATTAATTATTATTGTTATTATTGTTATTATTATTATTATTATTATTATATATACACGTATCGAGCAGATATGCGAACCCTTCGATATCTTGCAGATGCAGTTTGGCGGACCTTGATTCTAGCCTTATCTTGCATGTATTTACCTAATAAAATATCTTTTGTTTTCTCACTTTCCACTTCATCTCTCACAAAAACAGACCAGACCACCCACAAGAAACTTCTTTCATTTGTCTACAGAGCTTCTCCTACCATCAGATTGATTGAACAGTCGAAATCTCAACTTGAAATCAAACTAAAAGCATAACACCAAATAAAAAGATAATAGAGAACTTAGTTTCTCTTCTATAAAAATGACTTACCCATAACGTCGACGTTTATGCTTTGACTTGCTTTTGGGATACAGCTTATCCTGACCTGATTGTGAAGCATCCTCAATTTGAGTGCTCTCAGAGACACCTATAGAGATGTTCACATCTTTTAATATTCGAATGGCAGGTATGACTTCCAAGAAAAAATAATCATACATTGATGCAAAAAAAAAAGATAAATATCCCCATGCATCAAAATAAAAATTCAGCAGTTCATTGTCAACCATAAATGTTTTACACATGAAATGATCTCGAATATAGGAACCAAAGAACTACTATACTACAGGTAATAGAATTTACCAACATAAACATAAGAGGAAAACCATACACTAACTAAACAGACATGACCAAAGTTAGTAATCCAACGAGCCACATCTGCAACAAAAATAACATTGAATAGAAGAACAGAAATCAGCCATGAATATTATATAAGCACATGAACTAAGGAATTCTCAACCAAAGGTATGACCTCAATAAACTGTTATCAGCTGGGCCTCATAAGGAACCATAAGGAGGAGTTGCTTAATTGAACAATCAAAGGAACCATTCAACAAAAGCTTAAATAGAACATTAAGGAGGAGTTCTAGTATCAAGAAGCCAGTATGATTCAGGCATTAAAGTTAATCACATCATCACCATTTGACAATTATTTTTTGCCTCCATTACATAACTATTATTGCCTTGTTGTTGATGATTTCACTATCCAAATTCATCTTAAACTTGCATTCCGGTAGACAGAATTACCTACCAGATATTTAGGGTTCCTCTTTGAAATTAAGACTTCTTTTCTATACATGCTTATGGATTTTGAACATGCAGTGAAAATCACATACTATTCACATAATACTAACTAAACAAGTGACAAACTTATTATTAACACATAGAAAAATGTGAACGATTAGATTATCAGAATATGACGTGCATTAATTACTACCAGAAAATCTTACAACACTAATATAGTTTAAAACATCAGTCATGGAAAATAAAATTTGGATGATCAGTATAATGATCTTTCATATTCTTTTGCCAGCCTATGAATGCTTTTTGTACCTCTTTCGCATCTTAACTTTGAACTTCTAAAATAGAATAAACTACAACCTACCTAGAAATCAGACTGAAGCAAACCCTTCTTCTCTGATACTAGCTACATTCACAATGAACTTTGAGCTCCACTATGACTAAATAAATGCCTCCAACTTCAACATATTAAAACCGTGTTCAGATTTCAGGACTTCATGTTTTAGATGCCTTAAATTTTATATGTAGCTATTGAAGTTAATTTTGTGCATGCAGAAAACATATTTATATGTCAAATAAATCATTGAAAGAATATTTATGAATCCTCTATGGTGTTGTCTGCACATTATATGCTTGTGAAAACACTGGTATCTTGTATCTCATGTCTAACACAGTGACACCTCGAACACACTTGTTCTATTTGAAACAGTACAAACATCAATTACTTCATCGGCTGTAAACATTTCCAGAGTTTTCATTTAATTCATCCTTTAGGATTCAGATCTTCTTCAACCACGAACAATACACCTGACAAGCATTCACAGGCCCAACCAAGCACTGGTACCACACCACTTAGTATACCGCTCATTTTCCTCCTTTAATTAATTTTTATCAAATGATACCGGGTGGTACAGGTATACCACCCAGTATATTCGGTATCATACCACAGCCCAAAATGCTGACGAAACCAATGTCCAACAAGTATTTAAAACCTTGTCTTGACAAAAAAAAATTTTAAACTGGTTTGCCCATCCCTGAATTTACCACAATTTCTTTATCCGAGTTCGGAAAATGAACATAAAATGATGTGCACTGAAAGCTTTAAAAAATATAGCTGGTCACAAACTAAATATGCACAAACATTTAACCAATGTCTTTTCTTTCTGAAGGATGCAGGCACAGTCAATCTTCTGAAGCAATAAAGGAGTTCGATAAGATATGCTAACATAAGTGAAACAAAAGTCAGGCACAACCAATTGTTAACCTAATGGTTTTCTGGAGTTAATGAAATTGATTCAACTTGTCTGGAAATAACAACTGTCTGTCACTTCTACTATCCAAGATGAGAAATCAAAAAAAGAAAAAATTGTAGCCAGAAAAAAAATGACCAATACCTGCCATATCAGAATACAACCCAGCGGCCAGCCAATACTTCGTGAAATTCTTTTTCACCCGCTTCATAAGGTCCACAACATAATCACCCTTATTGTTGTATTTAAAACAATTTTCCCAGATATACTGCACATCCTTGAAAACATCCTCTGAATTCATGTATTTAAGACCATGTTCTAGGTTGTGAGCTATCGTGCCGAAGTCCATAGGAGTGTCAATAATGTCAAAATAATCCTGGAAATGATGATCCAAATGTTGGTAAATATCACATTGTCTGAGTACAGATAGTCATTGCAAACACTAAATATATTCTACCATGAATGATATGTTTAAGGATCCAGCAGTGTCAATGGACTTACCTGACCCAAATCGGACCTAATAACATGGATATGCATGAATCCATTAGGTTATTTTCTTGGGTATGGATTAGTTCAAACATGATGGTAGGTACAAAATATGTCTTATTCGATCTAATCATTATTGAACTTGGATTAAATTTGTGGTTCATGGCCTACATGGATACAGATACAACAAATCGTAATGTCCAAACTATTTGGAGTCGATGAGTCCTACATATATCTCTCCCAATTAAACCCTAGATGTAAATCTAGCATGCAATTATAAGTTAAAAGCTAAGTCTAGCATGTTAAAATTTCCAATCAAGCACTAAAAGAGAACTTATGAGAGAAACATTGTCAAAAGAGGTTAATCAGACTTATTTATGAACTTGCATGCTCAAGGATAATGAAAAAATCTGGCCAAGTTGATATGTGAGCATCCCTTGGGTAAGGAAGGGGGAATGATTTTGAACTGCTAAGTATGATCTTAATTCTTGAAGTAGCCATAAGACAACAGACATTAAAATAAATGAATGATTTTGAACTGCCTTATATATACTAAATAACTGTGTGCTGGTTATTACTTATGTAATACTCACAGGTATTCCCAAAGCTACAGGATCGACTGGTGTGTTGAAGGGAACCGCCGCATCCATTTTCATCACTTTTTTTATCACCTGAACCGTAAAAATTATGAGAATTTTCTTCCAATATCACCAGGTAGCAAAGTGAGAAGACAGGATTGTGCTGACATACTGAGCATTTAAACAATAGTCCAACTTACCACCAGAGCAGCACTCAACTCTTTCTCATTATGACGAGCATCATTGTAGGGCTGTGTTCTTTCCCTTTGTCTCGAGTTCCTGGGCACTGATAAGTCCTGCATTCTTGCAGGATCTGCAACAACTGAATTCTTCTTGCTCAGCATCTGTGGAGGAATAACAAGTTTACCAAGATTCCTGTCTTGCATGATTTCACTTGAAATACCTAAACCTCTTGAAGATGTAATCCTAATGCTCCCTGCTTTTCTTGGCAATTTCTCTGAAACAGCATTGTGCATCTCTGATGTCTGTCCATCTGAATAAGTACTCTCCTCCTTTCCAGAAGCTGCTTCGATAATATTTAGTGTAACTTGTGGGTTGCTCTTCTCTGTTTCACTTGGTGTTTGTGCATCCGAACTACTTCTGTGGGGTTCAGATATTCTGGAAGACTTAAGTTTCACTTTAACACGACTATGCCCTGCTTTATCAGATGGTCTATCACTGGGCATCTCATTATCAATATTTGACATTACACTAGGTGTATTAGACCCATTGGGTGGTTCAGGATCAATTTCAGATCCAAGCTGATCATCATCAACCTGTTCCAAGTTATCTTCTTTATTTACAGAAACAAGGTCAGGAGATGGATCTTTGACCAATTTAACCTTCTTCCCTTTCTTGTGGTATGCTTTGTGACCACGCTTCCTTTTCATGTCTTTCCAATTACTTAGAGGAGTATATTCTTCAGATGATGATGTTATGTCAGTGGCTGCATTGTCCTCAAACAGAAGAACAGCATTGCCTCTGTCTGGAGGATTATTGGTGCATATTCCAGTTCCCGGAACTTTAAGCTTGATTTTCAGTATGCACTTCTCCATAACCCAGCATCTACATATGACGGCCCCATGACAATCAAACCTTCTCAAAAAAAAAAAAAACAAGAACAAGAGAGTTATAAAGTGCCATAAATACACAATGAAAGAAAGTGATTACAAAGAGTTTCTGGTGCAGTGGCAGCATGCTAATGTGTCATGACAGCATTCTTCAAGAGCATAAAAGGAATACATACAAAAGATTCTTTTTTAGGAGCTACGGCATCCAACAATGAATCCCACGAAAATGGTGACATCTGACAAGCATTTAACCATTAAGTATTTCATCCTCAGTTCAATAGTTAAAAAGCCACAATTCACTCACTGAATTTCCATCATAGTCAGATTGTTAAACCAGCAACCTGAAGGAATCATTTTTGACTAACTGATTTGACAACATGGAACCTGTACTGAATGCAACTTCCATTTAGTTCTTTATTGTACTGATAATCTAGCAAGCTTCCCTTATCGAGTTCACTTTTCAAGCACACCCACAGTCTGGTGCCAATTGACGACCATCTCAATGTTAAATGAAATATGAAAAAGAAAACTTAATTGAAAGAGGAACTACAGAAAGGAAGTAGAAAGAGGAACCAAAAATGGTCCTCACTTTTGTCGCACGGGATGAGCATATATACATGTATGCCCATGCAAATAATGGGTGGCTTAGTGACCAACGAGAGATCTCCGGTGTGTCACGGGCTTAGCTGATTTTGCATAAGCCGTGCGGCACCCATGCGTGTTCGTCCGCAAAGGTCAGCCCTCCCCGAGATCTCTTAGAGTCTCTTAGACTTACAAAAGAGAAAACGGGCCAGAAGAAACAATTCCCACGAGATCCACAAGCAACTGCTCAAGCAAACACTTTATAAAGCCAGATACAAATTACACCCATGGACATTACAAACTCAGAGAGGTTGAACACAAAGGATAATAGTCCATTATAAACCGAAGTCCCCACAAGTACTTACAGAACACACTCGTATTTACAAGCCAAAATTGGCCACAAAGCAAACCAAACTCGTCTAAGCCTCATCAAAACCGCTACTTGTCAAGGTATGTACACAAACCGAAGGACACGGACAAACATGAGCATTTCATCGAACACCTTGTTTACATTATTGTCCGTGACAGGTGGGCCACGTGCACAACTGTACCCTTACAAGCAAAGGGGCTTTCATGACTCAAGCTCTTTGTTTGGATGGGAAAGTTTAGGTACATTGGTCCTCCCTAAATTTCACATAGCAAGAGTATGGTATGCTAAACCCCTTGTATAAGTGGACAGATGTGCATACATATGCCCAGGCATACATACATATATGCATACACATATATGTGTACATGTATGTGAACTAGGTGTCTAGGACACTCTAATATAGGCGCACTAGGTGTCTAGGACACTCTCTATGTATGTGTACATGTATGTAATGCCCAATACATGAACATAACATTATTATTACCAACAAATGAGATAATAACAAGATTAATAAGTTAAGAAAACACTGCTTAGTTTTGATACTAAAGAAATGATAATAAAAGGTCAACATAATTCCAAAATTGACACAGAATAGTGGAAGAAATATAAGAAGAATTTACTCTTTAAGTTCTTGAAAGTAAAGGATAACACCAAGAATTTTATTTTGCTATACAAGAATCAGTTCTCCGTGACCAATTTCACAACAGAACGATATTCGCCCTGTTTTCATCATGAAAGACGATTTTAATATATATGAAGCTTAAATCTTTGGGACATTTGAATTGTGGCATGTTATAAGGTTTTGTTGCGGAACTATTTACTGGGTAGGAACACCAGCCCACAAAAGCGACGTTTTCTTAGTAGCATGAGAAATCTTTCACAAGTTCTTTCAGCATAAATACCCAAGGGGTGTTCGTTATTCGGATTATTTCAAAACGAACAGAAACTCCAGGTTAAGAGAGTCGGAAAAAGAAAGGTTGTCGATTAAGGAGCCGAGGACCTTCCCCGTTGACGGCTGTGGCATTCTCAGGAGCTACTCCGACTTGTTGGGCGGCTAAAATCCGGGGCCATGCGGACAAGAGAGGAGCCAATAACCGCCTGTCCGCCGGTCCACTCATCCGTGCGAGGTAAAGAAAGTTATAGAGAATGTGGAATCTTTACCTGGAGGGACGGAGGCGGCGTGCGGCGGCGGTATACCGACGGCGGCCACGAAGTAATCGCAAGTCCGCGTGAATTAGGGCTTCGAAGCGGAAAAGGGGAATATTGAAACGAATCGGCCAACCTGAGTGAACCGGTCTGGAGATAAATTTTATTATAAACCTGACCGAACCGAGAAATCAAAATCGGTTTCTTTTTTAAAGTGAATTCGTTTTCAATTGTCTAAAACTATATATGATTGAATTCTTTTGATTGGCTCGAAATATTATTTGTTATAATTTAAAATATTATGGACATTTATATGGAGTAGCATTTTATTAATATTTGATTGGGAGAACATTATGAATCAATTGGTATCAGACACATGATTACCATATGATGTCCATGATGAAAAGAGAAGATAAAGATCACTCTTCATTCGTCTGCACACATAATCAAGGGTTTACGATAAATTATTTTGGATTATCTCTTCTTTGTGGCTCACGTGAATAAGAGGCAAAAAAAAAGAGTGTTTGAGATGATTAGAGGTTACCTACCACACATCCTTAATGACGAAATATAAAACTAATTTCAACATAATGAAAATGGGGAGGATGACTTTTTTTATCACTCTCATCCACACTTATATACCTTTGGAGTTACAAACTTATGCGTCCAGACCATATCGGTTGACCAAGACATCAATGACTTCTTCATGTAATATTTTGATGCTAGAATGAGAGTTTGATATCGTAGGAACGCTTGTCCGTTGACCCTTTTGTCAGAGGGATAGGGTGAAAAACCTCTCTCGACCTTAATCTTCATGTAGTAGCACCTCGAACAATCCTACATATGGGTCCAGACTATGTCAGTTGTCCAAGACATCAATGACTTCTTCATGTAATATTTTGATGCCAGAAGGAGAGTCTAATGTCGCAGGAATGTTTGTCCATCAACCCTTTTAATGAATGCTAGAGAAATGAGTCATTACACCTAACCCATAGTACTTTCGCCCAAGGGGGGCAACAACCACCCTTTCTACACATGAACCCATCTACCTTGACACAAACAATAATGTGATACTGATGTCTATTCAATGATCCGAGTCTCTCACCCCCTGGGATGACCTCGAGCCACCTGCTTGTCCCTGTCGATGTGTTCTTAAATCTCACTCAACAAGTGCATATGCTAATGGGCATGGCACTAGTCATGCTTTATATTTGCCTTAGTTAGCCCAACAAGTGATTCTACTAGCACAGTCGCAGTTACCGACTAAATCACCACTAGCACCAGCACCCGTTGAAGTTCCGCCACTCAACGTGGTATCGACATCCCAGGAGTGCCTGAGACCAGTTGAACCATCGACTGATGGGCACTTCGGTCCCTAATCGTAGAATTTAGCAGACCTTACCACCACTCCACTTGCTTAAATATGAGACTCGATCGGTAGATTCAATGGATTCGATGAATGATTCCCACATATCTAATTACGATAGATGTATTGATATTTGGATGAGATGTGATGAGAGTTTCAACAATCAAAATGAGAAGTACTAGTCGACCCCACCTCAGGCCAATCTTCATTCACCAAGAAAATCTAAGAGTAACTAATTCCAATGAACTTTTATCTCTCATTGTTAGAGACATTCAATAATAATGCCAACTCGATGGAGCATATTATAGCTTTTTGTGCCCAAATGTCATATTACACTTCGGGCCCTGATATGTCACACCTTCCTGGCCATGTAAAGAGGCTCAGCACGAGAATTATACGCTCGCTTGAAGTTATTTTCTATTAGTTCTTTTGCCCATCTTATGAGGGAGTTAGAACTTCACTTCCTTAAGAATGTGTCTGAGGCCCATCAGCAACAATACTTTAGACTCGAACAAGGAGAGGAGGAAACACTTATAAACTTCATTGTTTGGCTCATAAATGAAATCTAAGGCATAAAAGATGCTCATTTATCACTCGTAAATAGAAATTTTCATGATAGGGCTCAAGCTCTCTTACCTCTTTTGGGTGTTGACAGAGGGACCATTAGTGATTATGCTAGTAAACCTCAATAAGAGCATCACATACATAACAGAAGATTAAAACAAAATTGGTTTCTGACATAGATCAAAATTGTCATGCAAAGATAAGTACGTAGAAAGTCGTAAATAGAAACTATATCATGTGAAAGATTATTTACTTAGGAAGATCGTATATCCCTAAATTTCCAAATCTAGAAGAAGAGGGTGAAGGAGATTAAATGTTCTCATCTCTTGCGATATCCACACGATGGATTGTTGCAGCGATGCTCCTTCATTTGCAACCAAGATCTCGTAACTCGTAGAAGATAAAAGAGGGAGGAGAATAAGAGAGGGCGACCAAAGGTACAACCTATCATATAAGAATGGCTCCTGCCTCCTATTTATAGAGAGCCACCAAAAAACCCTATGGATCATGCCTTTGTGGGTATTAGATCTTCATCCAATTACCCACTAACCTTAGATTATTGGATCTCTATCCAATAATCTTCTTTGACCTCTAATTGGGTCTTATAAAAGGAGCCCATCAATGTTAGGTCTCATCTAATGAGAACATGGGCTAATTGGATAACTCATATCTAATCCTCTATTCACTGAAGCATGCATCATATGTGTGTGACCCTCCAAGCCCAATATAGAGCTGGTTATGTATCGTCCCTATTAGAACTCCTTCTGACTCAATGAATTGTTACCTTATAATAATTCACTCGACTCATCAGCTATGGATGTACTAGGCTATTGCACCATAGTCCCTAGATGGTACAATGGATCTTATCTATTAAACATTTATATCCTCAGTTATCATGTATCTATAGCCTATTATCTATCTAATATCTAAGAGACTATACATCAGACATGTACTGTCAAGCCACATATGAAATTTGTTTATATCTCGCTCTAATTGGATTCTCTTGGAGAGCTCATTCTCTCTTAATTTGACCAACTTGATCAGGATTTACTTGAGCGAGAGTATACAAGATATTCCTCTTATGATACCAAGAGTAGTTGATCATCTATTGACGCTCAATAGTCTTCATAAGATTGGCTACCAATCCTGATAATCGATTGTATCAAATCTAAAACTTTTCATATATGTAAGTCTGGTATTAAAGAAAGGAGTACTCAAACAAGACATCCTTAGTGTCTTAAATGTAAGGACCAGATATATAACTAGGACTACAGAATCATTATCTGACGTCAAGTATTATTAACTATATAACATTTTATAAGCGGATCAATCAGTGTACTCATTCTCCAATAAGCACTTGTATTGTATTCCAAGTGTATTCATACAAGTGACAATGAGATCAACCGCCTCTATCATATGGACGAGTATATAGTATATCAATATGTTCGGTTATCTCAATGTCCCTCTCGAACAACCTATGACCGAGATTATTTAGAATGTATGTTTAAATGCGAATCGGTCTCATTATCGTAATCTTATTATGATCTGATTCTCATTGTACAGAACCAATGACATCACAATATATATTCAACATATAATATTATGTGAGAATATGCCAATAATAATAATGGAAAGAGATTGTATAGTATGTCACACGTGTCATCACTTATGTGATTGGCTTATAGGGCACTTATAATTAGCAAATTATACTATAGACACTTTAGAGGGTTAATCAATATGTTGTCGCCAAGCAATGGTCTCAAGTAAGCATGAGGAGTCACACAGAGACCAAATTAGGAGCATAATCCACCATGACCTCAAGGTCATTATGATAAAGGAGAAATAAGTAACCCCAGTTACATGGTCCAAGGTCCTGAGCTGAACTCTTGAATATGACTAGAACTAAAGTTTTTCTATAAATAAAATAGAAGAGGCTCCTAAAATATGTTCACCCAATTAATATTCCATTGTAAAAAAGAGACAAGTTTAAATATTGTCAATTCTACTAGGATTATAACTATGACAAGAAGGATTATCATCACTTAAAAGAATAGATTGACGAACTCATATGTCAGAGACACCTCGAGCAGTTCATCTGAAAAGCATAAGGAACCTCACCCTGACCTTAGGGATAGGTGAAAAGATAGATTAACATCATCTCGGGGGGAATAGCTCCTCAGGTCGTAAAGCTTATACCAAAGCTATCATTAAAAAATGCTCAAGGATAAAAGACATAGTACCTTGACCTAGATAATGACTATGCCTTGGTAGTTTCTATAAGGAAAATCAATGCCGAGGTGAAGAGGATCATGATTAACATAAGTAATTCTATCGATATCCTTCACTTTAATGCTTTCCAAAATCTTATGCTTTGAACTAACAACTTTACCCCTATAACTTCTTCATTAAATGGGTTCACTAACAACTATATCTTGCCACCCGGGACTATAAACATACACGCCACTGCCAACTGCCGGATCCAGCGTTGTCCAACCTCTTCCCCGCAGCCAAACCCTCCTCTGCAGTAGCCACTACCCTCAACCTGCAACACTCTCACCTCATGCAACAACAAAAATAAGGCAGCAACCTCTCTTCCTCGTAATTTCTTCTTCCTGCCTCAAAATAGTGCCCCCCTCTGAACTTGTCATCATCATTAGTCCCGCAACCGTAGCCAGGATTTTGAAGATTACAGATCTATAGTTCTACGTAATGGCGATCAATAACTCATTGAAAGTAAGATTTGATGTTTTTGAAGCCCGTATAGAGAACTCTTTAGTGAATTTAAAAGAAGTTTATCGGAGAACCCCAACAAATCTTAGCATACTAAAAGCTTCAATCTCAAAGGAAATAGATCTGGAAAATATGATCAAGAGCAAGACAAGAAGTTTCCTAGATAAGAAGATGAAGACCAAATCGGTTGGATCTCATGTGTTGATATTTTTTTTCATTTTCACAAGACTATGAAAGAACCTATGGTGGATATGGCTTCTACATAACTTGAAGGTGATGCAATCCAGTGGTATGATTTGTATGAGACCTATAATGGAGTCCCTTTGTAGGGATAGTCCAAGAGAGAGCTCCTGATTTGCTCCAGACCATAGGAATACAAGAACATTAATGGACAGCTTGTCAAAATCTATCAGACTTCCACAATACATAAGTACCAAAGCATATTTGAGTGCTTGTTTAACCAAACCCGAGATTGGTCCGAGATATAATTGGTGAGAAAATTTATTGAGGGACTTAATCCCGAGATTCAGTGTGAAGTTAAAGCTCACCATCCTCACACCATGATAGTAGCTATATCATTCGCTAGTAAGCATGAAGGAAAAATCATTATAGACACTCGTCGAAACAGAAGCTTTAATAGACAGGACTTTAATGTGGTCAGCATAGACAGTTGCAAATAAGAGAAGCTTCTGACAGTTGAACCAATTAAAGAGAAAATAAAAAATTAACAATATGAAACCTGAATATGAAGGCTATGACAAACTTCTGACGATTGAACTAGCTAAGGAGGAATAAAAAATTAATAATGTGGAGTCCGATCATGAAGACTATGCCAAATCTAAAGATAAGATTACTAATGGGCAAATCCTAATTTATGATAAAAGGTGCTCAAAGGTAAAATAACTATTTATCGATTTTTTTTTATGCCCTAGGAAGACTTTAAAGTGACGATCCTCAGAAGAAGACATGGTACTACCACTAGCCATTAGATGAGAAGAATTCTCCAGAAGACTACAATGACAACTGTACAAGAAGACCAAACCATCGCTTATATCAAGTGGAGACCCTATTTAATTAATCAAAGAGTCGTGATGTATGTCAAATATTGAAGTGCTCCTGAAATCTGATATTGCTCAGCCTTGAGGGTAAGACTGATTTAAAGTGGGCAGGTATGTTAGGACCCTAGCTAAGTCAGATCCATCTATTCATGATTAAATTGAGTTGAGTCATGTTAGTCTATCCAATTAAAATCAGTTATTAGTCAAGTGAACCTAATCGAGTCATTTATGAGTTGGTTAGAGTTTGTTTCTATCTTCGATTAGGATGAAGTCAATTATTATTTTTAGTTAGAAGTTTATCAAGTTAGTTAAGAATCGAAGATTAGCTAGATTTTTAGTAGAGCCCTATAAATAAGGCTGTAAACTCTTTCATGAGATCAATCAAGGAATAAAATATTAGTTTTAGCCAAAAGATAAAATCATAGGAGGTAGATCCCCTCGAAGTGATCTAGGATGCTCGATCCCTTCCAAGAGATCATTTATCCCCTTTTCTATCATATTCCTCCACGATAGAACCCTAGGGATCTATCAAGTCAACTCGAAAAATTTTCTAATGTGAACCTTTCTTTCGGTATTAAAAAACCCAAAGGGTTTCTTGTGGATCGAGGAGTGTTAGGAGGCTCTCGAAAGGTTGAAGGATCATCTCGCCTAGTTTTCACAACTCACTTTCTCTATCTTAAGTGAAACTCTAAGCCTCTATCTTGTTGTCACTGACCTAGCTATTAACTCGATGTTGGTACGAGATAACTCAGGAGTTCGAAAGTCTATCTACTATATAAATCACATTCTGAGCAGACTTAAGAAATATACCCCATATCAAGAGGCTCATATTTTTGTTAATCTTTGTGGCATGAAAGCTCTGCCCCTATTTATAAGCATGTGCTATGCAGGTGATCACCGACCAACCACTTAGAGAGATTCTCTCTTGGTTCAATATCTTGGGTTGACTATTGGGGTGGTCAGTAAAGCTAGATGAGTTCAACATTTGATATATTCCGAAAACTACCATAAAGGCCGAAGCATTAACGGACCTTATCTCATAACTAACTCCTTTATCGCCCAAGATCGACAAGCACACCCTACTCATATAGAAGTTAATTGTGGATGGTTTCACCACCTCAAATGGAGGCAGTGTCAAACTCATTTTGAAAGTCCCGTACAAATATGTGCATAAGCAAACTCGTTGAGTTAGGTTTCAAAATTCTAAAAATAAAGTCAAGTATGAGGCACTTCTATTAGGGCTTCGACTCGCTCAAGAGCTTCAAGTCTAGGACCTAATAGTATTTAATGACTTAGAGCTAGTTGTGAATTCGATGAAGAAAAACTATGAGGCCTGAGATATAACCATGACATTGTACATCACCGAAGTGTAGAAATTAACCTATGGCTTCTCCTTACTTATTGTGTTATAGGCTCCCTGTGATGAGAGAACCTATGTTGATGCACTTACTAGATTAACATTGACCCGAGCCCCGAAGGATGGCTAGCCATTGGAAGAGACACTATCAACTTGAACCATTAAGAAGCACAACATAGCTACAATAGAGAAAGAGCCGAACTAGATGGATAAGATTCTACACTACAAAAAAGATAGAATGCTCACAATAGACCTTGCATCGACCCATAGAGTCAAGCATCATCAAGCATGATATTGTATAATTAATGATTGCCTATATCGTAAGTCTTTTAGTTAATCATTCTTTAGATGTCTAACACCTCAAGAAGCTAATAGGCGCTTGCCGAGGTGCATGAGGGTATCTACGGGGAGCATATTGGTGGATGAACCCTTGCCTTCAAAGTGCTTAAACAATAGTTATGTTGGTCTATGTTGCATAATGATATAATAGCCTATGCCTAAACATGCAATAGGTGTCAAAGGTTTATGCAGATACAACATCAACTGATTGTCCCTTTAAGTTCAATCGATTGCGGATGAGCCCAGTGGAATATGGACATCCTTGGACTCTTTCCACTAGCCTTAGTCCAACGAAGGTTTCTTATTGTTGGAGTTAACTATTTAAAGAAATAGGTAGAGGTTGAGCCATTGACATCGATCACCAAGAAGCAAGTTAAGAGATTTGTATGAAAAAATACCATCACCTGCTTTAAAATTCTGATAGTCATCATCACCAATAATGAAATTCAATTTAATAATACAAAGTTTATTCTGTCAAATTTATATAGTTCAACTAAGGTTAAGCTTAGTAGCTTATTCTCAGACTAATAGTTTTCTCAAGGTCACCAATCAAGCCATTCTCAAAGGGTTAAAGAAATGGGTCATTGGAGAAAAAGGTACATCGGTAGATGAGCTACTAAGTATCTTGTGGGCCTCTTGAATGACACTTAAGATCGGGTCGAGAGAATTATCATTCAACTTAACCTTCGGTATTGAGGTTGTCCTACCACTCGAGATAGATAGTCTTTTTAACACATTGGATTGAGAATTTTGATAAGAAAATCTTCAAAAATGACTTCAAGTTAGACTCGAGGTCAAAGCAAAAGTACGATTACAGAAGTTGAGATACAAGAAAGCGGTAGACCAGCTATATAACTAAGGTGTTCGCCTTTGGGGAGTTAGACTAGGGTACCTGGTGCTTTGGAAAGCTAAAGTAAGTGATCCAACTAGATCCCGAGATAAGTGAGCACTAAATTGGTAAGGGTCATATCGAATCATCGAGGTCATCCAAGGTGAAACTTATCACCTCACGATAATAAAAGGAGTGATGCTATCAATGACATGAAACATTACAAACTTAAAGAAGTTTTACTCCTAAGACATCCCTCGGGACAAGCCGGGGTGACTATGCCCTTAGTAATATTTGTTTATCATGTCTTTAGCATCAATTATAAAATCTATATATATTTTCAAGATGGGTGTTATAAGTTAAGGAAAGAAAATTTTATTACTTTAGAATGACTACATCAACTCGATCGAGCCTTCACATCTAAAATGATATCTCGGCCTACCAAGGTAGAAAACTAGTTTGATGGATAAGTCCGATAATGCAACAAGCAAAAGACACAAAGACTAAGTTGGGTAGACAAACTCAATGAATTAGTGGGGACTAACACATTATGAGACAACGAGCTAGGTATCAAAGCGAGGTATCAAGTTAGGGCCGTCGCCAAAAGGCACTTCATGCACCATCAAAATATTGTGATCCTCAGGGTAATCGATGAGTGGATCTTCCTTAATATCCACTTTGAAATACTTTATCTTGAGGCAGGTGAAAGTGATATAATACTCGTATTGATACGAGGTAACCCCTAACCTCTCCAAGTCCCTCCTAAACCCAATAGAGTCATTGTAGTCAATTATTGCCTCCTTTAAATATCTAGGTATCATGCTTTGCTCAATCTCTAACAGTGAGTTAAAAAACTTAGACCTACATCAGAAGAAACCTAACATGTCCAAAGGCACAAGACAAAATATGCTCGAGGCATATGAGTCGAGAAAATTTAACTGATGTTAAAAGAAACTCGCCATGATAGGAGGCACAATATGCTCGAGGCACATAAATTGAGAAAACCTAAGCAAGGCCAGAAGAAACCATGATGGGAGGTATAAGATAAAATGTGCTTGCAACGTGTGGGTTGAAAAAACCTAACTTGCATTAAAAGAAACTAACCATGGCGGGAGGCATAAGATAAAATATGCCCAAGGCAAGAGTCAGAAAAACTCGACTGAAGGTGTAAGAGAAAGAATACCAAAGCAGGGAGGTTGAGTGCCTTGACTTGAGGTGAGTAGACCACTACCTAACACAACCTATTGGCTTGAAAAAGAAATTGGGAACTCAACCCCCTCATTTATCTAAGGCATGAAGGTCGAAAAACTCGATCACTGCTTCTACCTAATGCGCAATGGTTGAAAAACTTGATACCCTCCTTTCCTATGGTCATCATCAAGGCATGGAGGTCTGGAAACCTAACTCTCCTCCTTCGACCGAGGTAGGGAGGTCAAGAAATCCGATCCTTTCCTCGCCTAAGATGTGTTGGTTGAGAAACCTGACCCCCATGTTTGCCCGAGGTGTGGAGGTTGGGAGACCCAACCCTCTCCTCACCTATGGTCATCATTGAGATGTGGAGGTCAAGAAACCTCATCCCCCTCCTCCACCCAAGTCGTGATGGTCGAGAAACCCAACCCCCTCATTCGCTCAAGGCAGGGAGTTCAGGAAACTCAACCTTTTCCTCGCCTATGGCCATCGGTGAGGTATAGAGGTCAAAAAAACTCGACCCCCTCTTTTGCTCGAGTCACGGTAGTCAACAAATTCGACCAGGACAAGAAGAGATAGGGATGTTGGGAAACCCGATTTTGTCTAACCAAGGTGTGTCCTTCGATGATATAAGGGGTATGTTACTGATAGATCGCCACCATTAGTGTTTAGGTATGATGAACTAGATGTGTCACCAAGCCGACGATGGCTTGAAGAGGCATAAGTTTGATGTACCAGATGAACTAGATGCCACATTTCATACCCTACTTGTGAGAGCCCTAAAGCATGCCTTAGGGGGACAAACGATAGAGAGTATACCGTCAACTAATCATCATTTGACATATAACTACTACGTGGTATCTAGGGTAGAAGGAGAAGATAGAGGTCCAATATAGACGGTTATGTGATGTCCCTCCCTTGCCGTCCATGTGGATAAGAGGCCAAGGGGATGTTGTTTAGACGGTTAGAGATTGCCTCTCCATAGAATATTTTATAGAATATTTTATCCCTTTATGATTAGGTATAAAAACTCAACATTAACACATTACCTCCTTATAAAATATTTCATAGAATATTATTCCTTTATGATTAGGTATAAGAACTCAACATCAACATATTGAAAATGGGGAGGATCAACTTCTTGATCACTCACATCCATATTCATATATTTTAGGAGTTACTAACTTGGGCATCGAAGGGGCCGGGGTGGAAAAACTCTCTCAATCTTGGTCTCAGTGTATGTGGTACTCCGGAAACTCTATATTTCCATCTCGAAGATATCTAAGACAATCTTACACATACATGTTCAGACCACGTCGGATTGATCAAGATGTTAATAATTTTATTTCATAATAATATTATAAATTTTTAATGTGATATAATTTTATTTAAAAGATAATTATAGTAATTAAATAGGATAAGTCCATTAAATTTATAACATAAAAAATTAAATAAGTACTTTATACTTAATGCGTAGGTTGGGTATAAAGAAAAAAGAAGGTTTCTATATATAATCAACATATCCAATCAACATCTCTATAATATAATAATTAAGTTAAAAATAATTTTTATATAATCGATAACTAATAACTCATAGTTTACCTCATAATTATGATAATTAGGAGGTAATTATTGATTTTTTAAAAAAATCATTTTTTTTTATAGAAAATCTATGATCTTATTAATTGATGAGAAGATTCAATCAACGTTCCGAACTTAAATAGATCCACCTATGGCAACTTAATCAGATTAAATAATTTTTTTAAATATATATTTTTATTATATGAAATAATATATATATGATGTTCATGCTTCAATTCGAACATGAAATCTATTACTCTGTGCAATAAACTACTTTGAATCATATCAGCCGCGTTATTGTGGCATCGATGGGAAAGAATCAACGCCATCAATATTTTCATCAAAGATGTCAATATTTTGCACAAATCTCCTGTTCAAATTGTACGGTGAGATTTGTCACGGTGAAGTCCGGACAGCGATTTATGGTGAGCGGCACTCCACCGTCGGCATCCCCCCCGATTCATCTCCTGTGGGCGGAAGAGGGGGAGCGACCATGGCTTCTTTGGCACTCCCCTCCGTGACGGCTACACAAGCTGCGAAGCCTGGTCCTCCCCCGGCTCTCTCACCTTCCACGCCAAATTCGGTCGGAGCCGTCATCTTCTCCCGGTCCTTGCAGACATCGAGAACAGCTCTCCGTTGCCGAATCAACAAGGGTCGCCGATTTTCCTCACGGCCACTGCGGAATCCGTCAGCCGTCGGGGAGCAGTCAGCCACGGTCTGTACTCGAGATTTGAATTTGTTTGATCCTGAATGCTTCGGATTGGTTTTGAAGTGAACAGTGCGTTCTTTAGGATTTGACACCAAATTTGGATTTCATTTTTACTCCGTTGGATGTACATGATTTGTCAGGGACAAAAAAGATGGGATATCTAATTAAAAATTAGGGATAATTATACTACTCCAGATCCATATGCGTCGTCTCTGAGGGAAAAAAGATAGGATCTTCATATGATATTTTTTGGGGTCGATCGAAGTTTTGGAAGAAAAAGAAGCGAGTTTTAATCCTCTCAGAGCTTCTTTGCCTGATAGTATGCTCTCTGTTATTTTGTTAAATTTGTGTTCAGATTGTGGCGGCCGTGAAAACTGAGGAGCCCTTGAAGGTTATGATATCCGGAGCTCCTGCATCTGGGAAGGGAACACAATGCGAGCTCATCAAGAAGAAAGTAGGTGCAAGATTCTAGCTTTCAGTACCGCTGATTTCTCTTTACAGCTTACTACTTGTGAAGTTAGTATCCGCTCGAATGCATAATAGTAGAAGCATACGCTGGAATCATGCAATAAGTATGACAAATTAAAGTCCGGCAGCGGCCATCTTACAGATATCTGTTGTTATAATTAGATTATGACGTCTCATTCATGGCATTGCTTAACATACTGTTTTAAGAACTGTTGCCTGTGTAGTTTGTTTAGAGTCCATGTCTGTTTCAATTACTTTTTTTCCATTATCAATATTTCGCAATATAGATGTTATGCTGTTTAAAATTCATTTGTTCATTTGTTTCTAAAGGTCATCCTTAAATTGCTTTGTTTGTAACTTTCCTAAAATTAAGCAATCTTCTTAAACACTATTTTGTTTTTTTTAGAATACTTTTGAACTAGATTTTATTAAATACTTAGTTCCTCCTTTCTCCAATGATGAGTCTAGTCCTATGCTTTTGAACTGCATGCAAAGAGAAGTAGATTGATTCAGGTGATGCTTGCATACGCAGTATGGGTTGGTTCATATATCTGCAGGGGATTTGCTTAGGGCAGAAATTGCATCTGGGACTGAAAAGGGGAAGCTTGCCAAAGAGTACATGGAGAAAGGGATGTTAGTCCCTGATGAAATTGTTGTCATGGTATGCAACTGGTCAATGGATCCCGTGCCTTTTTTTTTTCTAGTAATGTGACTCTTAAGGTCACTGTTGTGTTATTGATAACAGATGGTGAAAGAACGCCTTCTCCAACCAGATGCTCAAGAAAATGGTTGGCTTTTAGATGGATACCCAAGAAGTTTCTCACAAGCAAAAGCTTTAGAAGATCTTGGAATCCGGCCTGACATTTTTATTCTTTTGGAAGTGAGAATTCCTCCTTACTGATATATATTTTTTACTTTGTTAACTGCATATAGATTTCTATTATATATCCCTCCTAGGAAAGAGTGACATCTTACCTGCATGATAACACCACAAAACAAAGAATCCTCATTCCAAGGAAAGAGTGTTCTCTTGTTATCCCATGAAGTTTCGAATGCTCCATATTCACGTTTCTTTTGATTAAGGATTAAAATACTGAGGATTGTTAGGGTTGCATGAGAGTTAATTTTCTTTGTCTTGCCTGGGTTGCTTCTGAATTGAACCCGGTTTTGAAGGACATTCTAACATAAGGTTCTATCCATCTAAAATTTCTTCAATTTAAGTTTGTTTAGATTAGGGAATGCTCAAAAGTTTCAAGATGGTTTACATAAATAATGTGAGATTGATGGAGCCTTATTCACTTTGGTTACATCATAGGAAAAAATTCCAAGGTTTATATGAAATGTTTTTGCTGACCTACGTTTTGATATTCACTCCTGCAGTTTGGATTCAGGAGAGAGTAAGAAAAAGAAAATGTCAAATGTTTCCTTTCAAATGAGAAATATATCTGAGTGTCTGTTATAACTTTAAGTTTCATTGGTCAATCAAAGAAATAAAATGTATAACATCTTCTTAACACAGGTTGCTGAAGAAGACCTTGTCGAGCGAGTGGTTGGCAGAAGGCTTGATCCTGTTACTGGAAAAATATACCACCTAAAATACTCTCCACCTGAGAATGAAGAAATTGCTGCAAGGCTTACACAGCGTTTTGATGATACTGAAGAGAAGGTATTTTACTTAGCATATCTTTGGTTTGGTTGGAGTCCTGGAACTTCTTCTGAAGTTCAAAATTTTCATCTCTCATCAGTACTTACATTAGTTCATGTGATTTCAGTTGTCAAATAATTCAATTTTGGGATGGATCTCTAATCCACAGCATTTTTTATAATCCTTATTGTAAATATAGGTAAAGTTGAGATTGCAGACTCATCACCAGAATGTTGAAGCTGTTCTTTCAACATATGAAGACATTATAGTCAGGGTATGTCACTTTCTTGACTCATGATTTATTCAATCAAGTAGACACAATGGACACTGTAATTTATATGCACATGCCCTCCTGCTTCCCTCTCTTAGTAAAAAGTGTATGGCCAATATACTGATCAAATGTTGGGTAGCAAAAAATATGGGACTAACTCTAATCAGTTACAATTTATTATCTGTTGCTATTGAAATAAAGCAAGTCATACATTCAACTGAGGAACCAATTCTAAAGGGATGATTGTAATACACTCAAACAAGATAGACATGATGTTCAAATCCATTACTGTCTCTTACACTATATTTACTTGCTTCATCGATCAATTTTATGTACCTGCAGAAATAAAATACTGCAAGGCATAACGAGGAACTGAGAATCATAATAGATGATAAACTCATATAGTCATGCCACCTTTTGAAAAGAGAAAAAGCAAAAGGGTAGTTAATAAGTTAAATTTCTAATTTCAAGGAACATTTTATGCAGGAAACATGGTATCCATGGCTGGTTTAATAAATACACTACCTATTCTCTGGTCTATTATTCCTAGTTGGTGTATTAAAAGGTCTCTGAAATTGGTTGCCTGAGGCTCCATATCTTTCTATAATTGGTGTGAGATGTGTCAATAATTGAAAAGTGGCAAATATATGGGATTACCCCTTCAACATGTCTGGAGGTGCTTTAAGCATAGTGACAACTGATATGTTGCTGCACCAGGGCATCTTAATGATCTGATGTGTATCTTGTCTTACACTACCTCAGTTCTGGATGTATGTGGTCTCCATTCTGGCCCAACTAGAGAATAATGATTGTGATTCATGCAACTCTGAAACGTGACTTCCATGGCAAAAGTGGATTTAATATGTAAACCAATCTGCCTCAGTAAATTAGAAGAGCCAGTGCCTCATATTACCTGATTAAGATGTATTTACTGCCTTGAGCTTCTGCTTGAGCTCAGTTTAAATTTATTAAACAAAATTGTAGAACAGCTTGTTGGAGCTACTTTAATGTTTTTTGAAGCCGGATTTTTCATAGTCACTTTTAACACTTGCATTTATGTAATTGTTTATCTTGCCTTTTTACACTATGACCTTTTGCATAATTTTGGAGGCCATAAATGGCATTATCTTAACTCTTTAGGTTGCTAGTGTTCCCAACTGAAGTGCAAGATATGCTGCTTTGTCATATATCTTGGTGGATGTGAATTACCTTTCAAACTCAGAGCAAGTTAATTTAGATAGATCTTTACTGTGCCTAAACACCACATGTGGCATCAATTGGTTGCTATTGTGTTTGATGAATGCGGCATACTTGACATCAGGTTTCGGGTGTTACTGCAGGTAAATGGAAGTGTTGCCAAGGAAGATGTGTTTGCTGAAATAGACAAGGCATTGTCTTCAGTGATAGAGAAGAAACCAAATAGTTCTGCATCCATGGCTGCTGGTGTGATTAGTTAGATATGCAAACAAACAGTTGAAGAAAGAGGCATTACTGTTTGCTGTTGTAAGTCTGTATTAAACTCGTGTATCCTCTTAAAGAAAGCTTTTGCAGAATTCCTTTGTATTTTTCGACTCATCCGATATCTTTTTGAAGTGAAACGCAATGAGATCATTCATGTGCATTGGCATCTTCGAAGCAAGCGAGTCTTTCTGTCGAGGCTTCCTCTTACTGATTGTATCTTTTGTAAACGTTGACTGTGAAATCTTTTGTCGACTATGTATCGATGGAGAAGGAACAGCTGCGGTGACCAACTTCCTCTGATCGTGGATATGTTCATGCTTGCAACCGAAAAACATGGGTAACAACAGGATGAGTCGATCGAATGATAATCATCATGTCATCTGAATGTCAATGCCATACTATTCATATGGTGATGAGGTGTCGATGTGTGACGATGAAGTATCGATCATGTGTTTTGATAGGTTTTCTAGTATCATCATCCTTTGGATTTGTTTAGTAATCTATGTTATGTATATAGGGAGCAGTAACGGTTTGTTGACTCGGCTTCGAGGACAACTAACTAATAATTGTTTCTCTTTTCTCTCTTCATGTTAGATCCGACCCGGTAAGAAAACCCCTGGAGCTCTCTCTGGTTTCCCTCTGTCCCAACCCGATCTCTAAACTCTTCTTCTTCGCTTCTATTGGATCCACATTCGGAACCTTTCGTTCTTTCTTGAGCTCGGACTCGGGTCGTATGTTGATCGTACCCGATTTCTACGACGGGATCCATGTCCGGACCTCTTATTTTCATATTGGATTTGGATTCGGATTGTGTATTGATCCTACCCGATACCTCTTTGCTTTCTCGTCTCTTTATTTTGATCCTCACCGATCTGTAAGCCCTACGTTCTCCCTTTTCTTTGCTCTGGCAGCAGCGATGGCAGAAGAGGCCGCAGGAGGTGGCGGCAGCGTCAGCATCAGCGAGAAGAAGGATGCCCCTTCGATTCGGCGCTACGACTTGGATCCGAAGTTGGACGCCTGCCTCGACCTCTCCATCCGCCGCCTCGTCTACTCCTCCGTCGCTGGTGCCTCGGCCGCCCTCATCTTCTTCCGTGAGCCTTCGCGCCTCGCTTTCTCTCCCTGTCGCTGAGCCCCATATGATCTTTTTGGTTTAAACTGGTGCTTTGATCATCTTTTGGATACAGATGTTAGATTTGGTTAAATGGTATTGATTTCAGTTGACTTGTGTTCTGTTAATCTGTACTTTGGCACTTAATTTATTGGCCAGATCCTTTTTTGCTTTTGTTTTAGATTCTCTTGGTTCATCCTTTTGTTCAGGTCTTTCATGTATACATTCATTTGAGATTAGGAAAAAATTGTTGAATAGAACCTTCCTTTGATATTTCTATAATACAAGTGATTATGATGGATAGGGGTTCCATAACAAAATATTCTGGTTTTTCTTGTGATATTTGCAGCATTGATTGGAATATGATGGGCGAGGGCTACTTCTTTTGATCATTTATTTCGGCTATGCTATGTGCTAGGATAGGTGTTCAAGTGTTTACAAAATCTTAGAAGGTTTAAGAATTCTGTAGAAAACTAAACTAAATATTTTGTCAGTATTCATATCAGCAAGCTAACTAGTAATTCTAAGGGAAATAACTAAATAAGAGAAATTAAGTTGGGTGCTAACTATTGGGAGACTGAATGGAGTATATTACATATGCTGGTTAATTGTTTGACTTATTTAATTCTTCTGATATTTTTGCTTAATCATGTTTTCTTTCTTGCAATATAACGACCCCAGGGAGTCGAACTACAAGATGGGCATCTGTAGCTTTTGGTGCTGGTGTGGGAATTGGAGCTGCATATACTGAATGTTCTTACATTCTCAATGGTTCTTCCCCAAAGCGGCCACAGAGGATTTCGCCTTTCCCTTCTCTTTCTCAAGTATGTTGTATTTTATTCCTTCTGCATTTGTAATATTAGCCTGTCGCTGAATCTGCCATAACCTACTTTAGTTAGGTATTTGCTTGGTATCTCTGTTTAATTTTATAGATGAATGATGGTACCGCTCATTAGTTGAATACTGAACATTTGCTTTTTTGGTGTAATCCTATCTTCTATTAGTTGCATACGGTTACCATGAAGCTACACTTCTTGTTGCAGAAAGGAACTAAGTTTATATTATTAGAAAATATTTCTTACATTATAAGAGCTTTCTTATGACTTACAGATGGTGATATGAACTTGATTTCTTCCCCACTTTTACAGTCCAGTCACACGTACCTACATAAAATACTATTACCTTAATTGGTACATATCATGAAATTGGGATTAACACTGAAACTGTGTGATTGGAATCAGTTTTCAAGATTTGGTAGATTATATAATCAATTTGGGATTGACAATGAAAAATTGAGATTGAGATCAGATTATTGGTACAACTAGATAAACTGTCAGAGCAGAGTTGGTTGAAATTGGTCTTGCTAACTTTGATCAAGTTTGGTTTATGTTAATTTAGATCATGTAGAATTGACCAAAAATTACTAGGTCTGTTGAGTCAATCAAAACTCATTAGAATATACTAGAATCAACTAAAATCTCCTAATAGAGGTCACAATCAGCTTGGTCTTAGTTAGAAGTGGGCTACGATCAAACAAGAATCGTCACGAGTTGGTCCGATGAGAAAACAAATCCATTGACTTGTAGATTTGAACCATGTGAATCAAAAAGTTATTAAGCCCAAGTTGATAACAGCTAAATCGGTGTATCATAATATTCCCCACTCAAAGGCTAGATAGCCGGCCTCCTTAAAGTCCGAATCCTTTGTGTGACCATGTTATAAAATTGTCATGACCATGCTAAAAAGGACCAACTGGTATTCTGTTGAATAAGTTCCTGGCATGTTATGATGCATTTACTATGTTGTTTGCTTGGTCATTCACAAGGTAGCATCCTCCACAATGTTGTTGTAAATTTGAACAATACAAAATGTGTGCTTGTATGCTCTTTCCTGTCATTTGACCAATATCATTATCCGAATCTTTCTGCTGTGTGTAAACTCTCATGCATTTTGCTGTCTAGCATGCTAATTCTCTGGTACTTAATTTATTTTTCTTGACAGGAGGAGAAGTAAAGAACATTGTGGTTGAGGAATTCTTCGATGTTTACCTGGAAAGACCTTTTGTCTTGCGTTAAAGCTTTCTTGTGGCTTTGGTTGTTGCTTTTTGGTTTGATCTTTGAGACCAAATAAAAACAAACCTCTTTAAACTGTTTACTTTCAATATATAATGTGTTTTTAGAGAAGTTCCTCTGATGATTGCACCCAAAGAAAACTAAGAAGAAATCCTTCATTAGTGTGATCAGAACTGGAACATAGTAGATCAGTGCCCAGAGTTGATTCAGTGTGGCGACTTTGTAACTTCGCATTTCCTTGAATTTGTCTTGGATTTTAATCCTAGGATAAGTTGGATAGGCTCCAAAGTCTCTGGTTACCGCTTGAGCCATCAACGGCCGCCCGTGGTCGAGCTCCAATCCCTTAGTGTTGATCGGATCTTACATCGAAGTTTGTTACCCGATCCACCTAAGGTTTTTTTTGGGTCCAAAATTAGGATCCTGCCCAATAATTTCAATTTGATTCAGGTTTGTTATCTGTACATATGTAATAACTGCTTGATTTTAAATGAAAATTTGAATATTAATTACCGGAACCATTTCTCGTTGGCGGCGTTCAAAAAAGCGAGGGTTTCGTTCAAAAGGACGCTATATCTCGGTTGCAAGCTTAAATCTGGACCGTTAGTAATAGTTCCGTCGGGAAATGGAGTTCTTCTGGGTCGTCAGATTATCGGTTCTTGATACGCGTAGCGGATGCAAGCGAGGAGGATCCGAACCCGTTTGGAAACAGGACCCCGAATATAAAGCCCTTCTCCTCTCGCCGCATCCTCTGGTTCAAACCACGACCTGGCTAAGGTATCTCCTTCTTCCTCCCTCGCTTCCTCGATAGAAGAGGGGGTGGCGGAGGAGCTGCAGTTTCATGAGTATGGTGCAGGCCTCCCCTCCGTCATCGGCGCCTCGATCTTTGTTTCCGCCCTCGTTGGCCCAGTCAGCTGGGCCCTCGATTTCAAAGCCTCGGCCCCTCGACGCAGTCCAGATTCATCTCCCTCTCCGACCAATTAACACAGGTCCCTTTGTGTGATTTTGTTGCAATTCGAGGATCTTGCAGGTCGAAATGATCTTGACGGGATAATCTTGAGCAAGAGCGCTCGTAAGATGGGTTTCGTGTTCATGGATTTCTTTGTTGGATTCCTTGGGTTCTACTGAAAATATCGCATGCCTCGTTTTAGATTTATTGAGATTAAGGATCTCAAGGCGACCCTTCTCTTTCTGGATGATTGCTGAGATGCTCTCCACTAAGGGAAGCTAACCCATCTCACCTAGAAGCCGCATACCTGATACGAATCTTCAGCATGTATTCTCACTTAGAAGAGAGTTCCAGGCTAGTGAGAAGCATTTTTGTGCTTTTGTTGTGGTCTAGTATTATGGAGCGGGCTTCACTTCAATCAAGTTTGGCACTGGTATGATGGTTGGTGTATTTTCTTTTCAACTCCTCGAAGCTCTATCACCAGTTGATGTTTATTTCGATAAATATATAATTCAGGTGGTCTATTAACTTAGAAGTAGCATATCTGGTATGAATCTTCAGCATGTATTCTCTAGTTTATATACACACTTGTATTCAGCATGCTTCCCGCTTTCCTATATACACACCAAGTTTCTGTATAACAGTGTACTGCTGTGCTGGTTAGGATTATGTACAGGATCTAATCCATATACCCATACCTCTCTTCGCTTCTTTTTCGTTCTTATTACACCTCCACAGTGCAGCTATTAGAACTGAGTTCATACGATTGTGTTGTCCAATTTTAATTTATTGCATATCTATAGTTCTTGGAGCCCTTTATTTGGATGAAAATTTTGTTTTAGGATTGTGTTATAAATCTGCCAACACCATGACAAATCAGCAGCCGAGCAGCACACTGAATAAAACAGTGAATCATGATGGTGTTACTCAGTGGTAGATGCTTGGTTGGAACTCTACAGTTTCACAATTGTACCAAGAACAAGTATTTGACAAACAACTGCCTGAGGTAAATACTCTACTTTAAGCTCCGACATGTACTAGTTCTTGTAATGTAAGCATCTTAATTGATTCGCGCTGCGTCTCTAGTTTTGTACCTTTAATGGAAATGGTGACTTGATCCGATTTGCTATTTTTCTTTCTGCCCTAATTTCTTGCAACAAAGAATCACCGTGACGCTTCTCCTCGAATTTTCTCCTTGACGGTGCATATTTGTAGTGTCTAAGTGGATCTAACGAGTTCTTGTCATGTTGCCGATACTTTTTTTGTGGTAGCTAACTATTGCTTTTATATGTAAGCAGAGGCTGCCAAAAGTTATCATCATGGTAGTCGAGAAGGTTTTGTTGGGCTGCTACCATTGCAAATGGCTGCGGAGGAGGTACCATGGAACAAATGTTACTTCAATCCTTAATAATAGCCAATAAAATGAGATAAAAGAGTATAACCAGTGTGTGCGTCTTCACTAGGTTCGGTTCGTGTATGTTGTGTTAGTGCGTGAATCTTAAAGGCGTCGTCAATCGCATCTTTAATTTAAGCATGATACATGCAGCTTACAGCTCCGATGCTCATGTCTCAATCGGTGAATAAATACCAATCTTTAGGAGATAGAGATAGAGAATCCAATTCAAGTTGGAGTGTTGGAGAGGTACATCCTAACTTTCATCATAATGATGTTTATTAAGAACCTAAAATTATTTTTATAAATTAAGCATTTCATGATCGCGGTGTTCCTCAGGAGCTGTTCTGCGATTTGGTACGGAAGAGAGGGCTTTACGTGGGCCGCTCACGACGGCGAGAATGTCTGCCGTGCTTGCGTCCCACCTCTCGTTTGATTGGAGGAGCAGTGGGGCCGACAACGGCGTGTTGCTGGTAGGTGAGCTGGTCAGAGGCGACGGGGTAAGTTATGTGGTCTATGCAACAAGGAATCGATTTGAGCGATGGAGATTCCCGCCTCCCTTATCGCCGAAGTAACCGCTCCACCAACGGCAGCGCGGCCTCATCACCGTCGTGAAACACCGGTCTTTTTATTTGGGCTCTCTCTCTCTCTCTCAAACTCTTTGCTGGCCAGCTCCGGTGTCGATTCCGCAGGTATTCTCTCCCCGCACCGTGCTGATTTACTTTCGAAGCATGCAGATCTTGGCGACACCATAAGCTGCCAAGCCGGGAAAAATAACAACCTTCTTACTGACCAAGCAGGTTCACGTTCAATTGTGATGTTGTTGAGATTCATCTGCTTTGATCCCTCGATTTTCTTTACAGTTTCCTTCTTGAAATCTATTTATGCTTCATTTTCCGTTCAGCTTGTGACCAATTTCATCTTCTTTAGTTGTTAATGGTTCATCTTTCCATAATTTTCTTTGGTTAATGACACAATTTTTTTTGAAGCTAGTTTTAAACGCTATGAACGGTGGATGATTCCTTATGGTCTCAGTTGTTCTGAATTGTCATAGTCCAGTTTGTATTTGAGCAAAGTTGTTTCTCATCAACGTAAATTGGTTCGCTGCACCAACTTCGATCTTGAATGATACACTGACCTTCCTTTCTTTGTCTTTGGGAAATGCTGTTTCTCTCAGCTGCTGGCATTGGCATTGCTGGTCATGCAAAGTTGCGTCGCCTCTACATTGATTTTTTGTCCTTGTATGGAAAAAGACAACTTTTTTAAGAATTGTTGAACATAATCTTCAAGCCCTGTTCCTTTGGATGCTTAATGCGTGAAGATTTTTATTTGCATTGATCAGATTTGAGTCAATGGAGCGTGGACTGGTAACAAAGGTTTTACTTCCCAACTTGGGACTGCTAAGAAGATAAACTTCAGTTGACACATTCATTCATTTAGTTTTGGTTTTACAAAGGTTGCAAAGAAGAAGATAATTCTTCATATGCGTGTTTGGTTCTTAAAACCTGCTGCATTCGAGGATTGAAAACTACAAGGTACTTGGTAAAGCATCAACATATACACAACTATTGTTTATTCATCCATCTTGTGGTTCGTTTTCAGTAAAAAGTGAAGCATGTGCAGGTGGTGGTGGTGGCTTACCGTGTAATCACTCTCAACGACTAGTGATTGAATTGATGATTTGGACCGAATGGGAAAAGGATCTTCTGCACCTGGGACCACCAAGTTCTTGCATGGGGACTTGGACATCTGGATTTTAGAAGCCAGATCACTTCCAAACATGGATTTAATGACAGAGAGGATGAGAAAATGTTTCACTGTGTATGGAGCTTGTGGTGTACCCTGCGGGAAACCTGATAATCACAGAGGTGTGAGCAAAATCATAACCAGTGATCCCTATGTTTCTGTTTGTGTATCCGGAGCAACAATAGCTCAAACTCGAGTAATTCCAAACAGTGAAAATCCAAAATGGGAAGAACACTTCCGTGTGCCAGTCGCCCACCCTGCATCGAAGATTGAGTTTCAAGTGAAAGACAATGATGTTTTTGGAGCACAACTTATTGGAGTAGCTGCGATTCCAGTAGATAAAATACTATCTGGAGAAACAGTCAGTGGTTGGTTTCCAGTGGTTGATCCTAGTGGGAACTCAACGAAACCATATCCAGAACTGCATTTTTCCTTGCAATTCAGAAATATAGAGCAAAATCCTTTGTATAAGGATGGAGTTGGTGCCGGTCCAAATTATGCTGGTGTGCCTAATGCATACTTCCCTCTTCATAATCAAGGAAGTGTTACCCTTTACCAGGATGCCCATGTTCCAGATAACATGCTGCCTAATGTTGCACTAGATGAGGGGAAGACTTATGAGCAAAACAAATGTTGGGAGGACATCTGCCATGCAATCGTGGAAGCTCATCACCTTATCTACATAATTGGATGGTCAGTCTATCACCGAGTGAAGCTTATAAGGGAACCAACAAAGCCAGTGCCAAATGGCGGGGAATTATCGCTTGGGGAGCTTTTGAAGTACAAGACACAGGAAGGAGTTCGTGTGGTTATGTTGATTTGGGATGACAAAACATCACATGACAAGTTTCTTTTGAAAACGGTAACTAACTTCTAGTTTGATGTCTTTTCATTTTGTGGTTTGGACTTTTGTTTTACGGATATAACAATTACCAGAGTGGTTTCCTGAATCATAAGCTTTTCATAATCCACTTATCTGATAGTGTGAAGAAAGAGAAAATATGTTTTTTTTGGTATCTGATCATAACATTTTGTTATTGTTCTTGCTGTTTGCTGTGTGCACCCATAGATAAAAGAAGACATGTCAAATTTAGTTTTCGTGCCTAGGACCTCAATCTGCAAAGCGGCTCAGCTTGCAATACTTTTAACCTTTAAAACCCTCCAAACAGAATTTGATGTGACTTAATAAGTCCCAAAGTTGAATGCAGGATGGTGTCATGCATACACATGATGAAGAAACTCGCAAGTTTTTTAAGCATTCAAGCGTACATTGTGTACTGGCCCCTCGTTATGCCAGCAACAAGCTCAGCATATTCAAGCAGCAGGTGAGGATTTTTTCTTTTCTTCTTTTTTTTTTTTACTTTTTGCTTCCTATGAGACCCCATTAGCATAGAAAGTTTTTTCTACTTTTAATAGGTTGATCAAATATCATTGCAAATAATCATGTTTATTTTTGCAAGTCTAATTGTTGCTTCGCTTCATCCTATTCCTCTAGTCTTAACGTGCAATTTTTCTTAGAAGTGTTTTCTTTGTTTTATGATATTCAAAATTTCAAATACAATATATAAATTACATTTTTGTCATTGCTGCAACCAAATGATTCAACTTTGTAGACGTATCAGATTATCTGTTAGAAACAAAAAGTAAGATGCATATTTACCTACTTCACTAGCAGCAACAAAATCCACCATCTCTTGAAACACTTAACTCCAGTTACTAATAAAGGGCAAAGTTGGCACTTGGCAGTAGATGTGGAGGCTCATGGTGGGAGCCCTATGTATGCTACCAGGTGTCACATATATGCAGTTAATAAGCTATATGGATCCTTAGAATGTTAGAGATAAACACACAATCTTACAATGTATTTAATGAGGAGGAATAATCTGTTACACAGTTAAAAGTTTTGATAGGGCAAGTTAAATGTTGAATTTCATCTTGCATTTCGTTGTTGCTTCCTGTTGTAGGTTTAGAGAAAAATTCTTTGTACCTTCTGACAGTATTCAGTTGCATGAACTTCATGCATGTTTGGCTCTTCAAGGAAGCATTTGCAGGATCATAATTGTAAAAAAGTTGCATGAATTTTAGGAGGATATATAGTATTTTATATACCAAGTAAAAGGATTATTAGTTGGGAGAGAAAAATGAATTTTCTCATAAACTAAAAACGTAAAGGAGAATGTACTTTTTATAAATGGATACTTGTCTATCAGCATGCAAAATTCTACTGTCAGAAAAGTTGCAGCGATCCATTTTTTTAATCTGAATGTTTGGTCTGTTTTTGCTTGATTGATAGTAAAAAAGATGTTGCCTTTTGCTTTTTCAACTTATGGACTACATAACTGGTTATGAAGCTATTGACATGATCTTCTTATATCAGGTTGTAGGAACTCTATTTACACACCATCAAAAGTGTGTCATTGTTGACACTCAAGCAGGTGGAAACAATCGGAAAATAACAGCCTTTATTGGTGGACTTGATTTATGTGATGGAAGATATGACACACCTGAACACAGGCTCTTCCGTGATCTGGATACTGTTTTTGGAAAAGACTTCCACAACCCTACATTTCCAGTAAGTACTGAATGTCAGTAATTGCAAAATGGTTCTATCCGTTATGGAATCCAACTCCATAGTCTTTGGTGGTGTGATATTAACAAAACTTATTTGATTTTGTGCTTATACAAGAACTTGACATAGAAACAGAGAAAATCTGCTGCACAACTGTAATTTGATTCCACATATTTCAATTAGCTTTCTTCATAGAATTGCAAATATGACAAGCTTCATATTTGGTTGACATAACTGATGTGCTATACCATAGTTTCAATAGTTCTTTATGCACGTATTATCAAATGTAAATGATGCTTTAAAAATAAGTAATCTAGATGATGACATATTTTGAAAGATGACAGGCAATAATAATTGTATTTAACTCTTTTTCTCAAAAGAAAAGAAAAGTTTCTTTCACAAAAGATGCTTAATTCGACACATTATCTTCTCAACATTTCATTCTGATGTTGTTTCCTGTTGTTTTGCTTCATATTAGCATGTCACCTGCATATTGGTTATTTATCGGTTTTCCATGGAATTAAGATTAAAGTTTACAGGATAAATATGCAACAGTAATTCATGTCGATGCAAGGAATGCCACCTTTTTTTTTATAATGTTCTTAAGATGCTTGTTGAAAAAGTGGGTTTATATTTGTTAGGTTCATATTGGAATATTATCATGGCTTTTTGTTTGCTCGGGTTGCATTGAAATATTATCTCTAATAGTAGTCCAATCTCGAACTGCACTAAGCCACAACTTCACTAATAGCATCCGCATATGTTTGTCATCTCTTCGTTATTTTCAACTCTGATAAATTTAGGATCAAATTATCTTCTTTCTTTCATGACTTTCCAAAATATTTAACTTCTTGTTTTAAGAAGTACTTGATCTTTGCAATATGAATTTCTTCTAATCCTTCATTAAGTTGACAAAATTTAGTTGTTTCTTATTCACTTTATGCAATTGAGCTTCAATGTTCTGTTGAATAAATAAATAGGGTACCAACCAAGGCCCAAGGCAGCCATGGCATGATTTACATTGCAAAATTGAGGGTCCTGCTGCACACGACATCCTGACAAATTTTGAACAACGATGGAAGAAAGCTACAAAATGGAGAGATTTCAAGCTTAGAAAGGTCACACATTGGCATGATGATGCCTTGATTAAGATTGAACGTATCTCATGGATTCTCTCCCCTTCCGCCTACAAATCTGACACTGAGACTTCTGATGAAAAGGATCTTGAAAATTGGCATGTGCAGGTCAGCTACAATGTAAGCTTGTTTTTCGGTTTAGTTCTGGCTTGATATTGATGTGACTGTAAACTGCTTCCAGATTTTTCGATCAATTGATTCAGGATCAGTAAAAGGATTCCCGAAACACGTTCATGAAGCAGAGGGAAAGGTTAGAATGTAGGACCCCCATGATTTTCTAAAATTCGATTACTTATAATAACTTGGTGCCTGTCACCTCTATTAAAAGTTTCTCTGTTCTCATTCACAGCAAACTCTTCTTGATTTTGATTGCATTTCTTTTTGTTCATGCAGATCAATCATGCTAAAAAATAGTATTTCCTTTTGCAGAATCTTGTCTGTGCAAAGAACTTGAAGATAGATAAGAGCATACACAGTGCATATGTGAAGGCAATAAGATCAGCACAGCACTTCATATACATAGAGAATCAGTATTTTGTTGGATCTTCTTACCATTGGCCAACATACAAAAATGCAGGTATGTACCATCTGTGTTTGTGTGATATTAAGTGAGCATCTGTTATGTAACTTCCTGAGAGAGACAAAATAAACCGTGTAGAAGAGAGAAATGATGGCTGGAGGATGATGATTTTATTTGGATCGTACATATCTTGATGTTAGTGCTTTGAACCACATGTCAGCATTGAAAATTCCATGTTAACAACAATATTTCTCATTATCCATTGTTTTTCTTGACCATCACATGCTGATATGCCTAGCAGTTGAAATTGGAAGGAAAGTGATAATAAAACCTTTAACGGCATTGGGTAGTAACAAAGTCTAGGGACATATTCTGTGATCATACTACCATGCTCATGGCTCCCAAAAACAAACGGCTTGCAAAGGAATTATGAGAGAAGTTTACCATCGAGTCAGATTACTGTTTTAGGACATCCAACTCTTTATGGTTGGATACTTGGATTACTATCTACAATAAACATTTCTTTTTATATAAGAAGCTCCTTTGATGTATTTAACTTTTTAATTAAGAATTTTAAGTAGTGGTAGTAGAGTTTCTTTCTTGGAGATATACGTTTAAGATACTTCTGAAACTCAGACTGCCTTTTATGCAAGCATTTTGACCTTTATTTATATATTATAGGACTTCATGCTAGATTGACTGGCATATTCACCAATATGGTAAAGTGTTAAATTTACACAAATTGATGGTTGTACTAGGCTTCTATCTTGCTATGACAATCTCTTGTGATGGTCCAAATTCAGTGTGCGCACATTTAGCGATGGAAAATATGAGGACATCGTGTCATTTCTGGTTTTACATTTGAGGCAGGTGCTGATAATCTGATACCTATGGAGTTGGCTCTGAAAATTGTCAGCAAAATCAAGGCGAAAGAAAGATTTGCAGTGTATGTTGTGGTACCATTGTGGCCTGAAGGAATTCCTACTAGCGCTGCTGTTCAAGAAATCCTCTTCTGGCAGGTTGGTTCGCTCTTATGAATTCTGCCACGTAATTTTCTTCGTTTCTCTTTTTCACTAACTCGATATATCATCCAGCAATAGCATGAGTTATCATTTTCGGGTAAGGGTTAGAACATGTCTTGGTTATCTTCTTCATTACAAGTGATGATATTTTCTCTGTGCAATTAATTGGCCACGGATTCTCAAAAGATTACTTTGACAGGGACAAACAATGTCTATGATGTATAAAGTTGTCGGAGATGCCCTCAAAGAAGAAGGACTTTCTGAAAGTCATCATCCTCAAGACTTTTTGAACTTTTATTGTCTTGGCAGGTGCGAACCTGTTCTAAAATTACCAGCTAACCAATCTCCAGAAAATTCCACACAGGTACGCGCAAGAGTAACAGTTGATTGGGGTAGAAAAATGATTATTGTATACTTAGCGTAGAAAAATGATTATTGCATACTTCATCATGCTTCTTTTGAAGACTGAGGCTTAGCGTTTTGGCTGAGACTTCCGTGCCCTGTTTAAGACTGCTATAGCGTAGAAAAATGATTATTGTATACTTCTTTTCTTTTTTAAACTCAACTAACAAGTCAAAATATTTCTATGTCACAGCGGTTGTCGCAAAAATTCCGCAGATTTATGATATACGTGCATTCAAAAGGGATGATTGTTGATGATGAATATGTAGTCATTGGATCTGCAAACATTAACCAAAGATCTATGGAGGGCTCAAGGGACACAGAAATCGCAATGGGTGCCTATCAACCACATTACCGGTGGGCCGAAAAGCACACCCATCCTCATGGACAGGTCAGTGGTATCCATTCTTTCTATATACTGTCCCTTTTCCCCCCCCAAAAAAAAAAAAGAAAAAAAAGCAAGAGTACTAAGTAGCTGCTGCAAGCATGCCTTAATCAAACATTCAAGTAAAAAATGTTGGTATCACAGGCATTAATTTTGTGGCTTGATTGGAGAAGTGATGCTGCCATCAACCTTTAAGAAGACACAGCATAGCATATGTTTGCAGTGTCGTAGATCATGCAACTAAAGATCATAGACTAAGTTTACACATATTTTGATGACCGTCATCACAGGTTTATGGATATCGAATGTCGCTTTGGGCCGAGCACTTGGGCATGCTGGATGAGCTGTTCCGTGAACCGCAGACCATCGAATGCGTCAGACATGTGAATAAAGTAGCAGAATTCAATTGGCAGTGCTATGCGTCGCCTGAGATCAAGGAGATGAACGGCCACCTGATGCGGTATCCGGTGAAGGTGGAGCGAGATGGGAGAGTGGGTCCCTTGCCCGGGCATGAGAACTTCCCTGACGTGGGAGGTAAGATTCTGGGAGCACACTCCACTCTTCCTGACGTGCTAACAACGTAGCTGCATGGCATGAGAAACTTCCCTGACGTGGGCGGTAAGATTCTGGGAGCACACTCCACTCTTCCTGATCTGCTAACAACGTACCTGCATCGATGGGAGGGAGTCAAATCACTAACTTGTATCACCAAGACTTTTTTTTTTTAAAGTGGTCTACTTAGCATTTAGAAGCTTGCCTTTTACCACACCTCAGCTCATACTTTTGACCTGCAAATATGTCTATCTTTACCGGTGCAGCAATCCTTATATTTAATCCTAGAAAACAACGCTATATGAATGCCCTTATATATATATATATATATATATATATATTATTATGATCGCTAGCATTGCATGATGTGACGCTGCTGTGTATGGCCCAAAGAATAAATGTGTGTATCTTGTTGTGTCGAGCCAACAGGTGCGAGAACATTTGAAGATGCAGGCATACCAAATCTTTCTCATTTGATGGATTTATTTTTCTGTTTTTGGTTATTTGAAATTTTTGATAACACCTGCATATTAAATCTCTCTCTCTCTCTCTCTCTCTTTTTTTTTTTTTTGCGGCATTGGATAAATCCCTTCGATACGGTAATGATTACGAGTGGGAAAGTGTTGATACCTTACTGTTCGAAGAGCCAACCAATAGACCACTCAATAGCAATCTTGTTATGTCACGTGGACTTTTTTATGGAGACTTTTATCGTGGATCATTTTGAATCTTTTGTATTAACTATTTAAAATTTATAAAATCTATATTTATAATTTATATTATTTATCAATTATTTTCTGAAATGATTATTTATGAATATCAAGTTAAATACTTTATTTAACATGTCTTCTTTTTTATAGGATTTTAATAGACTGACTCTTTACGAGTGGACATATAAAAGTATCGAATAACTTGGGTAAAACTAAGTATGTGACAGATGGTATCAAGTAGAATAAGCATATTTAAAAACACTTGATATGCAAAATAAGAAATCAAATGAGACTGAGTTGAGAGCAACTAAAATACGCGATCATATTAGGAAAATAGTAATTGAGACGTAGTGAAAGGAGCAGACATCCAAGATTATCATTTGAAGGAATGACCAATCATTTATGCAAGAGGTACCACAATGACAAGCAAGGTGGGAATAACATGTAGTGCACAAAAGTTGTGATTGTTGAATTCGAGCTACAACTTGATGTTGTCAACCAAACTTGATTGTGCCTAGGACAAGTGCTTGGTAATAAATAAGATTGTATAAAGTGGGATGGGTTGCTTAATGATCAAAAGAGTTGTGCAAGGCTAAGGTGAGGAGAATTACTAACTTGAGGACTTCAATATTTATGCAAGCGCTTGTATGTGGATGATCGACTGTCCATGGTCATCCCAAGGTGTCATGGAGCATTGAAATTTTCTCTTCAATATGGGAAGAATATGTTCGTATAAGACTGAAGTGTGTAATAAGTTTAAGAAAGGGCTGACCTATGGAATAATGGACATGAGGGCCACCATCAATTTAGTACAAATAGAGGAGCAGAGCAACTTGGGTGGAACTTAGTGAAGTGCCCAAGCCACATGAAAGGAGTCGACATAAAAGACGAAATATTGAAAGGAGGCATAAAACTTTCCTTAAACATAAGTGAAAAACATTAACTTTTGTAGAGGTAAGAGCGAGATCACATTATTCTATAAGTCTCTCATTCTGATGGAGTAGACTCATCCTGCATGGTACCAAGTTGAAGGGAGCTTCAGGGTATATGCACTTTACCTTAATAAAATATTTGACGAAGGAATTAAGACGACTCAACTTACGGAGGCAGAATTAGAGTCAGAAGACCTTAGCATGGGGCAAGAAAATACAAAGATAGGTACTCTTGAAGAATATTCCTTAGTGCTACCATTCGAGTTATTATGAAGGAAGTGGTGCATAGCAAAGATTGTGCTACGTGGCAGAGGTCTATGATCTAGACAATAATGCATTAATTTCAATAAAGTCAATGGACTTTAAGAGTTACTATGTGACATATTATCCTAATTCGGTTGTGACCTGAGAGTGGTGGACAAAGCTCGATTACTAAAGGAGTGAGTACAATTGAAGGTGTCGGAGGCCCTATAATGTGTTGACAGATGCCACACATGGAGAGCGTAGTTCTGAATTTATCCCACAAAGATTAGAATACAATGGATATGTCATTAGGAGTCAACATGGTGCATTGGATCATGATGGAATAATTTAAGATAATGCAACATGAGAGAAGTCATATAAGAGATATTGTCATATGAAAGTATGATTGAGAGCTTCTAAGATCTCTACTTCAATAAATAACATGATGACAAAGAGAGCTATAGATTTAAAAAAGATAATATTATAGTCCCGTAAAATCGAGTCTTCTATATGTGCATCAAATTTTGTATTGAATGAAAGTCTTGATCATTAGTACAAAGGAGTCGTATACTACCGAGGGAAAATTCTGAGTACAAATACTAGTGAGTCCTATTGGGGGTCTTAATCAAATAAAGGTATAATTGAAGCGGCTAGAGAGTTGGACTGCTTTGTATCTCATATTCTCTTAATGGAGCTCGACAAGTCAGAGGATGAGACTAAGTAAGTGAATATTATTACTAAGAAAGTAAAGGAGAATAGAATCAACATGAGCCCTACAACATGATAGTAGAGGCCATACATGAGAGTTATAGTCTATCTTTCCATCGACTAAAGGTAATTGGTCCGAGAACACAGAGGTATTGAACCAGGTGGTCGAAAGGGTTGAAGAAACGATGACAGATGCAAAGAGACCTAGCTACCTAAAATCAAGCATCGATTATAATACAGGTAGACTCCAAAGAGTACCATAGTGTCACAAAGATAGGTCTTCTAATCATAAAAAAAGGGACACATATTCGATTTGACGAGTAGTATGACTATGGGCATAACACTGTCATGATACCATAGAGATCATACTTCCATGGAGTCATCATTCCTTGCTCTCATGGAAGGAGAGTGCTTAGTTGTAGAAGGGGTCGAGAAGGTGATAAATGAAGAAACAAACTTCAAGTATCGAGATAAGACTGAAAAGCAAAGGCCAGAGAACTTTGTAAGACCGACGTCAATGAGCTGCTCATCAAAATAGCCGAAAGTGATAGCCTTTGAATCGATGTAGGAGGGCTCAACCACAGAATGAAGTAGGCAATACGTGGTGTTAAACATTTTCTCCTCAAAGGAGTAAGCAGCGAAAATAATAGAGAAGACAATATAATCCAAGAGGTGACAAAGTTATTGGAGACTTGTTCCACATAGGGGCAAACTTTTACTCTTTTTGGGTAAAAATTCTTGCATTGCATAAGCTTGATGGTAATGAGAAGGTGGATCACAATAGCTAATTTAATATAAGGAGTATAAACAATTCTAGTGCTTCAGAAGTGTGAACAAAGAGTAAGCGAAAATTTGTAACCGACTCGATGCATGGAGTATAACCCTCGAAGAGACATTCGAAGTCAAGTAGTCTTTATCTTCTCAACCCTTAGGAGAAGGAGCAAAATTCTGTGTCTCAATTCTCTTATTTATCTAACAAAATAACTCTATATATGTTCAAAGACTCTTAAAAAAAGAAGATAATAATTATCAAATTCTCATCAACAGTGATAGATTCTACCGAGAGTAAATTGTCTGTTTCATTTCCCAACATAATGCTAATCAAAAGCGAAAATGATGCAAACCTACTTGGAGACGACAACTAAGTTGAAGAGAAATCATTGGACAAATTTTGTAGAGAAAAGATTTCAAAAACATTAAAATCTATGAGGCGATGCTTGTTAAGCTCCAATATATATCAATCTAGTTTAAGTGGTGTGAGATGTTTAAGAGACTAACGCATAACAAGGAATATCTTATTCTTCATCTGAATGATTTATAGGAACCAATAAAGAGCAGTACAACTTAACTGACCACATACTAGAATCAGAGTCACTAGCGAGTTGAAGCAGCCTGACTGATCAAAGTTTGTCTACTCAATAATAGTGACGAAGAGCAGTTGAGAGCCAAGAGGTGCATTACAGTTGGAGCAGAAGATTGAAGATTTAGTAAAGGCGAAGAGATGTAACATTCGTAAAGGCTTCAACGAGGATGCCGAAGAAATAAGTGGAGAATGTCATGGACAAAGCTGTAGATAGAGTGTTCGATGTAATGCTTATATATATTTGTGTCTTTTGGTTTTGTTTATACTTTACACAATATGTAGAGAACTTGCCGAAAGCTCGATAGCCCCATGTTAGTTAGCTTTTATAACTGTTTAAGGCTTGTAAACGTAGATTATGTGTAATAATAGTATAGAGGCAAAACTATCTAGAAACAAGCCATCCAGGTAACCATATATGAGGTTTTCTATCTTCGTAAAATGGTTGAAGTGTTAGCTAGCACAGCAACCAGGAGCAACATGAGTGACATATGACTGGACGAGCCTTTAAGACAGTGTCTAGTGTTGGTTCGCTATCTTGTTACGTAACAATGTCATATAAACACTTGTCGAGACTTTTAGCCATGATATACTACCTTGAATCTTTTGTCGCACATGATCGTTCAGAACTTATGAAGTCTATATTTATAATTTATATTACCTATCAAAAGCTTGCTGAAATAACTGCTTATGAATTTTAAGTTAAACAATTTATCTATCACATCTTCTCTTTTACAAATCCATGGAAGATCATAATAGATTTAGAAAAGACAAACCTTTACAAATCCATCGAAGACCATAATAGAATTCGAAAAGACAAACCCTTTGTAAATGAACATGTAAGTGAACCGCATAATTTAAGTAAAACCAAATAGAACCATGACAAATCGATACCTAATATTTTTTGATTTCAACGTTACATGATCGCACTTATGATTAAATCCAAAGAAGTATACCTAACCACGAATTCAAAATACACCTCACGATACATCCTCTTAACATCTAAATTTTTACTTAAGACATTTAACTGAATCACACAAATCTTGAACATAGAAATATTGAAGGAACTTTATCGGGTATCCATACCGAGCTCACTCAAACTCCTGACATCAAGTTTATGACCAATTTGGACTCGAATCAAACAAAATTTTGGGACAAACTCAAACTCAAATCAAAGTTGACTTCAAACCCTTTCACATATTGAAGAATCAAATTCTGCTATAGTACCTGGCTGTAACCTTGACATAAGCTTTAGCATCGAAAATGTTGCTTTAGCATCAAAACTGATGTTTAAATCACCTGCCAGATCAGATTCATCTACAAATCAACATGCCACTCATGATCTATTCTAGACATCATGAAGGTTTGAGTTTGGATTACACACTCCAACAAAGCCTGCAACAACCCTCTGAAATGCTCAAGAGTTAATTGGTAACTTTATAGCCATTGTTTCTCTTGCCCTCTTATATACAAAAACCATCATTTCCCAAACAAGCAAGCTCAGATGAATTGCAATAAATGGTCAGCACAGATGCATCTGGCGTTAGAACGTCGAAGTAGATAGCCTCTCCACAGAAGTTCCTGTCATCAATCCCGAAAACCAAATACATCTCGTTCACTAGAGTCAGTGCTGCAACTCCCAGAGCTACTAGCATTGCGGCTGTGCAGCGATAGGTCCCTGATGTGACCCACCAGATCCAAACCATCCATCCTTTTATTATCAAGAAATTTGTTGCCCTCCATGTTTTTGTTCGAGTGAGATGATAAATGGGCTGGTGGATGTTGTTTAGTCCCTGGATCCGATGACTGCCAGCATGTCGGACTTGGTCTACTATCTGAATCAGATGACTGTATGCGCAGTGGTCTGATTATTGGTCTGCTTATATTTTCCTCAGGAGGGGGTCTGAAATAAATTACTGAACTTTCTGAATGATCTTCGGCACACGCTTTTCCTTTCCGTATTCTGTAAAATTTCCAAGGAAGAACAGCATAATAAGATGAGGTGAAAGCATAAACCTTGGTTATATTACTGGCACACATACTACACCTCCACAAGATATTATTAAATTGTGAAAAGAACATTGGCATTTTCAAGAGATGGAACAAGACCAATGACCTGTCATATGGTTTTTGGCCATTTGAGAAATTAATTTGGTCTTATTTCACAATGTTTCAGTTCTGCAGCAATAGCGAGGATAAAACTGTATAAATGATGGGCGGGCTTTTCATATATGATAAAAAGTGTTCAGGAGACACAAACTGGCCAAGACTTGAGAGGTATAGATTGCTAAAATTCGGTTGCTGATTTTTGTATTAGTAAGCAAGGTATAATCTCTAGCACCAGGAACCCCCAGTGTAGAACACAATTTGCACAAGGTCATGGATTAAGAATTAGATATATGTGCAGAAGTTGCAAATTTCTACAACCATTTCAGATCATGACAATAGAATGACAGGATTATGCTCTACACTGAAAGATCATTCATTCTTAAGCTGGTTGAAGAACTTGGTTCAGCATAATTATGGACCTCAGTGTGTCAGCAGTTTAAACATGTACATACAACATGATAAAACGAATCATTTCCAATGTACTTTATAAATAAGAAGTTGTTGCTACAATCTCAGACACAAGAAACATGGAAGTTGAATGGTGTCACCTTCGATAAAGACTTTCTGCATCTTCTTCCTCTTCTCCTTCCTTGTTGACACAAGTAGTTGGAGTTGCTGTATCACATACTGAAAGGAGGCTATCATGGTGAGATAGCACCTGATGTAGCTGCTCATTCAACTCAATGGCTTGAGTAACCAATTTCTCATCCCTGAAGGTATCAAGAACATGAAGCTTAAATTTGTGGTAGCACCGGGTAAATTTATACGTAGAAGAAAGTTCCAAAACAATATTATGAGCTTCACCCAGTGGATAAATGACCATATTGGCCATAAAGGATTCTGATCCTAAACTTGGATTGGCTCCATGGGGTCAAAACAAATAGCTTGTGTCATGGATCAAACAATGTTTTAGACGGTAAGATCCAACCGATATTTTATCTTTTAAATCAACAATTGTGATTGATAAAATCTTCCCCTGTTGCAAAAAAGGTTATTTATGGTAGTAAGTCTCGAATGCATTAAAAATATGATTATGTTATTTAATGTTTAAGAAAAGAAAGATCAAATTTTATTATTTTTGAAGTCAAGATTGTGCATTCGTGAAAATGTAATCTTAATTTGGTACAATGGCCATTATAGTGGGTAGTGGGCACCAATGACAACATCATCACATTGATGAATACTTACTGACACCTGACACCACTTCACAATGATTAAATATCTTAAACCAAGATTTAAGTTACTGGATAGATCTATTTGCAGATCACATACTTCAGATCAATTTCATATGCTATTAACTTGCAAGTAAACTCCATCATCCAGATCATACTACATGTGAGTTACAATATTCAATATCAATAAACGTGGTCTCTCAGATCTTTCCATTGACATAAAGCAAAATGTATTTTTTATAAGATCTTGCATTATTTACTCCCATCCAAATCTTAAAAGATAGTTCTTTTGCAGCAAGAAAATTTAAAATAACTATTCACTATTCATTGGATGAAGTGCAAATATGAATTTGTTAACAAGCTAGAATATTCCTTTAAGAACGATATCTAATCCATGGAACATTGTGTCTAACACTTCCCATCCTCTAGCTAGTCGTCTAGACCAAGGTTCGCCAAACCGTTCCGTATCAGCATACCGAGCTCAGCTCGGTACGGTATGATACGCCGGTTTCGAGTGGTACGCCTAGGCATACCGTTCGATATATATATATATATATATATAATAAAATTAAAAAATATATCAGCGATGTAGCCTCATTCCTTCTCCCCACGCAAGGGGAGACGTTTCTTCTTCTCAAGAGCTCGTGAGGAGATTTCGTGAAGCCTCGACGACAAACGGGATCCAGCAGCATTGGATTCCAAGTTCTCCCCTTTCTTCTCTCTCCTCTTCTTTCTCCCTCGACTGATACCAACCTAAAATCAGCAGCTGAAGGTCGAAATCAACTGTATCGCAAGGTTCGTCGTACTGGTCCGTACCGAGTTTATCTTCGTACAGTATGGTACCCGATATCGAGCGGTACGCACTATGCATACTGCTCGATATAATATAATATAATATTTTTATAATATGATATATTATTAATATAATATAATATATATTAAAAAACAAAAAGGGGGTGACATCGCCTCGTTTCTTCTCCCCGTGCGGGGAGAAGGAACCGCCCGCCGGCGAAGAATCACCCACATACGATGGATCACGCGTGCAATTATTCACCCACGAGCGACGGACTGAGTGGGGGAACCGAGAAGAGCAGCACACATAAGGTATTTTTCTCCCTCTTCTCCTTCTTTCTCCCTCAATCGACCACCGATGATCGAAATTGACCACCGACGACCAATTTCGATGGTACCACCCAGTAGTGGGCGATCCGCGTACCGATTAACTGGAGATCGATATGTACCGCCCGATACAGGTCCTTACTGCTTGGTAAGGCAATCCTTGCTGTACCACCCGACAACAACCAGCGACGGTCGAAATCGATCGTTCACCAATCGATTTCGGGTGATAATGGGACGAAAACAACCACAATCGATGGTAGCAGAGCGTCCACGTACCAGTCTGTTGGCGGACCGGTACATATTGCCTGATATGGGCGGTACCCATCAATATTGCCAAGGAGCATAACGATATGTATAGCTCGGTATGGGCGATACCCATCAGTATTGCAATCCTTGGCCTAGACCACTGACATAAACTATTAAGTCTAAGCTTTTAGTCATTTACAGACAGAATAAGAATGATGTTCACAGGGAAAAATTAGATAGAACTTTCTAATAACAAACAGGTGTAATGATAAATAACATACTGATGGCTGCTTTATCAAAAGATGATTTATGAAATGTATTCTAATATTGCTACTTTAAGCAGACCGCAATCTTGTCATCAGGTTAGTTTATGAGTTGCCCAGCTGGCAGATTTATATGATACATTAGACTCAATTGAGAATTCAGGCATCCAACACTGGTTGAAATACCACAATAAATGAATAAAATAAGTAAAAGGACAAAAAAGAGGAATTTTTAAAGGAAAGGAAAGTGTGACTTCTTAATCTCTTCAATCTCCTCATCTCGTTGTGCCTCTAATAGACAGGAGTTGAAAATAAACATCACCTCCTCTCTCAAAGTGGAGATTCAAGAAGAGTATAAACACAACCCTTTTAACTAACATAAGCTTTGGGCCTGAACCAGGTCTCTACCAGTGAATCTCATATAAGACCAGTTTCGTTGTGCCTAACATATGACCAGGAAGGAAAGTGTGACTTCTTAATCTATTCAATCTCATCATCCCGTTGTGCCTCTAACAGACAGGAGTTGAAAATAAAGATCACCTCCTCCCTCAAAGTCGAGATTCAAGAAGAGTATAAACACAACCCTTTTGACTAACATAAGCTTTGGGCCTGAACCAGCTCTGTACCAGTGAATCTGATATATGACTAGTTTTCAGTCAATGCTAATTGAAGACAACAATATATAGTGGTTCGACTAAAAGTAATTTCACTTGAAATCAGGCAGAGCCTGTACAAATGAAATTCCAGAAGGCAGAATTCCTTCCTAGGAGTAATCCACCAGTGTAACCAGGAAGAATTCCTTCCAAGGTGTAACCATCAAGGATGATTAATCAATCACATAATATATGTGTTATACAAACAATAAGCCAAATCTAACAAAATGAATGCATGAGAAACTATATAGAAGAAAACATATTGCTTTGCTGTACCTTGCATATCAAATGTCTAAAATCCTGCATGAAGAAAGAGGTTGAGCATTCACTACAAGATGTGATGCAATAAAGACACAACTTACAGCTAAATGAAATCAGAGGAGGCCTAAGTAAAGCGTTGATGCACATAGGGTGACAAGATTAGAACATCTCACCGTGCGGTCATTACTAGGTGCATGATTCGCTGCTTCTGAAATGAACATTGTTCCACTAGATCTAAGGTAAATTCATCAGTTGCTCCCTGCAACAATATCTGTACTTATAAATGTCTTTCTTCAATATGCAAAAGCAAATTTGGTCTTCATTTTTCACAAAGCAACAAATCAGTTAACTCCTAAATTCTAGTCTGCTGAACATGATGGAAACATAATATTTCTAGTGGAAAAACTATTGTTATGAATAGTAACTTTGAACAAAGTACTTTAACCAGTTTGACCGTTATTTTAAGAAATGTGAACATATTCATAGTGTAGAGATTATGAAAAAACAGAGAAAGGTAATCTAATCAATACCTGTGGAATCTTAGGATCTAAAGCATTCAGCACATCCCTTAAGACTTCCAATACGCTGGAAGCTCTATGTATTATACTGAAAAATGAAAAGCATGACAAATAAAAGACATGCAAAGTAAATTGGATGAGGATTATACACCTTTGTGCCAATAATAAGATTCAACAGAACAAGAAACTAGGAATTTTGTAATTATTTCAGTGGAAGAAATAAGCACTTTAAGGATCTGGACAAAAAAATAGCTGGCACATATTACATACCTGTCATGCTTACTCTGCATACACAGAAAAATTCATGCTTTATCACTTGAATTAGACACAATTATTCATTTTCCAACACACTATTATTATCTCAACTATTTACAATAAACATTAGATTATAATTTCGCAATAGTTTGAACAATTTAGTGACAAATGGTCACTATTTAATGCTATTCTGTTTTAGTCATTTGTGATTGCTAGATTTGCTTATATGATGAATGGAATGTTGGTTAAATGATAAATGTTACATTGGCTAAATGATGAATGTGATGTCAACTCTCACATACTGATGTCTTCATATTACACACGATCATACGATAATGTCAAGCACAAGACATCACTTCGGAAAAGGTACAATCCAAGATACTTCATTTTATTGGATGGAGTCAAGGACTATTGTATCACCCGGAATGGTATGGTCCAAGTGATACATATCGGTCCAGGTGTGGGCCGATACACAGACCACCTTCATTTCAGGTGGTCCAATTACAATAATAAAAAAAATCATAAAAGTGGTGGGGCCCTATCTGACTCAACATTTAAAAAGAAAAAAAAGGGCTCGTGTTCTGTTCTTGCATAAGATGTCGCTGCCTCACCGCCATAACTTCGACACTTCTTGCTGCTGCCGCTTGAATGCTTCCTCACTGCCGCCACTACCGGTTCAATGCTAGTGTTGCCTCACCGCTAGTGCTGCTCTTCTTCTCCTGTTCTTTCTTCTTCTTCCTCTACTGTTTCCACTTCTTCCTTTTTCCTTCCTCCTTCCTCCTCTACTCCTCCACCGCCTCTTCCTCTTCTCCTTCTACACTCGTACATACCGGCGTACCATGTGTCAGTACACCGATACAAACCAATATATACCGGTCCAATAGATTGCTGAAACGGGTCCCATACCCAAAAAGGTAATCCTTGGATGGAGTATCATTGAACTGAATTATTCAACAGTGTATTGGAAGTTAAATCTAGCAACCACTTTAAACATTGCAAGTGTTGATATTTCAAGTATAACAACATTGTATGATATATATATCTTTGTTTAAACTAGAGACCATGCACCTGCATTTTCTTTCTCCACCAGCAATGGTGTCAAGCATGACTTCAAAACCAATTTCTTTTTGGCAGCACACTTGATGCCAACCAGCACAGTGCAACATGGGTCCAATGCCAACCGGTACAAGTTAAGCATGATGGAACACGTGATGGCACACCCTTCCCAAAGCAGAGCCTCTATTTTAGCACAGTATGGAACACATCCACTTTAAAACAACCATAAATTTTGCATGATGAATTTGAAATTCAACTAGCATAACAACATTTACTTTGTAAAGTCTTCCATTACTGCTTTCATAGTGACTTTACTGAAGTATGCAATAAATTGTGTTTTCTGACTGTTTATGTTTATTTTATTGGAGGATGAGGCATCCTCACTAGTGGAATGTTATAATGAGATCACTGGCCATGTATTTTGACATCCATACGCTTATACTGTCATAGACGAGTAGTTCTACAGGTAGGCAGGCATATGTGTATAGCCAACACTTCAAAGTGGAATACATTTTTCCAGGTAGGATGTAGTTTCGAAGTTCCTACGGTCAAGGTTTGACCTACCGGTCCATACCGATGTACTGACATATTGTCAGTACCGGTATGGTACCTATACCGGGCGGTACACACAATATGTAGCACCCAATATATTAAAATATAATATAATATATAATATTATATTATATAATTAATATATTAAAATATTTAAAAAAAAGAAAAGGGGCGAAGTCACCTTGATCTTTCTCCCCATGCGAGAGAAAAAGCGCCCGCGACCCGCAGGTGGCGACGATACGTGGACGACGCGGTATTCTTTCTTCTCTTTTTTTTTATTCTTTTCGTCTTCTTCTTCTTCCCTTTTTTTTCCTCAATCGACTGTCGACGATCGATTTATCCCTCAATCGACTATCGACGATCGAAATCGACCGCCAACGATCAATTTCTCCCTCAATCGGCCGCCGACAACCGAAATCGACCGTCGACAATCGATTTTTGGTGGTACTTTGGTGCGGTCTGTACCAATAACTCGGACGGTATATACCACGAGCAGACAGTCGAAATTGCAAACACTGCCTACGGTTAATTTTGACCAACCAGGACATTAGGACATTCAAGACATATTATCACTTAACCTATAGTCTCTGGCATCAAGCACCTGGCATAATATCAAAACACAAGGCGATGTTGTACGATCTATCTTTTTTTTGGGATGATGCTATCTTAGTGAGAGAGCCAAGTACAATGAAAAGGTCTACGGATGTGCATCCATCCAGAGTTTAGAAAGTCCTAAAAGTTTGAAACATTTAGTTAGGGATCTTGGAGCTAGTGCTTAAATAGCTCCTGTTTCCAAGGGTTGTATCAATAAAAAAGCAAGCAATAAACTGTATACAACAGCCACATAATCAGGTCCCGGTGCTCGACAAATTTGCAAACCTTGCTTCCATGGTTTGATGTTAGCCTGAGGTAAGTAGCATGTGAATATTTCTAACACCTCATGCAGGATAACCTATGAAATCTTTAGATTATCCACTTCAATCCATGCAAGCAAAGGACCATTTTATTCTTTATCTGTTAGCAAAATACTAAGATAACTATGACAAAAGAAAAAATTATCAGCTCACTGTACCTAGAGTCAGGCATCAGCTGAGTGGTCACTTGTTTTTCAATATTTTCACAATTATGAAAATGAGATTCTTGAGGAGAACGCTTTGCTTGATTCTGAGGAGTAGATTCTTCAGGTAGCATAACATGAGGGTGTTGAGGAAACTGTACTCCAGAGGACTAGATAACAGAAAGAGAAAAAGTTAAAGAAACTATCTCCAATGATCCTGCTGAACAAAAGGTTAATTTAATAAGTAGGATACATATACATGAAGCAACTACCATATCAAGACAACAAGATATCCAACTAAAGTCAGTTCAGCTGTCTCCCTCAAATTCAAGATACGGAAATTTGATGGTCATTCAAGCCATGAATGGTCTATTTAGTGGTTTAAGAAACATGGCTGAGGCATAGACGGAAGAACCAAAGTAGATTATGCCACTGAAGAAGACATGCATGTCTAGTACAAATTTAGTAAATCAACATTGAATGCCACAACAGAAACTGACACTACATTTAGAGGCAAGGACTGGTCCTCCAAACTCCACATTAGTGGGAGCATCGTGGCCCCAGGTATGCCCTTCTTTTTTTTCTTGAACTTTGGTGCCACAGCCTATCAAACATGAGAATGCTGAACCTTGCTTTTATCACAAATTTTATATATACACCAGAATTTAGCAAGTGTCAGTGCAACAGGATCATGCATAAAACATGTTAAATGCACATTATGAATCTTCTATCATCAAATGAAAGACCAAAAAATGGACAGAAGCAAAACCAAGGGTAACTCCAATTGTTATGAGTTCAAATATAAAAAACAGCAAATTATCTTTTCAAGTGTTGCTTTCCAAAATTTATTTAGTAGTGGAACAACATATCCCCAGCTTTGATCAGAACAAATTTCTGCGATTTGGCATCTTGTGGTATGATGTGAATGGTAGAGCCTCAGCCAAATCTGCATTCCACTTATTACAATCCTGTAGGCTAGATTCTTCAGATTTCTGGGATTGCTGGCAATATTCATGGAAGCTTCATTGGTTCCTAGGATTAAAGTTTTTGGTTGGAAGCTCCTACATTGCAGCCTCCCAACTTCTGATAGATTGCTGGCTTTTGGGATTCATACTTCTTCTGACTGTGTGTTCTGTAACACCACTACTGAGACTGTTGTTCATCTTTTCTTTCACTAAAACTTTGCAAGGGCTGTGCGGGAATTGATCCGAACCAACTATACTTTGATACCTGGGATTCTGGTTGCTTAGGAAATTTCGTAATGATAAACTCTTTAACAACCAGTGACAACACCCTTCTTCTGTGTATTACCGGGCTGTGGTTTTATTTCATGCTATAATGGAGACCTTTTTACATAAGGACAATGATAGGGTAAATCAAATCCTAGTTACTTTGGAACCTCCTTTGCATGGTTCGAGTAAGCTCAATTATGGCTCAAGAAACCAAGAAGGAAAGGGTGGAATTGGTCTCATTCTGAAGAACTATCACGACCTGGGCTTGATAGGCTAACGGGCCCATCAACTTTGTTTGACTTAAACTATTGGTCAAAATACCTAAGCTAAAGTTAATAGTAGCACGCTCATCAGACTCTTATAAATCAATCTTAATAAGCTAACTGGACCCTCAACTACTCGAGCCCCCACACCATGCCTAATTACTAGGTCAACTATGATACTAAATGTCACGACTCATGCCTAATAGGCTAACTAGCCCCTCAACTTCGTTTGACCTAAACCATTGATCAAAATGTTTAAGCTGAAGTTGATAGTAGCGTACTCATCAGACCTTTATAAGTAAATCTTAATCTTGCCCACTTCCGATGCAGGACTAATCAAGGTGTTACAGAAACATTGATATTGCTTCCTTATTTTGTGGTTGCAGGAACTTGACTGGAAGGGATATATTGTTCTGTGAGGCTGCTGCAGTAAAGGAAAGATTACTCTCAGCGAAACGATGTGGGGTTTATAAGATCACATTGAAATGGACTCAAAGGTGCTGATTGATTTCCTGATGAATGGAGCTACCCTCCCTTGGAGAATCTATAGTTTGATTCAAGGTAGTTGCTATCTTCTAAAAACCTCAGAATTCAAAATCTCACATGTGTTAAGGAAGGGGAATAGGTCAGCCAATTGGCTGGCAAATTTTGCTCGAGAAACTGCTTCTGATGTTTTCTGGGAAGGAAGTTTACCTCCCGATTTGGCTTTTTTGGTTATTTGTGATGCGAACATGCTGGGTTGTATTCATTCTGCTTAGCTTTTCAAAATAATTTTCTATTCTTTGGGGAAAAAAAACTCAGGAGACTATACAAGTACTTGGGAACAAGGTCAAATTATAAGTTTCCGTAGGACTAAGTGAATACCTACCACCAGGTCATAGTATGCAGTATAGTACTGTGGGTATCTTCCAGAAACTCCACCAAGAGCTGTCTGGGCAGCATCAAGAAGAAGAAATATTCTTTCTCGAACAGGCAAATCTGTCTGCAGTCATAAAACATCATGTTTAAGATAAAAAAAAAAGTCTAATCAGCATTTGTTAGGAGATATCAACATTTCTAAAAGATTAAGATATGACCTTTTTCTTCACTATCTTCACTAAGATTGGTAGCAGTTTATTATCCATCACTTGTTTGTGAATATGATCCCCACAGTTATTTATTAGCATTTCTAGCAACTGCAATGGCAACTCAGGACCAGAACAGTAGAAAATTGTTGATCATCTTACATAGTTTGATGCAATATTCGGATGAAAATTAGATATGAATCACAAAAACATAAAGACGTACCATAACAGAGAATAATTGAGTATTGACATTTTTATTCTTCAGCTGCTTTTTTATGGATTTGATGACACACTTGGATTGCCTGATGAACGATTCATAAGCTATAATTTTGAGTCATAATGCAAGACTGAAGAGAAGGTACTGTTAAAATACACAAGCAAATGGATAGGGAAAACATAAGCAACAACAAAAGGGCATTAAGTCTACAAGCAAATAGAGAAAGAACTTCTGGTTTTCTGTAACTTCATGATAAGATTATTAGAAATTTGTTACATGTTCAACTACAATGGCATATACCCTGGATCACGTGTAACAAGTTCACAGATCTCGATATTTCTCGTCCAATCCATCTCCTTCAATCTCTCACTTGTGGCCAAGATTACCATCTCGGCAGCCATTGGCCCCCTGCGAGAAACAAACCATAAGTGGAAAGCCAAATGGACATCAATTAATACTCAAGATAAGACCCACGACTTCCTGTCTCCATCCTTAAGCAGGAAGACTTAAAGGCAAGAGATGAGCTATCATTAGAAATTTAGGACAGAAAAGAGCGAAACAATCTGACGAGAAACCCTAATCTTTTCTATACGAGACAACGAAAAGCAAATTGCTGAGTCAAAACAGAGAACAACTTTCTTTCCACTGCAAGTTCCGGAGACGATCACAGAAACTGGACGTTTCGTAAGAGAGAGATACAATCAGACGCTTCACATAATTAACAAAATTAGGCAATTTAGAGCGCGACCACAAAAACAAAAGAGGGAAAAGAACGGAACTCTGAGGAAGAAGTCGAAGATTAAGCTCCGGGGCAACCAAAAGATGCCCGACCATCAACGAACCGAAATCAAGCCGAAACGCAAGACCTCGACAATGGCAGGTCGTACAGGAGAACAAGATCGCAACCACATAAGAAATTTGCAGCGGGCAAAGATCGTCAACAAGAAAACAGAAACCCTCACAAGTATTAGAGCGAAGGCCAGAAATAACCCCAAGAATCCACGCATATCCACGCCAGTGATGCGCGATCTCAGTTAGTCCCCATGGCTCTTTTGTCCCGATCGATGATTGGGGGGATTTCGGCACGAAGCGACTGTGAGAGGGAGCTCACGGCGTGAGGAAGAGACGAGAGAGACTCGAGAAGGCGACGACAGCTATAAGACGATGTTCTTGAAGACGGCGAGGGACCGGCCCAACGGTGGTCCTCCTTTCCTGGCCGTCTGATGCACGAGCGGGGCATCCATCCCGTGTCCTTGCCGAGATACCAAACAGAGAGCGACGAGGGCCCCATTCACCTTGGCAAACTGCGAACCCACGGATAATGACCAATGAAGAGATATATTTAACCTGGCTGGTGAATGTAAATGGACAGGTGATTCGGAGTTTTAGTTGGCGGGCTCCTCCTTTCGGGCCGGACAGCGGTGGTGGCGAGCACATGGATTGGCGGCCAAGGTGGGGCCCGCCCCAGTTGGACAGCGCCGGGCTGTAGGGCCCGGGAGCCTCAGTGTTCGACGTAGCTTGTATTTTTTTTATCATTATTATTATTTATGGTGGTTTTTAGTTGGCAGCTTCTGCGCGGAGATATCATTATTGCAATTGATGATATCTGCAAATATTAATCGGAGGATCACATCGGCAAAAAATTTCTATTAGTAATTTCATTTATTAGAGGCAATTTCATGGGTGTGATGCATGTGGATTTGCTCGTAAAATAATTGATTCATTAACTTATTAATCTAATAATGTATCCTCTATTTTGATTTATTATAGTTTTTTTCCACTGGGCAAACCTGAACAGTAATATATCAATAAGTCTTTATAAGTCAATTCAAATAATGAATGATTTTAGTGTAGGATTAAATTTGAAGGAAAGGAAATTAATATTTGTATTTCTCATGAATATTCTCTCTCTCTCTCTCTCTCTCTCCTGAGCTACGAAGTTGAGTGGATTCTAGTGATTCATGTGCTGATGATTTAAGCTGATACTGAGTTCTTACGAATCCTGTAGCTTGCTAATGATCTAGTATGGATTTTTATGAGTTCTTAGGATCTTTGGCAAAAGGAGCTGTAGTGTGTTTCATATGATCCTAATTAGAATACTAGGATTTACTTGAGTGTATTCAACATACCTACTATAATAAATTGTTATAATTTTAAAGTATCAAAATGAAGTAGTACATGATTGACTGAGATTAGACTCCACTTCTATTTTAATCTATAAGCTTCCATATGAAGCAAAATCATGCTAAAATGGTGGTGTAACTTTCCATTTGGACTCGATTCAGCATCTGCTGCTTTTACTTTTTAGGATCGCTCCACAATCCAGACCAACCCGCATTCCACTGAGGTGGAAAGATGGCTATCTACCAAGCTCATTGTGTCCATTGCACCTTTATGGAGCATCATTTAGGATCCCAGAAGTCCCTTCTCTGTAAAAAGTAGACCCTACCTCCTGCAACTTTTCATGCGCACAGCATGTCCCTCTTTGTGCAGTGAGAGCAATTGAGATCGAGGATAATGGCATGATCAAGATCTCAGTGCCATACGGAATTGTTCTTTTGGCACACAAAATTTCGAGTGATTTGGCTGTCTTTAGCTGTGAGAACACTGGTATCGCTGGAAGAAACAAAAATGGCGATGGTGAAGGACACTACGACAGTTCAGGGAGGGTGACTTGCTTCCACAACTCCAAAGAAGAACAGCTTACATGTATCCACCTTCACTGTGAAGACCATGCAACGGGAAATGGCACCATCACCTAACACAGGGCTTATTCCCTGCATCGGAAGCATCCAAAGAGTAGCAGACAATTTCGATACTTCCATTTCATCCTCCATTACAAGTCTGGAGTGCAAGTGGTAGGCAGATCTTCCCACGACACAAAAAGTAGCGGCCAGATTCTTTCATCTGCTTCCTTCATCTCGGTTCTTCCCACCAGAGATTTCTGAGGACCATGGAGAGACATGGACCACGATATCAAGAATGAATTCTTCACTGTTGAGATTGCTCTTCACCACCATGTTCCAATAACTCTGGTTCCGACCTATAAATGCTTGAGCAGTGGCTGAAGCTGGAGGGAGAGACTGCTGTGTTTCAGTATGCCGACGGCAATTCTCCGCGGCATCTCATTCTTATCGGTGGCGCTCCTGCTTCTTCCTGTTTCTGGACTGAACCAAGAAGGCACCGCCCTCCTCGCGTGGCTGTCGTCCTTCAACTCTTCTCTGTCCTCCTCTCTGTTCTCCTCGTGGGATCCAACCCACAGCAATCCATGCAGATGGGCTTTCGTTTCTTGCTCCAGCAGCGGTCTGGTTTCAGAGATTTGCATCAGATCCATCAGCCTCCACACCACTTTTCCCACCCAGATTCTTTCCTTCAGGTCCCTCGCCAATCTCGTCCTGTATAACACAAACATCACCGGAGAGATCCCAAGGATGATTGCTAATCTGACTTCTCTGCTCACGCTGGACCTCAGATTCAATGCTCTCAGCGGGAAGATCCCACCAGGGATGGGAAACCTTTCGTCGTTACGGTCTCTCTACCTCAGTTCCAACTTACTGAAGGGTCCGATGCCGTGGGAGATTTGCAACTGCTCGGAGCTCAGAGTGATCGAGCTTGTCGACAACCAGCTCACTGGGACGATTCCAGCAGAGATCGGACGGCTGTCTTCTCTGGAGATCTTCCGTGCAGGAGGAAACTCCGGTATATCCGGAGAGATCCCACCAAGCATTTCGAACTGCAAAGGACTAGTTCTTCTGGGACTCGCAGACACCGCAGTCTCTGGCCGCATTCCATCCGGCATCGGGGAATTAACGAATCTAAGAACTCTCTCTTTGTATACCTCCAATCTGTCAGGATCCATACCACCAGAAATAGCCAACTGTTCGGCCATGGAGTATCTGTTTCTCTACGAGAACCAGCTAAGCCAGGGGATTCCATCTGAGTTGGGCCTGCTGAAGAATCTCAAAGTGATGTTGCTTTGGAAGAACAGATTCACTGGTAATGTGCCGGAATCAATCGGCAACTGCAGTGGTTTGACGGTCATGGATCTTTCCTTGAATTATCTGACGGGTGAAGTTCCAGCCTCCTTCGCCAAGCTGATGTCTCTGGAGGTGTTTCTGCTGTCTTACAACAACATCTCAGGAAGAATCCCAGGTTTCGTGGGAAACCTTTCGAGTCTGTCACAGTTAGAGCTGGATAATAACAGGTTCTCCGGTGAATTGCCAACAGGAATCGGACAGCTGAAAGAGCTGACTCAGTTCTTCGCATGGCAGAATCAGCTCCATGGAAATGTACCTTCCGAACTAGGTGGCTGTGGAAAGCTCGAATCTTTGGATCTTTCTTACAACTTCCTCACCGGTTTCCTGCCGGTTTCTCTGTTCAGGATCAAGAGCTTGACGGAGCTCATGCTCATCTCCAACGGCTTCTCCGGTGATCTGCCTCCGGATATCGGCAACTGCACCAAATTGGTCCGGCTGAGGCTCGGATTCAACAGGTTCTCAGGCAGAATGCCAGCAGAAATCGGGCGCCTGCGCAATCTGAGCTTCCTCGAACTGTCCGAGAATATGATCTCTGGTGAGATACCGTCCGAGCTCGGAAACTGCACTCGACTCGAAATGATCGATCTGCATGAGAATCGGATTCAAGGTATCATCCCTTCCTCGCTCGAGCACCTTCGGCAGCTTAATGTGGTCGATTTGTCGAGGAACAGGATCACCGGACCGGTTCCTGAGGTGCTGGGTAAGCTCAGAACTCTGAGCAAGCTCATGCTGGGTGGGAACTACCTCAGTGGTTCGATCCCCAGGACCTTGGGCCTTTGCAGGGACTTGGAGTTCCTCGACATGAGCAGCAACAGGTTCGCCGGTCCGATCCCGGAGGAGATCGGTTACCTGCAAGGGTTAGATATAGTGCTCAACCTGAGCTGGAACTATCTCTCCGGTCCTCTTCCTCGAGGACTCTCGAATCTGTCGAAGCTGACCAGCCTCGATGTCTCGCACAACATGCTGACGGGATCGTTGGATGTGCTCGGCGGGCTCGACAACCTCGTACTTCTCGATGTCTCGTACAACAATTTCTCGGGGAATCTCCCTGAAACGACGTTGTTCCGGCAGCTGCCGGCTGCTGCCTTCTCCGGCAACCAGCAGCTGTGTACCAACCGAAGCGACTGCCTCCTGCAGCTCAAGACGAGAAGCAATCCTTCAAGACGAGCCATCCTGAGCTGTGGGATTGCACTAGCAGTTGGCCTGACAATAATGATAGTTTGGCTACTGATGTGGACTCGCAAACTAGCCGAGAAGAGAAGGAAGGAACGAGATGGAAACTGGCAATGGGACTTCACAGCCTTCCAAAAGGTGTCTTTCTCGGTCGATGATGTAGCGCAGGGGCTGTCGGAGACTAACGTCATCGGAAGCGGTTCTTCAGGAGTAGTCTACAGAGTTGAGACCGGAGCTGGGCTCACCATCGCCGTGAAGAAGCTGCGGGCGGAGAAGAAGAACGAGCAGCTTCAGGAGAGCGATTGTTTCACCACCGAGGTGAAGATTCATGGCTCCATCAAGCACAAGAACATAGTGAGGCTTCTGGGTTGCTGCATGAACAGACACGACGGCACTCGCCTGCTCATATTCGATCATATCAGCAACGGGAGTTTGGACGATTTGCTTCACGGAAGCAGTAAGATGGCGGTGGCGTGGGAGCCGAGGTACAAGATCGCACTCGGTGCAGCTCAGGGCTTGGCTTATCTCCACCACGACTGCGATCCTCCCATCATTCACCGCGACATCAAAGCTCGGAATATCTTAGTCGGCCTCGAATTCGAACCTTATCTTGCGGATTTCGGACTCGCGAAGCCTGTCGATCGTTCCGGGAGGACGATGCCCTGCGGCGTCGTCGCTGGCTCTTATGGCTACATCGCTCCGGGTAGGGAAGACGATTCCGACTCCCACTTCTTCAATCGCAACGCAAAGATTTAAGCCCTTGTATCTTGTTATTAGACGTTGAGCTCGATTGCGATTCCATGGTTGTGACACAGAGTACAGCTACAGCCCAAGGATAACCGAGAAGAGCGACGTGTATAGCTACGGCGTTGTTCTCCTGGAGATCTTAACCGGCCTGCAACCGAGCGATGTGAGGATCCAGGGAGCGCATATCGTGGACTGGGTGCGGAGAGAACTCAGGCGAGCTAATTCTCCGGCGGCCGCCGTCCTGGACGGAAGTTTGAGGAATCAAACGGACGTGGAGGTGCAGGAGATGGTCCAGGTGCTCGGCGTGGCGCTTCTGTGCGTGAATCCGGCGCCAGAGGAGCGGCCTTCCATGAGGGACGTCGTAGCTTTGCTCAGGGAGATCAGGATAGTGAGCCGACATCTGCAGGAAGCCGGTGATCACCCGGAGAAAGGCTTTGAAAACTGTGCCAATGCCGCAGCATGCAGTAGCTTCTCCAGAGCCTCAGAGCCCATGATAAGCTCACCATCTTCGACGTCATCCTCCCTGTAGTCATGGATCACGAGTGGCTCCATTCAACTGCATCACCTCAAGATGTTTCATGAACTTGGCTTTGTAATTTGTTGATTCTTTTTCTTGTGGTTTTGTTTTGTTTTGTTTTGTTTTTTTTGGTAATCTGTGCTAAAGATCTTGTAACATTAAGCCACAGGATCCATGCAATATGAGTTCAAGTCTTCCAAATTTGCCACTTCAGATCATGTACTGCCCACATCTGCACATCAGAATGTTGTACTCAACACTTCTTCCTGACAAGAATTCTCAGCTGCAGGGTCTGCTGCCTAACAACTGCACCAGCACCTGGTAGTGTCCACGGAGATGGAACAGCAGGGGGATGGATGATGGTGCTTGGCCCATTAAATTCTGGTTGTCTTGGGTGCAAAAGTGAGGAAGGACCTTGAGAGAGAGGACTTGTGGACACCTTCCACTCCACATTGCATGACTGAAACTGAGCTCATGTGGTTTCATGTGCCATGTTCGATAAACTGGTGGTCACCTTCCGTGGTCCAGTCCAGTGAAGCAGCACCCCCAAAGCCTTTACAGTTGGCTGCCCTGAGCAAGCCACCACCTTGCCTGCCACCTTACCAAAGAGACTAGGTTGAAGCAGGGCCAGCCATCTGAGATGACCGGGTGCAGCACAGAGCAACGCCTGTTTCAAGGTTGGGCACAATTTGAATGATCATTTGAGCTTAAGGTGGCATTCATGGACTCCCACATTATGTAGTATGTTTTGCACCCACAGAAGTGCTTGGGCTGCTAAATTCTATCAGCAGACCCTTCTGACTGAGATCCACTGGGAGGTCTGCATGGTTCTTCAGATTCACAAAGAACAAACAACTCACTTCAAGAGAAACATTGAAGTTTCAGGTGTTAGATGTGGTTCATATGACTATGAAGTTTTCTACAAATACTGACCAGGATATCAAACATAATAAAGAAATCTATTTTGCAGTGAGGTTTATGCCTCCCAGCATCCAACTTGCAATCAGAAAGCCTGCAGAAGAATATGAATTCAATCATCACACGTCACCAGCATATCAATTGAGATGGTGCAGAGACCTGTTCAAAAATCAAAGTCAGAATGAAAGGTCATCACACTAGCCAAGCTCCAGGGTTTGATTTTATTCAAGATATAACTTCTATAAATCTTCTAGCAAGTGCATACAGCTAGAAGTTCTAAATTGTATGCCACAAAATTCTATGTGATGGTTTACAGAACTTCTATAAATCATCTAGCGAGGTGTCCAGAAACAGAGTTCATAATTCCATAGTTCTTGAAGCAGAACCGAATTCACCATGAACTACTGGCCATTTCATGCTATATCAGATACTGACACTGAAGAACAACAATAGATTGCAGTTCCAACATATGTGAGGTGATGAAAAATCAAAAGACAAGAGCTGGCTACTGAGAATGCAGCAGTCCATGGCCCGACTCTTTTAAGTCCATGAAAAGCTTTCGAGGAGATGTTCTTGTGCATTTCGCAAGGATTACTTCCTGTCGCAGGCACACTAATGGAAGAACAGCTCCAATGCTTCAAAAATGCAGTTTCTAGTCTTTTAAAAAAGTCAAAAGTCAAAACATCTATATCAAAGTCAAAATAATACGATCAACCTTCCAATTTGTGATGCAGAGAGTGATTGAGGTTGCAAACAAGTTAGCCCTTTGGTGAACTCCTGCACTCTTGTTCTCTAGCAGCTCAGCACCAGAACTAAAAGAAGAAAAAATCAAGCAGTTTGGTAATGAGTTTATTAATGCATGAATTCATGAACAAAATCCACAGACGTACAGATTGACATAAAAAATGTTCATTTCTCGCACTTCAGTTGAACATGGTAGATAAGACAGAAGAGTTGCTGTTTATTGGAAGCACACACGCACGCACACACACACACACACTCAATCGTTACTCCGTACGTATATTCCAAGTAATCTTGATCTTGACTCTCTGTGTGGAGTCGGCCATGTAAGTCGTGGTCGCACAGCCAACTCAATAATGCTTGACGTAAACGTCAAACTTGGCCACCAGCCGCAAGTCATCGATGCTGATGACCGTGCTCAGCAAGTATCCTCTCGCCAACCGGAACCGGCCGCTGCCTCCGACGATGGAGCGATCCGCCTCGCCGGTGGCCGCGTACATGCCCAGCATGGTGAGCGTGCTCCCGTTGTACTTCCCGGCCGTGAACACGAATTCGGTGGCGGTGAGCAGGCCGCTTCGGCCGTCGGGCCTCCCGAAGACGCCCGCCCCCTGCGCCCTGCCCAGCAGCGCCGAGCTCGGGTCGGTCCCCACCCTCAGGTAGTTGTCGAAAACGCCGATGTAGGCGAAGGAGGCGGCGGACGTCAGATTCTTGTAGTTGGCCACCGTCGTGTTGGGGCCGCTCCTCGTCTCGTGGAAGTAGAAGCGCACGTGGGTGAACTTCTCGCCGGAGGGATCGACGGAGGAGCCGTCCACGAAGGCGATGGCTGCTGAGAGGAGAAATAGCAGGAAGAAGGGGAAGGTGGCCCGAGCTGTGGCAGCCATTGTAGTCGGTAGGGATGGAAGCAGGTGACGGCTTGCAGGCTCATTATATAGTGTCTTATTCATGAGAAATATATGCCAATTATTAATCAATTGGTATTCCCATATATTTCACTTTTTTTATGAGAAATATAGGTCGATTGTTGACCAATCAGTGTTGTATTATTAATATCATTATATTCTTTTGTAAAGTGACATTTGAGGATTTTGTATCTGAAATAAAACTAAGAATTTTCTTTATTTTAAATAATAAATCGTGCAAACTAAGGAACCAGTCAAACCAAAATTTGACTTTTCCAACGCGTAGGAATTCTTCACCACGTGCTAAATAATTTAACTTGGTTAGGTAGCCATGTACAATAAAGTACATAATTTTATTTTTCAAGAAATTAGTTGGTTGAGGTATCGTTCATCCATGCGAAAATAATGATACGATAATTGGATAATTTATCTGAAAAACTATTAATAATAAAATATTATCGGTTGACGTTTTTATATTTGATTTATGTTGTGGATACTTTTTTCTTTATCTTCTATAAAATAGTTAGTCAATATCTACTGATCCCACTTGTCTCTAATTTTTTCGGCTGAATCAATTCAATAAAAACAAATCGGTTCAAGAAAAAACTAAATATTTGAATTTTTTTTTCTACCTATATTTTCTTTCTCTTTTTTCACCAATAATGCCATCAACCAACCTTTTGTTGGTGGTGATCGCTATCGTTGCAATCTTCATCATTATCGCTCAATCTTCATCTTAACCTAACCTAGTAAAATAACATCTAATCAACTTACAATCATGTCATAATAGTTTACGATAAGCTTTGATCGATTATGTTCATTATAACTCGAGTATACGAGTTACCTCGATCACAATTTCACTTTAAGCCCTAAGTATAATAATGTCTAGTGAGAGTAGTATCACAAAACAAGGGTGATGATTTTTAATCACCCCAAACCATGTGATAGTATTATTTAGAACTATAATACATTTCTTGTGAAAAAATAATCTTTAAAATAAAAATAAATTATATAAAATAATACTAAATATATTAGAATTATGTTATAATTGTTATAGAGAAGTTTCCATAGGTTTGAAAGAAAAAAAAAAAGAAAGAATTACACTCGTGTTACACTTAGGTTATACTCATGTTACATTCAATCATAGATTCAATTCTATACATCTCCACAATTTAACACCCTAAAATCAGAAAAAAACAGAAAAAGTGGTACTAAACATGTTAAGATCATATATGATGGTTTTGTAGAAGTTTGGATATGTTTAAGAATAATTCAATGATTTATACTAAGTGTACATCATTGATGCAAGACTTTGTCTCAAAGATATCTAAGAAATAGGCTTTGACTTTGTCTCGGATCAACAGGATGCAAGACTTCTTAGATATCTAAGAAATAGACTTTGTCGCACGCAAGTATCTTTGATGCAAGACTTTTGGATAACTTGTAGCTTTTTTGCGAGCTTTTCTCCTTTTGTAGTCGTAGTTTCGAATTGAATTTATTTGCTATGTCGAACTGTTTTCGTCTTTTACATGCTAAGAAGTTGGTAAAGTAGAGTTTGATTTTTCCAAGCGATTCATACATCTTCGATTGTATACAAATAAAATATTAGTAATATATAACTTAATAATTATTAATATAATAGGGTAAATATTGGGCCCATCCAAATGGCTCGACCACGTTAGCCTTGAGGGTCACGTCATCCATCGAGGTCCCTAATCATCTCGGCCACGTCCGCACCTCAGGGTCACCCATCATAGCTAGCATAGGGGGGCTCTTCCCGACTTTAAGATTCAACTCTTTCAACATCTTGGCTTTCGCCCCATGCTAACTTAGTCATCGAATGGATCACTTTGAAGTATTAAGCGATAAGATTACTGTAACAACTTTAGTATATTAGCTAAGTTGTTGAGCGAAATCCTCAACAATCTAATCCTTCCAATATTTTCTTCTCCTGTATAAATAGTTACAAATGAATAAATGATGCACTTCTTTTTTTTGTTTCAATACATCTTTCCTTAGTTTCTATTATAGTATCAGAGCTACCTACTTATGTGACTTCTTTCTATTTCCAACATGGTATCAGAGCCCCTCTCTCTATAAGAGAGATTATCCCTATCCAATGACAGTTTCTATCTTTTCTTACTGTCAAACGATAGTCTGTTGCTAATGAGGAATCGACAACACTATCAGTGTCGATTCCCTCCCTCTGAGGTCCAACGATAAGGGTGACTATCTATCATCGGCTTTCTCATTTCTCTACCAAGGCATCCTTTTGCACGAAACTATCTTCTTTGTGCACCATCACTGTCGCATCAGCTCCAACGAGCAGCGACACCTTCCCTACCCCATCTGCATCAGATGATGGCTTCTACACCTGCTTGCCAATGTCGTTCCTCCTGCAGCCACTGTTGCTCTATTATCTCTGCCGAGAGTACCTGTATGGGCCATCGCCCATCGTCTCACAGTGCTCTACAGAGAGGGTGCAGCAAGTTCTTTCTCACTGTTAAACGACAACAAATATATGACGACAGCGCTTCTCTCGCTGTTCTTCAGATCTACCGATTGCCCCAGCCATAGTAGCATCTTCTCTGCTAAAGTTAACTATCGTCAGACCTTCATTGCGATTAACAACACAGTGGTCTCCTTGACATCGGGTCAAGATCTGCGTCCTTCACAGGAGCTTGATCTTGCGGGGGCATGATAGTCTGATCTAATCGGATTATTGAATTTGGCTCCAGCAGAATCGTCTGCTCCTTTCCTCATATTCATTATCATCGGTTCAAGATCAACGTCCTTAGTTCAAGATCGACATCCTTACAGGAGCTCGATCTTGCGGGGGCATGATAATGTTAGCTGAACATAACATAACTGTAACTAAATGAGAATATCTCGTTCATCAGTTGAGGGAAATCCTCAACGAATCTTGTATAAATAGGTGCTCATTCAATGAATAAAGTGTATTCTTTTGTGTTCTCATCTCTTTCTAACATGGTATCAGAGCAACTTGCTTAGAGCAAGCTCTCTTCTTGCTATTAAACGACAGCAAGTTTCCATCTCTTTTGGTCGCAGAGGCTGTCGCGACATCTACCTCCTTTACCGACGAAACCTATGAGATCAGCATTGATCTCCCGGCATCATCTATCCCATTTCTGTTTCGCCGCAACCGCCGGCATCATCTGTCCCTTTCATGTGAAGTTGTAGCCATCGGACAACTTCTCACAGTGAACACTACTACAGCTGTAGCAACCATGGCATCATCTATTTCGCTGAAGATCTACAACCCTCTTCTTCATGCCGCTTCTTCCTTCTGGCACTTGCAATCATCGCTGCCGACCACATACATCGAAATAGAGTTACCATTACTCTGTTTCATCTCTTTCTTCCTCTATTTTGCTGAGATTGACTAAGCAAGATTGCAGTGCACAGCCAGCAATGCTCTTCTGCAGCCCACCTCCTCTCTACCCGCTGTTGCCTCTCTGCTCGTTGTTCCTTTCCGTCGGTTCTATTACACTTGCTACAGTTGTCGGCTCTTTTTCCTCAACACATCGACATGATTGCAGTCCTTCCTCTGCTTCACGTCGTAATCGCTACCCTGCGTCCTGCGGCGTCCCACATCTATTCGCAGCCAGCGTCACTCATCATCATCGGCTGCTTCCTCTTCTTCTCCACTTGCACAAGCAGCACCTTCCTCTTTATTAAACAACATCCTATCATCATCCTGTGGCATCCTTTCTTCGGCACCTGCTTGCCTCAAACTGGTTCTGAGATGTGCTCAGTCCCGGTGTCTTCTCCTCTTCCTGCCAGTGGAGCTCTTCCCTCATCTTCTTCCTCAAAAGCTAGACTTCCAGAGAGCCTTCGGTGAAGACCGCCGCACTTCCAGTAGCCCTCGCCATGGTCTTCTTCGTGCTAGAACCAGCCACTGCACTCTCTAACTCCACCACCACAATTTCATCAAAAGAGAACATTTGCAGAATTGCATTCTTGGTGTTCTTCTCCTTAATGGCATGACGCACGATCGAGTACCAGCGACTTAAATTAGCACCGCATTGATCCGAATGCTTTCTCTCCCTTCTGGTAGTTCCGGCACCATCTAGCGCTTGCGGTCCTGCCGCAACAGGCAACGACAGGAGTCTTGTCCCTCCTCACACATCCGACTGGTTGGTCTCGCCTCATCAGCATGGCATCCTGCACGAGGCAGTCTTCCTCATGTTTCACCGCTATCGCATCATCCTTAACAAGTAGCGACACTTCCATAATCGCATTGTCTCTTCATCAACAGTTCATTCTTATGCCGCTTGTAGTGTGCAAACCTGCTCACCCATCTACTTCATCACATTTATCGACTTCATCATCTAGACTCACTTCACCGAGGTCGACCCTATCGTGTTCGACCGTTGCAACTTTCTGCAACAACAGTCTCCACCAATTGAGCTCTCTATACTCCAAAGGTTATTTCTTTCCTTTTTTTTTGTCATCTCTTTACCATCTACTTCTATCCCCTTTCATGTCATTTCTTTTGAGTTTCTCTTGACTTATTCCATATGTCTTCCTCGTCGCCTACCCATGACGTCACAACTCTTACCTACTGAGGCTTCTTCTTCACATACTGGGCATGTTTCCATTAATGCTGCCTCCCTCATTCCTTTTAAATTATCCAAAGGCGCAACTACGCATCTTGGCGTGCTCAATTCTCTAATCTCTTATTTGGCTATGATTTATTAGGTTATATTAATGGCTCTCTTAACTGTCCACCAGCAATAGTTCAAGTTCCCGGAGAACCTAACCCAGTACCAAATGCAGCCTACAAGCTATGGTTACATCAAGATAAGCTCATTCTCCAAGCAATTCAAGCTTCTGTTGTCGGGATCATCGCTCCGCTTGTGTCCTCTTGTACCACTGCTGCGGAGGCTTGGATCGAACTACAAACTACATTAGTGAGCCGCTCATGGACCCGCATGCTTAGACTACTTTCCAACCTTATGACCTTCAAGCAGGAGAGCAGTACTATTGTCAACTACTTACAACATATCAAATTAATGATTGATGACCTAGCTTTGATAGGTCATTCACTTTCTGATGAAGAGGTATTCATCCATACACTTCATGGACTAAGTTCAGAGTTCAAAGAAGTGGCCGCAGCATTCCCGCGCACGACTCTCCAATTTCCTTTGAAAAACTTTATGACAAGCTGACAGACTATGAAACTTACCTGAAGCATGACGCCAAGCTACCAGGGCCTCTATCAGGACCTCCCATTATAGCTCAATTCAACCACACATCCAAAACGCACAACCGCAAATATAACAAGAATGCTTTAAAAGGTGTGGCCAACTCTCCTACTTCCTCTATGAGTAGCCACCCATCGCTTCCTCTTCCATATCTTTCGCATCTCAACCATCGTCCGAACACTTCATTTTCGCCACGTCATCCTCCTCCTCAACAACCAGTTGTATGCCAATTGTGCGACAAAATTGGTCACACTGCCAAAGTTTGTCGGTCTCGACCTCGACTCCCACCTCCATTAACTTAGCGTCAGGCAAATGTCCTGACTGCTCCTTCTGAAATTCAGTCTAATTAGATTGTGGACTTTGGCGCCTCCCATCATATCACTTCTGATCTCCAGAATTTGTCGCTCCATAATGGCTATGGCGGACATGAAGACATCATCATCAGTGATGGTAAAAGGATTCTTATTACTCATATTGGTTCTACAAAGTTTAATTTCAATACCACTTCTTTAATACTCAAGTGCATCTCATATCAAAAGAAATCTTATTTCAGTCTCTCAATTCTGTCAACAAAATCATACTTCCATTGAATTCTTTCCTGATTACTTTCTTGTCAAGGACTTGAGCACGAGGGCATCCCTAGTTCATGGTCTGAATAAAGACAACATCTACGAATGGTCGTCAGCTCTGTTTCTCACTCAGCCCACTGCCAACTCATCCACTACTGCTTGAGTTGACATATGGCATCATCGGCTTGGTCATCTCTCTACCTCTCTTCAACAAAAATTGTTTTCTCGCTATTCAATTCCTATTTTTAAGTCTAGTAAGGTTATTACTCACTGTGATGCTTGTCTTAGTAATAAGAGTCATCAATTGCCTTTTGGTACCTCCTCTCTTTCCTGCTCTAAACCGTTTGAAGTAGTTTATACTAATGTTTGGGGTCCTGCATCAGTTATTTTATTTGATAAGTTTAGATACTATGTTGTCTTTGTAGACTATTTTACGAAGTATACATGGTTATATCCCCTTCGTCAAAAGTCTGATGTCACTGCTGTCTTTTCTAACTTTAAAGACTTGGTTGAAAACTACTTTCAGACCACTATTAAAACTATCTATTCTCATAGAGGGGGTGAATATCAAGCCCTTGCATCTCATATATCTGCTTGGGGTATTCAATATCTTAAGTCCCCCTCATATACGTTGGTTGGTTCTGCCGAACATAAACATCATCATATTGTTGAAACTGGTTTGACATTACTCCATCAGGCTTCCATGCCATCTACCTTTTGGTCCGTCGCCTTTCAAATGGTTGTCTACCTCATTAATCGTATGCCCACTCCTACTCTACACTATCAATCACCATTTAAAAAGCTCTTTCAAAAACGCCCCAATCTACAAACATTGAAAGTCTTTGGCTGTCTTTATTATCCATGGTTACATCCCTACAATTTCAATAAAATGCAGCCTCGCTCTCACCTTTGTATTTTCATCAGATATTCCCTTAAACATAATACTTTTTGATATTATAGTCCTCACTCTGCTAAAGTCTTTATTTACAGACATGTTACTTTTGTAGAATCTGTTTTTCTCTTTCGTGATCATGGGTAATCTGTCATCCCATTGAGTTCCTCTAACACATCTTCATCCACCTATATGCCTTTGCCAGATCCACGTTCTCTTGTTACTTCTGTTCTACACCTTTCTTCTTCTTTCTCTCCTCCAACTTCTCTTCTAGAACCCCAGCCTTTGTCCTCCCATAGTTTGGGTGATTCTGTTATCCTTCCATCTGACTCCACTAGTGCTAACCCTCAGCTCTTACCATCCAGCACTATTATACCCTCCCGGCATCCAATGTAAACACGTTCTAGGAGTGGTGTTTCTAAACCCTGTCAAGTTCTTGACCTCCATGTTAGCACTATACCATCCCCCGACTCTGCTAAACCATCTTCCTTTTCTCAGGCCGAAAAATCTCCTCATTGGCGTAAAGCCATATGTGAGGAGTATAACGCTCTTCTTGATAATACTACATGGACACTTATCCCCTCTCATTCCACATAAAATATTATCGGGTGTAAGTGGGTCTATCGAATTAAACGAAAGCATGATGGTTCGATTGATCGCTATAAAGCACGACTTGTGGCTAAAGGGTTTTATCAACACCTTGGTATTGACTACACTGAGACATTCAGTCCTGTTATCAAACCTATTATTATTCGACTAAGCCTAAGTCTGACAATATCCAACGACTGGTGTTTACGCCAATTAGATATTAACAATGTGTTTTTACAAGGCACTCTTACCGAAGATATCTTGATGGAGCAGCCTCCAGGCTTTATACATCCTCAATATCCACGGCATGTATGTAAACTCCAAAAGGCCATTATGGACTTCGTCAGGCTCCACGGGCCTGGTATACTGAACTTGGCCTATACTTATCTTCGATTGGCTTCATTAACTCCAAATCTGATGTCTCTTTATTTCTACGTCGACAACATGGGTGCACTATCTATCTTCTGGTCTATGTGGATGATATTATTGTCACTGATGATAACTCTATAGAGGTTCAAGTGTTTATCAAGCTATTGGCCGACAGATTTTCTCTTAAGGATCTTGGCCGCTTGAATTATTTTCTCGGTGTTGAGGTCACGTTTACGTCTTCTGGTCTTTTCCTTTCACAGAGAAAGTATATTTATGACTTGTTGTTGAAGACTAATATGCATGATGCAGAAAAATTTATCTCTCCTTTATCCTCTAGTGACTCATTTAAGTTATGTGATGGCAGTCCTGCTACAAACTCTACTCAGTATCGGCAGGTCGTTAGCTCCTTACAATATCTCACTATTACTCATCCTAATATCTCTTTTGTAGTTAATAAATTATCTCAAGTTATACATCGGTCGTCTACTTTACACTGGACTGCTGTCAAACGTGTTTTGCGTTATCTTAAAGGGACCATTGATCATGATATTTTTCTTCGCAAACACTCTCCCCCTCAGCTTCATGCCTTTGCTGATGTTGATTGAGCGAGAAATATTGATAATAGAACATTCACATCAGGTTATGTTATTTTTCTTGGTACCAACCCGATTAGTTCGAGTTCTAAGAAACAAAATAGGATTGTCAGGTCTACAACTGAAGCTGAATATCGTGTTATTGCCACTGCTGCTACTAAACTTAATTGGATCACCAACTTGCTTAAGGAGCTTCACACTCACTCTACTTCTACGCCTGTTATTTATTGTGACAACATCGGTGTGACTTACCTTTGTGCAAATCTAGTTTTTCACTCCCGCATGAAACATGTTGCCATTAACTTTCATTTTATGCGAGATTAAGTTATCGCCAGCAGCTCCGTGTTTCTTATGTTCACACGGTTGATCAACTTGCTGACTCTCTCATAAAGTCTCTGGCCTGCAAACACTTTGTCTTACATCAATCCAAGATCGGCATCCTTAACAGGAGCTCGATCTTGCGGGGGCATGTTAGCTGAACAGAACAGAACTGTAACTGAATGAAAATATCTCGTTCATCAGTTGAAGGAAATCCTCAACTGAATATTGTATAAATAGGTGCTCATTCAATGAATAAAATGTGTTCTTTTGTGTTCTCATCTCTTTCTAACAGATAGAAGATAAGATTAAGTTAGGATTTAGATATGATTTAAATAAGATTAAATTAGGATTTATATATAATTTTTCCAATTGAACGAGGAAATCACATAGCTTAGTTAAGGGAAATCCTCCTATGTATAAATTAATAATGAATCAATAAATCAATTGAGCATTTTCTTTACTGTTGAGGGAAATTTTATCGCTTAACACGAAGCACACATCAGCCTGCCGGAGACCTTTTTGTAGGGCCCGTTTGAATACCCGAGCGGTGCTTCAGTGGAATCCCGACCCGAGGAGCCAGACCTGTGTAATGATGTTATTATGTTTATATACAATATTAAATACTATAAATAAGGCCTATTATATCTAAAGTTTAAGAGAGAAACATAAACTATTAAAAAATAATCAAAATAAAATAATTTATATAAAATTAAATATAAATCTTTCTTAAGGATCACTTCATAAATAAATCACATCAATGGCTAATTTTCAACCATCAAAGTACTTCTAAAACAAGTATACTTGCATGACGGTATATGAAAATTATCGTAAGATTGACAAAAGGTTTTTGTAAAGTATAGAAGAACACGAAGGCCTTCTAAGAAATTTAGTATATTTTTTTAGACCTATACCAAACAATGTATGCTCATATCGTATGCCTCATACTAGACTTGAACCACATAGATGTAGCTGTTAATACAATCTTAAATTTAATAAACTAATAATGTTGATCAAAAGTAGTTTACTATTTGACAATTTATAACTAAAGGTGTCGATTAAGGTTAACAAGCTATGTTGATCAAAGTTGCATCAACTAATAATATTAGTCAAGATTGAACAAACTAATAATATGAAACAATTGCAAGGCCTTAGAATTGCTGAGAACAATATCATTTTCAACCTATATAATGAGAGTGATAAATATGGGAGAAAATGCAAGTGGGCAGGAGACAATGACTTCTTGATATATGTTAACCAATCAACGCTAACACACACCTTGTTCGATCGATCCTTTGGTATGGCATTTGAAAAGTGTTATGCCTAAACTTTAAGTAATTATCGTGGATCACTGACTTTATGCTTTGGCCATCTGAAATTTGTATGAATTTGTTGTTTCCTTTCATTGATAAAATGATCATCTATCGATATTTGATGCAAAAACTTACAAACTATAGCAGCATAGTCGACTAAATTAATCCTAATGCAAATTTACAATGATGATTACCGAAGAGAGGGACAATCATTGAGGAGGAAGGTAAGGTGATTCCAGAGAGGAGCAAAGGAGATGAGGTCATCGCTCGATGATACCGATGGCTCGATGCTTGGTTATGCCACTAATGAAGTCGATGCCACATTCAACATGTCGGAGAAGAGAGGATCAACTTGATGCTCAACGATGTGACGTCGCTATGAAGATATTGTCGTTCCTAGTCGGAGAGGAGATGAGGTTACCATCGCTCGGTGACACCGTCGACAAAGCTAATGTCGAAGAGGGGAGGATGCCACTGTCATTGGCCATTGGAGAGGAGTAGAGTGTTAATCGTTGTCACCTACACCAGGGTTATACCCGTTCGGTGTAGCTCTCGTGTAATCTCTCATGTCATTTTCTTAAATTTGACTTGAATGGATTGGAGATGTGACTCAAATCGGATCGAACTAACTCTTGGATCGGTCAAGTTTGACCCAGGTTGCTCGATTCAATAAAAAGGGTAGACCCGATATTAAGGGTATTATTGCATTTTAAAAAATATACCTGATAAAAACCAAATATAATGACGTCATAGTTGCTCATAATAATTTAAAAATATTTACGTGATCATGGAGTAGTGGGATCTACATGATTATTCTATCTCCCATATGAAGCATATGCGTTATGTTGGTCAGCTATCTATCTTCAAAGATTGCGTGCTTGACATCGATGAATGAGTTCTTAAAGGGAGTCCGAATTGACCGATTGATTCATCTCTCATGGTGTAGTTTTCATGGATGTATAATACAGCCACCCGGCTATCACAAACCACAATATCTTTTCTTTCATTTGATCTTTGGATTACTTAGAGTTGACAAAATAGAATATTAGTTCAAAAGAGGAGTAGATGTTGACGCAGTCCCATACACACGCGCGCGCGATGACTTTGACTGTTCCGGCGATGAGAAGAAGGAACTCACGTCGTCATGGGTTGTGGAGTAGCAGAGTCAGTGCAGCGATATAAAGGCAAGTTGATGCCATGCATTGACTAGTCTTCGCTGCTCGTAACACAACGTCTATGTCAAAGTGGAACTCCAACACGATGAAGCCAGAGATACCAACTTGACAAGTGGAAGAGGTGATGCCGATGTTGGCTTGGCGTAGAAGAGAGTTCCGTGTTACTTGCAAAGGCTGACCGCTAATAAACCGGCATTGTTGGTACAGATTACGATAGTCAATGGAAATGGGTCAAGTCGACCCTATAACATATTTCAAATAATTGAGACAGTGCGACTTTTGTTGCATGGGTAGACAAAGCTTGTTGAATGGATCCATACCAATCTCTCTCTCTCTCCGTGTGCGAGCCACGTTCTCTTGACGTGAATGACAAAGAGGAGAATGACACTTCAACTAATACATATATTTTATAATCTCTTGAATATTACCAAAGCCTTGGAAAGATCACACTTTGATTTTGTTTGGGTGATCCCGTAACGTGGGATGATAGGTCACCCCGGTGAGAGTTTCCATGTGCGTTAGATCGTCTCCGTAGACCCAATGACGTGGTGACTTTGCTCCTTCCTTTAGACGGCTACGTTAGATCGTGCTGACTCCTCGAGCCCAACGAATCATCCAGCAACAGCTCCAATAATGTCACATCGAATATAAGTTCTAAACATTTTAGATTGGTAGCCTAGGTTTATCTCATTGAATCAGATCGTGAAGAAAGATAGAAAAATGATATGAAGAAGCAATCGATCCAAAAATATTATTATTGTACTTGTGAAAGTTCTTGACTTCATCTAAAATACATTTGACTTGAAAACTCTACGCGTATTAAGATTATTTTATAGTATCTTAATTGTTTTCTTATCTGATTCATAAAAGTATACTCTAAAACCTTCACAGTGTGGATGTGTTCGATCTTTAGAGTTCTTCTTGTCGGACTGTGACTGTTCCCATATTTATGGCCGGCCTTCTCATTTGGTTGGCTAACTTTGGAAGAAGAGTCAATGATCTTTTTGTGGACTTCTACGGTCAATGTTTGTGTGACGGTAAGCTTTCATCATCTTGGAACTGATTCAGAAGTTTACACTGCATGAGGGATTGATTGCCAAGCAGCAAATTACCACTGCATCAATCTGTCCCCATTTGTATTGTCTCTGCATGCCATGGGAAAGGGTTGAACATTTGTGTATGAGATAGAAGGAAAAGTCTCCATGGAGAGAGAGGGCAATGAATAGTCAGTCACCTCTCCTACAAGAACATGACATTGACATCATCTGAACTGAGAAAGGGCAGAACCCTCAGTCCATTTCTAACTTGACATGCCTCCCCAGAAATATGGCTCAGAAACATGGCTACAGTTTGTTTGTTCTTAGAAGTAACACTCAACTGTGTGATTCCCTTTGTTTTCATAGATACATCTATTTTTCCTTGATAAAGGGAAATAAAACAAGTGGTTGCTACATCGATGTTTATCCGACATCTCATTGATGTTCGATTGTTCGAGCAACTCTTGACGTTCTAACAACATTCGATGTTTTGATGAAATCATTCATAAAGAATACTTACATATTTTGAGTATAGAAGATCTCATTCATGATGTATTTACTTATATTTTCTAGTAAAGAATTCTTTGTATAAGATAATATTATGTAAATTATTAAAAATATGTAAAGCGTATTGCCTAATCTAACGATGAAGGTTTCATAATAGAATTAGAGATGGCTATCATGAGATAATTTATTTTTTTTTCTAAAGAGATTTGATTCAGAACTATTATTTCTTATTATTTTATAAATTTGTCGATAACAAAAGGATAGTACCAAATACATTACTCCTTCGATCTTAATTTCGTAGGTCAAATGATCGACTCTTCACTCATCGCTAACACCATTATTAAGACGAAGATGATCTTAGATCTACTAATAAAATAAAATAAAATAAAAAACTAGATCTAACTTTAATACTTCTTATAATCATCAATCCATCATAAGCTGTAATTTTTCTGCATTTCACATGTAATCAACTCCAACTGATTACCTGAAGGTGTCATATCAACTGTTCAACCAATGCTAAGAGGATGATTTGACATTGTTGTTTTATGTACATTGGAATAAGAGTGGGCTCTATGGAGCTGAAAGCCAAACCAACATCCTTCCATTCCTCCTACTGCACTCTCCTGTGTGCAATTGATTGCATCAGTTCTCCATAAGCAGATGCAATCTCTCCATTTATGTACTCTCGAATGGATAACTGGCCACATTTATAGTGAGTGATCAATTGCCGAGTTCTGATGCAATGAAGAAGAAGAACAGCTATTAATTTCTTTTATGAAAGAAAAAAAGAAAGAGAACCATCTCAACACTTGTTGTGATCCAAAAGAGGTGCTCAGAGAATTGTGTGTGTTATCAAAGTGTAGGTTTCAGAATGTTGAAGTGCACCTTCCGATCATCTCCTGTGCTTCAATGGGAAAAAGCAATGAAATTTAGATAGTGGTGAGCAAGTTTCAAGCCTTCTTTATTTTTCATATTAAAATGATCGTTGGGAAGTCATTAATTTTTTGCTTTAGAAAAAGATGACCAATTTTTTTATATAGTATATATAGCTACCCAGAAGGTTAAGATTATTTATAAAAATAAGATAGTATTATACATTGAGCCATCTTTGTATATCTCATGATAGACAAGAGTTTTATGCATCGGATGGCTTATTTAGTATCTCATAAGTGTCTTTTCAAAAAAAAAAAATCTTTATAAGACTTCACCATAATATATTTTGCTTAATATTTTCATCAATCATAGAAGGTTTTACATATATTATTAGGGTAGGAGAAAGAAGCCTACAAGAAAACATGAGATGAGAGTAAGCAGAGAACTTCGAGTAAATAATAAAGAAAGCTTTATTCCCAAATTATTTTCCTCCAATTTAGGGAAGAATTTTATCTTTAAATTAATAAGTTCGATTGAATCAACTAAAGATAAAAAAAAAGTTAAAGTGGACATTATATTAGGACTGGAACGACTACAATTCAAAAATCAAAAGGCAAAAAAAAAAAAAAACTCAGATACTTATATCCAAATTTACTAAAATTTTATGATAATATATAAAAGTTAAAGAAAAAAAAACTAATTGGAGACTAAAATTAGAATCACTTCACTGCACTAATAATTCTTTGCAGAAGTATTAATTTAATGACGATAGCTTTCAGATTTAATGAGTATTTTAATCATTTAAGGAAGTGTCTTGTATCACTTCGTATCGTACTTATGGATCTAAACAGAAAATATAAGATAAATAATCATGCATACATTTTGATATGGAGGCTGTGACAAGTGAGTTCATGATGAAGTCTGATGCAAATTTGTGATCTAAAGTGCATCAATCATGCACACAGGTTGGTAGCATATTTCTCAATTCTATCTCTACTGTAACCTATTAAACATCTCTTCATATGCTTCTTTTAAGTCTAAATATATTATCTGTTTCTACTGTATATAAATTTATATCTATATAATGTATGTAATCCTAAACTCAACAAGATCAATGAGTTACCACTTCATCAAATCCGATCATAATTACTCATAGACACATACGATTTTTTTAATAAATATTATATATTAAGAAAGAAGTTATAAAAGCCTAAGCTTAGTAGCTCATCAGAAACTCCAAAGAGAAGACAAATGGTATTACACCTTACAAAACAAGCTAAAATGTGTATCACTTTACATGGCTTAAACTTACTCTTTTTCCTATTATATATGAATGATCACCATGTTCATAATTGCCCAAAATCTTGGTGAAGGTGAAAGCATTCCCCTGCCTTCCTGGGCAGGGTAAAAGAACAACAATAAAGGGATCATAATCCCCCCACCAAGATCTCTCACTATTCTTCTTCTTCTTCCTCCTCCTCCTCCTCCTTAAAACTTGAGCATTTGAGCTGGACTGACTTCAGAGTCATTTCTTCGCTTTTCTTGGGCTTCTCTTGGTTGATTCTGCTTCTTGGTATGTCCCTCTTTCTGCCATCAGATTTCCTGTTGGACATTATAATTGCTCATTCTACCATTGGATTAAACATAATAATTGGATCATTTCCTCCATGAATTCAACTGTGTCTGTGTATCCACGGATGAGAATGATGTTTCTCCCTTCAATGAACTCTCGTTCGCTCTCTCTCCTCTTTTTTTTGTCTTGACAAGTGTGACTGTTCTAAGTTCATCATGGCTCACTAATGCTTCATGTGCTATGGAAGATGGAGAGAGCAACATCTTCTCATGGGGATTCAAAGCTGTGATCTCTTTCTATAAGAAGCTGAGTTTGACCAGTAGTTCTATAGTTCCAGATTTGAGTCAGCTGATATCAGAGCCAAAAAGACCACCAACATCTTAAACCACTGTCTCGGCTTACAGATCAGATCTTATGGAAGCTTTCAAGTTCAAAGATTTTAAGCTTCCTCCTCATTGCTATTTCAACAATTTCATCATGCAAACTCTGTCTTCTGCATATTTTCATATGGATTTCAATTCTCTTTTCTCAGTGAAGCCTTTTCTGAACTCTCTCATGTGTTCTCTTCTTGTTTCAGGGATGACACCAGCAAACCAAAAGCTCAAAGTTGTCGGAGTAGACGAGCGCAAGTTCCTATTTCCAGAGAGCAGCTCCAGTCGCAAGCTTTCGTCTTTGAAGCTTGCGCTGTTCGTCCTCGCCTGTTGCATGGTTCTAAAGCTTGCCTTCTCCCCCATAACTCGGAAAGATCAACCACTGCACTCAAGTTCAAGGTACAGTCTTCTCTGGTCTAATGGAGGTGCCTCGTGCTTTGATGATACCTTCATTTCTTCAAAAAGGTCTCCGGTTTGGAGATGTTGCACGGATTTGGCACACCGCGCTCGCAGATCCTCGATATATCTCGCGTTTGGATGTTGATCGGGCCCAAGTATCAAACACTCTCTGAGGATATCGACTGTGCCGCCACATGCAGAGCTTTCCTCGGTGCATCTGGATCACGCTGACACAAACCTCACCTGGGAGCTTCTCTACCCCGAGTGGATCGACGAGGAAGAAGACAGTGGAGTAGCGCCCGCTTGTCCCTCTCTTTCTCTGCCTCGCGTCGAGAGAGGGTCAGAAAGTTTGGATCTTGTCGCCGACAAGCTGCCCCGTGACAGGTGACGGCGCTGGTCCAGGGATGTCGCCAGGTTGCACCTGCAGTTTGGCTGCTGCCTCTGAGGCGCTCCGCGTCCTCCTCCTCACCGATTGCCTCCCTCTTCCCAACCTCTTCACCTGCAACGATCTCGTGAGGCACGAAGGGAATCTTTGGCTGTACAAGCCTGATCCAGCGACACTGGAGGAGAAGCTTCGGCTTCCGGTTGGGTCATGCGAACTCGCAATCCCATATGAAGCGAAAGGTCGGTTGTTCGACTACATGTCTCTCAGAGCTTTGTGGATGCACGGCCATTAACTCTCAGGACGGTTCACGACCTGCTCTCCGCTGCGTTCTCGCAGTGCGGATGTACACGGAGACCGGGGAACGAGAAGCATATGCTACGATACTGCACTCGGGAGAGCACTACGTGTGCGGAGCGATCGCAGCAGCCCAAAGCCTTCGCTCGTTGGGATCTGCGAGGATGAAACGATCACCCGACGCGATCGAGGCGGCCTGGAAGCTGCAGGGTGGAAGGTGAGAACCATCGAGAGGATCCGGAACCCCAAGGCCAAGCGCGACGCCTACAACGAGTGGAAACTACAGCAAGTTCCGGTTGTGGCAGCTCACCGACTACGACGAGGTGGTGTTCATCGACGCCGACCTCCTGGTGCCGAGGAACATCGACTTCCTCTTCGCGATGCCGGAGGTGAGCGCGGTGGAGAACAACGCCACCCTCTTCAACTCCGGCGTCATGGTGGTGGAGCCATCCGACTGCACGTTCCGGCTGCTGATGGATCACGTAGACGAGATCACCTCCTACAACGGCGGCGACCAGGGCTACCTGAACGAGATCTTCACGTGGTGGCACCGCGTGCAGAGGAACATGAACTTCCTGAAGCACTTCTGGGTCGGCGACACGGAGAGGAGGAAGGCGAAGAAGAACGGCTTGATGGGGGCGGATCCACCGGCTCTGTACGTGCTGCACTACCTGGGGCTGAAGCCGTGGCCGTGCTTCCGGGACTACGATTGCAACTGGAGCCTGCAGTCGTACCGGGGTTTCGCCAGCGACGCCGCCCACGCGACGTGGTGGAGAGTGCACGACACATTGCCGGAAAACCTTCGGGGGTTCTGTCTTCTGCCGACGAAGACGAAGGCGTGCTTGGAGCACATCCGGAGGCAGGCGGAGAAGGCGAAGTACCCCGACGGGCACTGGAGGCAGAACGTCACCGGTCCAAGATTGGGTGTTTGCCGAGGAGTTCTGCTCTTGGGAGAGCACGCTGCTGCATTGGGGTGAGGCCAACTCGGCCCCATGATTCTGCTGCAGCTCCGACTAGCTCATAGCAACGTCTGTCTTCCTTCTCCTCCGTGACTCTTGATGCGATCAGGGTAGACACAGAGGAAGACGATCTGACACATGGTTCAGAGGAACCTGTTGAAATGTTCTTGCTTCATCTTGCATTCTACCGAGACAGCTCGATTTAGGACGGCCATGGAAGAGTACTTGCGTAGCTCATTCTGCGCCATCAGCAAGAATTCACCATGCAAATATCAGACTCATTTATCATTCTAACTCCTGCCATAGATTCCACAAGATTTCTCCACTCCGCATGGAAGATCAAGTGATCATTTGATGTGTCTGCATGGGAGGCTGATAGAATTTGGAGCAGTAATCATGTACTTAGCTAAAGAACAGTATCAACATGGGAGTAAATTCTTTACTGTGATGACATGGGTGTATTTTTCCTCAAGTTGGCAAGCAGAACAGCTGAATGCCATCTCATTCTTAAAATATTTGGCCCCATGAATCAGTAATTACACGCATTGAAGAGATGCTTGTGAGATCAACTGCCATTCACATGTCAAAGAATGTAGATCTACCTATCGATCCATCTATCTATATATCTATCCTCACTCACTGACACAAGAAACATCACCTCCTATGTTCTACAGTATGATACAAGGATAAAATAATTGACATAAAAACTGTATCGTCCCCCTTAGAAATTAATTCTCCTATTATCTTCGAGAAAAATTTAGAAAATATCATTATCCAAACAAAAAACGAACTCTTAATGCATATCTCAAAATGTTTGTGGTGGAGAGACTCAATCACTTGAGCTGTTACTTAGATGAAAGTCTTGTTCTTTTCTACTCATCTTTCCTGAACATAAGCAATCATATTTAGGTAACCGATGAACACAAGAACGAGGCAAGAACAAAATGGTAGTCCTGTGTGCATCTTCCTGTTGCACGTCAAGTCTTACATATTTAATGCGTAGCTTGTACACTATCCTCGTTGCACCTTTCGCCACAACCAACACATGGAATTATGAGCTATGACTTGGCTATATAGAGATCACCTCCGCCCATTGCTGCTTACTGGCCGCTTGCAGCTTAGTGCATGGGGCGGTGGCCGCCCTGAACATGGGCGCCAAATCCTAATCCCGGAGGAGGTCCCATGGCGGAGGCGGGCGACGAGGAGGAAGCGCGAGCCTCGGCCGTTGTGGGCTGCAGCTGCTGCACCTGCCGCTTGAGGAACTTGACGTAGCGAATGGCCTCGTCGAGCATGGAGGCGGTGTCCATCTTGGTGCCGCCGGGGACGAGGCGCTGCAGGATGCGAATGCGCTCGCTGATCCGCTCGCGCCGGTGCCGGGCCGCCACGCTCTGCGGGTCGTCGCTGATGCGCACGTTGCGGCGCCTGGGCTTCCTAATGGAGGCGGGGTCGACGTCCACCGGCTGCATGGCGGCGATCCGGTACATCATCTCCTTCACGGCGCCCAGAGCTTCCTCTTCTTCCTCTTCCTGCTTCCCTTCCGCCTCCCTGCGGGCATGAGCGAAGCATGGAGAATTGATGTGGGGTTGGAACTGAGTCCCCATGCTCATAATCTCGAGATCCCAAGAGTTGCTACCGGAGTTGTTGCTGATGTTATCCATGGGAGTGCAAAGGATGAGATGTGGAACACACTGCGGTGGATCCTAGAGTGCTGGCAAAGAAGGAAGAGTTTATATAAGCCGTTGAATCCAAGATGTAGTAATTGGGAGAATTGGGTGGAAGACAAGGGGAGGCTTTTATTACAGTGAGACAGAGGTAGAGCTCTTTTGACAGTCACATAGGATGTGTGACATGCTTTTACATTTGGTTTCTGAGTTGAGATATGGTGAGGGCAATAGAATAATGGGATTGTGGAGAAGAACAAGGAAGCCACCAAATGATCCCATGATAGCGCTGCTGCTCCTCGTGAAGGATGATTGCAGGCTTTTTGCACTCTCTCTCTCTCTCTCTTCCCTACAGTCCAAAGGAAGGCTAGGGGGCGAAGCTCCATTGGGTGCTCAAATGCCAAGCAACTGTTACTGGAAGAATGTTTCCAAGTAGTGAAGGCTGCATTGTATGGTTAATTCACTGGTTCAGATCACACCAAAATGTTAGATATGCTATACACAGTGGATACTGCCTCATCAACTTTGTCCAAAGAAAATTGGAGAGACACTCAACTTTGTCCTAACAAAATTAGAGGTACAACACTCATCAATTCCAAGAAATATATAATTGTAAATGCTAAAGATAGATGGAACAATTTTCAACTATTTAAAATCAGTTCAGAAAGATTTTTGAACTCTACAAAAAATAGTTATTCGTTAAATCTGATATAATTTTATACCAATTGTCAATGTTCTGAGGTAACCATACATTTTTTTCCACATGAAACTTGACACCAACAATGATATGATGTACACTGCCTACAAATAACTAATAAGAGATATGGAGGTCTACAAGATCGTGATCTCTTGGGGAGCAGATATAATTGTTTTTGAAGGACAAGTCGGTCTGATCCTACATTCTACAGTGCAAAATCTGAGCCGCACTGCTACATACACCTTTTTCTTTGTAACAACATGTTCTCCTTAAAGCTATTATTCTTTCTTTTTCCTTATAGAGAAAGCTTGAGACAAAAATAGCATCTCATTCATCAGGAGTAGTTATTTATGTTTTTTTACTAGATGTGAATGAAGAGTAGTAGTAATTGTTGAGAAGTACCTGAGTCGATTGAATGCAGTGATTCTGCCAAAGAAAAAGTCCCTCATTTAATCGACCATCAATAGGATTTTTACTGCACATGGAAAGCACAGTCAAAGTCGGGAATTGATTTGAATGGAGACAGTAGTGTAAAATGGCAGGGAAGGAATAGTAACATAAATAGATTACTGTTGACATGCAATTCAAGAAAGCCATTCTGACAGAATTGATTAAATCTATAAAATGCAGAAGAGACAACTGATTCAGACTGCTATTCTAATTTGTTAATATGAATCAGACTGAATGCCAACTAAATAGTACTGTAGAAACCAGGTAAGTAACATGTAGTATTTGTTGTGTTATTGAATACCTAGATAAAATGAAGCTTAGGTTTGATAAGGTTTCCAAAACTTGTGGCAGAAAGAAATAATATCATGCAATGATCTCTGATGATATTGACACCTCATATCTACTGTCAATGTGACTATGGATTTCTATAAAGTGCTCCATCCATAATCTACATGGATGTTTACAGAGTATGGGTTCCTGAAAGAAAGCCACCATATGTTGGTATGGTGGTTGTGCAGCATGGTGTAGTCTCACATGTCACATGATTGTTTCGGTATCATCAGCACTGAAGAGCACGATCGAAAGAGGTACAGAATCAAATGAAAGAGAGAAATCTGTGGACAAAGAGGAGCTGCCTCAAGTCGTTCACTTTATTAGAGCCTAGTAAAGGAAAGACAAGTTCCAAGATGAATTGGAGAAAATCTCACCGCATTCACTTTCTGCACGTGAATGGAAAAGAGGAGTACAAAGCAAGTTTCTGACAGTGTTCGGGGAGAGGGACGAACACACATCGGCTTTGAATTTAATGCTTCCTTCGAGCTTCCAAAGGAATGAAATTTGATGTGTGTAGCTTTCAACTCACCAAATTGAAGAGAAGGAGAACAGGATGGTGCCATTGATGGTTGAAAGAAAGAAAATAAGAAACCTTCGAAAGAGTAAAGTTTCTAGTTGCTTGCTCTTTTTCATATTTTCACTTTCTTGTACCTAAATGTATCAAGACCAGAAGGGTAAAAAAAGAAATTTAGTTGTTGAATAAATTACAGCCATCAAGTTAAGCTGTGCACCAAAAGCTATGATTATTAAGTATATCAGCAAAGTTCCTCACCAGTAGAATATACATGAAAGAAATCAATGCAGAAAAGGCCATCATTTTCTTATGCTGAAACACAGTAGAAAATTGCATTTGTTTTATTTTGTTTCAGGGCTGAGAATTACATAAATGTCTTCTATACGATAAATGATGCAAAGATGGCTGGTATCCTCCCAACCTTTTCAATCTATTCTCTGAAAGTTTCTGTGGATAAATAACCCATGCTGCATTGCCAGAGCCCAGCCTAGCCCCCTAAATGGCACCAAATATTAGGCCATCATCTAAAAGTCATCGACGCTTTGGCATTAAGTACATGTATTAAACAATACATGGATGCCACGAGAATGCCACATAGACATACTTGCATGACCCTTCAGATGTACATGTACTGGTAGAACTTGCCTAATTCCTGGCACTTAAAGTTTGTGCAGAACATTCATTTACCCAAGTTTTTAACAGTGTCACTTGCTTTCTACCTATAAAATTATACTGGTGCTCCATATGCAATGCTAGCATTGGTGTACACTTATAACCAAACCTTTTTTATACTATAACTGAGTGTAAATGACTCACATATATGAAAAATTATTAAGAATATGGATCCAATAACAAAAGAGAAGAGAGACATCCAAATATCAATAATATTAAAAGAACTGAGCAATGAATACAGAAAGACTTTATCAACTAAAGAAGATGAAGAGCACTGTATTCCCTCTACTGTTGCTTATTCATGTAGTTTGGCCACACATATGAAAGAAGGTTCTTCCTTTTCTTATAGAGCTAAACTCTAAAGAGTCTCAATTATTTTATAACTTAATATTTAACCAAACTTAAACTCCAAAACAATATCTAATATTTTAATCGTAACAAATTCAACATTATTTTACATGTATGGAAACACGATGGCATCAACAATATCAGCCACTGACATATTAATGGCAAGAATTGATGGAAGAGGGAGACCCATACACAACTAAGTCAGGGACAAGGATGTGCTGAAGAAACTGAGGAAAAATAGTGAGATGGAAGAAGTCAATGCTAAGGTAGCAGTACTACAGAAAGTTACTTGAGATCTTCTTGGACATGAGGTAGGTTGTGTCCTAGAAGTCTATTTCAGAGGAAATTAACAAGTATCTATGGTTGCTAGAAACTTGCTGGATTGGAAGTATTAATAACATTTTCCTAAGTTATTTGAAGTATGAAAGATTCCTGGGTTTAACTATGGCAATCCATGTGATGGAGAAATAGCCTTCAATGATCATAAGTTCTTTGAATTACTTGTGGACCAATGTAATTTATATTACCTTCATTTGACTCCAAGCTGACTTGCAAAGAGAAAGGGGGGTGGGAGAACATACAATGTGCTTCATAAAGACCAGAGAGATTCTCTGATGGGGCATAGAGCAACTCAGCTGTGTCTTCAGTAGAAGCCGGTGATGACAGGAATATTTTATTAGTGTCAGTAGAATTTATGAGCTACAGATGGTTCTGCAACTACTTATCTTCTCTGAAAAGGCATTTCTAAAAGACTTATTGAACAAGAGAGACCATAAAAAATTGAGACTAGTGACTTGGATAAGGGTGCTCTGAGACTTATGAAGGTACTGTGGTACTGTTATCATTTATATTTATTTGATTATTATAATGTGATTGCTTCTACGTTATTATGAGTGGCTTTAATTTTGGTTATGGTGTCTATGACAAAAAATCACAGGACATACATGTATGTATTTTACCTCGGAGGACTATGGATTGAGCTGGTTCAAGGACACATTGTTAGGCTTCAACTAGTCAATCTCACGGCATTCAATGGACCGATTCCTCTCCAGTTTTGGATAATGCCACTTGATCCTACTTCCCAGCTATATATTCAATACTATAAAAGGATTTCTAATGACCTTATTAGAGGTAGACTTTGATGTCCTGATAAGATTGTTCCTTTGTAGTTAAGGTGATCAGGATTTGAATAGTAGGATATTTTTCTGCTTTTAAATATAAGGTTGGATACATTGATGTTTCCCAGACTTCAAACTGATGAGAGCTGAGTACACTAGACTGTAGTATTCACAGATGAGGTGCCGACTATTGTACCTAATTTTCCTTACTCTGGTAATTACTTCTTGACTTTTACTTCGCTAGGCTGAGGAAGTTCTTTTGTACATGGTTGTGATGTTTTGCCTTATAATAACAGTAGTAATAGGATCAACAGTGAGATGATATAACACACACTTTCTCCTTAAAAATTGGTAACTTCATGGCAGCAGAAAATGTAAGATACCAGTGGTTGACAAAATATTTTTTATTCTAGTAGAACTAAAATCTAAATTACAGCATAACTATAATATTTAGAGATGATGATCAACAAATGGCATTGGATGCAGCATCAAGCTTCCCATAAGAATATTTAACAATTATCTATTTTTTAATCAAATGAATTATTTGTAAAAGGGAGAGACATCAACTAAGGAAATATATCAGAAGGATCAAAGCATTTAGTTAGCTGCGATCTTTTTTCCCCAAGGGAAAAAGTTGGTTTTCATATTTGTAAACGTCGATCAATAATAACAAGTTATAACGTGGATTTACTGGAAAAACTAGACTCCAAACAACATACATAATGAATTGAGTTAAAAAAGAATGAATGATTTACCCTAACAAGCAGCTTCATTTTATGGTCAACTCAACTCTGGTCTTCAGCAGCGCCTGCCAGAAGAACCCAAACATATGTATGGCATGTGAAGAAGGAAAACTCGCCATTAAAGAATGTGATCTGACTACGTTTTTTTCACCCTGCACATGGAAGAAGGGAAGAGAGGTTAGATACCACATAAAGCTGAGCGTTCGAGACTCGTTTGAATCAACCCCCGCCGATTGCCGAAGGTTGGTCCTGGCGCGGCGCCGCCAGCCATTTCCGATGAGATGAAACCCTAGATCGAAATCGACCATCATGTCGTCCAGCGCAGATCAAAATCGACGTCGTTGAACGAAGCGGATCAGCCAGTTCCATCCAAGAACGACTGGCAGGCGACGAAACTACCGGTTCATGATCCCAATCCAATTCCAGAGGGGCAGCAAGAAACGAACTTCTACCGTGGGACAGCTTCGAACTCCAAGAATCAAAATACGATCGACGACGCCGATTTCCACAACAGGCTCAAAATATCACGCGGAAAACGAAGAATCGAGAAGAGGAAGGGACAGTAATACGACCTTCTGGGGCACATTGATTATTTCTGCGTTTATTTTAAGAATTTTTTATATTCTTCAATAGCTTTTTATAAATATATATATAAATATTTTTTCTCTTCTTATTTTTTTTTCTTCTTTTTCATGGTCGAGATACCTCGAACGTGAACGTGGAGTAACATCATCATCCACCTACATCGAGGGGGTATCAAGCGACATCAGATGACGGAATGACATCGTCGCTGAACAATATCTTAAAGAGTCTTTCTCTTTATCAAGCATCGATTGGCATTCGATGTTACGAGCTGAATCGTGGCGTCGGGCAATGTTGGATGACTTTTAGCATAGCTAAGATTTAGATGAATGAAATAAAGAGTCATGAAAAAAATTAATAATTGAGGGACGATTACTATTAGGGCAGACACTATGTTCATAATGTAATGGCTGCATTCCATTGATTCATTTGATAGACTTACTACCATGCAGCGTTAACTTCAGCCAAGTGTTGGATGTCTAGTGTAGCTACTAGCTTAGCCAAGGTATTTATACCAGAACAGCTATGACCAATTGTAAAGTACATAGATGACATGACTAATGAATGATATTTAATCTTGAATACTGAGGCAAGAAAACAAATAATATGGTCAAAAGTCGAGCTTCAAGATCACATCATCCAAAAAGGAGAGAAAACCACATGGGTTTGACAGAGTCTCTTGTGAAGGTACCGGTAGATTGGAACCATTTAGAACAGTTACAGGTTTGGTGTACATGAGCAGCCTAAATGTCCATATACATATATTCGAGCAAAAAATGATGGAAATATAGAAACGAAGCAACTCAGGTTTCGAAAATCCAAACAAAATCTCCAGAGCTAATATGTGATGATCAAGGCAAGGGAACAGGTGGTCTCCAATCATGGAACTCAACTAGGTCTCTGTTAACTATGGAGCCATTGTGAAGCCAAAATGTTTCTCCTGACTGGTGAAAATGCCTCACCTTTCTTTGAAGCTCCCACATGATACCTACCATGGCGGAGCATGGTTCGGTTTCTGGGGCATATACCCATAGGCATCTCACCTGTCTCCCACGAGCTATCATGGCTTCAATCACTTCATCTGGCAATGTGAAACATTCACAGGATGATCGAATGCAGTTGTCAATGGATCAAGGACAATGAGAAGTGAAAGACAGCACCCAAGAAAAATTAACCTGGTATCGTCTCTAGGTATTCCAAGAGTTGCGTGCTAATCCGAGTAGATGGCCACTTGATGGATATCTGAGTATAGTCGATCACATTTTGGAAAGGCAGCTCAACTTGATCTGATAAGATGACAGGGACACATTCCTGTATTACAGCTTATCGAATTAGAGACTCGGCAGAAATATGTATCCACAAACCTCTGTTACGATAATATAAATGCAAGGTTAAAAAGTGCATGCCTCTTAAGATTTAATTAGATGATTCGAACCAACAATAGAAGTGGCAAGATTGTTACTATCCTCTAGTTATTTTGATATCATGAATGATTTTATGTTACATTATCACTCTAAAGCAATGATAATCATTTATCCGTATGACATATGCACACAAATTAGGTGATACATGGATAAAACAGTACCAATCTTTAGTTAAAAGATCATAATACCAGAAATAGTGTGCAGTGACAAGTATGTTGTGGAATAACAACTTGATGTCTAATTGTCTATCATGTACAAGCTGTGTTTTGTGAGCCTTAACAGTTAACAGCAACCACTACGTTGAACTTACAGAAACATCGGTATCATGAATGTGCCCTTATGCATACATGATTGTGCCTATGTGAGTGTGCAATCATCTGCACGTTTTTCTGTCTTGTAAGGACACACACACAACAAACAGAGAGAGAGAGAGAGAGAGAGAGAGAGAGAGACCACAAAGAATGACTCGTAAAAGCGAAGTGTCCATGATGACTCGCCACGTGGAGCTAAGCAAAACTTAGCATTCCTCAAGTGATTGAAGTACTCATTCCTTCCCAACTTGTTAGGTCCTGTGAGTTGCAACTCTGGAGATTCCAGCTGCAAATGAAATCAATATACTTGATGTTCAGGAAATCAAATACTATTGAGAATGAATAAAAACATCTTTAATTCAATAGGACATTTCCCATTTACTTTAGTTAAATTCTCTGTTTTGCTCTTGTCTGTCCTCTTTTGTTTGCAGATAGAAGAATGGAGTCTTCATAAAAACATAAGCACCATAAACCACAAGTTTCTATATTTCCAAAGCTCAACATACCAAATGCGTTTCTGATCTATCATAGCTCAACTTGTGCAATAATGTTTATGGCTTCTATGCAAGAGAATAATTTAGTGTATTCCAGCCTATCCTTGAGCAGAACATCTTATATCATAATATATATTGTGCATATATCCAAATATATAGGCTAGAAAACTTAAAATCCCTTCTTCCAAGAATAAGGCTTTGGTTTATGGATGATTTCCATGTATTATCAGCTTTTACGATCACATGTAGCTCACTGTGACTTGTGATTATATGTGTTAACAAGCTTGGGTTCAAATATACTATGCTACCATCGCTGTTGGGCTATCTTAATATGTCTCTCATATCTGACTTTTTGTCATTTAATATTAAATGAGTATCGGTCAACCTAATAAGTAGCATGGGATTTCAAGTTAGGAAAACAAAATTAGAGCAATCATCAATTTTATGTATGAAGATTAAATATATCATAATAATAGACTAACCTTATCAGGATATTGTTTGGCAAGCTCCAGCAATTGAAGGCGACCAACCTTACCCTGGGCACGTCCTAAAAAGTTCGCCAAGTGCTTCCTCTTTGACAATGGAATAGGTTGGACCACATTGGAGCCATAAAATTTGGTCATTCCGTCATCAACATTTCCAGGAATGATAATATCCTTCCATGTATTAAAAGCACTAATGTCACGCTTATCGGTGCGATCACCCTAAAAAAAATAGATAACCATCATTTCAACAATTACATATGCACAGTCAAGAAAATAATGAAATATGAATACTAAAATAGAGGAATGTAAAACTAAGATACATCAAAATTAGTTTTCTACAACATGCAACACAAATGACTAATATTTTTAGTAGAATCACCATAAAAGGATAGTGGGGAAACCTTGTAACCAAGCAATAATCAGAAAAGACTTCACTAGAAACATAAGCGTCTTATACTTTATATTTTTGTTCATGCACAAGTTTAAATATACTCAGGAGCATCACAATGAGCATGCAGTCCTAAAATAACAATGTAGCATGATTTCTCAAAGCTAAGGGACAATTACTAAGAATTCCAACACAAACATAAAACACTGGAATCACGCTGAGACACATAGCAACCTTAATCTGATATTGTTTGGCTCACAGCTACTGGGGTTGCTATGAGGTGATGTTGAACATTAAAGAGAAAAGAAGAAACCAAAAGAAGAGGAGGAAAAGTAAAAAAGAGAAACAAGAAGAAGAAAAGGAGAAAAGGACAAGTATAAAAAGGAAAGAAAAGCATTGAATAAGATAAAATAAAGGACATGTCTTACTTGTCATTCTGAAAATCAAACACTAACTTAGATTTTAGATGAGGAATTGCAGACTTTTTGACATACATCTCTTATAGCCTTGACGAAGGATATAGACACTAATGTAAAAAGGCTTAATTTACATATGAATTTAAAAATATCGCCAGTTTAAGATTTTTACCACCTGCATATCATCCAGTCAACTATGCTAATGTAATTACACTAAGACAATGGTTGAGAAAAAAGGAAGCACACATGTGGAGGAAAAAGCATAAATTTGTGAGGGATAGAAAAGTAAGTTGAGTATTTAACTCATTTTCTTGAATAAAAAATATGCAAAGATGTAGAAAGTTGTTATTCTATAGCCTGGTTTCATTTCCTAGCATTAGTATCTTCTCTCAAATTCTCTACCCGTTTAAGAAAAGAGATGAAATATCAATGGCAAAAGTTTAAGCAGGTTCTTCCAATCACCTTTTCATTCCACAAACAAAATAAACCCCTCTGAGTCGAACTTTTTATCTCATTTACATGAAACTGAAACTATTCTTATGATGTAGGGATTAATAAAGATACCATGATAGATCTTGGAGTGCTTACTAGTTACTAGTTATCTGGTTCAGTGGTTCCAAACCCTATTTCATCAAACATAAAAGAGAAATAAGGATGCTTAGTTCCATTTGAAAGAGCTAGTTTAATCGTGTTTGTGTACTCCTAATAGTGCTTGGTGATTAATTTAAAACAACACTAACAACATCACTGGAAGCAACAAAGTTTTTATGTTCCAAACCATTTATGTTGAATGCATCAATCTTTCTCCTTTGTTTAGGTCCCATACATTTAGTTTTTATTCTCCACCTGATGATGCCTTGAATTTGAACTAACTCACTGCTTCAGCCCTTCTTACAAACACACTAAATGGCATTCACATGTCTTATCTGAGTGTTATCTGCAATCTGCTACTTTTTGAAACCTTTACCAGACATTCCAGTCCAACCTTGTCTTAACTACTCTAGATTCGAAGCAAATGACTAACGTAAGCAATTAAATCACCTCCACAATCAAATAAAGGGTTTGTTTTCGAGGGAAGGTGCTTACTAAAAGTTTAACCACAACATTTCAGCAACAAAAATTATAAATCTGAAACATGTAGGAAGACTTGTGAATGAGGTTAAGATAATCACTACATACTACTAATAGTAGTAACAATCTTTTTGACAACTAGCATGGACAAAAGATACTAAAAAAATTATTCACCTCATCATCTTTTTTCTTCTATTTGTTTATGCATATGAAACCCACATAGAACAAGAAATAGTACCTCTGGAGTCAGAATTATTGACCTATTCAAGAATGTTGCCCAAGAGCGAAACAGGTGAGCACCAGCCCCACTGCACTTCTTGTGAAACAATTGTGATTAAGCACAACACAGTATGTTAAAATAAAGAGATGCTTAGCTGTATTTGAAATAAAAGCAGAAAACATGATACCTAGGAAAGACAAATATGTGATCGCGACCTCCTGAGTATCGAAAATATGGCATTTGACTGAGAATCTTAACATCAAACACAAATCCATGAGCAATTTCATCATAAAGAAGTCTAGGGAAAAACATAAATGTTTAGATAAACCAATGGATCTACCACCTGAGTTGAACGCAACTTGCACAAATAAACCAAAATTGCATGGACTCCAAACAAGAGCAAGTAAAAGTAAAAAGAATAAGTGATTCTGATACTGTAATTACACTCGAAATTGTAGAAAGAAAGATAGACGATAGATGATCAAAATTAATCTACCTTTACATATGTCTTGTTGATTTCTTTATCGTTCAAGCCACCCATCATTCTCACACATTTGACATATGACGGAACAAAGAAGAAATCGGCCTCCTGCTTGTTAATTGTTCGGAATCTTGACTTGAGAAGCAGTTGGTGGATCTTGACCTATATACCATCAATCAAACCAAATCAACTTCAAACTCGAACAATCAGAAGCATATAAGCATACAAGTAGGGCTTCTCCTTTTAGGAAATTGGTATCAGAGATTCCAGATCGCAACATATTATTCTGTTAGTGACAAAGAATGCGAGGAAAGATTAATTCGAATCTTGATATATGAGAAGAGGGTTAAACGGCAGACTTGCGTTCCCCACTGGCCCTTGACGCAGGCGTCCGGAGAGATCCCGCCGTCCCTCCCGCGCATCAGCTCGCGGAGGCCATCGATCTCCTGCTCCTCGTAGACGTAGATCTTGAGGTCGAGGCGGGAGCCGTAACCCCGGTCGGGCCAGAAGAGGGTGCCGGCCCGATCGAAGAGGGCCGCGGAGGAAGCCACGGAGCCCAGACCGGCATAGGGGAGGCCGCAGGAGAGGCGGTCGAAGGCGCGGGTGAGGAGAAACGTGGCGACGATGAGGGCGAGCGCGCCGATCTGGTGGACCCGTCCGCACGGCACCGGTAGTGCTCCGCCGCCGGCGCCCTGCCCGAGGTTGCGGCCGCGACTGATGCTTGCCATCGGGGCAGAGCGAGTGAACAGGGAATCGAAGTGGTTAAATGGAGCTCAACAAACCAGTCGACTCAGACGTCAACCGAAAACCGACTCGAGCTCGAGCTCAACTCCCACCGATTAGAACTCAAATGCAATTTGGTACGGACCTATATATACGAAAAAAAGAAGAAGAAGCGCAAATACAACTGAGAAAATTAAGATCCAACAAATGCTTGGTTTTAAACTAATAATAAGAACTTAATGATTTTTTCATGATCTCATTAGAGTGACATAAGAAGTAATTAATGAAAAGCTAATTAATTAACTTAATAAACCTAACAAAAAGTTCTCAAACCCTCTTGTCTTCTTCCCCCACAACTACAGAACTGCAACCTGGCAACTTCTGTATTCCATGCTGCTGCATTGCCCTCCTTATCCTCTCTGCTTCTTGCCATTTCTCCGAGGCAGCATAAATGTTCGATAGAATCACGTACTGCGCATCGCATCCGACAACCGAGTTCAAGCGACCCACATGGCGGATCACCTTATCGGCAACCTCGGTCTCCAGATGCAGCTTGCAAGCTCCGAGCAGTGCCCCCCACACCACCTCGTTCGGCGTCATCGGCATCGTGTGGATCACGTCATAAGCTTCCGCTACCCTTCCCGCTCGCCCCAACAGATCGATCAAACAGCCGTAGTGCTCTACTGCCGCGGCCAGTCCGTACTTGTCCATCTTCGCGAAGATCTCTAGCCCTTCCTTCACAAATCCCGCGTGCGTGCAAGCGGAAAGAAGAACGAGGAATGTGATCGCGTTGGGCTTCTCTTCCGACTCTTCCATCGCCGCGAAAAGCGCGAGAGCTTCTCTGCTTTGACCATGGCTTGCGAGGCCCGAAATCATGGAGTTCCAGCACGAGTCGTTCCTTTTGGTCATCCCATTGAATATGCTCCTTGCTCGCTCGACATCCCCGCACTTTGCGTACATATCAACCAGCCCATTCAGCACGATATGATTCATCTTGATCCTCCTCTCATGGATCAGCTCGTGGATTTCTCTACCATGTCGCAGAGAACCCAGCTGCCCGCAAGCTGACAACAAGCTAGCCACTGTGAACTCATCAGGTTCGAAACCATCCCTCCGCATCCGCCTGAACGCTTCCAACGCCTTCTCACAGAACCCAATCTGGGTGTAACCCGCGATCAGCGCATTCCAACTCACCAAGTTCCGCACGGGAATTTGATCGAACAGTCTCTGGGCCTCCGCAGCGTCGCCCTTCTTGAAGTACCCTGTGATCATCGATGACCACGCGAAGGCATTCCTGGACGGCATCTGGTCGAACAACGTCCTCGCTGCATCCATCTCACCGTTAATAATATAGCCATGGACCATAACAGTCCATGTCACGACCGTCCTCAGCTGGTCCCTGATCTGGTCGAACAAGCGCCTGGCGGCAACGGTATCTCCGATCCTCGCGAAACCTTCAATCAACACAGCCCAGGTCACCGGAGTCCTTCCGGGCATCCGATCGAGGAGGTCCAAAGCTGAGCCCATCTCACCAACCATGGAGTATCCGCTGATCATCGCGTTAAAGGTCACCAGATTCTTCTCAGGTATTTCCTCGAACATCCTTCTAGCGTCTGTCGTTCGATGGCTTTTACAGTACATGGAAACCAAGGAGGTCCCGACCAAGACCTCATGGTCTATCCCATACTTCACCGACTCCGCATGCAGAGATTGTCCAAGCGCGACCAAAGAGAGTGAGGTGCATGCTTTGAGGACCAACGGCAGGATAGGTTGGTGGGCTCTGTTTGGTAGATTTCGGGTGTATATGAGGAGAGCTTCCTTTGGATAGCCATGAGAGAGGTAATCTCTAACCAGCTGAGTCCACTGCAATGGATCCTGTGTTGCTTTGGATAGAAGAGAGACATGGAGTTGCCTCACGTAGAGGTGGCCCGGCGGCATTACAACCAATGTTAGGGCATTATTATGGTAACGCCACTCTTACCGTCTTCTCAAGTTTATATAGAGCAGCTGGTGCGCACATTCTCCAGTTTACCCAGGTACCCTTCTCAACTATAAATAACTGTCGTGCAAGCTTCATCCCCCGGGAAGATGGAGCAGAAGATGCTCCAAATAATCCAGAAGGTCAAAAGTTTGAGGGAGCTGAAGCAGATTCATCTCCAGATTATTGTACATTCTTTGGGAGAAAACGGTTCTATCCTTGCCAAGCTCATGGATCTCTCTTCAGCCTTCCACTCCCTAAACTATGCCATGCAGATCTTCCAGAATGCTCGAGGCCGGAACGTCGTTGTGCATAATACCATGATCAAATGCTTTGTTGAGAAAGGATGCCCGAACGAAGCCTTCTCCGCTTGCAACAAGATGAGGGCTTTGGGGATTCCACCGAACAACTTCACCTTCTCTTTCCTCCTGAAAGCCTGCAAATCCTTGGAGTCTTTGAAGTGGAGTAAAGGAGTCCATTGCGAAATTCTAAGATTTGGATTTGGGTGCTATACCTTTGTTCAGAATGCCCTCTTAGGTACTTACGCCAGATGTGCCAAGGATGTTGACTTGGCCCGTCAAGTATTTGATGATATGTCTGAAAGGGATGTGGTTTCATGGAATTCGATCATTGGGGCGTACATGGAACGTAGGGACATGGCACGGGCTATGGCGCTTTTTGAGTTGATGCCTGACAGGAATGTTGTTTCTTGGAATTCAGTTATTGCAGGTCTTTCTAGGATTGGAGACATGGCCTCGGCTCGATCGGTGTTTGACCAGATGCCAACAAGGAACACTGTTTCGTGGAATACCTTGATCTCAGGATACGTGACGAGTGGTGATGCTTCGGCTGCAAGATCGATTTTCGATCAGATGGAAGACAAAGATGTGGTTTCTTGGACGACTATGATATCGGCTTATACGAAAATTGGTGATTTAGAATATGCAAGGCAGGTCTTTGATGAAATGCCAGTGAAAAATGTGGTTTCATGGAATGCAATGATAGCAGGATACAATGAGAACTGTCGATTTAACGAGGCGCTGAGCATGTTTCAATTGATGTTGCTCGAGAGGAAAATTCCTCCAGATGAGGCCACTCTGACCAGTGTCATCTCAGCCTGTGCTCATTTGGGAAGTCTTGAGCATGGAAATTGGATCCACTCCTACATAAAGAAGAACAACATTCACCTAACAATTGCACTGGGAAATGCTCTTATTGATATGTTTGCAAAGTGTGGGGACATAAACTATTCCGAATCTGTGTTTAAACAGATGCCAAGAAAATGCATCATAACATGGACAACGATGATCTCAGGCTTGGCTTACAATGGGCAATGTAGAGATGCTTTGGCCCTTTTCGAGAGAATGAGCATGGAAGGAATGGAAGTTGATGATGTCATCTTCATTGCTGTTTTATCTGCATGCACTCACGGAGGCTTTGTTGAAGAAGGTCAGATCATATATAAACAAATGGTGGAAAAATATGGCATTCAGCCAAGAATGGAGCATTATGGATGCATGGTAGACCTCCTTGGCCGTGCAGGGAAGTTGGAAGAAGCACTTAAATTTATTCAGAACATGCCCATGGAACCCAATGCTGTTTTATGGGCGACTTTGCTCAGTTCCTGCGTTTCTCATGGGGCTCAAGAGTTGGTAGACTTTGTCAGTCAAAAAATTGTTGATTTAGAGCCACTAAGTTCTTGCTATCAGGTTCTGGTTTCGAACTCCGGTGCAGTAGAAGGAAAGTGGGACAGCGTTGTGAATGTTCGTGCAATGATGCGAAAGGAGGGAATCAAAAAAGTACCTGGTTGTAGTTCAATCCAAGTGGGTGGAGAGGTCCATGAGTTCCTGGTCAAGGATACAACGCACAAGAGGAGGAAGGAGATCTATGATGCCTTGGATGGATTAACAAAGCTAATGAGACAATTAGGCTACACGCCTTTCAGAGGCCAACTTGGCTTATTGTATGCTAATGCAGACGACTTGTAGCTGTTGACATGCCAGGGACCATCACAAGTCAGAGGAGAAAGTATCATCTGTTGGTGCATGAGAAGCTTTGTGCCGAAATTGGCCAACAATATATGTATATATATAGGCAAAACGGAGTGTCCATCAACAACATGATCGGATGCATATTCATCAGATTTCTAACACCATGGTATTAAGAAGTCTGTATGCGATCATATCTGCACTAGTTACTCATTGTTGAACAATCTGGTGTTTCCTTCTGATCTTGGTGGGCTGTATGGTGGGTTGCATACGCAGATCTGTTTAACTGTTCTGATACAAAGATCAACCATGCACCTGCTGTCAGCTGCTTATTCTGTGCTCAAGTAAAATCAAGGAGTTAATTCTTTGTAATCGGTGCCCAACCTCAAGCAGTCATTTGGATTACCTGCCACACTGGATGTTTCTAGGTACGTGTTTGGTAAATGGTAACTGAAACTTTCAGAAGAATTGTTTCTATTTATGTAATCTTACATTTATGTATAGTTTTCCACTGTTCTTTCTAAATTCTGGATCCAAAATTTCCCTCGATACCATAGAAAAAATGAAATCTATTGTAGTCCTTTCAGCTGAGAGCATTAGTCCTTTCCTTTGTAGAACTGAGGTAACAATCAACATGTGTCATGAATCTCCTACTTGTTTCATGAACCAGAGATGGTACCAAACATTAGGCCATAAATGCAGTCTCAAAATTTTGAATTTGATATATGGATGTTCACAGCTTTGCTTTTTATGAATGCAAACTGCACTGTCTTCGATAATAAAATGATCAAAGGTATCTCACTTTTCCCTTGCATTCGACTTTGCGACTTCCATTCAGATCAACAGCACAAATCAAATTTCAATCCCCTTTGTTCATCCTAAATCATTTTCTTGGATTATATTGTTGTTTTCTATGCTCCAAGAGCTGATTTAACCTCCTTTTTCCTTTTTCTTCTTCTCCACAAGGATTCTTGAGGTTCTTGAAAATATTATTAGTTCTGTCTGTTCGTGCCCAAACAGTTGCCAGTAATTTACATCAAACTGCACTTCATGTTGTAGTGGTTTTTTGTTAGCATTATTAATTCCCAAATGTTGATGTTCTAGAAAAGAAGTCTTCTGTGTAGAAAACGAGGCTCTCTTATAGAAAGAACCGATGAACAGGAGTGCACATAATTACTATTCAACTAGAACTTTGAGACTATACATGCTGGCCACAGCTCCCTTGTCAAGACAAAGCTATCAAAACAAGAGGCAAGTCTCAGAGGACTCTCAGGAGGAAAGGGTTAAAAGAACCTGCCTCGCATCCTCAGCTCCATCAAAAGCACAAGACACTGGAAGAAATAAGAATCGTACGTCCCTGCCATATATTTGATAGGCACAGGTGAAGCTCAACGAAGCCGGCTGCAGATAGAAATAATAGTATATAACTCTGTTATCTGGTTCTCGTTCCCTATTGTCATCCTCAAGGTTGAAGCCAATGGTCAGCGTCAAGCTCCTGCATCTTTCTCTAGCAGCAGCTCTCCTCTTCGGCTGCCAATCTTGTGGTAAATTGTCTTCTTCTCCCTCGGCTCGCTGTAAGATTTGTTTGCACATAGATGAGAAATTGAAAGCCTTTCTTCGATCCTTGCACACTCGACACATCGCTGTTTTTACTTGCAGCCTCATCTTGTTCGGATGATTAATGATTTGATGCTGTGTTAAGTAATCTTCGCAGATGGGAAGGTGATGATGGAATATATAGGAGCCACCGGGAAGCCGGTGAGGTTCTCCGACGTGCCGGTCGATCCCAACATCGACTTCCACTTCATTCTGAGCTTTGCCATCGACGCCGACCCCTCCGGCGCTCCTCAGAACGGCGTCTTCTCCCCCTACTGGGCCTCCACCCTCACCCCAGCAGCTGTCCGAGCCACGAGAGCCGACCACCCCAACGCCAAGTTCCTCGCGAGCCTCTCCGGTTGGAGCCTCGGCGAGAAGGTCCTCCGGTGGTACAACCCGACCGACCCCTCGTCGTGGATCTCCAACGCCTTCGCCTCTCTCAAGTCGCTCGCGGCGGAGTACCACCTCGACGGCATCGACGTCGACTACGAGGTGTTCCCGAAGAATGACACAACCTTTACCTATTGCATCGGGGAGCTGCTCACCCAGCTCAAGGAGCGGGGCGTGATCACCGTGGCCACCATCGCGCCCTACCACGACATCGCCTGGCGCTACGCCGAGTTCTTCCGGCGGTACGGCGGCGTCATCGACTACGTGAACTACCAGTTCTACACCGAGCGCGTGAGCCGGCCGAGCGAATACCAGGAGGCATTCGCGCTGCGGGCGAAGCAGTTCGACGCGACGAAGCTGCTACCCAGTTACGAGGTGAACGGATGGGGGATTCAGGGAGACGCGTTCTTCGACGCCCTGCGGCTGCTCGAGTGCAAGGGATTCGAGGTGAACGGGGTGATGGTGTTCTCGGCGGATGCTTCCGCGTCCAACGGGTACTACTACGAGAGGAAGTCTCAAGCCTTCCTGCTCCACAACAGCACGAATTGTGATGCTCGGCACTGATGTCTCCGAGTGTACGCCACCACCACGACGCAATCATGATTGCTTGGGGTCAAATCCGACTCTAATCCTTAACTCACATCTGATTCATGGGAAGCAGAGGAGAGTACCATTCGTGGTTTCGGGTCAAATCCTGGTCCTAATTCCACTCTAATCATTAGATCACATGTGATTCATGGACTCGGTACGGTTTCTAATTGGCCAATTGGAAGAGGAGGAGTGCGTCGGAAGCAAGCTCATCGTAAGTGCAATGCAATCGGGGATTCGGGTCAAATCCTGATCCGGATTTGATTCTAATCATGCATGATATTTCTGTTTTGGCCAATGGGAAGAGGAGGAGTGCGTCGGAAGCTATGTACGAGCCTCGAGACACGACTAACACCACGAGTCGAGTACCTGCCTATATAAACTTCGATAGCTCCCCTTCCCCCTTTCTTCTTCGGTACCCACAGGGTCAAGGGCGGCGCACTGATCTACGCTTCCATCGAGCTCCCCAGGCGTACGTTTGCGATCCCTAAACCTTCGATCTCGTAATTGCATCTTTGTTTCGACGATCGATCTTCGATCTGTGTTCTTTTTGGTTGAGTTGGTGTCTAGCTTGAGTTATTTGTTTGTCCGCTGCATCGGTCCGTCTCTGAGATGGTCGGCGTCTTTTGCTTCGATTATTTTGTGTTTTTCCATGCTAGAGTGCTCGTCCTCTATAGATCTGTTGACTGAGGTGAATTGTGCTGAGTAGTTCGGTCAACTGATCCGGTTGATTGAAGTCCACGGATGTTATATGTACTTGTTCCGATCATTGGTGGCGTACATCTGTATGCATATGTGCAGTTTATGATCCTTGTCGATGTTTTTACGAGTCCGATCGGACTATAGAAATTCGGGTGTAGATCTACTCTATGTGCGTACCTCATATTGTGAGATTTTGTTTCTCTGGTTTTGGTTTCATCACCTGATGATGCTGATGATGATGCCGTCGTATTTATTTTAGCCTCCAGTTGTTTGAGTTATTGCCTTTTCCTCTTTGTCACTTGATGCTTATTTAGTAAACAATCTGGTTTGTAACATGTAATTGCTGCTTACAGGGTTCTGCTTGCATATCAAATGTCTTTTGACATCAGAAAGGACTATCCCAGCTTTATTTGGTGCGACTTTTGGTTCATATGCCGTAGTCTGTTGTGGTGTTCTCGTAGAGCATTATTTCGGCACTGGACTTGATAAATATTCAGATATTTTGACTCGGAACTGAACTTGATCCAAAGGTTTCCATTTCCGAGTTCACAGGGGTTTTCGCTGCTGAGGATACTTTTGATAAGCACAGATATAGTGTTATTGCTGTTTGGCTAGATCAAATTTTAAGTCTCATTATAGTATTGTAGACAAGAGGTCGTGATGGCTAAAACCAACGTCCCACCAGGCTTCCGTTTTCACCCCACTGATGTTGAGCTTGTTTGGTACTACTTAAAGAGGAAAGTAATGGGAAAGCCTTTCCGGGCTGAGGCTATTTCTGAAGTTGATCTATATAAATTCGTCCCTTGGGAACTTCCAGGTAAACTTCAAATTAGCTAGAATTTTGCCAATGTATAAAATAGTAGTACTACACGGATGAAGTAGTATATTATGGACTGTTTCTTGGCAAGTGCAATGATCACGAGGGAGCTACTCTCCAACATAGATAACTATTCCATGAAGTTCTTTTTTGTTTAAACCTTTTCTCTGTCTTTGGTAGGCATTGAATCTTAGACCTTTCTGCCTTGTGCACAGAAAAATCGCTGTTGCGCACAAGGGATCTCGAGTGGTACTTCTTTTGCCCTCGTGACAAAAAATATAGGAATGGCTCTCGATCAAATCGAGCAACTGATGGTGGTTATTGGAAGGCTACTGGAAGAGACAGATATGTGATTCACAACTCTTGTACGGTTGGTATGAAAAGGACTCTAGTTTTCCATGAGGGGAAACCACCAAAGGGGAAAAGAACTAACTGGGTGATGTATGAGTACCGGCTTGAGAGCAGAGAATTGGCTGATGCTGGATCCCTGCAGGTTAGGCTTGCTTCTGATACTTATTTAAAGGGGTCATGTATGATCTTTGTTGCTGCGTTTCTTAAATGTCCTTGGGGGATAATATTTTATGCAAACAGTGTCTTTATTGTATTGCTTGCTTTGTTGTATTTTAACATGCTTTCTTGCTCCTGTTAATCACCTGGGCACCTATTCTATTGGCTTGGCACCGATAGGTCGTAGGGCAGGAGCTGTCCACTGGAACTGCTTGGCATGTCATGAGTCTGCATTCCATAAAAGAATTTTTAAAGTAGCCTTGTCAAAACTGAAAGTATGTTGAAGGAGCCACTATCAACAGTATGCAGTGCAATTGGAAATCACCTTGGCTACACTAATTTATGGGGATGTTCTTTGTTTCTTACGATCCCTTGTTCCGATATCAATGCAACGATGCTGTGAAATTTTCTGTCATTGTCATTCAATTTTGTTGTACTTGATTATTTTACAATTTACTCTAGTAATTTTCTTGTTATACAATACAGGACACTTATGTACTCTGCAAAATATTCCAAAAAAGTGGGCCAGGTCCTAGAATTGGGGAGCAATATGGTGCGCCATTTAACGAAGAGGACTGGGAGGATGACATAGCAACTGGGAGTTCCTTTCCCCTTCCTTGTGTATCTTCTTGCTTTAGTTTAGAACCATTGGATAACCATGCTATACAGGTGGATCCTATTAACGAAGAGGACTGGGAGGATGACATAGCTACTGGGAGTTCCTTTCCTCTTCCTTGTGTATCTTCTTGCTTGAGTTTAGAACCACTGGATAACCATGCTATACAGGCGGATCCTGTTAGCAACCAACCTATAGCTTCCAGTGCTGTTGAGGCACTTTCCGATCATTATCTTCTTGATGCTGATGGAATATTGCTGGAGGAGTTGGCAGAGTTCCTTGATAGCTCTCCACTCGTAGAGAATGCTAATGGCAAGGTACTTCACGTCTCTTCTGAACTTTTGATGCAAATGCATGATTAGTTATGTTGTATGTGATGGCAAGGTCTTTGGTGGCAGATGCCTGATTTAATCATTCGTAACATGAATGTCAATGGAGCTGCGGCAATGGACCCTGACGGAGCTTATAATGAATTAGAGGATCTCTCTGCTCAGGAATTGATTTCTGGCAACATCGATCACGTTGAGAACATTCTCAGTGAAATTGCCTTGCGTCCTACGCTACAAGAACTTGACAGTGAAGAGTATGTTGAGCTGAATGATCTTTTTTTAATTGGGGATGGAGATGCCTATGGGTCTGTCACACCAAGTAATCCATTTGCCCAAAACCCATCTGGTCATTGGACCAATTTGGAGGATCTGAATCACATCCTTGATCCAATCCCCTACTTTGATAATGATGTAGGACCTGATATAACAAGCCAACTATGGTCACCGGGCATGCAGGTATATTTGTAGTTTCTATTTTCTGTTGCTTTCTCTTTTGCTGATGCAATTGTTTTTCTATAATTATGTTTTTAGCTTTATTTTAGTAGTTGTAATTAAAGTTTTTCTGTTCTGAATTTATCGATCAGATTGGAGATGTTGGGGAATTTGTGCCCCCACCTGAATGATCCTCTTTCTGAGTATTTTATTTATCATCACTTGCAAGAACTGTCTCCAGCCTTTTTTTTTATCTATTGGTTTCGAGCATCAAAAGTCATGTGTTTGTTATAGCTATGGGCCAATATTTGATGAGAAGGATTGTTTTGGTTCTTCGGCAAAAAAATAAACTTATTTCTGGATTCCCGTGGAAGTTGAAACACGGCAAAGGTGGGGTGCAATTTATTTCGTGGAATCTATTTCGGTTTGTGTTCACCAGGGTCTCATATTGACCAGGCAAGGGTTCCAAAAGTGGGTCACTCAGCTTCTCGTGGCTATAGACAACAGAGCTGCCTCTATTCTCTTTCGGTTTCGCATGTTGTATTACCTCTTTGCACCAAAAAGTGACATTGGAACATCACGGGGGACACGATTGTCTGCCCACAGCAGCATTTGTTGTCTCAACAAAGCGAACTCTGTTTCAGTTTCAGCATGGATGTTAATGGGGAGTTGTTTGCTACATCTAATTTATGTCCCTATTCGATGTTTGATGATGCAACCCTTAGCAAGGGAGGGGAACAATACTTATAGTGCTACGTGATAATAAAAGACGTCTATTGGAGAACATTCAAGTCGACACTTTTGTCTTCTTGGTGATATGATATCTGAATTGAAACCGACATCTTTGGTTGGGTGAATTTATCTGATGTTCCACTGCCAGTCGAACCGTCTCGCTTTGTTCAGCAAACAGCGACTCGGTATGCAGCTCAGCGAAACCTTTGCATTCAGAATTAGCTCAGCATCACGGCGCTTCAAGTTATTAACTCAGGTTAATTATATATTAGCAAATGTAGTTAGTTATCTTTATTAAACGTTTTAGTTTTTTATATTTAAAAAAATTATATTTAATTTTTTTATACTTTTAAAATTAAAAGTATATTTATTTATATATTCTAATGATATGAATTTTATCGACGAAAACAAAAGATAGAAAAATAAATTTATTGTTCCATAACGAATAATGTCCATGGTGGTGGACGATAGTATCGTTGACATCGACATCAACACGATTGCTTGGCTGTCTTGATAAGGTAAGCTCTCATTGTGATACCACCCACCTTCACGAGGAGTGTGATGTCACCCTCATTATCGCTCGGCTCATGTCACTCAACATCTACGTTGACGCAGATGGTGGTAGTCGTTGTGGCATCTATGTTGAAGATGATGGTCACTTCGTCATTAACCCGTTGAGCAAATTCAAGTCTCAGCCCAAAGCTAAAATCGTTAGAGCTCTTACCTCTCCCCTCCTAGCTATGTCAATTTCGGCATCACGTCTCACCAATCAGCCCTTTCGTCATTTTACATCAATATAAAGATCAAGCGATGCTTCGTTGCATCTACATCAATGTTGATGCAAATCCGGAACTATTTTGCTCCTCGACAATTACATCGATACCAGAGCAAATACAAAGCGATGAAAAAGTTATTCAACGAGAGTGACATTATCATTATGATAATTAGATATAGATATTTCAATTTTATAATCATAAGGATGCTAATATAGTTTTTAAAAATATATAAACTGAAATGAAATAAATAACTCACACAAGGCATATAGGTAATATGTAGCTCCTACACACACACGGCCAATACGTGCGGCACCCGTGACAGTTCCGTGAGATCTTGCATTTATTTTTTTGGGAAGAGAAAGGGGCATGGACGCCGTCATAGTTCTGTGAATGACTCCTCCATCCACCGGTCAAAAAAAGACGGTGGAAAGATACAATCTGTGATGCTGTGCCTTTGACCATTTCCAGGGGCCTACCCCGATCCCCTGATTCACGCTGAAACAAAAAGTCTAACTAAAACAAATGCATCCTTATCGTCACTTCTTCTGCCGGCTGGCAGTATCTTCTCAATACCTTATTGATATCGTCTCTATCAATAAAAAGAACTCCCAAGTACGTGGAATAAATCTATTTATTTAACTAAAAAATTGAATCCTCCCTGCCATGATGTATCAGCAAAACATTGCCTAATCAAATAATGCCTACCTACGATGGAGAAAGATCTTACACAAGCACGACAAGACTTGTTCTTAGCTGTAGAATACAATGAACACAACAACAGCAAAGTTACAAAAAGATATATTAGCCATCAGAAACTCTCATCACATTTGTACACAAAGACTCTTATGAACCCTAAAACAATTTAATTTTGAAAATATCTCATAGTTAGTAAAGCACCTTTTTTTTTTAGCTTAACCATGCTGATTGCTTAAGGACATTGACTTAAATCTCTAATTTGCCCAGAATCTATATCATCCATATTATCAGAGAACTCCCACGACCATAACAACAACTTCTATGCCTCACGGAATAAGGTGACAATTAAACTACTAAAACTCGAACATATGAAAATGAAATTTTCCATCAAACGCTCAATGACTGAAATTAAGGATATTATTTGCACCATATTTCCTTTTTTTTTAAAGTTATTAACATTAGAATTAGTAAAGATATGCAGAAATTTAATTTAGATCACTAAATCAAACTGAAAATTTCATACTTAACATGACAATTGAGGTAGCATGAAGTTGAATTATCTTGTAAACAACAAAAGATATTATATAATAGGTAGAACATGTGAACTTAACACATACATCCTTCAGTGACCTACATTAGATCAGAAAAGAACAGTTCTGAAAGTACAACTCCTATCCTTTCTCAAAGACTTGTGTCATTTCTTAAAGTTGCTTGGAACTGTAAAAAATAAGACAAACGAGTACGCACAAACATTCCTTGTGCTATTAGACTGTCATTGTAATTTTTGCTGTTTATTCATGAATATGCCCATCATCCTACACAAAACAAAAGATAACCTCGTGTTGTTAAAATTTATATCGTGACCGAGGTGCTAGCATGACTTGATCCTTTCGTGTGCATAAGGTAATCTATGTAAGCAAGTGTTGGGTTCGGAGCTTGGGTGAGTTAACTTGGAGTGTCAGGGGCTGCCCCTCAAGTCCCTCCTCGGGGTTCGGTATCTTGGGTTGCCCGACCTCAAATCCCTCCTCGGTCAACCTGCACAATGACCTCCTCGAGATGCGAACTCCCTATATGTTACCTCTGACGATCAAGTTAGTACCCCAACTGACAAGGTTCTCGATGCGTAAATGACTAATTTCGAGTTTTAGAAAGAGTCATCCTTTCATGTTCCCAAGAGAGGCTTTATACCTATCGGCCAGTGATCATCCGTACTTCCACCCTTACTACCGTCAACGTCCTAGAGCGAGGTGGATGTACGACGGTGCCAAGTACTAATGCGTTGTACACCAGGTCGACTATAAGTGGTAGCGTGCACGACATCCTCCATTTATGGGCTCTCCAACTCGGTTGTTGGAGTAGCACCTTGGTCAACATTATACCACCTCGGTCGATCACTCTGCTAGCTCGGTTTGTCGTGTCATCAGGTCGACCGGTGATGTGTCTCCTATTGCTCTCATGCCCTGGTGAGCTGGATGGGGGGCTACCCATGATTAGCCTTATCACCTCCCATATAAGCCAAAGGAAGATTACCTATATATATTTTAAAGGGTTGCATTTCTGAACAGAAACAAAATGACCATCTCAAACTAGCATAGCAAAGAGCATGCTGGTAGCAAAGAGCATGCACGGTGTCAAAAGGCAACCTCAAACCCTTTGAATACTCAAGAAATCCTTTTAAGATATCCGAGCAAACCATGGGTAAATGCAAAACCACATCCAAATCCTGATTTCTGCATCAAAAATTAAGAAAAACTTAATACAAGAAGTATTAATGCAACACAAAAAAAAAAAAAAATCAAACGTCAAAACTCAAATCTGAAAATGGTTTTGGGAAGGCAAAAAAGAAATGGGATTCAATAAAAGAATCGTTGTCGCTTCTACAAGTCATTTAGCAACTCTCCTAACGCCAAGGATCCAACCCGACCAACACAGGGCAGATTCCTAAAAGCCTTGGATGTGAAATTAGTCAAGCCCGATGTCCACACAACATGAAGCTGTCTTCCCAAGAAGAGTTCGACAAATAGGCTTACGATGATGAGTGTGGAATCATATCCCGAGTAAACCTGAAGGCAGTTCTTGATTCTTGGGTTGGATCAACTCGGTAAAACCCTATGCACAGGGGGATCAGGTACCAAACGGCAACCGCTTCGGGTCGCTCTCTTTTCCCAAGAAAATGATCGAATTGAACGACTAGGTTTACGATCCCCGCGAACCAGAATGCCGGATGGATCTCAATGCGAATCCGGAATCTTGAGTTGGGAAAAAGACTATCTAAACCCTAGATGGACAGTGCATTTGGATCCCGAAGAAGAAGAAGAAGAAGAAGAAGAAGCTAGGATTCAGCAATTAGAAGAGATGATGACGGGTGAAGAAGGTTGCTTACACTCCTGATCAACGATGCCCGAGCTTCCTGAGGCGGATGATCGCCATCGGACCAAATGTGCTACACCAAAGCCATTCGAGCATCTTCCTTCGTCGCCGCCTCTACATTTATATCCTCCTCCCGAATCCCGCCCAGGCTCTCGTTAGTTTGAATTCGAGAGTGAAGTGGAGTAATAGGCTTTGAGAACCGTGAAAGGATCTCATCAGCGCTTTAGGATATGTGTGTAGCCCAAACGAAGCCGAGTTGGGCTGCATGTCACAATTGGGCCGGTGCGACAATTAATTGTTTCCTGTATTTATTTCTCAATAATGTAAAATTTAAAAAAATAGCAAAATCATATTATTTATCAAAGTCCATACGTAGATAACATCAAATTAAAGTTCAAAAATTCAAGTCCCTATCGATTTTAAATAATATTATTTACTAAACCTAATGTATCAGCTTTGTGAATCATAAACTACTTGTACTAGATTATTTACTAAAACAAAGAGTCATTTGTGGCGTCCTCGTTGGAGTATCTCTCATCAAGGAACAAATTAGACAACGTGAAGACAAATCTCTGCTTGCAGTGGTCAAGATCGAGGCAGAGGCTTCATCGACTGCAGGAGAACTCGTGATTCCATTTCACAAGAAGTATGCACAGAGATCACAAGACTTGTTTTTTTATTACAGGTATAAGCAGCTTCAACAGTGCTCTGGCCTTCGTCTTGGCCTGGGCGCTGCTCTGGCTCTGCAGCAGCAGCAGCAGCTTCGTCAAAACCCCGGCGTCGATGGCTTCTCTCCGCACCCCAGCGGAGTCGCAGCACACTAGCAGCAGCGACCCGACGGCGTGCTCGCTGCCTCCTTGGTCGGAGGGAATTCGGAACACCATCTTCACCAGGGTCTCGATTGCGCCTGGGTTCCTGTTCATCTTCCTTTTGCCGATCTCGAGGCCCAGAAGAAGCTCCAGTGTGGCCAACGCGCGCGCGGCGCTTCGGTTCCTCGACCTCGGAGCACATCCCGTGTCCGAGAGGTAAGCGATGAGGCCGTCCACAGCGCCTTCTCTGATCGCAGTTGCCCTGTTGGCTTCCGATGAGCATAGGCCGCAGACTGCTCTCACGGCGGCTTCGGAAGCCTGGGCTTCCGATTTGTGCTGCAGAAGCGAGACCAGGACCTGCAGAACCCGCTGCCGCCGTCCTAACATGAGGCACAGCTCCTGCGTCGCGGAACACGTCGCGATCGTCTCCAACAAGTAGCACAAGGCGGTCTTGATCTTAACATTGCTTTGGTCCAAGAGGAACACTAGCTGAGTCAAGCTGCTCTCCTTCCTCAGCATATTTAGCGACTCCAAATCCGCCGAAGGCAACAGATTCAGAACGCCGTCAAGAGCTAGCTCGGTGACCTCGGCATTGTGAGCGACCGGAGCTTGGAACAGCAAATGGAGCAGCAACTGGAAGAAGCCTGCCTGAACCAGGCTGGCCTGCCTTATGCTCGACTCCGACGACAGTACCTTGATTATTCTGAGCGTCTCGAGCTTCGTCGTCAGGGTAGAGGTCGGCAATCGGAGGTTTCGTTTGAGCTCAGACAGCGAGATATCCATGCTGTTGATTGGTTCCATCAACACTGAGCCGTCACCACGGATAGAGGTAGTGAGCAACCACTGTCCGATCAAATGCCGGAGGGTGTGGTTGGGGACGAGCGACTTGTCGTGAAGCCTCTGCATCGTCACCGGGCATGTTGAATTCCCGTAGCCGAGCCATTTCTCGATGTTAGCTCGGTCGTATGTCTGACCCGTGCTGAGAGTGACCGGATCAGCAAACAACTCTAGGCTAATCGGACACCTGAACAGTTCAGGGATGCTCATCCTGGTACTCCTGTAGTAATCACAGCATCAGCAAGTGCATGTTTCTGCAATTAGAATGTTCTTACTTGGGACAGAGATGAAGTCTCATGCACCACTGTTCTATAAGGCTGAGACAGAAAATGAACAAGGAAAGCAAAAGATGAGGTTGATATCAAGATCAAGTACCGAGAGGACTTACACTCTGGTGGAGGGAGCAGCTCTGATAGGATAAAAGCTGTCAAGTTGTTTCTGAATCAGATCCCAGGTTGCACTCTTAACTCAGCAAGGATGCCTCGGTAGGACACAGAGCTTGGAAGGGAAGCTAATTCCTGATAGCACTGTGCAGCAGCTTGAACAGGGTTTGGATGAGGGATGCAAAGAAGACTCCCACAGAAACAAATAAGAGGAGATGAGAGTTTTGTCTTGGTGGGGAAGAATCAGATAGCAACTACAGATGCAACAAAGACTGGGGGTGGCAATTGCTTGTCATTATCCTGCGCAGTGTAATCAATTGAGGTGTTGGATAATATAATTGGACGATCAATCTGAATTAGCCCAGTCAAAGTTGGACTAATTCAAAGAGGTTTTGGACTTGTCTGCTCCTTTGAGAAGAATCACAGTAGTAGGCACAGTGTTCTTGAGACTGACAACATGTGTGTGGAACACCATACAATGGACCGACAAATATATAATTACTTTGGCACAGCTACCATGGCATAAACTTGAGAGCTGTCAAAGAAAAATACTATCTGAATAAGTGAAAAGAATATGATGATGATGTGGTAATTAATTAAGTTTGCACAATGGACAAACCTTTGTGTTGGATGCTGAATGTTGTAGCCAGAAAATGGTGAGACCTATTGAATGATTGTTCTGCAAGGTCTTAATGCGCCTAATAGGTCAATATAATATCAGACCAATTAAGCCTTGCCCCATGGAAAAGGTTAGCCAGAAGGATTCTTTGGGATCTCATTGTTGGATTGGATATGATTGTGAGGAGCAGGAAATGACAGTCATTGGTGCTGCAACTGAGTCTAATTTCATGGATTCTGCTGGCTCTCAAGTTGTACTCTGGCATGATCTGATCACAAGATTTTGTGAGTGTTCTTCAGATTGTAGTAAAATCATATGGGATAGGTAAGTTGATATTGGCCCTGTCATGATAGGTTCATGATGAATCCACTGCAACTGCTAGCCCATCCAAAAGCATGAAGTGGTGGGTTTGAGGAGAGTTATCATCATTATGCTCCTCCATATGGCAGACAAGACTGTGCCCAAAAGTATTTTGATAACCATGAATCTCTCATCCCACCAATCATGCAACTTATTATTGGAATTCCTTCAACCTTGTGCTGATGAGGAAAGGAACTGTGTGAGGACTACAGCTGTGGAATTAGGATAAAGCAGGATAGAAACAACTTGCAAAGTGTTCTCCCTTCCCAGGCCACCCATTTCTCACACGGAAGAGGACAATGGCTAAGAGATGACAGAATGGTTGGCCCTCGTCAAAGCGATGTGTACAGCAGGCTTTTGCTTTCAGTCGTGCAGATCTTTCTTTGATGTCCATCTTTGGTCACTCGCAGTGGACACTGGAATATGAATGTGAGATTTACTACAAAGACTAGCAATCATACATTAGCACCCAAAAGTGTAGTTATCAGAGATACCTGCAAGTGTAGCCTGTCCCTCAATCATAATAATATGAGTTTGACCATGCTGATGGGGAAAACAGGATAAGAGCACCACGGGAGCTACATTACCATGAACATGACAGTCCTCGAGTGATCCATGTTACTCTACATATTTCTGGTTATAGCATTCTTTGGGGTCTGGTTCTGTTCATTTGATGATACTCGTAGTTCAAAGTGATTGGCTAGATGATCCTTCAGACAGAAGCAACATTCAACAGCCTTCTTTGCAGGAGCAAAACAAGCATGTAGACTTTGCAGTTCAAGCACCAACAAGGGTTTCTTGTAAGCCAAATCCAAAGCTTCTTACACCCTGAAATTGATAGATTGTCAACTCAGTGTCAAGAGCTTCCCGGCTACTTGTGCCCTTTTTGATATTTGCATAATACAATAAGAAAACCAAGATTCCTCAAATTCATTCATGCACAAAGATCAATCCAGATATGTAAGATAAAGCCCAGTTTATGAAAATGAATAGCATGTGAAATAAATTTCTTCTCTTCTTGATATCAATGAATTGTCAATTTGTTGAAACCCTTATGGCACACTGGTTCTCCGCTACAAAGTCATCCTCCATTAGTTTAGAAGGAAAAGAAAACACTGCAAAAAAAGTGTTTAGCTTCCTCTGAAACCACACCGTCACGGTGTCCATCTGATTATAACTCAATCTCCACCAATCAATCTGGCAATATGAGTTTACTACATTCACCAAAAAGCCTCTGCAGCATGGAACTTTCAGCTTCTTCTGGTCTTCTTGATAAGGAGCACCTCAAATTGCCAATCAGTATGGGTCTCCATTAGAAAACTGATCAGCCACAAAAAGGTTTGACTTTCACTGAAACAGCTGCTTTGACTGCAACGAGTGACCTTTCAGAATAAGCCTTGGAACAATGACCAAAGAATTGACCCTTATTCTTCTCGAGTATGGCCAATTCGTTTCCTTCCCTCCATTGCAATCACGAGCTCCTGTATTGTGCAGGAAGTGCTCTGTCTCATCTTATCTGCAAGCACCCCAATTTGTACTCTCAATCCGACCTCAAACAATTTCTCCCTTAGCATCTCACAAGTCTTAAGATATGGAGGAATCCCCTCATCAACCATCGTCTCAAAGTACCGGCATGCTTCCTTGACCTTCCCCTTCTTCTTACACAATCCATGGATCATTACCGCATATGATGAGGCTGCAGGGTAAAAGCCTCTCCTCTGCATCCCATCCCAAACTTCCATTGCTCGGTCTATTCTTCCAACACCAATTAACATCTTCAACAACATATTATACGTGTGTCGGTCAGGTGAGCAGGAATCCTTGTCCATCCTTGCTAGCAGTCTTAGTGACTTATTGACCTCATGCAACCTACAATGAATTGCCAGTATCGAGTTATAGCTCCAAGCATCAGGTTTCGCACCTCGCTCGATCATTTCATCTAGCAACTCATAAGCTTCGTCCACCATCTCCTTTCCACAGAGCAGCCGAATGATGCAGTTGTAGGTGAAAACATTCGGCACAAGGTTATGCCTTCGAATTCTGTCGAGCACCCCTATGGCGGCATGCACATCATTGGCCTTGCATGCAGCTCGGACGAACGCAGCATAGGTGCCCGCATCTGGCTTGAGCCTGTGAGTCTTTTGCATCTCCTGCAACCGGACGTGCGCCTCATCGAGCTCACCTCCTCGGCAGAGTGCTAAGATCAAGGAGTTGTAAGCGGCCACATCCACCAAGCATCTTCTCTGAAGCATTTCGTCGAACAGCCTAAGGGCTTCTTTCGGACCCCCACCGTCGCCCCAGCCACTGATCAAAATGCTATATGTCTTGTGATTCACGTTAAAGCGGGACTTTGACTGATCGAAGAATGACTGAGCGGACGCAACGAGGCCGTTTCGACAGAGCGAGGAGAGGAGATGGTGGAAGTCCTCGAGGCCCGGCTGGATGCCGAAGTCGGGCATCCTTCTGAAAGCACGGACGGCGTCGTCGGGGAGGCGGGCGCGCCCGTAAAAGCGGAAGAGGAGCCAGAATGTCTCGGGTCGGGCGATGTAGCTGCCACGACCAGCGTCGCGGAGCTCGGAAAGCAGGGACCAGAGGAGGGGGAACTGGCGGGCGGCGCCGAGGGCATGAACGAGAGCGAGGTGGGCGGCGGGGGAGTGGCGGAAGCCAGGGATAGCGGCGGACCAGAGGAAGAAGCGGTGTGCGGGGGAAGGGAGGTGGCGGCAGCGTATAAGAACCCCCTCGGCGGCGCCTGGAGTGAGGGCGGGGGCGAAGGGGCGGAGCGCTGCGGCGAGGTCGTGGTGGGGCGCGCGGTGGTCGCTGAGGATGCGGCAGATGTCGTCGACGAGGGCGGCGGAGGTGGAGAAGGCGGACCGGCAGCAGCTCAGGTGGAGGACGGCGCGGCATTTAGTTCGCGAAGCGATTCCTCCGACGGCCATGGAAGGTTTGGGCAACTCGATAGGCTTTAAATCCTTGGTGGATTCGTTTCCACCAACGTTTGGGTGTCGGGCTAAACCCGGACCCGTTAACCCAAACCGCTACAGTTGACCAGGTTCATAGCTTCGCTCCCAAGACAAACCCGGTCCCACATCCCAGCCAATAGTAATCTACCACCGAAACCTACCGCAGAACGATAAAGCCTACACCAAACGACGAGCTTGCAAGACGATGAAACCCTTCTCCCTCTCTCTGTCTCTCTCTCTCTCTCGGGATCGAGATGTCGCTCAGAGCCAAATCCAAAAGATCCAAGGAACAACCGGCAGAAAGCAAGGCTCCAAGGCATGAGGAAGAGGCAGCGCCACCTCCACCACCCGCTTCCTCGTCTCAACAAGCCATATCGCAGGCGCTGGCGAGCACAGCTCACCTGGCCAACCTCCTCCCAACCGGCACCCTCCTCGCCTTCCAGCTCCTCACCCCGGTGTTCACCAACAACGGCTCCTGCGACACGGCCACCCGGATGATGACGCAGGCGCTCCTCCTCCTCCTGGCCGCCTCTTGCTTTCTCGCCTGCTTCACCGACAGCTTCCGGAGCGCGTCAGACGGCCGGGTCTACTACGGCTTGGCCACCCGACGCGGCATGTGGCTGTTCAACTACGACTACGTCGCCTCCCCCTCCGCGGCCCTTCCCGACCTGTCCAGGTACAGGGTGCGGGCGGTGGACTGGGTGCACGCGGTGCTGTCGGTGCTGGTGTTCGCGTCGGTGGCTCTCCGGGACCGGAACGCGGTGAGCTGCCTCTACCCGCGTCCGAGCCGGGAGACGGAGGAGGCGCTGAGCGTCCTGCCGCTGGGAGTGGGAGTCATCTGCAGCCTGTTGTTTGTGGTCTTCCCCACTCGACGGCATGGAATCGGATACCCCGTCACCGACGGGAGGTGATGGATCTCGGATCGGTGTAATTGCCTGTTCTTTGATCTTTGATATGGTGTTTCGAGGACGAATCCGTTTCTCTCAGACGATTGGAGTTGAATTGTCGTATCAAACGTGGATAGGTTGGGAGTATGCATTGGAAATGACGAGTGCATAACTCATCTGTTGGTTCTTTGAAGTGCCAACCACCACATGATTCCATGCAAAGAAATGCCACATGATGGACTATTATTAGATCAATAATTGCGGATATCGACGATGACATATTGAACATTTCATGCAAGCTCGAATAAAACGACCAATTTTTTTATTTTTCTCAAAAAATATTTCAATTTTTTAGAATTCCCTAATATGTGATATATCCTCAGTCACCTTTTTTTTTTCGTCTTTTCTTTTCTATAGATTGTTTATATAGTATTTTTGTGTTACGTTATTATATTTTTTATTTTATTGAAAACACTATAACATGATGTAAAAACATTATAACTAGACTGATTTATTGATTTACAGGAAAATGAAGAAAAAAATTCAATATATTAGATTTAAAAAAATTAAAAATTTTAAAAATGAATGACACTTTTCAAAAAAAAAAATCTTTTTCTAATAATTCATCTTTACTCAATTCACAAATTTTAGTGGTCGTGATGGTTTCTTATTGACTTGATTTAGATCATCTGATTTTTTTATTGGTTTTTAATGGGAATAAGAATGGAAATGTCATATGTAGAGTTAGAAGTATGTATGGAGGTGTCTCTCTCATCCAACAAGTAGCCACTCGTAGTAAAATTACAACTTGATGACTTCCTACTTACACGCAATTGCAATAAAAAAGGAATTAAATTGATTAAGAAAGAGAGTTGCATCTATCTACTTCGGAGACTTAGAATTTGAAGGAGGAAAACTTGGAATTTTCTTGCTAGTTCTCACTTTCCATCTTCGTTTTTTGCTTCTCTTTGTACGTTAATTATGTTTGTCTTCTCATTTGGATGGAAGAAAAGAAGAAAATGTGGGCACCTGCATTTTATTCTCAGTTGATATTAGAATAAAGATATGATCTACATCGTATAGGTGTACCAAATACCAAATGAGTATTATATTAATATCACATGGTAACACATCAACATTACATGGTTGCCACCTAAATATCATGTAGCTATTGATGCGTGACCAATATGTGATCAATATATAATCTACTATAAAAGGGCTCCCCGAGTATGCTCCTAAATATTTTGTTATTCTTTAAGTTATTAGTCAAATCTTTCAAACCTAAAATTAGGATTCAATCTCATTGGAGTTGATAAGATTTGATATCCTCGAAATCAGATAAGTTCGATACTCTCAAGATCAAACGAATGTCATGTTGATCAAAATTGATCCGTAACGAATGTGAAAGGATTAAGTCCAAATCTATATCCAAAAATCAAATTCTACACTAATAAATTTGTTATATTTTTTATTTAAAATATAATTAGTTTTCACATACATCAAAAAAAATTATTATATAATTATTAAATCGAAGACTAATTTCTTAGTCAGTTTTGTCATGATATTTACATTTAATTTTATATGGATAGAAAAATGGTCTATATATATATATATATATATATATATATATATATATATATATATATATATATATATAATAAACAGATGGACACAATCATTACATGAAAATTTCTTTAGCCGATTTAACCAAGATAATGATGTACATATATCCTGACATGTTAGGATTTAGCCATGTAATATTAAAACATAAAGATATTGAATCTTTTCCAAACAACTTATGTTTTTGAGATACACAGTCCAAGTAAATTTCTTTTTATGATATCCGAACATGTCATGAGTCTAGATTTCATATTCTTCCCTCTTTATCTTATTAGCTTTTAATTAAAGATATTTATACAATAAGAGGAGATGTTAATACCTAAACATATATTAGTATATTTTTCAACTGCTAAACATATATTCAAAATTTTAATCAAAAGATTTGATCTTCTTGTGTTATTCCAAACCTTTTATCATCTTCACTCAGCTTTTGGCATGATGATATGCTCCACAGACAACTTCCACTTTGGTTGCAGGTGCATTGATGAGCAATGATTAGCATTTCCATTCCAGTTTCTTTTGAATGTTGATCAAGCTTTAAATTTCTCTCTTGCCAAACCATCTCAATGTGGTGAACATGTGAAAACACCTTTTATCTCCATCTCTCTCTCTGTCTAAGAGCAATGCAAGGAATACCTCAAAGGATATGTTCTACTGTAGAAAATGTGTCTTAAAAAATGAGGATTCACAGTCATACAAAACTGATAGAAATTTCATACTGAGTTATCTGCAATTGATATATCAGATACTGTCTCCAAGCTGTCTCTCTTTTGATGAGCTACTCTCTTCTTTCATCTCCCTGATCATATTCCCAGCAGTAACATGTTCCCAGGTTATCATTCTCACAACAGTATTCATGCCCAAACCAATAAGAACAAACACTTCACAGATTTTTCAGATAAAGAAAGGTAGAATTTTCAAGCAACTCTTTCTCCTCATACCTAAATGTTCATCATCTCTTTGACCCATTGTGTGCTCAAAACATGAGCAATGTGCACTCACAGAAACCAAATTGAGATACACACACACACAGTGCTTCAATCCTTGCAACAAGCCACAAAACCAGGTTACAATTTAGGATCCCCATGACAAGCATTTCAGCAGATGCTTCTGCAGCTTTTTAAGAGCAGGACTCCATGTGCTGTCATTGATGATAGACTTGTTTAATTCTCTGAGGACCTAATGCATCAAGCCTCCACTACCTACTCACCTTGATGAAGACATGACTTTGTCTCACCTCCCAGAAAAATAATAGTAATAATAATACTTGAAGCTTACACATGGATAACATTTTAGCTGAGGCTCTCACTGTTGTCTCATTTTGCCACACACATTTATCTACAAGCTAAAAGCTCTCTACCATCACCATGAATCCCTTTTTGTCATGTGCAGTCAACATTTGAGTGGGTACTGTTAGCTATTGATGGATGGTTGGGACTTAGCAGTCTTTGCAAGCAAACCCAAGGAAGACTGATTCATGTTCATATTCAAAGAATTCCACCTTCCTCAGTTATATATTTTTTATTCTTCTCAATATTTTTCATATTGTGTAAGTTAATGTAGCTAATGAAGAACCCAAATATTGATAGCAAGTCCTGCAATCTAATAATACTGACATGCCATCATCATGAATTATTTATTTTTAATATAAATTTTAACTTTAATAATAAAATCTTACAATTAAATTTTGCTTTTGTCCGAAATATTTATGAATGATGTTAGCTAATTTAGTTGATTAAAAATTATTAGTATCGATAATTTTTTTTCGAGTTAACGTCTACACTTCATTTTTTATTAGGATTTTTAATTCTTTAAATAGATCGTAAAGCAAATGATAAAGACATATTCCTACTTCCAACCGATAGGAAAGTTAGTAATGAAATAAAAATTGGCCAAGAATTATTAAAAGATGGGAGAGGAAAAAGTAATCAAGAAACATAAGTTCACATGCATGCAATAGTATGAGGGCTACCTCTCACCTTCAACCTCAAGCTAATCTTTATTAGTAGTGATGCAACAATATTTGGAGCCATAAATACAATAAATACATGCAAGTAGGGATTATATTTTTTTCGCTGATTTTTTGGTTGTGATGATTATATGTTGTTTATATACCAATAAACATTAATTTTATGGCACATTATTCAATTAATATCAATAGATTTATTGCTTCACTCTTATATTTTCCAAAAGAAAATTGCATTTGTAAAAATTTTTAGGTGCATATGAAAGAGAGTACTTGGATTCTTTTAGTAAATAAAAAATATATTAAGTTCAAATCTCATCAGAACTTACGATGATCGAAAACTCAGATCGATAAATGGTTCGATCGACAACAAGGATGATTAAGTTTTTCAAATAAAATAAAATAAAAATAAAAGAAAATAAGGACTAAAATGCACAATTCAATGACCAAATAATATTTCAACATTGTTCTTTTTTTTTTTTGTTTTGTCTTAGAAAACATTTGTGATTTGATCATTATAGTAGAAAAGATAACATAAACCTAAGGATTAATCAAGTCCGAGAAGAACCCAATTATTTCTTCAAAGAAACACCTTATCTTGACCATGTCAATCACCCGTTAGAAGAGAGAAAGGGTTGACTAATTTAATGACTTCTAACACAAGCAAATCTTACGTTACTTATATCCCTTTCACTTCTTAGTGGTTACCATTACAACATAAAGCTTTGTAGAAAAGAAAACGCCTCCTAATAACAAACCCAATGTTGCTATAAACCTTACAAACTCTAAGCTTTTAATAATAGAAATTTATTTACATAATTATTCTATCATGAGAGTGAAAAATGGTATTATATAGAGTTCATTTTACATAGATTTTATAGTATTCTCATTGTCTTGAATTGATTTAATCATATATATATATATATATATAGTGAGGCATTTATTTGATTTTTTTTTGTCTCAAATATTTGTGGGAAGGAGATTATATGAATATTTTGCATTATGTTAAATATGGTCTTTGGTATTTCTATGTTATGGCAACAAAAAAGCTGCAATTAAACCCTGCCATTTTCTACGCTTTCTGTGTTCACAGGCCTTCTTAACCAGAGAAGGACAAAGCCACGAACACTGCGAGGGAATTGCATGGAAGACTGCAGGTGATGGGGAATTGAAGCTTTGCCATCTCGTTCTGGTTCCCACGCCACAGTGGGAAGAAGGAAAGGAGGAGGCGGATAGAGATCACCGGAGGCTGCAGCAGCAGAAGAGAAGAGGAGGGCGCAGAAGACACGAGGCATGAAGATGGCGAAAGAAGAAGCTGCTGAGAAGAAGAAGAGGAGCGAGAAAGATGAGACCTTTGTGGAGGATGAGCAGGAGGAGAAGGCAAGGGAGGGAGGAGGAGGAGGAGGAGGAGGAGGGAAGACCGTGGTGGTTGGCGTTACGATGGACACGCAGAGCCGAGAACTTCTCACTTGGGCGCTGGTCATGGCCGCCGCCTCCGGGGACCGTGTTGTCGCCCTTCACGTCCTATCATCCTCCGGCGGTGGTAGTGCCGCAGCTGCCAGGGATCCTGGCGGCCAGCCCGTCGCCATGTTCTCTGTCGCCAAGGAACTCGACGCTACGCTCGCCGTCTACGAGGGCTTCTGCAACCTAAAGCAGGTCGCTTCCCTTCGACCTCAAAATCCGACCTTTTCCCCCATTTGCATTCTGCTCCTCATCGATTTCTTTGGCAGATCGACCTAAAGCTGAAGATTTGCAAGGGCTCGTCCGTACGCAAGGTTCTGGTAAGCGAGGCCAAAGCCTTCGCTGCGTCACTGCTCATCCTCGGGGTCACCAAGAACAGCCGCGCCATTGGGTGAGTCTGTGCTTGCTTCTCCTCGTGCCCAAAAAACTGTCTTTTGAGGCGTTTTTTGTCCTCTTTTAGGTCTTCTTGGGTCTCCATAGCTAAGCACTGCGCCAAGAAGCTACCAAACGACTGTTCTGTGGTGGCATTGAGCGACGGGAAGATCGTCTTCCATAGAGAAGCAGCAGGTTGGTTTGTTGCCGGTGTCAATTAGGTTCTGTGTTATGTTCTTAGAGCTTAGTACTGTTAACAGATAACAACATATCTCATAAGAAGTCAAGCAAATATCCAACTGAGGTTGACGAGAACATCGATTTGTTCTGCTTGTTTCCCATTGTAGGCCCGAAGAAGTTGAACGATACAGCCTCGGATCCTTCGTTTCCACCAGAAGCTGAGCTGAATGGTTGTATCATTTCCCATGCCGCGAATGGCTTATTTGCCGGCAATGGCTCACCGAGTAGCAATTGTTCAATCTGTGCACCTGAATCTGATCCTTCTTCCCTGAACGAGCCGAAGGAGGAAGAGTCATTGGACTTGGTCCCAGTGGAGAAAACTAAAGCTCCCACGAGCAGCACTGCACTTATCGTCGTCAAGGATTTACCTGAAGCCAGACCTGGTTGGCCTTCTCTTAGAAGGCTGGTCTTAACCAACAGGAAGAGCCTTTCCTCGGAGAAGCACAAGACCTCTGTGGTTCAATGGGCAAAGTGGCTACCGAGCCGATACTCGTCTGTGCATCCTGATCGTAAGTCCAAGAAGTTGGAAGGAAATACGACACTCAACCTAGATGGAGAGAGCGGAGCCATTGTGCCAGTTGGGGCCGATCTGCCACCACCCCCTTTTCTCCTCAGTGATGCAGAAGGGAGGCTGCCTGAGGAGTTGGAGTCTCTTCGACAGAAGTTTTCATCTGTTTGCAGATTATTCAGCTACAAGGAACTTGAGCAAGCAACATCCAACTTTTTGCATGGTTGAAATTTGTCATGCATATAATTTATAGTCAATTCATGAACATTTCTAATGTCAATCGAATTTGCAATGCAGAGAATTTGATTGGAAAGGGCGGGAGTAGCAGTGTTTATAAGGGCTGCCTTTCCGATGGCAAGGAATTGGCTGTGAAAATATTGAAGCCGTCTGAAGATGCAGTGAAAGACTTTGTTTCAGAGATTGAGATTATCACCACCTTGCATCACAAAAACATTATTGCACTACTTGGATTTTGCTTCCAGAATAATAGTCTAATGTTGGTCTATGACTACGTATCACGAGGCAGCTTAGAAGAAATCCTCCATGGTATGCATTTGACGCCCATTAATCGGTTATTTTCGTTCTTGATTTTGCTTCATGTTCTCTAAATCACATATTTTAACCCTTTTTCTATTTTCTTTTTGTTAGGTGAGAAAGTGAACAAGCATGTTCTCGGTTGGGTTGAAAGATATAAGGTGGCAATAGGTGTTGCGGAGGCACTTGATTATTTACACGGGGGTGGTACTACTGAGCCCGTGATTCACAGGGATGTGAAGTCCTCAAACATCCTTCTCTCCAATGATTTTGAGCCACAGGTGTTGTGTTTTTCACAATGGCATTTCTTATACAGTATTTCATATTTTGTATATGCACATGACATCTTTCGTCTTTTGCGAGTTTCAGTTGTCTGACTTTGGATTGGCGAAATGGGCATCAGCATCATCTCAACTGATTTGCAGCGATGTTGCAGGGACTTTCGGGTCGGTGTTCTTTCTGTAGAACAAAGACAAATTTATTTTCTGAATGTTAGATCAAAACATTTTTCTAAGGTAGCACACCCGATGACAGGTACTTAGCTCCCGAATACATTTTGTATGGAAAAGTTAATGAGAAGGTTGATGTCTACGCCTTTGGCGTTGTGCTTCTCGAGCTCCTCTCAGGAAGGAAGCCCATCAGTTCTGGTTGTTCCAATGGCCAAGAGAGCCTTGTCATGTGGGTAAGTTCTCCATCGGTTTTTCTTTCCTAAATAAATGAATGAGGTTTAAAAATTTGAATGTGCATTTATGTTGTAAGATTAGTTGATCTTTTGCGGCACTGGTCCAACACCCTTTTTCTTATTATGATACCCCATGTAATTGCAGGCTAAGCCAATCTTACAAGATGGAGACACAAAGCTGCTGATTGATCCAGGCTTAAAGAATGAATTTAGTAGTGATCAAGTAGAAAGGATGATCCTAGCTGCTTCACTTTGTGTAAGGAGGCTTCATCATGCACGACCTCATATAACCCTTGTAAGATCTTATTTTCTGCTTAATATACAAATCTTCTTGCTAAGTTCTATCATACCGTCTCAAGTATCACAAAAACTGGGGGCTTCGAAAGGTACTGCAGCTAGTCGTCTTCATAAACCTACATGGAGAAAGAGTAAAGGGTTTTAGTCATGGACTTGAAGCCAATTCCGAATAGGATATTGAAGCTCCTTAACATTCCGACTGCCTGTGCCTTTTTACTTTATGTATTAACCATCTTTAACCGCAGGTTTTGAAGCTACTCCAAGGAGATGATGATGCTGTTGAATGGGCAAGGTCAGAAGTTAATGCTCGGGCTGACACGTTAGATGATGAAATGCCAAACCAAGAATCGGACATCCGATCCCATCTTAATCTTGCACTACTTGATGTGGAGGACGACTTCAACTCAATCAGCAGCACCGATCACACACCCGATTCTCTAACCTCGAGCACCTCTGTGGAGAACTACTTGCAGTGGAGATGTAGCCGTTCATCAAGCTTTGATTAATTGGTTCTGGGTGCATCGCCCACGTAATCTGTACAGGGTTTTATTTCTCTAATCTCCTTGGTTTTTATGTGTTTACAAAATCATACAGCACAATACTTGGTGGTGTCATTGCCTCTTAAAATTCCAAGTCCCTTGAGAGTCATCTTCTTTTTTTTTCTCAGGAAATGTCCACATCCTCTCCATTGTTCTCGATCAGAGATGAGGAACTAATAACAGAGTTTGATTTGTTTTATGTAGTATCTAACAAGGATGTGAACACCACTTTCTAAGATCTTGTGTTTAGTTGGCATTTGTCTATCAGCAATGAACTTGACACAACTCTCAGTGATCAAGCCCAATTGAAATGCTATAATTAGAATGATACAGAGAAAACTTTGCATCAAGACAAGACAAAAGAGACTACAAGAATTAGATTGATCCCTGCTGTTAGTTTGTGACAGGGTATATTTTGACACTGATCAAAGCCTGCCAGCTGGTCGATCGTTACGAAGGAGCTGATGTGGAGGACAAAGAATGAGTCATCATCCCGTTTGATAGTAGAGTGATAGCTTGTCGATCGTCATGGACAATAGTCCACGGGGGGTGGTACGAGTCGACCCTAGCGATCGCAGAGGGCAATGGTTCCTGGGCAGTCAGACAAATCGACACCCCCCTCCTATCGGCCTCTACGAACAACTTGCAATGAGTTGCTCGGGTCGACCTTATCAATCGTCGGGGTTGACAAGCGACTCTTCTCCTTTTGTCGGTCTTTGTGGATGACATGCCACAGGGGGTCAAAGGTTTGACCCCTCTCACTTTGGACCCTCTCATCTTTTCTATTTCACAAAAAGTTAACTTAATTGTCCGAGAGATCGGGTTGGTAAATTTTCATCTCAACATCGACCTTTGTGTATGATCCCCGAAAACATTGGAGCCAGTATCGGATGTACAAAGGTCACCTTAGATCCACTTCGACTACCCTGTTTCTGATAGCAACCCACAAGGGTTTCCTAGACGACTTCATGCCTTCGGCAGATGGAGCCAGTAACAGTTTGGCACCCCATAAGTTTCTTGAATGGCCATCGGCGCTGATAACTCTTCCCCAACTGCAGAGAAAGCTCAGTCCAAAGCTACCAGCTTCACACTCTCTCTCAAACGCAAACCATACGGCCACGAGATACTTGGCGCTTGCTTGCTCGGCCCACTGCAACCTACCCTACCACATGAAGCAGAAAACAAAAGAAAACGAGATCCCGAGATGAATAACGTCAAACAGATGGTGCGCAAATTTGCACCTCTCGCGTCACCATCAAAGAGCAGTCAGTTGTTGGGAAACGTACATACAATGTATTGTATCGTCTTTTAATCACGTCACAGCAGCTGAGTTTTCTCTATCATTCCATGGTTTAGTGTGACTCCTGAGTCGTAGTCGTGTAAGAAAAGCTTTTCCTCTCTCTTTTGGAACATGCTACCGTAGTTTCCCCACTTCTTTTGCGAGGCCTCTTCATGGGCCGGAAAGGGATGTCATTGAATCTGCATTGATTGAAGGGCGTCCTATCTCATTTAGTAGAGACTCATTCCTAATCGAAATCAGAGAGTAACAGCAATAAATATCTCCCACCTGAAGAAGAAGAAGCAGCATCAGCATCAAGCTATTTGTGCAGTAACTTGGTTTAAATGGATGCCATTTCGGAGCCATTTCAAGAACCGGGAAGATGAAGCAACTGCAGTTCATGGTGGTATCAGGTCAAGCTTATCCAAATAGTCGAGTCCCATATGTCGGAGATGGCGGCAATAATTGCTGGCTACTATTGCCCGAGAAGGAAGTGATCAACAAACAGCCCACTAGTTTCTTGGACTTCGAGGTTTCTTTCTCCCCCACCACCCCCCCTTCACCTCCCTCGCCATGTTCCAGCTCACAAGCATCTCCCTTTTTTCCTGCAGCTGAACAGTCGATATGTGCGATTTCATGTTCCCCCAGTTTCATCATCATTGTTGACCTGTGCATCCGATTCCGGTGTGCCAATTCTTCTCTGTTAGCTGACAATGGACCGTAGTGGGGAGCTGAAAGGATGGGCGGATTGAGATAGACGATACACATGGCAATGGTGTGGACACACACTTGGAATCTCGCCTGCAAACTATCCCCAGTTAGTGTTGAAGGAGGAGCTGTGTGTGATTGATATGACTCGCCACTGCATCGAGAAAGCAGAGCATAAAAATCAATTAGATTTTTGCAGTTGTTAACTTCTATTCCACGCCAGTCGATGACTAATAGACTTTTTATTCTTCCGCCTCTCTACCGCTGCACTACCCTGAGAAGTATCTGTCGACGCTTGAAGTTTTACATTGTGAGTCGTCCCCCCCGTCGTCCCCACCCCTCCACCCCCCCCAGTGCCACTCTCTCTACTGGACATCAGAGAATAACCTCAGAGATTAGGCCGAAAGCGCCCCCCCGAAATTTTCATACCCATGGATTTATCGTTATTAGGCTCTGCTTGATGTAAAGCGCTCTTCTTGTGAGCGTCTGCTTTGATTTGTTATCGAGAGAAGCGAAGAAAGGTGCCGTCTTGGGCTCTTCCTTGGCTTCGATTGACAAGAGAGTAGAGAGGAGTCACCTTCGCGTGCTTCTTCTCTGGTTTTTTATCGGGACGAGCGGAGAAAGGTGCCGTCTTTATGGCTCTAGGGTGAGATAAGGGAAGAAAAGAGCCACCTTGGGCTCTTCCGTGGCCTCTGTTGTAGTTTTCGATCGAGAAGAGAGAAGAAAGGAGTCAGCTTTGGTGTCTCGGGAGCTATGTCCGGCGAGGCGGTCGTGAAGGCGAATAATTGCGGCTCCGTTCTTTTCCTGGGGCTGCCGGACGACGTACTGGCGCTCATCTCCGCCCGCCTCCGCCCCCGCGACCTCTGCGCGCTCGGCCTATGCTGCCGTGGCCTCCACGCCGCCGTCGCGGCCTCCGAGAAGGCCTGGCTCGCGCAGTGCCTTTTTCTCGGCCCCCCGCCCCACCTCCTTTCCCGGTGGCGCAGGGGCGTCCGCTCCTACGGCGCTCTCTGCCGCTTCCTCGCAGCCGTCGCCCCGCTCCTCGGTATATGGGTGCACCAGAATCCGGAGCTCGGCAACGTCGTCTGCGTCGTGTGGGGCTTCCTCTCCGTCGTCGGCGTCCGCGTCATCCCCCAGGAGCTCGGGCATCTGGGCCTAGACGCCGGGCCTCTCCTCTGGGCGCCGGTTTTCGAGATCCTCGCCGACGCCAACGGCTCGCCCTCTCGCTTCTTCCTCCATGGCCGAGACTGCGGCGAGGACTGCGTCCACCCCGGCTCCGTTCGATCCATCGACTCCTCTTGCAACGTCCTCCTCCTGGAGGCCGATTCCCGTCCCCAAGATTCCGCCTGTCCTCCGAGACCCCTCCATTTGCCCCCCACCCGCAGCTTCTCTTCCGTTTCTGGATTAAAGGATCCAGGTTTGGCAAGAAAATATTCCCGGTCCTGCACCACTGTCGCCTCCCGTGCCTCGGTTCCGCCGCCTCCGCCTTCTTCTTCCCCACCCTTCAGCCGATTGCCGTTCAGCGACCGCCGACGGCTTCTAGAACTGGTGGCGGCCAGAATCCGCCTCAAGGTCCCCCGGGATCTGGCCGCTGCTCCTCTCTTTGAACGTTCTTCCTTCTGCGATGATGCCAATCTCTTGGCTAATCGAAGGTTGGAGCTCATCGAAATGCTCAAGCGTAACGGAGGGTGGATCGACCGGATGGCGGCAGAGTTAGCATTGAGCTTGACGGACCATCGGAACGCTGCAAGCAGCAACGCCGTCGACCACCGGACGAGAACTGCCACTGAGAAAAGAAGAGCCTTCTCGTCCGTGGCAGGGTACTTGAAACAATTCATGGGCAGGTCTGCCTCTCCTAACGTCCCCTGTTCGATTTCAAGAAACGGGAACCCTGTGGGCGGCGGCAAGAACAAGCACGCGCAGCTCCACGAGTTCTTGAGGTCAGGCGACGTGATCGGGCTGAGCTTAAGAGCAACCCACATGAGGGTAACGACGTACAGAGCGTGGCCAAACATGCACGACAGCAGGTTTGCCCTGTACAAGCTCCCATTGCAGGCCCCAGTGGCGTGCCAGGAGCACGCAGGCCTGTGGGGCGGCACCTTTGGCTGGCCACCGGGAAAGCCCTCCGAGGGCAAATCAGGGAAGGCCTTGTTCTTCTTGCTGCTTTCTTATGAGGAGGTCGACGGCCACCCCCTTCTCATTGCCACCAAGATACTGGAAGGAACCCACTATGTCCTCCATCCCAATGGCTCCGCAATGTTCATTGTGAAGATGGATGAGACCACATCAGAGCCATTTCCATGGGAGACCGACGGTGAATCTCTTCAGGTGGAGGTGAAAGCTAGTCACTCAGGGGAGGGGATCGCCAATGGTTATGGTTTCCGATACCCAGGATCCAAGCCTGGCTCACTGTTTGTGCTGCAGAATGGACTGCTAGCGTTTGTGTGGAAGGAGTCCCAGGCCGTCTTGACCTTGCAGAGGGTGGACTTGCAGGAGCTGCTAAAGAAAGGAGAAAGAGTGCCGGTGCTGCCACCAATTGCAAACTTTGTCTATCTTACAAAGTCTTACTCTAACGTTTTCACAGGCTTCCCTATCAACTCAGGTCATTCATCCTCTCCAAACTATGATTAGTCCTGTTTATTGTGCCATTTCCCTGTATTTGATTGAGATTACGAGATGATCGGCAGCCACCAAAGTTTTTATGATCTCGAGTTTCCTACGAATCTGTTTGCACCTATATTTTCACTTAATTTTGAGTGTATTAACTTATTGCACTGTAAACAATAGTGTAGTTTATTATCCTATTCTAAGCCATCTCCATGATTCTGAACCGTAGAAAGCTTTACTAGGTTTTCAATATTCTACTTGATGTCCTGCCTGATTTATGTGGTCTTTGATTTATAGCATTTTGTTCGGCCACGTGGCTACAGAAAAAAATAAAAACATGCTACTGGACGACTGGACTTTTTTGGGAAAGGAAAGCACCAGAGATAGCTGTTCGATAATTTTTTCATGAAATCTTTTTTGTGATAAACCATGTAAAATCCAAAAGTTTATATGAGCTATCATCCTGTGTTACACAAGTGAAGTCCTTGAAAGCGAAAGACTTGTGAGGGGTTTAGATGAACATTTTCAAGAATTAATCAGTATATGGGTGATGGACATTGTTTTCAGAATTATGAGGCCTGAAAGAGTCAATGTGGCATGTGGCAGAAGTAGCTCAGTACGCTTGTGAAAGAACGACAAGTCATGCACACTTTGGAAGATGTGGGAATGAAACAGGCAGAAGTTGAGAACGACGGGAAACAAAATGAGGCGTAAGAAGAGGCCTGAACGGAAATCTGTAAATTTCCTTGTGAAAGCAAGTCTACTTAACAATTTCAGCATAGGATGTTGTCATCGGTATATATAGATGATACAGCTGATACCTGTTTTAGAATTATGATGATGCTTCAAAGAGTCAAACTACCCTGTTGTGAGATTAGCTTGTTATCCTTGTGGAAAGATAGTTTGATGAAATTCTAAAGATGCAGTATCGTTGAGAAAAATGACAAAGAAATTAATATTGTTTGAAACCTAAGGAGCAGCCTCAGCTTGAAGTGTCTTCAGTCTTTATTTGGTCTGTTAGTAAAAGTTACACTTAAGAAATTCTATACTTCTTTGAGATGACTTAGTGCGAGCATCTGGTGACGCCGAGAGAAGCTTATGGCACAACAAGTGGTGAAGCTGGTAATATTTGCACATGCATAATATTTCATGCACATGAGAAGCAACAAGAAGAAGGAGAAACATATTATGAGAAGAATTCTGTACTCCGAAAGAGAATTTCCCATGCAAACTCCAAGAACTAATCCAGCAAGACCTATGGGTTTAGCCAATAGAAGATGTAAGAGCTTTGGATCGAAACTTAAAAGAGTTATGAGGATAAATTAATAGCTAGTATGATCAGGTAGTATCGTACTAGGAGTCCAAAAATTGGATTGAATGAAACTTTTTGAAAAGAGTTATATCTGTGACAAGGAACATAGCTTGTTTTTCTGTTGTGGGTTTAAGTGAATATTCATATTGGTGTTATTATTGTCCTAATTGTCATGGAACCGGCATGTATAAGCATCTATGGCTGCGGCTGCAGAGTCAAGGGTTGGATGTGTTTGGGAGAATAACAGAGCCAAGGATGCATAGAGCATGAAGACCATATAAAGGACTTGGTCCGACAGAAGCTATCTATAAGTTGGACGCAAGAAAGTCGTATGGAGGAAGGTTAAATAAAAGAAGCTTGAATGTTTTGTGAAGTATTTATTAGCTTTCACCATACATGAAATCCAGTTCTGGCAGCAACCAACATCACTCAGAGCTAGTTTGGCCAGAATGTGTTACCTTGCACTGCTAAACACCATGTTTGGACTTATTGAATGCGTTATTACAAAGCTTTTTTGTCGGCTACTCGAAACCTCGCATCTTATGCCTATGTTGACTGAGCTACAATAAGGTTTAAGCGTGCAGGAAGAAAATAAATTCAAATAATCTTTCATGCTAGAAATGAAGTCCGACATTGTCCACCATTTTGTTGCTGGTGTTGATTTAGTAATCTTGTAATTGTTTCTGAGAGGCACTGTACACAGAATAGATATGCACGGACAAGATAAGATGATAAGGAATCCAAGTAGTCTTCTTTGATCAGTGCTTAAATATTCTGGTCAACTGGAAAAACTCTTTCAGTCAGGTGACATAATGTTGGTGGCACTTTTATTGCAGTCTGTTCTCCCGCATGATTTCGCGGTTCATGAGTCATCTGGTGTTCTTCCTGTCGCAGCACATTTCGGTATGCTATTGATACAGTACAAATAGATCACATGAGAAGTCAGAAAAAGGCTAATTGCTATAATCTTGTTCAGGCTTCTGATGCGAAGCAAAGAACGACAATGATTCTGCTTCTGATGTTTCTATTTGATAAAAACCTTGATTTCTCGGCAAATGATTTGGTTTTTGCCTGTGATCCTGCACTGATCCACCATATTGCAGTAAGTGTTCAGTGTTGCTGTAGGTGGCTCCCTTCTCTGGAATCAATGTGGAGGATGAAACTGCAGTAAGTGTTCAGTATCATTCTAGCAGAGCTTTTTTGTTGGCACTGCTGCTTCTGTGGATGTCCAGTTTTCACTGGCTAGCTATGGTTAAAGAAAGCAACTTCTTCAGCTCCAGATGAAGGGAGTCATGACTTGTGATCACCAGTGAAGTTTTCATCTGGAAAAGCTAAGGAATGGATCATACTACATTCATCTTCTGCAAATGTGTTTCCATGTCAGAAGCACTCTCCAAGATGGGTAAAAAGAATGCCTTCGTGTCATTTATTCTGTTCACATATCATCAATATATGTTTATGGTTTTGGATTGAACATTAATCGTAACATTAATTGCAAGAAGTATTCAACTGCAACTCTCCATCTTCTTGTTTAGGATTAATTATAGATTACCCTATCTAATTAGTCATCGTCAGTACTTGGATCGTTATATTTTTAAAGTTTATATTGAGATTTTTTATATTTATAAAAATAAAATATTTCAATATAATTTAAAAAAATTTAAGAATCGAAATGTTAAGGATAAATAATTATTTATCCTCTTCGTATTTTTGTTATTTTCATAGAAAAGACAACATGATGTCATAATTTATTTTCTTATGTGTAATGTATATTAAGAGATGGATATTAAGCTATGATATTAATCCTCAGATCATTGAGATAATTAAAAAAGGAGGAAGGGGTTCGAACTTTGAATTTGCAGTGAGCGGCAAACCGATCCCTCGACGCCGTCGACACCCCATAAAACTAATTATATGCGCCCCGCTCGTCCCTCGCTAAACGCCAGCGTCTCCTCCTCGGAGGCCAAGAAATCGATTGCAGCGCGAAGAGGAGAACAGAAACCCCTCTTCTTGTTCTAATGGCGGAGGAGAGGAAACCTCTTAGCCTCAACGAGCGCAACGCGCGCCTCGTCCACGACCTCTCGCGCTCTCGCCCTCGCTCAGGTAACGATTTCTCGCAATCCCCCGTCTTCCGATGGCTTCTTCCGCGGATGGTCATTTCTTTTGGGGATCTTGATCAGAAATTAGGGTTCGTAAGATCAAGATCGAAGGCCGCCGGCGGCTTTGCAAGATCTCCTCCGCAGATGCCGTGAGCCCTGATGGGAAACTGTTGGATTCGCCTCCCGGGGAGAACGACGACGGCGAGAGTATTCGCGATATCCTTGATGATCTCACTTCCCGGCTGGATTGCCTCTCCGTGGAGAAGCCGAAGCCGATGGTCCGCGAGCCGGAGCCGTCGGTGGAGTATGAGAGCGCCACCTCCTCGTTGTCTCCTTCATCGGTTCATTCCAGCCCCGCTGTCAAGAAAGAGGTTATCGAGAAGGGAAAAGAGGTTAAAGATAAAGCGGCGAGAGTTTTTTCTTTGGATGATGATGATGCGGATGACTGTGTGGTTTTAGGAAGCTGTGGAAAGAAGCAGGCGCGGAAGGAGGAAGAGAACGAGGGTGAATCAGGTGATTTTTGGAGTGATGACGATGTGGAGGATTCGGGTCGTGATGGTAAATATGGGGATGAATTCACTATGGCTGGCAGTGGCAGCAGTAAGTCGAGGACGTACAGGCTTCCTGAGAGGATTTTCAAGATGTTATACCCGCATCAACGGGATGGTTTGAAATGGCTGTGGGCACTTCACTGTGGTGACACAGGTGGGATTCTTGGGGATGACATGGGACTTGGCAAGACTATGCAGGTGAAATGTTGGATCTTCATTTTCTTAGTTCTACTTCTATGGGTTTCTTGAGAAAGGCTTACATTTCCTTGTTTACTACGCTTATTTTGTCATGCACCTTTGTCTTATAATTTGTTGGGACTTTACGGCTTTGTTGTTGTTGTTGTACTTCTGTCTTATGATTTGTGCCTTTGCAGGTGGTGTGCTCAATGTCATTCTGGGCCTTCATAGGATAATAGCTTATTACTTGACTTGTTCCGAGCTGCTAGTCATCTAGGTCTTGCATTAGGCTGGCTTATTGCTGGAGTTGCCATGAGTAGGAGATTGACATTTTCTTGAAATGAGCTACTATCGTTTGTGAGTTATTGTAAATAATTGATTTTTTAAGAAATCATAGTTCAGATTTTTTAGTTAATTATTTTCTTGTTGCTTTGTCCGAAACAGGACATGATTGAAGTCCTTATGATTAGATCTAAGGATGACCAATATCTGTGTTAAATTGTGGGCATGTGTTCTATTTTCAAAAGATTTTCTGGCTTAAATGTAGTGTAAGGCTGTGCAATTGACCCACTTCAGACCTGGAGTTGGCAAGCTCCTCATGTACTTGGCCTCCCTTCTGCATTTAAATTATTTGCTGTAGTTTTATGTATATATTAGGATCAAACGATCTTTTTATGCTATTTAAGGGGATTTAAATAGCTTTGTGGACCATAGGCATATGACAGTCGTTATGGAGCATTTCAGGTTCTTGGGAATAGGTATAACTATGCTGGTCGACCGGGTGGGAGTTTAGTCCATGTTCTTTTCCATGTTGAAGCATTCTTTTACTGCTACCTTTTTATCTTCATATACTTTTTAAATTTATATCCATAATTTCCCTGTCCTTTGATATTTAAATCATTAACTGCATCTTTTTACTGCTATATGTTTGTTCAAGTTAGAGCTATATGTGTATAGAGTATAGACACAATTTAAGGTGTTCATGGTAGACGGAACTTCAAAAGATAAAAGTTTGACTTAGATGTGCAAATGTGATATATTATGCATTTTTATTTAAATTGAATTATAAAGCCTTGTGAAATGCTCACGTTATGATTTGAAACATTGTTCAGGTTTCTGCTTTCTTGGCCGGACTATTTCACTCTCGCTTAATAAAGAGGGCATTGATTGTTGCTCCAAAGACACTTCTTGTTCATTGGATGAAGGAACTATCTGTTGTTGGTCTTAGTGAGAAGATTAGGGAGTGAGAAACTGTATATGGCTTCTTTTAACATTTAGTTTTACACATAATGTTAACACTCACTACATTCTTTTCTCCTGTTTGTTTAAATTTCTTCTAATGTAGCTACTCTGGAACTAATGCAACAAGTCGCCACTACGAACTTGAACATGTGCTTAAGGTATTGATATAAATTATAATTTTTTTCTAAATTTGCACTGAAATTCTTATCTTTATTCTTTATTTAGAATATTTGCTTGAATGATCATCCTTGCTTGTCTATAGCTGTCATATTCCTGATCTACAAATATAGGTAAATGTATTCTAGATCGCACATTAATCTCTTTAGTCCTATCGTAGACCCTTTGTTAAAATTTGATGACTCATCTGCGTTTTGCAGGAAGGTGGTGTACTTCTTACGACATATGACATTGTACGAAATAACTCAAAAGCTATAAGAGGTGATTGGTTTACCGACGGAGATGAAAGCGAGGAAGGCAACTTGTGGGATTACACTGTGCTTGATGAGGGACATATCATAAAGAATCCCAAGACACAAAGATCGAAGAGCATATCTGACATACAAAGTTCTCATCGCATCATAATTAGTGGAACCCCAATTCAGAACCATCTAAAGGTAATATTTATTTGGTTTACTCCTTATGCTTTTTGAAAGTTCTTTTTTAATATCTTGAGTTATGGGCTTCCTGATAGCTGAATTTTCTTTTTGTTAGGAACTTTGGGCATTATTCAATTTTTGCTGCCCGGATATCTTGGGTGACAAGGATGCGTAATGGACTATACTTACTGCTTAATGAATTTTTTTTTTTTGCTTTGTAGCATTGAAAAAATATGATTGCTGTTTGTTTTCTTTAGGTTCAAAATAAGATATGAAAATCCTATTCTTCGTGGAAATGACAAAAATGCTTCTGACAGGGAAAAACATATTGGTTCCACCGTAGCTAAGGTACGATTTTCCATGTTGGGAATGGGATCTCCATCTTATCTTTAGCAATCTATTTCATGCTCTGAGAATCATTTTCTGAGAATACTCAACCTGTAACTTTCAGACACCTGAGTCAAAAAAAATTTCTGTTCTGGTTTAGATTATCTTACACAAATTGTATTTTAAAATTAAGCTCGATCATACTGATATTGCTTTTGTATAAGTACATAAGCACCTGAAATATTTTCATTGTGAACATGAGCCTCATTATGACTTTTATTACATGCTGTTTTATTTAGGATTCTGTGACTATGTTACATATGATTTTTCTCATGTATAGGAGCTAAGAGAGCGAATAAAGCCTTACTTTCTCCGTCGCTTGAAGAGTGAAGTATTTTGTGAAGATGATGGAGCTAAAAATGTAAAGCTCTCCAAGAAAAGTGAGATGATTGTTTGGTTAAAACTAACAGTTTGTCAGGTACTACTATTATTTTCTTCATCTCTGTGTTTTTAGTTCTCTTTTTCCCTAGCTTTACCTCACACACACCCCCCACCACCACCCCCACCTAAAAAAATTGTTCTTGTGGATGCAGAGGCAACTTTATGAAGCTTTTTTGAATAGTGAGCTGGTTCATGCGTCAATGGAGGGATCACCCCTGGCTGCTCTGACAGTAACTATCACCAACTTTTGTGTCTCTTCTATGCTGATTCATGCGTCAAAGTAGGGACAGTGACTATCACCACTTTTGTGTCTCTTCTAAGCTGGTTCGTGCATCAAAGTGGTGACAGTAACTATCACCACTTTGACAATAACTATCATGCGTCAATGTTTTGCTAGAAAACTTATTTTCTGCTGTTCAATTAAGTTAATGTTTTTGTGCTTCTTTTTTCTTTTACATGATGTTCTGCACAACGTTTGACCTATCCTTTTTCCCTTTATCGTTACAAAATTTTTATTGAAAGAATCATCCTTCAGAAAATTTTGGATGTTCAGTTATCATCTCCATTTGGATTTTTTTACAGCTCCATTTGTTGTTTTCCTGAACCCATGGAAGAATGGGTATGAATTGTATTAAAAACAACTTGTTTATTTGATATTTTCTAAAAAAAGAAAAGCAAACATTCAATGTTATAATTGTCAATGGAACTAAATACTAATTAGCACTTGTCCATAATATGCATTTGATATTTGTAGACTATAGTTTATTTGAAGCTTTGGTGCCTGGTTTCCATTCAAATTCTTTTAACCTTGTTCGCGCTAGATACGGAGTTTATAGTGTATTACTGTATCTTCATGCAGGACCGAGAGTATATGTAGGCCTTCAAAGTGTAAATCTCATGGATTGAACATAAGGAAACAAAACGACTTGTAAAGAATGTGCAAGAGTAGATGCTAGGTCTTAACAGAGTGAAATTGAAGTGATTCAAACTTGCTGATTGGGCCTTTGCCATTGCCAGTTTGCCACTTAGATGAGAGTTCTCATAACCTAATAATAAATTCTCTCAGCCACTTTTCTGTGGAAAATGATCTCTTGTGGTTTTCTTTTTCTCATTACTTTGTATGCTACATGTTTGGATTTTTTTTCTTGCATATAAAATAGTAAATGCATAGAAGTGATGCTATGGACTTTTATCCTTTGATATTTGTTTTATTGCTGCATTATCTTTTTTAAAATCTGACCAAGTATTCTTGCCTTTGGAAATAGATATTGAAGAAAATATGTGATCATCCATTGCTTTTGACCAAGAAAGGTGCTGAAGGTGTACTTGAAGGGATGGATTCAATGTTAAACCGTGAAGAAGTCAGCATTGTTGAAGCTATGGCTATGAGTTTGGCAAACATGACTGACCAAGATAGTATTTTACAAATAGATCATAACATGTCATGCAAGATATCTTTCATAATGTCTTTACTGGTTAGAACATTGTCATTATTGTTAGTATATTATGGCACACCAAGCATACTCGTAGATTATCATGTCCTTATTCTTACCTTGCAGGAAAATTTAGTTCAAGAGGGACATGTGGTACTCATCTTCTCACAGTCTCGTAAAATGTTGAATCTTATTCAGGTTGTTTTTCGTAATCTTCAACTCATTTTTGCTTGTTGAGATTGATGCTCTGTATGATTAGGCTACTTTTCCAGGCCTACTAGATTCTCGGTAAGGATAGTTTTAGTTGTTGCACTAAGGATATAGATCTTAGTCACTTACCTATTCCTTAATCTGTCTATCGTATGAGACTGGCACATCAGACAGTATACGAACCTGTATCACTCACTCGGTACCATTTTATGAAATAATAGAGAAATTGACTGAATGTATTGTACTGATGTTGAGCTTTATGTTCCAACGCTGGTCAGACTAGTAAATACTGTTTCATTCCATAAATAGGTCCAGATTTGGAAAATTGGTTGTGATTACCTTCAGGAGCACCTATTAAATGTCAATTTGTGGAACCTTACTATCCAGATTGAACATCCTTGTATATGTCATATTGTTGGATGTTTAATCATCTATTTTGTAGAGTGTTGCTGCTTAGCAGTTTGTTAAGATCTTCACTAGCTTCTTAATGTGACATCATGCAAATACATTAACATGTATGAGTTAATTTCTGGGTGATTTTTGGCTAATGATAGATAGTTCAGAATAGCTGTTAGTACTGTCTTATCTATTTCTTTTCATCTATCTACATGTAGAAAATATGTGTTTTCTATTCATTAGAATGTAGTTGAAGCATGATTTAAAATATTATTTTATCGATTCGACAGATAGTTAGACACAAATTGAATGATTTTGTCTGGGATGTGCTGTGCTGCCTGATATCCTCGTTGAACTGGGTTTACCGGATGGTAAGCCTACCAACTATCTTTTTTTGCCACTCTTCCTCTTGTCCATTCTCTCTCTCTCTATCCCTCCTGTTCCTCCCTGTCATATCATTCCTCCTCCTTCCCTCTTTTCTTCTTTCTCGACAGTCTGATACGAACCCAGGATGAGTCAGTATGCTGATTCACACTGATACCATTTACGTATGGCCATCGACCAGTATCAGCATCATATGAGATTTTAAAGCTTGGGTCTTAGTGACTTTTTATAAGGATTTTACTGGTTTGGTGTTTTTAGGTGGCATAGGCAAAATATAGAACTATTGATGTCAAATTTGTCCAATAAAAAAATTCTAATAGCAATTGATTTGAATTTTTTTAGATTTCTCTTGTTTTGGTTATAGCTGACAGGCATAGAGGGTCTTCTAAGTTCTTAGTAATTTTAGTTTGTCATGATATAGCTTTCTCTTCCATTTAATAGCAGGGATGAGAATTTCCCAGAGCATAAGAATATGTATCATAATCCAAATGTTGGAAAGCTCTTGTTGAACGGTGGACTTTTAGATTGGAATTTTACCTACAATTCGTTACAGCACCTTTCTTATTAGTTTTGTCCTATGCAGGAAGCTATTACATGTGAGGGCTACAAATTTTTGCGAATTGATGGTACCACAAAAATTTCTGAGAGGGAGAGAATAGTCAAGGTTGATTCATCTTTTTGAACAAATGTATCATCTTTCATGGTTTCTTTTCTGCATTATGTCACTAGTACTATTTCTTGTCTTTAGGATTTTCAAGAAGGTCCAGGAGCTCCCATTTTCTTATTGACATCACAAGTTGGTGGACTTGGTCTTACACTTACCAAAGCAGATCGTGTTATTGTTGTCGATCCAGCATGGAATCCAAGGTCAGTTGGACAGACTATATTTGGATACTAGTTGTTTGTGTAAACATATCAATTGTTGATCTTGTCATCATATTTTTATTTTCTTATCTGAGCTTACGAGTGTGATGACCCTTTCTAACTTAATGGGTGACCTTTGGTATCATGGTAAGGCTGTCTTTTCTGATGTCAGACTATGTAGGTTATCCCTCAAACCACACATTAGCGGAAGTCTTGTGCACTGATGGCCTTTAGTATACTGGTCTTTTTACTTAGGTTCTTGTTTCGTGTTTAAATAATTCATAGTAGTCAAGTTCCAAATGTTGCATGATGATGTTGTAACTAAGTTTTCTGAATTCATAATAAAGTATAATATGCATTTTTTTTCTTAAATGGATTGTGTGATTAACATCCTTATTTTAAATGCTATAAATAAGTTGTAATTTAAATGCATGATTTGGAAGATGTCAATTCGCAAGGTCTTGAGATTAATCCTGTCATCATCTCATACCATTTGCAAACATAAAAAAAAGAAGAAAAAATGGAATTTCTGCATATATATTTTTGCATTATGCCACTATGCGTCATGCCTTATGAGAATCTCCCTCTGGAACCTTTGTGTGAAGCGTTAATTGACTATTAATATACTGCCATTGGGTTATCATTAGTTCTGAGGAATATCAAATAATTATACTCTTGCAAGGTTTTCTTGGGTTGAACAAAATCAAATAATTCAGAAAGATAGAGTGACATATAAATGAAGTCTTTGGAGATTTTTGTTTTATTAGGTTTGTTCAACTTCACAATAATAAAAATTGTGGAGAGGTTCTTGTTAATACTTCATATTGCCCTTTAACAGCCATGGAGAGTTATGTAGTTGTGAAGTTCTGGAATGTGTTGGTATTCATAGAACTGATGTGTGTCGTGTTCTTTTCTATTGTGTTTCACTTCAAATTTGTCATGAAAAGGGGAGATTCATTTTGCATGAATTCATGTACCACTCTGAAACAATAATCAAATACTGTAAAACTGGTTTTTTGCCTTATAAATGTTAGTCATCTGTTAATGTTTTTAGTTCTGCTAAATATTCATAAGATAGCCTTTAAACATGGTTCTGTTTGTTGTTACATATGTAAGCTAAATGTTCCCTGTGCCATTTTTCCATTTTTTCTTGTTTTATACATGTTATGGAGTTGTTAGTAATTGAACTATGTAACTAATATTTTAGAATAGAAATATTTTCATGTATAGTTCTTGGAAATTTTGCTAGTTATATATGTGTTGGTTAGATCAACCACAAAAAATTCTTACATTTATGGATTATTAAGTCCAGTGTTTACATTGGCTTCATGAAAGGAGGAAAAAAAATTCTTCATGAAATTTTCATTGTGCTACTGTTTAAGCTGCCTGTAGCCACCATGGGATTTCTAATATGCATTTTATTTTACTTCAATTTTTTTTCCAATGAGCAATAAAGTTTTCCCTCGTTTCTATTAGAGTGGGTGGAAGGTAGCAATTATTTGATTTTTTTCGTGGTTTTCCTTTTTGTTTAAGTTTTGGTTCTCTTTGGCTATTGTGCAGTATGGATAATCAAAGTGTCGATCGTGCATATCGAATAGGGCAAAAGAATGATGTCCTTGTCTATAGATTGATGACTTGTGGAACAATTGAAGAGAAGATTTATAAAATGCAGGTCACACCTTGGAATCTTGTTTCCTTTTACTGTTTTGAATGTGTTAATTAGCTATTCTTTGGCTTATGATCACTCTTGTTTGTTGGATAATATCTCATACAATTTTCAGTGAATATAACAAATTGTTTTGTTATGTTTGAAGATTAATTTATCGATCATAATGGTTTCCTTTTAAACTACTTAATCTTCTTTCAATTTTCTTTTCATTGTCTTATTCATATAAAATTTTTATGCAACCCACTGTGTTATGCTGTCTGAAGTGTTCGAACTATATTGTTATATTCAAATTTGTAGTAATAGCTCGATCAAAATGGTTCTGATCATGCCAGTTTTCAGCCACTGTTTATTTGAGATATAAGTTCAAAACTGTCGAACCTATGCTGACGTCCAATTTTTTAGTCTTGTTGCTGATTTTGTACTTTACTAAAGTCAATAAATATTACAGGTCTTCAAGGGTGGCTTATTTAAGACAGCTACAGAGCACAAAGAACAGACTCGATATTTCAGCCAGAAGGTATTTTCAGAAAATTTTATTCATTTTTTTCTTTTGATATGAAAGTATCAAACTATTATTGTCGTTCTGCAGTCCCTTTGTAAGTGAATACTTCTTAATTTTCATTTTGTAACAGCATGTTGATTACTGTATATGGTATGTAGGATATTCAAGAGCTTTTTAGACTCCCAGAACAAGGATTTGATGTTTCACTAACTCAAAAACAGCTAGAAGAGGAGCATGATCGGCAACATACTATGTACTGATTCTTATCAGCTTCACAGTTTGATGAGCATGTTGTGCGTTAAAGATTATTGTACAATGTTGTTGCAAGTTTATTTTGTCTTGTTATAATTTCAAAAAGAGCAAGGGTCCATATTGTTCATGTTGTCATCAACTAGTGATCATATTTGATAAATCTTCAAAATTTTGTTTTTAAAATTTTACAGACACATGGATTGGTCGCAATTTAATAGTTCTCATGTTTCACATTTGTCAGGAATGCCTATTTGATGAAGCATATAGCGTTTCTACAAAGATTAGGTATTGCTGGTGTTAGTCACCATAGTTTGTTGTTCTCTAAGACTGCGGCGGTGCCTACTGTTCATGAGAATGACAAAATACAAAGGTCAGTGTTCACCTTACTTGTCATAGCACTAACTTTGTCTTGATATACCCTGATTTTTTTATGACATATACACTTTCATGCCTATTTGTTCCATGCTTGAGTTTTCTTGGCATAAAAATTTTAATATGCTGATATTTTTTCTGATATCGTTACAATGCCATTTCGTATCTGTGCCATGCTTGATCTCACTTTCCTATGGTTATTCATTATTAATTCAGTTACATGATGCTATATTTTAATGTGCTTAGCTTTGTCCTTGCTGATTGGTGGCTTCTGATCACTTATGAATAAGGATAATTATAATTACAAATAATTATAATTTTGAAAATTATGACATATGAAGTTCCTTTTAATGTTATAGGAAAGTGTATTATCTCATTGTTTAATATAGATTTAGTCTGAAAAGATTAGCTACATCATATTTGTGACTGAAGTCATGGAAGTCCTTTTTTATTGGTAATCTTATATTTAAAACTAGTATTACATAGAAAATTATAACACACCAGTTTAGTCTCACATCAAAAATGAGAAAAGAATTAGATCGGTTTATAAAAATCTCGTAACTTGGGCCTAAACATTTTGGTTTAGTAATTTTGGATCAGTGATTCAAACTCAACAAGTTGAGTGGTGAGAAAAAAAAAATCATAATAAAGATCAATAACCATATGGTCCATGACCTGTTGTGTTCTTTGGTAGTACTGTTGCTCATTCATGATGCCCTTGTTCTTTGTCATAATTTTTAATGTGACATATATGCTTGGCAAGGACCAAATAGCTGACAGATGGAAATTGTGATGTTCTTAAGCTATTGATTTTAAGATTCCTCCGACCATGATATACCGGGCCATTGCAGAAGGTCATCAATACCATCAGCCACAAAGCTACAATCCTATGTGAGGGAATGTCAAATAACAACTTCTAAATATCTAATTGACTATTTTTTTCATCTCATAAAATATCTAGACATGAATGGGGATATAGATGTTTCTATTAACAGAAACAGAAATATTTTTTTCCCTTTTCATATTTCATTAAATCCATTTTTGATGATTGGTCCTCTATGATTTGCAGTACAGAGATGCTAGTTATACATAATGTTTCATCTTCATGACGCATGCCTTATTTAATGCAGTTATGACCTTTAGCATTGAACCTATTTGAGAATGTAGTTGTGGAAATCATCAGTAGTTTTTTGGTTGCAGAGTGATATAACTCGAGAAAGTTCATTTTTTTCGAAGTTTGACTGAATTAATCTGTTACTGTGTGCAGTGTTATGGGGAACAGAATCGTGAGAAATTCACAGTCTGGGTGGTCGAATGGGTATTATGCTTGACTACTAAGTTATGCAGAACATGTTTTACAGACATGCTAAAGTATTTCTTTGTTTACAGGGCCGAGCATGCGTTCAATCCAAACGATAAGGAACTCATTTCTAGGAGACACATTCCCAAAATTTTGACAAATTCATCAACAGCCAGTCCAGAAGATATAGAGTCAAAAATTAAACGCCTCTCTCAAACCCTGGGAGACAAGGTACGGGTAATTTTTGTTAATTTGGGGATGACTAGTTACTTATAATCTGGCTAAAAAAATTGAGTTATAGGCGTTGATCGCGAAACTACCGGATAGTGGGGATAAGATCCGGAAACAGATTTCTGAACTCAGACAACAGCTTCATACGGTTAACAATCCAACTCCTGCCTCTTCAATACGAAGGAAGGAACCAGAAGTAATTAGCATAGATGATGTCACCGAGGAGTTGAACAAAGTCAATTTGATGTGATTGTGTTTTCCTCAACATTTTATGAAATATTTAAGTGATGTACGGCATCACTTTATTTGCTGCCAAAAGGTTTCTATTAATATAATTCCATACATAGATATAGTTGTTCTTAAGTCGAATTTGCTTGGTGGCTCTTTCTTTAATCAGATCTTGTGTTTGGTGGCTCTTAAACAGATGGAAAGTTGGATGTTTGGTGCAGTTTGGCCTCATGTACAGCGAAAAAGGTTAAATAGTTTGAATCTTGTGAACCTAGTGGCAATATATGTTGGCTGGCATGGACAGCGAAAAGGGAGTATACAGTCACTGTTGTTTCCTTGTCATTGTGAATTTGACTATGTAATATCTAGTATCAAGGCTGCATCACCAAAGAATTGAGTCCGTGTAGAAGACTTGTCGCTGGGAGGATGCTTCGGAAGGGGACCTCGAATTGGAGGGCGAGCGGAGTTGAACACCATAGTACCGAGATGAAGCAGTTGTTGAACACAAGGCATCCATCGGGATTAAAAAGGGTGGGATGACTTTCGTGTTAATTCGGGTATCAAATCTCTTTTAGCTCATTTTAAGATGAAGCATCCTAAGTTTCATAGATTACCTTGTTCAGATGGTGGTTGACATGTCATTCGATAACAACATCGACTTATCACTTGAATTGTCTGTCTTTAGTTGTTGATCTCCTTTTGTTTTTGGTCATTGGGTCGGTCTCCTTTTGTTCGCCTCATCGGTCTCTTATTTTGATAGGTTGAGGGTTTTTCTCTCATTTATAAGCTTGATTTGGTAGATGTAATTACTTTTGGAAGTTATGAAATTATCCTTTATTACTTCACAATTGGTACTTTAAAGATATATTTTATGACTAATACTTTTGTTCTCGTGGGTCAATATCGGACGCTCAAGGGTAACCCTTCTTAGTGTAAAACATCTTAGGCCTTTGGGTAAAACTTCTTTAGATTTGCAATGTGCTATATTCTTGGTAGTGTCACACCTTTTAATGTTGCGAGGCAATATGTTCTATCTCGGAAGACTTTGACAACTCAGTAAAGCCCTTCCCAATTCGACGTTAGCTTTTCTCAAGATTTGGCTTAACTACTCGAGGGTGGACTCGTCGATCGTAGAGTATCTCAACACCCATAGGTATGCTTCGACTCTTACTTCACTGATAAGGTCAAGTTTGGCTTGAAGTCTCCCTTCGATGGTTTCTTCGTCAAAGCTCTCAACTCGAGGTGTCGGGAAGACTCTCTTGAGTGGTAGGACAGGTTTAGTGTCAAACATTAAGTTAAATGGTGATTCTCCCAAATAGCATTAGTAGATAGTCTTATTTTGACGTGTCTCGACTAGCGACTCCGTTAGCTTCAGATGTGCGAGGGATTTGCCGAATTCCTAGGTCCAATGGTGGCGTCTCAGTTCGGGCTTTCTTCAGTAGGGAGTATTGTCAAATAACACTGGCGAGACTCCTTTGGATTGCTTCTTAGCTCCCCAACATTGATCGTTGTTGAGATTTTATCACTATATGGTAGGTCGATGCTATAGCCCTCAGCCTGTTGAGTGTGGGTTGACCTGTGATTACATTGTATGTCAAAGGGTTGTCAACTACCATAAATTTGGTTATCATTATTTTAGAGCAGGGTTCATCACTGAATGTGACGAGCAAGCTCATGATCCCAAGAGGGAAGATAGAGTCACATATGAATCCTATCAACAACGAAGTCATACGAGCGAGAACATTATCTAAGAGTCATTACTGTCATGAACTTAGTTAGTTTTGCTTAAGTCATGCGGTACCTTTGTGTGTCCATTCGCAAAGGTCAGACTCCCTGAAACCTCCTAAGAACCTTTAGGACATATAAAAGAGAAAATGAGTTTGAGAAAACATTTTGCATAGGATTCACAAGCAACCATTTCAACAAACACTTTATACAACCAATGCAAATTACAAATATAGACTTCACAAACTTTGAACAATCGCACATAAAGGATCATAGTCCATTACATACCGAAGTCTTCACAAGTGTTTACATGACACAACTCTCATTTACAAGTCGAATCAACCATACAAGCTAACCAAACTATGGCTGCTAAGCCTACTGCAACCCCGCCACTTGATGTACAAAGCATGCACAAAAATGAAAAGACATTCTCCCCTACTTATTCCTTTGATGTCCTCATCAAGGTCGATGCAGATACTACATCTCCTCACCTTTTGCTGAATCTTCAATATTTTGCTCTAGCTACAACATGCCTCTTGGAGACTTTATTGTATTCTCCATCATCTTTGTTGTCTACTCCCCTGAGTAGAAAAGGTACAACACCACGTATTGCATATTTCATTTCATAGTCAAGTACTCTTGCATCAATTTAGAGTCCCCATTTCAGTTACCTTGATGAGAAGCCTAGTGACACCAATCTTATGAAGTTTCCTAGCCTCTGTCCTTCAGCCTTGTCTTAGTACTTAAAATTTACCTCTGCATTGATACCGACCTTATGTTAATAACTAAGGCTTTTACTCGATGTAAAATTTGATGCACGCACAGAATACCCGCCTCTACGGTACCATGGAATTCATTCATTGAATCCACAACCTTTCTTCCTATCACGTTGTTCATCAAAGTAGAGCTCGCAGTAGCTCCTGATCATATCTTGGCATGATCAAGTCTCTCACGGGACTTCTCCTACGTGTGTTGTATTGCCTCGAACTATTCCACCATGATTTGTTGCACCGTGTCACCTCCTGGTGACATCTCTATTGCATTCAGATTCTTATGGGATGAACTCGGGCTAAGATATCTCCATGTGTGCCCTTTGCCACACATCATAGGGTCTCTACCACATATAATTGTGTTTGCTCCTTTTGCAATTAACTATCACCCACCCATTCTCGGGTCACACCCAAATAAAGCATTGTTCTAGGACAGTTCGTCACCTAGCAGCTCTCGAAGTCTTCAGACTTCGCTGGAATTGGTGCACTATTGTCTAGATCCTGGGCCTTTATCCCCCACCCACACAATCTTTGCTACGCACCACTTTCTTCATGATAACTCGAATAGCAACACATCCTCTTACATCCTCTTACCCTATACTAAGGTCTTCTAATCCCAACTTCACATTCATAAGTTGAATCATCTTAGTTCCTCCGTCAAAAGCATCTATGAGATAAGGTGCATGTGTCTCGAATCTTCCTTCATCTTTGGCACCATACAAGATGAGTCTGCTCTATCAGAATGAAAAACCCATGGAACTACATGATCCTACTCTTGTCTCTACAAGAGTCCATGTCCTTGACCTCTAGCTAAGGAAAGTTTCATACCTCCGCTCCATGTTCCATCTTTACGTTGACTCTATTCATGCGGCTTGGATACTTCACCAAGTTCCACCTAAGTTGCTACGCCTCTCAATTTGCATTGAGTTGATGGTTGCTCTCACGCCCACCATTCCATGGGTCAGACCTCTGTTGAGTTTGATTTTTACATCGGCATTGATATTGCTATAGTCGCTCCTCTACTTGATCTCTAATGCATCTACCAATATATCAACTCATATGAGATCTTGCGACGATTCCTAGCGGCTCGCTCGATCCATTATGCTTTGTGAAGTTGTTGTCTTAAAGTACTTCTCCTCAACATAGCAGTCTACTGTACATAATTCTCCTTTTAGAGAACCAAGACTTATCCCTCATGGATATCTATCATATTAGAGCAGCTTTCTTCTTCGCATTCTTCCCTTTGGAAGTTTCGGAGACTATCATCTCCTTAGACTATTTTGCCTTGCTGAACAAACTATATATTGTTCTACCCCCATAAATGCACATGTTAGATTGTGACTCTTCGCGAATATAGCCCTCGCTGCACTCTTCAAGGCCTAGCAATATGCTGAACTTATTGCACACTTTCAACCTCCTACGGAGATATTCTTCTCATGTCGAAGAGAAAGTTGCAATGCTTCATGGTGTCGAGTTTCGGTCACCTTGGAATAGCTATAAACACTTCATTGTTCGCATATAGGGCATGAGTATCGAATTTTTCAAGTTCGAAATTCTCCTCACCTCTGTGAGCTTTGCGTGCAACCTATCCCACTTTGTACAATATTATCTTTTACCAATCACCCCATTTGTCTTGAGCACTGTTAAATTTGGTTGCCAACATCAAGTCATAGCTCGAACTCAGCCATCCCAATCTTTATGTACTACGCATTCTTCATAGCTTATTTGTCCTCATGGTGCCTCTAGCGCAAGGGTTAGTCATTCTTTTGAATGTTAATCTTGGATGCCCACTCTTCTGAGCGACTTATTTCCCTACATCTTAATGTATGTTTTCCTTAAACGGTCGTGCATGATGGCTGCCCTCAATGCAGCCTAGCTAGGTCTTCAACACTTGTATAACAAGTGTTTCTACATGTGCTTGTCTCATTCTGATACTAACTATCAAAAGCTTAGTTAGTTTTGCATAAATCATATGGTACTTTTGCGTATCATTTCATAAAGATCAGCCTCCTTGAAGCCTCATAGGGTCCCTTAGGACCTACAAAAGAGAAAATGGGTTAAAGAAAGCATCTTGTACGAGATCTACAAGCAATATTTTTAGCAAACACTTTATATAGCAAATGCAAATTATAAACATGAACTTCATAAACTCTGAATAATTACACACAAAGGATTATGGTCTATTATAGATCGAAGTTTCCACGAGTATCTATATGACAACTCTAGTTTATAACCCGAATCGGCTACAAAGGTTAACCAAAATATGAACAAAGATTAACCAAACTATGAGTCCCAACCCTAGTACAACGTTCAGAGAATGACTCAAACGTTCCTTCTGAACCACTCAAACGCACAATGTACAGACAACGCATACCTTTAAACCAGAGAAGGACTCGTCACAACCAAACATGAAGTTAATGAGGTACAGAAGCTTTCACCACCAAGCCAGCTAATTAATACTTTGGACTAACAAAACAGTTGCCACATTGATGTGATCACTTCCACAATATCACAATCAAAACCTGGACTAATTCATGATAGGTTCTCCACAAGTTCTATATTCGATGACAGTACATATTGATGTTTTGCATGTCACACAACCACGAAACAATTGGGACTACTTGCACATGTTATGTGTCCTCAACAAGATCAGAACAAAAATGCCAAAGCCACAAATCATATTATGGGAAACATGGGGACTGGCATTGAGCTGATCACAACAATATTAGATTATTTATCCCTTAGTAAGAATGGATAAATATTCCATTGGTGGAAAGAATTCATAATTTTACAGTAAAACTCTGTGATTTGAGGGCTCCTCTTCTTTGATGTGAGTTTGGGTGTGACAAGCAGCAAAAGTGACGATGAAGAAGCAGAACCAGCAAAATTCTTGCCGTCCACCTGCAAGGAGGTGTTAGGACAACGATGACATGCTGGTTTCAGCATCTTGCGGCCGCCACATTGTCTTTTGAACACACAGCAATCCTTCGTTATCCTTTGAGTAAGTCAGTGTGATCTCCCAGTGGAGAGACTTTGCCATGTTCTCTATCTCGCTAATCACATCGGCATTGTCCCTAACAATCAGCTTCCCTTCAGGTCTCAGCACCCGATCCACCTCAGCAATTACTGGCAGCAATTGGCACCTATGGCATAATGCCACAGAAACAGTTAATATAATCAAGGAAAGCAAGTATTGTAAATTCCGAGTCTCATGACCATGCAACAGTTCCCCCATATCGATAACAATTAAGCAACATAGACGAACAGCAGTCAAATTATTAGAAAACACAAAGTCTAGATTTATCATCTTTCATTTTTGCTATGAATCATAAACAGGGGAGCAAAGGTATGCTTGATAGAAACACAAGCATTAGTTCATGTTCCAATAAGATAGCATTGAATGCTTGATAATACTATGAAGCATAACTCATGGTTTATAAACTTTTATTTCAACTGAGAAGTGTCAGGGAATAACCTTTTCTTAAGTTTGGAGAATAGATGGTCTGCATGGAGAAGATCATATGTTCTTGGATACGTGCTAAATGATTCACACCAGTCATGATACATCCCAAACAATCCACGCTCGTAAATAATAGGAAGTGTGTCAGGTGAATCAATTGAGACAATATTCATTACCCAGACTTTCATGTCTCGCAATGCCGCGGCAAAACTGCATATAACAACCAGAAAAATGTATAGAAGCTGAAAGATTAATCAGATCAGTAAAAGGGCATGATATTGTCTCATAAATAATAACAAAAAAAGGGTCCCAATTGTATCAGGAAACAATTAAAAAGTGTCTTTCACAAGACAAATAATAAAGCATTAAATACATGACATGGATAGTTATTGGATTCAGCATCAAAATTTCCAATCAACATAAAACATCACAGTTGTAAGAAAAAAAACTAGAGAAATGATGAGCATTGATTTACTCGATTTAGCATGGAATGAGAGATACTATTATGAGTTCAAAAATTCTATCTTTCCTCGAAGTAAGAAGCCCCTTGTCCAGGGAAGAATATCCTATAAGTTTAATATCAGTGCTAAGAGTTCCATATCAAACAGACTACTAACTATGGCAATAAATTCTTGAATAGGTTAACTCTATATTAGGTAAGAACCGACTAAAAGAGGAAAAAAGATCTAAATGACTAGGTGATCAATATAATAAACAACTAGCATGCATGAGGTAACAACAAGCCAAACTCTACTTGATCCAGAATAATCCTAGAGGACGGTGGAACAACAAATTCTGATAGAGGGGTTATGTTCATCACAAATATCCTAGCAAGTCAAAGTGACCAAGAGAACACAGCCTTAACTTTGCGTTAGAAGAGCACAATGCTCTAATCACTCAAAAGTTACCACTAAAACTCTAATTACCCAAATTTTATTATTTTACAGTACAGTTTTGCACAAAAGTAGAAGGATCATTCTATTTGCTTACCCTCCATATACAGATCTCATGTCCATGACATTCCTCGCGGTAGACCAGTTGATTCCCATCCTGTTGACATAAGATTTGCTAACTATCTGTTTCCAATGCTCATAGTCTGCTTGAAAGTCCTCAGGCGCAGGTTTTCCATAAACCCCAGTCTGTGATCCACTCAGCCAGTAAGGTGTCTTCTCAAGCCTTTGTGGCCACTGTTCTGGCCATACTGTGCCACGACTAGTTGGATCCACTGGCAATTTGTGCATGCATGCTTGCAAAGGTACATTCCTGAATGCATATAAATAGGCAAGAAAGTTGATACAAATGCTAACGAGTACCAAATGGACAGTCATTTGATCCACTTCTGAAGACAATAAACATACCAAGCTGCATCTGGATTATCAGATTCTTGACACAGAGGAGGGTTGTCTTTTGCTCTTTTTTCATAGCACTTATTGTCAGAAGGTTTTCTGTAAACAGCCAATCCTACTTGGTTTAGTGTGTCATTTTTCCTTTTCACCATCTCCCAGCACATAGATTTCGTCAAGGCAGACATAGCTGGAATGAGTTTTCAAAACAATAACCGGTTTCAATTTTCAGAAGTTATATAAGCTTAAGCATATGTTTCTGCAAGAATGCATTTCATAAATAGCAGGCGAAGCTTATGCATGTATTCATGTCAACCATTGATTTTAAGTTGTCCTTGAAGGATGTAGTTTCAATCTTTTGATATAATCTTTATAGTCAAATGACTGAAAAGTAGACTAAAATGATTTGCTCCTAGGTGAAATTAAGATTGTGAATACTAAAAAAAAACAAAGTACAAAGGCACATTGTCCAAAAACTTCACTGTTACTGTTTCAACAAATCTATTGCAACATAGCTAAATAAGGGGAAAAAATGATTTGTAACTTCTACCTTTCCAAATTTCAGCATCTTCCGGAAGGTCTTGGTACACTGGAGTGGCAGACCAGACAAAATAACCACCAGGTCGCAGCAACCGGTTCAACTCCAACAAAAGCATACCACCTACAAGTTATAAGTTCAAAAGTCAATTTTATAAAGAAAATAGCTGCAGTGTGTGTGAAGACAAACTACCTTCTATGTGCCACGGTACTCTACAGCGGGCACAGTGAACAACATCAAAGACCTTGCTCGGGAACGGAAGCCTTTTGGTTCCCATGACTGCTGATATAGCTGGAATTCCTCTCTCAAGTGCAAACTGCACTTGGGCCTCATGCTCATCTTTGGGTGCAAATGACATGGCCAGCACATCTCTGTCAAATAGATACCCACCAAAGCTTGCCACTCCGCATCCGACATCCAAGATGACACGGCTACGTTTTCCCCATGCAATGTTAGGCAATGACTGCAATTACAAGTGAGTTGAAGAAAAAATGCTTATCAAGTGCAGTTAACATATATATGCTATAATATTAGAAACATTCCATTCATGAGAAACTAGAAATACAAGATGCAATAATTTTGGAAAATAAGTCAACAGCCACTAGGGCTGTAACAAAGAGACCTACTTAATTTTGCCTCAACAATTTTGCATATACAGGACCAAATAGTTCATGCCATACAAAATATTGATGCAATTTGTCCACAATCTAAAAATTATACATTAAAAAATTGATCCATAGCTGGAAGGCTTCTTTTACCAAAATTCACAAGCATGAACACAACTGGAACAATAGATGATAACATAAAAGTAAAAGAAACACAAAGAAGACCCAACCAAGAACCACAAATCCTCCAATATGTGGAGAACATGGTCAAGAAGGGACTAACAAACAAAATAAAGGATGAACTTAGTGCACGAGCCTCCCACCAATGTGGGAGCGTCAATGCATGCAACATTACCCCTATAATTGAGTTTTTTGGGTGACTCAGGTCACCCAGATCGCAAATGAGCAACCCTGATCACCCAAGAAGATAGTAACAAATGATCAAGTAAAAATGAGTGCAAGTAGCATTCAGATAAAACGTCAGTAGTCAACCTCTTGGATGAAATCAATGTAGTGAAGTGCACCATGTTTAAACTGAGTTCCACCACCTGGAAACGTGAGATACTCTCCTGAAACTTTCACCCAATTTTGGTGTCCTTTTACCACAGCAAGCTTAGCATGGGGGACATTGTTGTACCATATCTGCAGTGATCATAAAAGATGGAAATTCATTAAGCCTTACAATATCAAGAATCAAATGCAAACACAGGCAAAGCAAGTACCTTTTCCCTGCTCTTGGGCCACTTAATCGGTCGTTTGTATCCATCAGGAAGAGGAACGAGGCACGTCGGAGCATTATCAGGACAGTGTCTCTCTCTGTGTTCATAGTGTTTAGTACTACGAAGCTTCTTAATAGCTGCTTCATTGTCAAGACAAGGAATATAATCTGCTCCAGCTTTGACATTACACAGTTTCCAGCTGTATTCTATAGTTTGACCCTTGGATGAAGAAGAAGCTTGGACCTCCTTCTCATTCTTTGATTCTACAGCTTGGGTAGACCATGCTCCATTCTGTGTACTGGTCTCATTCAAAAGCTCCGTCTGGGCCCCAGATGGAAAAATCTCATTGTTACTCTTGTCCCTTGACTGGTTGCCATCTTTGTCTTCATCAGAGCTTTGATCCACTTTTTCCTCTATAATACCTTCAGTTTTCCCATCGTCAGTTTTATCACCGTCGGATTTCTCGTCTTGCTCTGGCTTTGACTTCTGTTCTTGACCAGCTGCCTCATCACCTGTGTCATTTCCCTCTTTGGTATCTCCAGCTTCCTCAATTGTCTCCCCACCTCTGTTCCCATTTGCATCACCATCGTTCTGAGTATTTGATGAATCATCCGAGTCATTATTAGTATCATCACTTCCCTTGGTAGGATTTTCTTCTTCAGTTTTCTCTTCCAACTTCTCAGATGTTTTATCTGACTCAGAATCTGATTTATTAGGCATGTTGTTTTCACCACTGCCATTATCATCGCTAACAGAATCTTCACTCATAACATCTGAACCATCTTTGTATGGGTAAGATCTAGTCCGAGAAACCTTATCACTCATGTCAGATTTGGTGGCAGGTGATGGCACCTCTGCTGGAGCCATGGTTGAGGATGTCATCATCCATGCCCCGACCAAACAAAGGGCAACAAATACGACAAGAGTCGTCGTCGAACAGTACGACGACGATGTCCTCCTTGTGTCTGTACGTGAACTTCTCCCAAATGCCATGTCTGACTATGTGTGATTTACCCTGTAATTATTTACTTAAAAATTATGAGATGGCAACAAAGTTAAGAAACATAAATGAGCTCTCTATCACTCTTTCTTTGCCGACAACCTAAACAATCACATTCATCAAGTACACAATGAGACTAAGATATAGCAAAGGATAGGAAACATGGATGAGATCTGTTATCGAAGACGTGATACAGATCGGTCATAAAGCTTGATATTTCAATGAAGTGTACATTACAAGGAGATCAATCAAATGCTTAGTGAAGCTAAACGACCACAAACATACCAAAACAACAAACTGACCAAGAATCGCGTGGGTGAGGTGAGTCTAATATTTCTACATGCATTGGGGAAAAGTTCTTGGTTACTGACGAATGAAGTATCTATATAACACGATAATGAGAGTGACTAACTTTAGGAACAAAAAGATTCCAACATTCTCACTCACCATATCGGAAAAGGCAAATGACAAACCCTCGATAACAATTTGAGATAAAATCAGTTCCAGAATCAATCACCAACAAGCACATAACGAAATCCGAACCAGAGATCAGAATATAAAAGATGCGAGAAGGGTAAAATCGAGCATATCTACACCATTGAACTAAGTATTGACCATAGACCAAAACGAAACCATGAAATCGGAGCCGTCAACTAAATTCTACCAGTTCTACTGAAATCAAGCAGCACTGACGAGATCAAAAGCGAAAACATCGCCAAGCAAAAACTTTCCCATTATTTAAGCAAGAAGCACAGAAGGGGAAGCTCCCCAGAGCTAAAGATCTCCGATAGGGCTCACAGACACAAGTATCAAAAGCAGCAAAAAGAACCAATACGGCGGGCAAATTGACACGAAAAAGAAGCACGGATGTGGAATCCCGACGACATCAAACAACTGGAAGCATGGATTCGTACCTCTCCCTCTCTGGCTGCGAACCACTTCGGATCTAAGCGGAGCAGGATCGATGGCCAGAGACAGACGACGCCATGTGGATTTGGATCTCGTCCCGAGCCGAGTGAGGGCGGTTTATAGAGTACGAGAGAAGGTGGGTTGGGGAACGGCGCATTATTTCTTATTTTGAAAAATAGAAATGACACGTTTTGATCTACGCATATTCGTACCTGCCTTATGACTTGTGGATACCGTTGGGCCGACGACTCATCTTCTTGTGGGTCACGCTTGTCCAATCACAGGTCAGGTAGTTTAATTGGGAGCCCGGTTTCTGTCGGGACTCCGTCGCATATGTTCCTGCGATCCAATTTAACAATCGGAGAATAAGGAAATCAAGATGCAGACATAAACGAGCTAAACTGTCTTTTAGCATAGGATTGGTTTAAGTTACATACATGCGAGGGAACACGAGATATCGAGAAGCGAGAGTGGAGACACCCCGGCAAATGCAACGGGCAAATGTCCACTCGAGTTAAATAAGCTAAATGACAATAATGCCCATCACGTCCACGGTCTCAAATGCAACTCCAGAAGCGGAGGCATGGATGTAGTATCGGCGAAGGTACGAGGATAATAGAGTAAATGCGGAGGTGTCGGTGACCACTGGAGAGATCACTAAACGCACGTGCCCGCGGGGGCCGAGGCGGTGGTCGTCGCCGACACTGGTTGGGGTCCGTCAACCGGAGATCTTATCGGTGAGCACTCCACTTGAAGCTTTTTCTGTAGTTTTACCCCCTAAAACGTGCGGTGTCATCGTATGATCTTTTGGCGACGTGATGATCACGCGCAGAGAGAGAAAGAGGAGAGACAGATAGAGAGAGAGAGAGAGGCCTTCTCTTCACTGTCAATGCCAGCTTGTAGGAATGAATGATACCATGGTTGTGTTTGCGTTGTAGAAGAGACATGAGAGAGAGAGAGAGAGAGAGAGAGAGAGAGAGAGAGAGAGAGGACTTTTAGTTCACTATCAATGCCAGCTCGTAGGAATGGATGATGCCGGCACAGAGAGAGAGAGAGAGTAGCTATGGACGATGATACCAGCGTTGTGCTGGAAAGGCAACGCCTGGGATTGTGGGTTGTCTTCACATGAAAGCATGGGCTTCAAATGATTAGATCTGTAAGCTTTGCAGGGTTGGCGAGTGAATATTTTGCCATTGTAGTGTATATACCGCATAAAGAACCAATCTACATATACACGCGCATTGATGACAATTTATGGATCGACGAGTCAACTCAGACCGACGCGACGGCTACGATCCTCTTCCAGCCGATTCCACAGTCGGGCCCCGAGTCCACTCGGTTTCCGCTACGAGCTAACGTAGTGGGCGTGTATGGCTCAAAGGGGGTTCTCCAGGAACACGAGGATGTCCTGGAACGAGTCGCCCAACTCGGACGAGAGCAGACCCGGTTCGGGGTGGGGGAAGACCGAGTTGCCGGCGGGGGCGAAGGGCCGGTCCCACTCGGTGGGGCGCCACCGTCGCTGGCTCTGGACCTCCCTCTCGCACGTGAACTCCGGCGACAGCACGTGCTCCGAGCAGCTCGAGTCGGCGTGCAGCCTCGGGATCGAGTCCGACGGCGCGAAGCTGTATGCGAGCTCGGCCGGCAACAGCGGTCCGGGGGCGATCCCAGCCGGAAGCGGCAGCGGCGCGTGCGGACAGAGCGCCGGCTTCCTATCCTCTGGCGACCGGAGGCACCTGGACCCGGCCGGCTTCCGGTCGCGGGTCCCGAACTTGTCCGAGCCGTTGCTTCCTTTCTTGTTGTAGATACGGCACAGCACCCAGTCGTCCAGCTGCATACCACAACACGTCCCAAATGTTAAAATCGTTTTGTTTCCGTCAACTGGCTCATACCTGCTTTCTTCTTTAGAGTCATTTCCTGTGACCACTCTCACTCACAACTGTTCATTGAAATGGCGTTAAATGGTAGAAGCATCCAACGCCTCCCTCACCCTGACAACAACCTGCGAAGCCAACGCTGGGCAAGTTGCAGCAGGGTGGTCACCCACGCCCGCAGGCTTTGGTTCTTCGAACCAAAGGGAGACACCTCAGAGAGACGAGAACGGATTAGTCCGGTGAGAGGCGGCAGGAATGGTTGTATACGTACCCGGAGGGACTTCTTCACGCGGGGCGAGCGGTGGACGTCCGCGAGGCGGTACTCGTGCATGATCCAGTTGGTCTTGTGCCCCCTGGGGGCCTTGCCGGAGTAGAAGACGAGGGCCTTCTTGATGGCCACCGGCGTGGGGGCTACGACCGGCTTGTCCGCCCCGGTCGCCTTCCAGTATCCCGATCCCGCCGCCCGGTTCGGCCTCGACCCGTTCGGGTACTTCCGGTCCCTCGGCGAGAAGAAGTACCACTCTTTCTCCCCGTACGACGCCATCCCTGTCACGACAGATCACGGGTTGATGACCATCCGACCAAGACCACGAGGACATCACAGGGGCACGAGATCAAGAAGCTCTACCTGGGAGTTGCCAGGGGTCGTACTTGTAGAGGTCGAGCTCCGCGACGATGGGGACGGCGACGGGGAGGCCGGCGCACATGCGGCAGAGGTAGTGCATCACGAGCTCCTCGTCCGTGGGATGGAACCGGAACCCGGGCGGCAGCTGCAGATCCCCGCCTTTCATCTCTGGCTCCCTTCGATCAGAAGCCGTCGTGGAGCCGATTAATAGGCGCGAGGGAGAATTAAAACTCAGGAAAGCAAGAGAAGCGCGCAACATTAGTAGGCGCGGAGGAGAACGGACGGGACGCCGAACCAAGACAACGGCCCGGGCCGGGGCCCCGGCACAAGCTCGCGAAGACCGGTCGACACGTGTCGCGCATAGGCCATCCCAAAGCGTACTTGGCGAGGAATGCGGCGGGATTCTGTCACGGCTTGCGTCACCAGTTTTGTCGCGATCCGGTCCGAGCCGTTCTCGCGGACCGGGGTCCAACCGCTGGTAGCTCGACACGTAGCGATTCGGGACGGGAAAAGAGGGCGGCGTTGGCTGTGCGTTTGGGACGTGGGTGGATAAGGATGGATGATGGATGACGGCTGGGGGTGAAAGAGATGAGGTATGGGAGATGACCATGATTGGAGACATTAGAATATAATGACAAAGCATGAGGATTCGGAGGAATGCTTAGCACGTGAGGTTGAAGTGGAAGTCTTTTTGAGCGATGAGGAATATAAGCAGGGTGCCCACGGGTTCGGACCCGAAGCGGAATTAAAATAGATTGGCCCAATGGTTCATAGATTTCGAATCAAATTGATACTAGAATCATATTATTCCTAAAAATTGGAAGCAGAATCAGAATAAAATATAAATAAGTTTCATGATATAATGATTAGTACTTTAAATTTAAAACTTAATGATTTGAATTTTGTATCTTGAAAGGATACAAACGATGTAGTCCAAAGAGACAGGAAGGTCATGCAATGAAGTGATGACCATCTCATTCGTATAGTTAATATATGCATAGGAGAAGGTGTGGATGGCATATATCATCACATATCAGAAGATATAGACTTGGAAAGTAGAAGGACACCATCATTGGTGTTGTTTGGACGAGGTGCAAAAGGCATCTACACATCACAAAGCTTCTGCTCCTATAAAAAAAGAGTTCATCATTTGGACAAGGAAGCTTTAGGAGAGTTGTTGGCTGAATGACCAAAAGAGCTGTTGCCCAGTGAGTGCTGTCAAAACATAGGACTCGAGATAGGATAAACTGAGAAGCCATTTGACCTTGATCCTCTTCATTCAAAGTCCATGATAGAGTATTGAATGAGACAAGAACATTATTGAACATGATCCCAAATACCCAAAGTCCCTAGCATCAAAATTTCAACCCCATCCATTAGGTGATTCTATGACAAAAGTAAAATAATGATGCAACTTAGTATATTTATATTTATTTGTTCTTACTAGTAGCCTATCAATATAGATTTTTTCTGCGTGTTGTATAAAGTATTTGAACCAACATCAACATTTCGGATAAAATAATTGCACTTTAATGTAAGAGAAATTTTAATGTCTAATGTGAAGGAACTTACAAGAAGATCTTCTAAGGTGTGAAAATAGATAAATTACTGCAGAGTTACAGCACGACTGGAGCTTAGATTGTCTGCATACAAATTTTTGGATTAAATGAGATCACAAGATACCAAATTTCTAATGCATTGATCTGACTGCACACCTATCTGAAATGTGTCATATAATTCATCATGTAACTTGGATGAGATGAACTAACTACTGCACAAAGCAATTGTCTTAATTACTAATTCATTCTTCATGAATCAACTAATGCAAAATGCAAGTATCAAAATAGATATCTCATTGATTAAGACCACTGTTGTTTGCATGCATGTGTAATAGATTTGGACATCCCAACAGCGAGCAGCTGTTCCAACATTGCACATGGTTCTAGACCCCTGCAGTTCCCACTTTGGTCGGGTGTAGTTTCAATTGATTTCATGTTCTTGTGGAGGTGAGTCCTGTATGGTTTATACATATCCAACAAAGAGGAAAGATCAAAAGAGAACAAGTACAGAGCACATGGTTCTGTTTTTGATTGTGACCCCAGTCGATGACTATGATTTCTTTAGTTGACTAAATGATCAGTTTTTTCAGATACCAAGGGATATCTACAACATGTTGAACAGTACAAAGCAGAGGCATCCAAGGTGATAATTTGTCGCACTAGAACTCTGTTGCAAGTCAAAGGATTGCAGCAATTTAAGGCCTAACTTGATTGCAAAGTTTTCATTTAACTGGAATCTGATTCCGTCAGTGGTATGCTTACGTTTAGGAAACTTGTTGTAGCTGGGGACTGGAGTTGGGTTCTTAGCAACAGATTCTACCCACTGGCACTTCTGTGGCTCTTCATCCAATGTTTCAGCCGTTGTGCATGACTAATGTCTTCACAACGTGCATGGACCACTTGTGTGGCTCTTCTTCGACAAATGTTTCAGCTCTGATGCATGACTAATGTCTTCACAACATGCATGGACCAGTGCTGGATATGTGGGTGATCACCACAAGAGTGGACCTAATTTCCATGTGTTGTAGGATTCAGAAACATAATTCCATTTGTTAGATAAGTTGGTAATTCGTCTCTTTGGGTTTCAGAAACGACAGAATATTTTGGATTCTCATCTGCTTCTTGCATTACAGATATCAACCTGATCTAAAGGCTCAAACAGAGTTCTTAAGCGAGCAACCAATGCTCCAAGCAATGCCTAGTGCTCTAGAGAACCTAAAAGAAAGGAGAGATTTTTAACAAATCCAAAATTCCTAACCATGACTAACACTCTGAACAATATGTCGTGCAATTTGCCAACAGCTATAAATATCATCGAAAAGATATTTTTCAACGAGTCCAAAGTGCCTAACCATGGCCAATACTATAAACTATATGCCTTTCAAATTTGCCAACAACTACAAATTATTATCCAAAATGTAATCATTAAAAGAATTACAAGACCTTAAAAGAATCAGCATGCAAAACAATATTTATGCATTAAGGAATCTGTTGCCCTAATCCATTAAACACAAGATGCATATGGATTTTGACAAGAGCATATGTAGAAGCAGGAACAATGGTTTCAATTTCCTCATCATTTTTTCTGAAAATAAAAACCATATTAATATACTAGAATAGATGTAAAGCATATAAATGGTGAAGGAATGGAGCTAGGAATTCTGAACTTACTGTTTTCTTCATTTGGGCATGTGTCAGTAGTTGAGAGAGGGGTTCAGACAATCCTAACATTCATTCCTAAAGTGAACAGAAACACAACAACATCAACTGAAGCCAAGAAAATATCTTGATTATAAAAACCATAACATTTATTTTTAAGTTTTGATATAAACAACCTTAGCAACAAATTCAATTGTATAATCACATGCAAAAGGGTCATGCATGAACTTGTTGGATTTCTAGAACCAATTTTTATGATTTGTTTAACATCCTTTGGCTTCTCAGTAGAGGTCAAAATGGGTTCTCCATGGAGCCAAGAATTTTAGCATATTCCCACCACTTCATTATGACAAAAAACAATCATTAGCACCTACAACTCCCACTAGTTGCTCTACTTCTTAACCAGTATCTAATTCATGTGTGATTTACTTTATGTCTTTGAAATTGCTTGATAGGATTTGACATGAAACATTAAAATCAAGTGAAATAATAAAAAAAAATCAAATTAATTTTTTCATTAGGAAAAAGTTAACTTAATCAAATAATTTATAATAAATGCTATCTTATGTAGGAATTATACTTGTAAGGAATAACATGAGATGCCAAAAAGAAATACACTGTTGAGTGCAAATGTAAACGGTGCTCTCATTATACTGAAAGCATTTAATCATTTTATGTATCACAACACAAAAGAAATAGAAACAACAAAAGCAGGATTTAATGAACAAAAAAGAAGCAACAAATATACTTGATCCACAGACCAATATCGACCAGACAGTTCACAATTTGATTCAGAAGAGAAGCGAAAGAAGCAAAACCTTTTAGGAATGCAACATCTTTACTTCACTACGTAATCAACACAAGCAACAGTCTTCTCGCACACATTTGACCATACTCACCCATCTAGGAATTCTTGAACGTAGGAACTTTATCAAAAGAACCAAAGAACTATTTTAGGCTGCATAATAATACCTAGAAGTTCTTGATATGGAGAGACGCTGTAGTTACAAAGCAGAAAAAAAATAGCTACTTTTGGGTGTGTTAATTGGGTAAAGGTTATGAGTAGAATATCTTGATACTAAAAGACTCCATTGCTTTAGAAGGAACAGAAGAAGAGAGTTCATTTGAACTGTCATAAACAGATATATTCCGGGGGTGAACTGAGCATGCTCTTTAAGCATATTGGAGCAACAGATCTATTTTCTTAAAAAAAATAATTTCGTACTTGAATCTGTAGCTGAAATTCGTCTTCTGAATTTTCATCATGGGCGCAACCCAAAGAATGATTAAACAGAGTAACAATTAACATATGTCGGATCAAAAACAATACAGCCCAGCCAAAACAATAACAATAAAAAGAATATTAGATTTTTCAAGATTCAGCCACTAGTTGAGGCATTTAGTCAAGGAAAATTGGATCAAGCTATGCCCTATCCAACCTGGTTAAGTAAATAAGTGGTGAGTCCACATGGCCAGAGAACTTGTCAATCCAGAGGAAATATGCTACAGGTTCTCATAACTTGAAGTAGGAGTGGCTTTGTATACTTGTAGAGAATCCAATGTTAGGATTAACTGACTAAATATACTGAAGAGCAACTTCAGACACACTGACCAAGTCGTATCCATTGCTTCTATGGTCCATAGTCTTCGATGTGCCTGTAACTAAGTGAAGCCGAGCCTATTGACTGAATACCTTACTAGAAAGAAAATATTTTTTTCATTATTGATCTAATAGAGCCTCACACAACCTGTGGAGAAGATAAGCTTCATATCAAGTATAAAATAAATCAAAATGCAGGCCTACCAATCAACAAAGAGAGCTATTGGTATAAAATGACATCAGTAGCCAGATAAGTACACAGAAAGATGGTGATATATATTAATATATGATGAAAACCCAAGTCAATGAAAAGGATGGGAGTATTACACATACCGTTGACCACCGACTGAAGTCTGCGCTCTTCAAGATTTGTTTTGGCCTGCCAAGAAAATGATAATTCATGTAAATAAAAATTGCAGACAGAACATGCTCAAAATGTTGGACACATGTTCGTGTATCAACTAGGCAGAGCAGCATGCATTCATCCCCTTCTAGGACTGTAAAAACTCTCCTAATAACACATTATAAAAGAAGATTGATGGTAGCATCAACCTGGGCATAGTGCCACAGGAAACAAATATCTCTTTATCTGGTCATGTAAAAAAATCAAAGTCATGCTTTTTAGTGCACTAGTGGCTGGTGTGTGGTAGGAGGAGATGTTGCATAACTAATCTAAAACGAAAATAAAAAAAGAAACTGTGAAATATAACAATGGCACTATAGGTGGACTCAGTAACAATGCTTGCCAAAAGGATCAACCAGCAACTATGCATTTGAAAGCACCTGGATTTGGTTACATAACAACAAAAATATAACCTAATCCTCCGGTTCCTTCTTATCAAGAACCACAGACCCTAGTTCACTAAAGTAACTCACACCACAGACAAAACTCATGAATGCCTCTCTTCTTGATGACCAAACTCATGAAAGAACATCGTCTTGATGGACAACAAGTCGTGGTTACTGACCGTGGTCTGAGGTTGTGGAAATGAAGGTCCCCAGACTCTGACCGAGTAGGTCCCTCATCTCGCATTGGGTTCACTGCTACTCTTGATTTAAGAAACCATTTTGTTCACCACAAAATCATTTCTCATCTCACCTAGGGTTCAATGCTAATCTCGATTCAAAGAAGCATCTTGGTCGCCGGCAACCACAATGTGGCAGAGGATGCTTGTCCAAACTAGAGATCCATAACGATATCAAGAAGTGAGTTCGCAACAATGTCAAGCGATCGCAATTCCCAAGAAACCAAACCAGAGGAAATCCGCGCTTATCGGACAAACAAGCGAACAACTGATCCCCCTGAGGGCAAGAGACGCACACAAGAAGTACCTACGATGGTGGCGATCCGCTTCCTCGAGGCCACGAGGAATCTGCCGTGCCGGTCATCGTTTCCCTCTAGCCGGCCCAGGGGGCGGCGTTGGCGGACTTCTCGAGATCGGGAGCGGGACGGGAGAGGCGGGGCGTTGGAACAGCATTCGAACAAGCGTGCGAATTTGTGAAATTATATAAATATATCCCTTATGGGATATTTATATAATTTTGTGATTGTTAAGGAATTAAGATCACCTAAGTTGTTGAAAGGGTATAGGAGAGGCATTGGATCGTTTTTTTTTTTTTTCTATTTCTTGGACTGATTTGGAATCAAATCGAAATAACCTAAACCAGATCTGAACCACTTCGGTTCGGTTCGGAACTGTTAGTTAATATGATTTGATTTTTTATTAGATCGATTCCGGTTCGAACCGAATCGAGTTTAGGCTCGTGGGTATATATTGGTGTTCTGTAGCTATAGATTTGGGTTACCTTCTGCATGCATGTATTCTTCGTGGGGATATGGTGAATGACAAGCATGGTCATTTTTGTATTCGTCACTGCAGGAGCAGGGAAACAAAAGGTGGCCCTCTTCTTCCAGTCCCACAACAAAAGGCTGCAGGAACCACATGAAGCCCCCATTCAACCCTAGGAATGGGTACTTCCATTGTCTCCATGCTCCCTTCTGAACCCACGGGACAGGGAACTGTGTGTGAAGAAGCATTACTCGTATGCTTTGTATTGATACACCACCTTTACCAAAGCTGGTTATTCTGCACAAGACAGAGGGAGAGAGAGAGAGAGAGAGAGATGGTGTGATCTGTCATTGGAGAGCAATGATCTTCTCAGTAGATATGGTTCACGATCCTAAGAATGTCGCAGTTGGCATCTGTACTACTGTATCCAGCATTTTTACTGCAGATGAGTGGCAGGCAGAGCAGGCATGATCATGAAGTTTTGTTTTTGAGGAGGAAAAAAGAGTAGCATATGGCTGTTTGCAAAAGAAAAAGGATAGGTGATGATGACAACGACGATGATGCCCTCCATTATCGGGATTCAACCTTTCGAAGATGATAAAGCAATATGCCACCTGCCACTTTGAAGGCATCATTCGATTCAGAACCTGAGCCTGACAAGCTCTCGATCCATCCATACGCACCTGTGCTTCGCCCTCCCGAGATATGGACATCTCCAGGACCACAGTGAGACGAGGGAGAAGAAGGAACCTTTACAGTAGAACCAACCCAAAAGCAACAGTCATCATCCTTATCACCCAAAAGCTTCGTTGCGAGCTTCCCTCCCCCATCATTTACCAACCACAACCGCCAAGTAAGTTGATCGAAGAAGGTCATGGTAATGAGCCAGATATCGATGGTCCACTCTATACTTGAACGGCTTCATCATCATCACTGCCGGTGATCATTAGCCCCATCCCTTCCTCGGGGATAACCGGGAATTCCAAGTTGGTCAACTTCTTCGCACGCAGCGCCTCCACCTGCCAGTCGGTGCGCAGCAGCACCACGGCCAGCACCAGCACCACGCACACCGCCTGCGCCGTCAGGAGACCGTACCACAGCCCGCCGAAGCCGACCCGGAGCTGGAACGCCAGCCCGACCGCCACCGGCGTGCCCACCAGGTAGAAGGACAGCAGGTTGATCCGGGCCCCCACGGCCGGCCTCGCGGTCCCCCGTAGCACGCCGCACCCGGTGGTCTGCGGGCAGTTGCCCAGCTCGCACAGCCCCACGAGCGGCAGCGCCGCTGCCGCGAGGCGCAGGACCGACGCGTCCGCCGTGAACAGCCTCGCCCACTGCTCCCGGAATATGGTGGTCCACACGACATGGATGACGCCGATCACCACCGCGCAGCCGAGGGCCACCAGCGCCGCCATCTTCGCCCGCTTCGGCCTCCCGGCGCCCAGCTCATTGCCCACCTGCATCAATCATCACACCATCAGGCCCTGGTATGTAGAGAGCAGAGCCGCAAACATGGCGGCATCACGACAACACGCATCTTAATGTATAAGCTTCGAAGACGACCAATGGAACAGTGTCAGCCACACTGCGTGGCGAATTTTGATTGGCACAAGCACTGTAGTAACTCTCTCTTATAGCGCTTTCGAGAAAGCCAACGAAAAGTTGCCCGATATGGCAAACGGAGAGCGCGACTCGAGCGATACAACCCGCGAATAACCCCTGCGGTCCGATGCTCCGGCGAAACACCGTCGAAGAGAAGCCACCTGCGACGGTGGGCGAACAAATAGACGGCCGAGAAGGAAAGGGGGGGACGAGGTGAGCTTACCCTGGTGGAGACGCAGGCGGCGAGGGCCATGGGGACGGTGTACATGAGGCTGGTGGTCTGGATGAGGACGGCGGTAGCGCCGACGGCGGCGGTGGGGTCGGGGAGGTACCCGGCTAGCACGGTCATGATCTCGTACCACCACCACTCGAGACAGACGCCGACGCAACTGGGGAGCGCAAGGCGGAGCACCGGGGAGAGCCCGCGGAGGGCCGCCCGGGACCAGCCCCGCCAGGTGAGCTCGCAGGCGCGCGACACGCGGAGGTAGCCGAGCAGGAAGAGGGCCATGTTGAGGTTGGTGACGACGGCGGCGAGCGCGACGCCGGGGACGCCGAGGCGGAGGACGAAGACGAGGAGGACGTTGAGAGGAATGTGGAGGAGGACGGCGGCGGCGGAACAGGTTGCCATGGGTCGGGTAATGCCCTGGGAGCGCAGGAAGACGCGGAGGGGCTGGAGAAGGGCGTTGGTGAGGAGATCCGGGAGGGAGTGGAGGCAGTAGGTGGCGGCGGCAGCGGTGATGGCGGGGTCCTGCCCCAGAGCGACGAGGATGGGGCCTAGGTTGACCCAGAGAACAGCGATGGGAACCGCGGCCAGCAGCAGGAGCAGGATGGTGCGCTGGAGAGAAAGGGAGATGAGCTCCCAGTTGCGAGAACCGTAGGCCTGGGAACAGAGCGGTTCGAGGCCGGAGGCCAGGCCGAAGAGCACGGAGTAGCCGGTGATGTTGGTGAACCCGATGGAAAGCGCGCCGCCGGCCAGCTCCAGAGGACCGAGCCGGCCCAGGCACACCACCGACACCATAGCCCGCAGGTACACCAGACAGTTCAAGGCGGTAATCGGCGCCGCCATGCTCCACAGCTCCCGTAGCTCCCCAGCCACCAGCTCTGCAATCCCTCCGCCGCTCCCACCCACCGCGGCCTCTTCGCGGTCTCTTCCCTCCGCCATCGCACGCTTCCAAAGAAGAGCTGTCGCCACGAGCGCAATGGTGACACGATCGCCTCCGTCCACCCGCCGCTTTAAAAAGACCCGAACTGCTTCAGCGGTGACAGGAACCGGTGTTGCGTTCCATAAAGCGACGGAGGTGACGCGACCTGACCGAGCTCTGCATGGTCTATTCCGCACCATCCTGCGTGAGGCGGCGTGGGGGAAAGCGATGTACGTTTGCGCACGGGCAAGAGCGCCCGTGTGTCGCACGTGCGACAAGACGGTGTGGGAGAAGACTGAAGTCTGACGGCGTGGCAGCCTGCGAGAGGGCCGAAGTCCATCATCACTCACGTCGACGTGTTCAAGGTAGTGCAGGTAGGCAGGACGAGGGTGTTATCATCCATCGTGCATCGTAACATGTCATTAGGGTTTCCAGAAGGCAAGGAGGAAGGATAAGTCTTCTTCTCTTCCCGTGCCAGCGACAAGGACGGATGACAAAGGCTGAAGAAGACAACATAAACATGATCTAAACTTACGTAACCTTCACAGTCTAAGATCATAACAAGATCTAAGCTTAAGCAAGCTCAACAGGTCTCACTCCATAGCAGCTTATACACGTAATGAGAAAGCCACAAGAAAAAGACCCCACCGTAAGCTGAGCGGTCCTATCTCGAGCACTGTCGTCTCGGTTCTTCTTCTCATCTACCTCATATAATTCAAGTCCATTACTCATATCACGCTGCAGCGAGTTGGACGAGCATGCAGGAAAAAGACATGGTGACTGACCCTTGTCGTTGCTATCTGCTGCTCTCAATCAACTCTTACAACTCCATTGCTGCAGCCGAGAATGAAGTGTGTTCGACTCGTCCACCATCACACGATCGATTTCGTCAGATCATTTTATGTGTTTTGTGGATAAAACATGGCCAACTTTGAGCTGACTTTTCTTGCACCATCAAAGTTCTATTAAGGCTTCCACAAGCACATCACTTTTTATCTTAACCCTACTGAATCAAACTAAGTATACATATGACTACATAAACATCATCAGTTCTTGGAGGTTTATCGAGGAAATATGTTGAGCTCAGGTTTAGCAGTCCTTAACTTCGGTGTTTGGCTTGTGATCCGACATATGAGAAGGGTACATAAGTAGGTTAATGGAGCCGATGCAACCAAAGTTGTTGCCTGTGACTTCAAAGTGCAAAATGACAACATCAAAGTGGGAGATATGATAGACATAAAACCTTCAAGGAAGTGAGAGGCAAATACGCGTGCCAATTGCTGGACTCCGGAGTGATGCTCACTTTGCACAACATCTAATTTTATGCCTTTCTCTTGTCCTTGCACTCTATTCTGTTAAGCAGCAAAAGGTTGCTAAAGCAAAAGCTTATGGTGCTAATTATTAGAACAATATGTTAAGGGGTTATGAGTCGCCAATAATGTTGGTCAAGAGTGATTGTTAATGGACCATGTCACTCATAGTGGATCTACCTAATTAGAGTGATTAATCAGCTCATCACTTGCTGATCATAATCTAAGAAGAATAGGTCCCAAAAGGGTACTCAAGTTTGCGTTAATTGTGGAGATAATGAAGGAGAGTGATGCCTTAGTAAGCACAAGACCGGCAGCCATTGCATGATCCCCCATCCCATTCATGAGCTCGTGACACCCATCAATATTAGCTATGGCTATGTGTACAACCCTTTTACTCTATATATATATTTTTAATCTTTTAAGGATGTTCGTAGGTGAAATAATCATATAGTCACGGCCCCACACGTGATAACATAATCGATAGTAGTAAGATAGGATATGATCAATAGTCTGACTACTATGTGGATGATAGTCTCAAATAGAGATCAGGAAAATTATTTCATTCATATCTAAAAAATGACATGACGAAGGAATATTCTTCTTGTACTATAGAAATTTTTTTTATTAACACATTATAAAATATTACCCAAGCATGGTAATAGTGTTGAGTCATTATTTAAGAAAATTAGTTTCCTTTCATCACCTACCGATTTAAGCATCAAAGGGATCATATGTCGAGAAACTCACTCGACATTGAGCTTTGCTTTAGTCATGAAGTATGTGCCTATGTCTATTTCAGTCTAAGGGATCATTCAATCCTTTGATCATATTAAATCTTTTACACATGCAAACTTAAATCGAATTGAATTAATCATGTTAAAATCACAATGTCATTGATTGGGGAGTTGCACGACTTAGTCCTATATCAAAGGTGCAAGCTCATCCTGGAAGCTCATGTGGTGCTCTCAGATGTTAATTGTGGCAGGGGGCAATCGATTAATATGATCCTGAGATGCTACTTGTATGCCCAAGGTGAATTATGCACTAGGCCGAGGTGGTTGGGCTTCCTCGAGATACTAGAATCAAACCAAAGAGTGCCTTGGCTTCGTCAATATTCCTGCACAAGAGGTTAGCGTCGGGGAAGTTCTCGACTCGACCCCTTGGATGGTAAAGTCAGTAATGAAAATCAGAATAGTAAGAATTTTTTGCACTCCCATTTTCAGGTTAAGAGGGTCTACTTTTATGCCTAAACAAGCGATGATGGGAGGCTGATGGTTACTCCTTTAATATGTGACCCTTAAGGAGCTCATTTAAGTCGATAACTAGCTAACAAAGGATATCACTATATTCTTCCTCAAACATCACATATATCATCTTGATATACATTTTTTGGTTAAGATTCATTTTAGCCCTTGTGATTTTGGTTATATACCACTAAACCTTTATGATTTATTCATGTTTGAAATAACCCCTATACTTTCAAAATTATAGCATATAAACCTCTTCCGTCAAGTTTGAGTTAACAAACGTTAGAGTTTGCTTAGGTGGCATGCTAACTCATAATAAACTATTAATACAATGACACATGTAATTTAAGTTTTAAAAAAGGGCCTATTTTAGCCCTTGTGATTTGGTCATGACCCATTTAAGCTCTTATGATTTTGTTTACGTCTAAAATAACCCTTATATTTTTAAAAATATAGCATATAAGCCCCTCTCATTAAGTTTGAGTTGACAAACATTATTGCTGACTCGCAATAAATCATTAAAAGAATGACATGTGTAATTTAAGTTTTTTTAAAAAATTATCATATCTAGGAAGAAAAGGTGGCGAAGGCCATAGCGATGAATGAAGTCGGAAAGGTAAAGAGTTAAAAGAGGCTAGAGGCAAAGGTGAGAGAGAGAGAGCTAGACCAGTACGTTGTAGGCTGGGTGGGAAAATAAGAGAGGATAAAGTAAGAGGTAGTGGGGATGAAAATGCTCATGGGGCAAAGGGACCAAGAAACCATTGTGCGACTAGCATCGAAGTGGTCGACGCATATCTACTTGGGACAAGACCGGAAACTCCTTAGCTTGTCGCCAACACGGGAAAGACGATGTGCGTATGACACTCTTTTATGCAATAACGACTCGGTGTTGCTACTGGTGGTCGCTTCCACGACGATGTATCTTTTAGTCGTATATAGTGATTTTTAATTTTTTAATTTAAATTATATATATTATTATATTAATTATATATTATGAGTTAGCATGACACGTATGTAAACTCTAACGTCTATTAGCTCAGATTTGACATGCAGAGTTTAAATGCTATGTTTTTAAAAATATAAAAATTATTTTAAATACGAACAAAAGTATAAGAGTTTAAATGATCTATCATCAGAACCATAGGGGTTAAAATAGATTTTTTTAATTTATCTTATATGTATTATTATATTAAATATTTTATTATGAATTAACCTAATATGTAAGCAGACTCTAGCCTCTGTCAACTCACCATTAACGAGAGATAATTATATCTTATATTTTTTAAAATATAGATATTATTTTAGATACCAATAACTGATAAGGTTTTAAATTATTCAGCTAAAATAATTTTTTTTATTTATTTAGATACAAAGCCTATGTCTAAAAAGGTCAGGTTGATCTTAAGTCGAAGACAAAGCCTAGACCGTGCCTGGCGTGTGGCAGGAGATCCCCCACCGTCACAGGCCACCGCTTCCGAAAAGAATCTTTGGGTAGATCTCCGTCGGCCACGTGGGCAACGAGGCGTCGGTATAATGCCACAACCACGTCGACCTGCACACAACTCAAAGCTCGGCTTCGTTGCATCGGTACGTCGCTTCCCTGTTCATCCGCGTCTCATCGTTCACGTGAACTCGCTCCATCGTCTCCATCTCCTCCAGCTTCGTCGAAGCTCCCGTTCAAAATTATATCAGCCAAGTGTTCGACAAAAGTTCAGGTCTTTGATGATAACAAAAGCACCAGAGTATGACTTGTCTTCGTAGGGAGATATATAGCACACGGTATGGCTGCACATTAGTCTGCAAACTCCATGTGAAATGCCTTAGGAGGTAAGGTGTTCGATGGAAAGACTCCATCGCCCTTCCCTCGAGCTCCTAATAGTCAACGCGCTCGGTACCGGGATGCAATCGGACATGAATTCAACCCCAGCAATCCTGTCCTACAAGCCCTTACAGCTCCATGATTCGTGTCTCTGTTTCGCCACGATCTCGAGGAGGTCGCGGCAGGCGAGGGAGAGGAAGAAAGAGCGGGGGAAGAGGTTTCCGGCCCGGCTATCTGACGACGGCCCGTTACGAGCCATTTCAGCCTTCTTCCTCCTCCTCCTCTCTCTCTCTCTCTCTCTGTGGACAATGAAGAACGATGGATATGTCAGCATGTTCTGAAGACTTGTATTACAAGCTAATCAGTACAACACAGCATCTTTGGCGACCAAAGCAATCCCACCAATTCTTGGATTCTTGAATCGGTTTCAGAGACCTCTCACTGTGTGTAATGTGTTCCATTTCACAGTGCATTAAAGATGTGTACTCCCTCTGGCACATGGGAAAAAGGCCCCTTTCAAAGTGGGTTGGTCCAATGCTTTCTTCTTCTTGCATCATTATCTTCTCTCTTTCTGCTTGGTGTGAGATGAGCAAGTTGGTCCTCATATGTCCTCCTCAACATATGACCACAGCACCAAAAAGGAGATGGATGATGAAGACAATGAAGAGGAAGTAATCATATAAAGCACATAGAATTGACATGCTTTGGACCATGGACCAAATGATGGGGAGGGATGAGGAATGAAGCTTAACATTCGATCGAGAAGCAATTAGCCATTACCAGCAGTTAACAGGGCAGTGTATGCTTCTTCCAACCTCAGAACATTGAATCATCATTTTTCCTATGTACTTTCTGCATCTTCCATCTTCCTGTCTATCGCCAACTTGCTCTTCTTTTCTCTTCCTGTTTACTCTCTAGGGGTGGGTCAAATCATGAACTACCTCTTAAAAGCAGTCCAGATGTTTGTTTCAGATCCAAAGGTTGTCAAGGACATCAATAAGCATCGGTTCTCTTTCAGCAATTCTCATCTACTGCCCACCGCAGGCTGATGCTTGTCTACTCCAGTAACAAAATTTGGATGCTGCTCCATGGATGCTGATGACAAAGAAACAAAGCAGAGGAGCATCTTGTCTACTGCAGAAACAATCCTTGGCTACTGCTCTGTGGATGATGAAATAGAGAACAAGCAGAGAAACAAAATCTCCTGGGTGTTGCAGTGGCTGCATGCATGTCATAAAAGAATGGCTTCCTCCATGTTCCACTTCATTCATGGCTGGCTCAGACTCTTCCCTGCAGACTACCACTGGTGGCATTGCCAAAGCAAGTGGGCAGGTTGGGGTCCTGATACAGCCAAACACCGATATGGTACAGGTTGTGCCATGCCCAACCCCAAGCTTGAAATCTTCCAGACAATATCCATGCAGACCTACAAAAATTACTTGCAATTAGTTTGCATCAGTAAACTGAGCAAACTGAGCAGCAAACACTCAGGCTGCTTGAGAATTTGTCCTGGTTATGCTGTAGAACAACACCCAGGAGTGAGTGAACCAGTCCCTGCCAATCAGAGAAAGCAGAATGAAGGAGATGGGTGGTTTGCAGACAGAAGAACACCAGACTGCAGAGTCCATTGTAAACAATAAAAGCTGTGGCTGGTGTGCACATGGCTGGCCTGGCCTTTCAGAGTCAATAGTGAAAACACAAAGGGAGCAGAGAAGAATTTATAATCTTTGGACAGATGTGTTTACTTGAGCAAACAATCTTGCCACAGAACAAGGAGCTGACTGATGCCATCATCTGGTAAAAAGAGGATTCCTCCCATGCCTTGTTTGTTCTCATCATCACTCAGATGCACCTCAAGACACTCTTAAACATGGGCTGCTGCAGTGTACCCTTGTAGTCGTTCTGAAGGGATCATTCCCTTCAGCAAAAGGAAGTGCATGTAAAGCAGGATAAGAGTGTGGGAATGATGTGCACAGTTTTGGTTTCTTACAGGAGCAAACCATCAAACATTTATTCTCCTGCATCTGCAGCTATGGGAACATGACAAGCTAAGATGTAAAGAATGAGAAAGAGGACACGAGGAAGATTCTTGTTGTAAGAGAAGTTACTAACAAGGCAACCCATATGACAAGAAAGTGCATAGAAGACAATGTACAAAGCATTTACAATGATAACAAGCAGCATAAGTCCAATTTATCACCTTTCTAACACCTCAACCATGTCTTATAAAACTACAGCAGCAACTCACAAGTAAACAAATATGATCTTGACTCCAATAAACAAACCAATCACACACCAACAAACAAAGGTTAAGACACTTCTTTTTTTTTTTTCATCCAAAGAACGTCGAGCTTTCTTCCTTTTATTTCTTTCATTTATATCAATGGAGATGAATGACAGGGTACGCAGCCAGCCGCTCATGTGGGTTTGGCACAGCTCTTCGCCTTGGATCGGTAAAGGAGCTTCTTCTTCTTGGATGTTGGGTTTTCGATGTTAAGAACCACCTTTCCCGACTCGCCGATCTTAAAAGAGGTCTTGATTACAGGCTCATCGGTGGCAATCAACTTCCTAGTCTTCTGCACGATCACCGTGTACCCGTCCTCCGCGCTTGGCACGAACTCGGCGCCATAGCTCACCTCCCACCCCGAGACTCGGAGTTCCCACACCAGGAGGGTTGCCTGCGAAGACAGCGAAAGGATCCGAAACAAAGCTATCACTAAAAGCTTTAAAGCAAGAATAATTCTTCCGAGCACCAATGAGCAGTTCAAAACTAAACACAACCTCAGAAGTTGGTATTTCTATCGATTGTTTCGATGAGGCCTTGATGGTAACTTCAGTAACAGCATCCGCAGTGGTGAATTCTGGATCATTCTCATTGCTTAGTCCTCCGAATGCAACTGGAACTTGCTCGGGTGCTATGTACCTGTACCGAGAACACAAACACATGTAAGGAACTCATGAAATTACACAAAAATTATATTGCCAAGGAAACTTCTGTGATCTTCGCGCACTTAAACAGGGTGTCTGCCGATTTGGACAGCCCGGCGAAGACGAATTTGCTCTTGGTCCTCTGCGTGAAGAAGGGACTCATCATCCTACTAAAAGCCAAGTACCACCATGGAACATTGATGAACACCTAAAATCACACAGATGCTACAAAAAGGTTATATTTTGCATCAATTGGTACATAGCATGGTGAATTATATGTACAGGATCTCAAATACAACCAAAGGTCAATCTAAGAGTTCTAACAGGGGAATCAATCATATAAGCAAACCACCAAACGGTTGCAAAGGAATTGCACCACAATATACAGTTTCAGTAATATGTATCCAATCTTCTAAGCATCCTACAATTTTGAGCAAATCCAACATTTTATCCATGCTTTTGTTACTCGGAACTGATAAGAAATTTGATCTCTTTCGACAAGATGCAGTCCTTCGAAATCTAAAGACACAATTCAGATGAAATTGAAACAGGAACAGCAAAAAAGAGGACTACATTTTACCTTCTTGGCGATGAACTCAGGGTAGTTGTCCTGCAACAGGGTGAGTGCCTGCCTCGTAGCCTGGCGATGCTTCCCAAGCCGCGGGGTGTTCTTGAGATCGGTCACCTGAACCATGGATGAGACGCCACCAGGAGTGAAGTCCAAGAGCTCTCTGATGCCCTTCTCCAGGTATTGGATCCGCCACTTGAGGAACCTCTGCCTCTTATCCTCGTCGCCGAAGGCCTTCTCGTAAAGTTCCTTGTTTTGGAACTCCCCATACACGTTGTAGCACACGGGGTGGCCCTCCCTGTCGACGCCGTGCATGAACACGGCCTTCTCCAGCTCCGGCAGACCGAGGTCCTCCTGGAGGAGGGCCTCGATCCCGAACTGCTTCCGCCAGATGACAGCGTTCTTGAGCATCGAGAAGGCGTCCTTCACCTTGAAGTCCCGGGCGCGGAGGAATTTGAGGAGGATGGTGTCGCTCCTCTCATCGCCAAGGAGGGGGACGCCCCAGATGAACACCTCCTCCGGCGGTTCCGCTGGTGGTGGAGCAGGAGTCTCAGCTGGCGGCTCCTCTCCTGCCGCCGGAGTGACCTCCTCCGTGGCCGCCACAGGAGCGGTGGCGATGGGGGCGACGGGTTCCTCCACGGCTTCACCTGTCTTGGCGCCGTCGTCCTCGGCTGCAGCCGGTAAAGGTTCCTCCTTCTCGGCCGTTGGCTTCGGAGGCTCCACCTCCGACGGAGGAGCGGGTGAGTCGGTCTCAGCTGGCTTCGGGGGCTCCTCAGGCTCCGTCTTGGGCTCCTCCGGAGCGGGGACCGCAGCCGCAGGCTCCTCGGGCTTCGGCTCGTCCTCCTTGACCGGAGGCGGCGGAGGAGGGGCGAACTCGTTGTTGGCGAGGGCGGCTTGGACGAGCTGTTTGAGCTCATCAAGCGCTTTCTTCTCAGGGTCGACGAGGTCGGCGACGACGTTGCTCTCCTCCTTGAAGGAGACGGACGGTGCAACGATGGCCTCGACGGGAGGCGCCGCTTCCTCCGCCTCGGGCTTGGTCTCCTCAGCCGTCTTCTTCGGCTCCTCCTCCTCCTCCTCCTCAGCCGCCTCAGGAGCTGGCGCCGGAGGTGGCACCTCGGTCACCGCCACCTCCTCCACCTTCAGAGGAGCCACCTCGGTCGCCTTGCTCTGGGCTTCTTCCGCCATAGCCAACGAGCAGGCGCGAGTTTGGTAGGAGACGAGCAATAGTGGCCGGAGGCAGAGAAAGCCAACACATGTATATAAATAAATAAATAAATAAATAAAATAAGGAAAAAAGAAAAAAGGGGGAAAAAAAAAGAGCAGTTCATGGATTAATGAAAAAACAATTATGTAAAAAAATAATTTTCCTGATCCAGAACATCTTGTCAATTATCTTATTAAACTATCCTCAGAATTTTAATCCACAATCAAATTAATCCAGATTAATCAATAATTATACTGTTATTATTGTAATTTATAGCTATTTTGTGAAACAATCATGAAACATAGAATATGATACAATACATATAATCAATATGAACATCTGGTAGTTTCTATTAAATAAATTAAAATTTCTGAAAAAAACATATTCATATTTTTTTCATTGAAATAACATACTAAAAAATTTAAATATTTTCAAAGAGCAAGTCAAGTGACAAATTGTTTCAAATAATTATGGCAATGTGTGTGTTTACCCACCAACTATTCTAGTGAGAAGGTAGTATTGCCTCCAACTACATGTCTTGCAAGGGTATATATTTGATGCTCTTCACAAAGACCAAGTCAAGTGATACAATAAAAAATAAATACTCTTTAGTATTTATTACATGCATTGAGATGTAGAATATTCCTATAAATCCAGCCCATTGTTTTGCCATGGCCTTGGAAATCTTGCAAGCTACAAGACAAAAGAACAACCCATATCAACATCAACAAGCTGCCCTCCTTCCTTGACTTGCCATTGCTCAGCCATTTCCTTGTGTTCTTTATCCATATGCTTGTAACTTGTTTCAGGTTTCCTAAGAAATGTGTCTTCTTCATCTGTCAATTTTTTTGGAGATGAAGGGCGAATGAGTCAGATCAATTCCAGGAGATGGCTCATTTGGAGTGGCAGTACCATTTGCTTAGCTGGTTGTGTGCCCACCAAAATGTCCCTTTCTCATCTAATTTATGTCTGATCTATGCTTTAGTGTTGATAGTTACATTTAGTTGTATAGTTAGTGACACAAGCCACAAACATGGTTCTAAAGTTATAAATCTTATGATTAGTAATATCATTTTTACTCCTCCATCTTGACTTCAGTAATCGATCGGACGATACATGCATTGATCCTTCTATATTATTTGATATAAAAAATAAAATAAATTACCACATATCAACTCATATATAAATCGAATCGAATCAAGTCGAAGGTAATCTTTAATCCAACTTGGCCTTAGACAATGACAACTCAATCTCCTTCCTTAGGACAAGCAAGTGGATATGGTCCACCCAAGATTCCCTTTCATACTATTTATTGGCCTGAAATTGGACATGCATCAGTCTTTGCTAATGATCTAATTTTGCTCAATCCTAGCATATTATGAAGTCCATTTCAATAAGGTAGCAGAAAGAGAAAACCTATTGACTTGTAATGCTACATTGAGGTTTTTAGAGGCCAATTTATGGTTCATGGAATCCATGAGCTTAGAATGCCAATCCCAAGGATTCACAAGCCCTGTACTTAGATATCAAAGAGTGTTTAGATATCTATCCTCTCTAGAAGACTCAAATATAAGATGCTCTAATATTGTTGTAATTATAATTAGTTTCTAAAATATTAACAGCCAAATGATAGTTAATTGATGAAGATTAACCACATGACTTATTTGCAAGTTCTTTTAAGTTTTGTATGAATGTATATATATGCTAAACTCTAATTTAGAGAGAGAGAGAAGTGGAAAATCACTTATTTTAAGGGATATATACATAAATATAATATATTCATAATAACTAAACAATGCTGGTGGTGTTGTGCAACTTTATTTTATAGCTTATTAAGATGAAGAGTGGCAAATAACGACATGATTGTGGGAAAATAATTGCCTAAGCACTCAATTAATTTGCATGTCCTTTCCTTCTCCCATTACTTGAAGATTCAAAGAAGAATACTATCAATATTGTCTAAGTACTACTTAATTTATTCTTTTATCCCTTCATTAATTATACTTCAATATTCATGCTTCATGTGGGTTGATTTAAGAAACTTTTGGTTTTGTTCATAAATATCATGAGATTTTGGAGGAAATTTAAATGAGAACATAAACTAAAAAACTGATTTATCAATGAACATCCCCTTTTTTGTTTTCTTTGTTTTACTTCTCATTTAGTGTCCTTTAAAGATACCCATTTTTTGCTTTATGTTAATTACTTCTCAAAAGAAAAGAAAATTATATAAAATGCATTACAAAAAACAATATGTGTATAAAGGAAACAAATTTAAATTAAATTCCATGTAAAATCTATTTTTTAAAAGAAATACTAACTTTGATTTAGCAAACTTTCAAGGGAATATGATTAACCTTATCAAAATAAAGGGAAAATTTTAATAGTTCTTAAAATAAATATGAGATAATATTCATTTACCATGCAACTCCAATAGTTGAATTTGACATTCACAACAAAATAAGGAATCAAATAATCAAAAAGTTATGCACTCCTCATCAAGATTTAACAAAAAGGATGGTTTTTGTTGTTATAGATTCAATTCATAGATAAAGAGTTATTGGATGTGCTATACATCTCACAACTAATTTAGTTGCATTCATCCTTTGTTATGTCCACACTGTTGTGTGGGACACAACAATCATGCCAGTGATGGTGATGGAAATAATATCAAATCCATCTTGAGCTGTCCCAACTCTGGAAATGTCATTAGGACCCTCATTCCTACCTCCATGTCATGGGGCATGGAATATACCAAGGCAAAATAATTTCCATGATGAGGCAATTCATTGCCCAAAACATTTGATTCTATTTTGTCTATCTCATACACTTGTACAAGGTAGAAGATTCCTGGCTAGAAGAGAGAGAGAGAGAGAGAGAGAGAGAGAGAGAGGGAGATTAAATAATGTTATTGATCTGAGATTAAACACTCAGATCACTGTTTGGACAATCATTTGTTTGGTTATAAGGACTTCCATTCCTGCACTCTTTCTTCATGTTGAGTGGATGGAACATAAGGTAGGCCAACATGAACTATCACTACTCAGCAATCATTCCCATTGGTGTTGGTGGACTTATTAGAATGATCATTCTTTTCCCTTTATTCTTGGCAGAAGAATCAAGCTGATAAGATTGTAGAACCTCAATTCTTCAAGCAAATGTGGGTGTGCCATAACATGCTTGAAGGAGTTGCACTGACAGAGATGGGTTTCAGATAAGCTGATCAAGCATGAAAGTAGATTTGATGGATTGGCCATACTTTTGCTTCAGAAAATATCTCAATTTAGAACATGTAGTGCTTGCAAATGGTTTTTCTCAAGAAATGTTCATCAAGGAAATCATGTTCAAAGAATTTTTAATAGAAAAATGATGATCCATATATGATTTTTTTTTTATCATACAGAAAAGATAAAAGCTTGATGACCAAGAATAACATAACTCACATCCTTTCCTCAAAAGTAATCCTTGGCCTCATTTTTAGCCTTTTTACACTATCTTCCCTGCAGGCACACAGAACAGAGCCAATTGTACATCACATTTCTTTTCCATGGATCAACCTCAACAATATCCAACCACATCTATGTCTGAGACATGCACATCTACCATGGAACAAGTTTCATATGGATGTCAATGAAAATGAACCAGAAATCAAAGTCAGAGTTAGCTATCCTGTAAAGAGCAATTAAGGTTTTGTAATTTGATGATTAGTCTTTTCTCATTGAGAATGCTTTTCCTGGCAGCCATGACAAAATAAGAAACCTCACAAACAATAATCATATGACTGAAAGGAACACATGATCATAGAAGGGTGATAAATTATGCATCACATACCAATCATAATCCACCAACAGCAGCATCAAAATGTGCCAAACAAGGATACAAGGTTTCTGCATCCTCTCATACCAATCATAATCCATCAACAGCAGCATCAAAATGTGCCAAACAAGGATACAAGGTTTCTGCATCCTCTCACTCTATTTTATTTCCATATAGTCAATACCTCCCAAAGATTCACAAATAACTTTTCCTAGAAGGGGACCAACTACTGGTTGTCCGAATGGAAGTAGTTTTACCCATTAAACTTACAGTTAAGCAGGGATTTGACTCACAATAAAGCACAAGTGGATGAACAACAGCATGGACTTTTAAGCTGGCCCGGATCTAATGGCATAGTCTAAATCTGCTATAAGATCCTCAACGTCCTCAATGCCAACAGAGATACGAACAAGATCATCAGTCAGACCCCTAGCCTCACGAACTGAAGCCGGTATACTTGCATGGGACATGAAGCATGGCAAGCTTATCAAGGACTTCACGCTCCCTGGTTCAAATGAAAATACATTGTGAATTCACATAAAGAGTAGCTAACAAGAAAAGACCGCTATCTACATGGATGCTTTCATCAAAACGGTAAGTGAACCCTCTGTTCAGCTTCAGTTCATTAATAACATAACTATGTCAAATTGCAGCGGGGGGACCTGCTAATGCTACAAAAAAACATCTAGGAAAACTTTTTGTTTTCACATCATATGAGAGGTTACTGAAAAGGGAGGAGAATTACCAAAACTAACAGTTACACTGAAGTACTTGGTGCTTTGCACAATATGCTCTGAGAGAGCTAGTGATCCTGTCAAAAAGCTAAGTACAGAACCAGCACCTTTTGCCTGCAAAGTAAATCAAAAAACAAATAAACTTCCTGTAATCCCTATTTTACCATAAACCTTTACGTTACCTGAGAATAATGCAACGAGCACCCAGGATGGCCAGGAAGTCCGGCATAGTTCACTTGCTTCACCCTTGGGTGGGATGATAGGAATTCAGCAAGCTTCTGTGCATTAGCCTATTGGCAAAATAATAATAGTGTGATGGCCAACAAGCACAACTCAATGCATACAATATTAAAATGATGCAAACATAATTATTCCATATCAATAATCATTGAAATTTGAAAACATAACAACCTTAAAACAACTTTAATGTTTCATTTAGAGAGACCAAATCCTGGTTCATGTTTACCAAGAAAAGTATTTAACTTCAAAAAACAGAACATCGGCTTTTGCATGCATAATTAACACTCACGATTAAACTGCAAAAAGCATAAGTCATGGCCAGTTGAAAATGTCTCATAAATCCATGTTTTCTTATTGGCAGGCTGTATAAAAATAAACACAGAATGCAAAATAAAGGTCGTTTTTATGCATTACCTGTTTTCTTATTAGCAGGCTGCATAAAAATAAAAACAGAATGCAAAATAAAGGTCGTTTTTATGCATTACCTGATTTACTTTGCATCTAGGTATAAACAAAGTCCACAAAACCCTATTGCTTTTACTTCTTTCATGATTGGCAAATTTGTCTCCCACTTTAACTCCATACAGACAAGAACTTAAAGGCAACTCTACAGGGACAAAATAAATGGTTGCACCTGTTGTTTCTCTACACGCAGAGCCATGGTCTTGATACCTCGCAAGCAAAGCCAACAATCAAAGGGTGCCAATCCAGAGCCTTCGGCATTTTGGAGGAATGCAATCTCTTTCGCCAAGCTGGTGATGCCATAAAACAGAAAATATATGTTACTTCAGTAACACGACATGGTAATAATTTCATAGTGACAGGAAACACAATCAGATTTGCTGATAGAATTATTAGTATGGCAGTTAGATAAAGATATTAAATTTAGAGTCCCATGATACGCGGGGCAAGTAGGCCAAGCCCCAGTAGGATGTCATGATACAATATTCTTGCATAAAAAAAAGTTTATCAAGGTGTTTGCTAATATTTAACTTCAGAATGATACTCGTAAAAACTAAAAAGGAGTCCTCTAAACTCTTGCAAAAGCTACCAAAACAAAAGTCCAATGAAGTAAAGCGCTGAATTCCTTGCACAACTTGTGTCCGCAAGACCCTTCCAATTCTGATAAACATCATACATCATATCTTGCTGCCACTTCTTTTTGAATTTTCTTATCCGCCGTAAGGCAGTATTCTGATAGACAATCATATACATACATATGTATATTTTCTGTTGGATGCAATAACATGTCAGAGTTCAAAACTGAATGACTGATTGCATGTTCATCCACTCTAGGGATGGTTGGCTGCAGGTCAAAATACTTATTTGATGTTTACCGGGATATATGATGTATGCCAACAAAATATGTTAAATGTAAATGAGATTGTGAGCTATAAATAACACCAATAACAAAAATCTCCCACCTGTCACCCTTTACAGCAAGGATGCCTGCCATAAGATCACTATGACCAGAGATAAACTTAGTAGCTGAGTGCATCACAATATCTGCAAGGGGAAGAAATTGCCAGTAAATCAGAAACCTATCATTTAACTAAGACACTGAAGACGCCAGAATCTGTAAAATACTATTCTACAATAACAGTCCATAGGAATACCTGCTCCAAGTTCTAATGGCTGAGATAGCACTGGAGACAAGATACTATTGTCCACCATAACTAACGCACCAAAGGAATGAGCTATCTCAGAGATTTTCTGCCATGAAATGAAAATATTAGCAAAGGCATCTCATGATATCAAGAGAACAGATTATTTAAAAACAGTGACCAACAAACAGCATAATATAAGATCCAGGGGAGGCATCTTAATCTTTCACAAGGATGATCACATGCCAAAGTCTTAATAATGACACAAACTGGGGGCATCAAAGTGCAAATCCTACTATGCTTCATAATCAGATGAGAGAGGTCATGAAAAAAACCCTTGACTTATGCAGAAGACCTTCGTAGGCACAAGACTATACTGAAAAAGGAAGCAGTACAGCATCTAACAAACCACTATAGCCATTTGCGTACACGTATATTGGTTATCTGCTGGCGAGGATTTGTTGGGCTCTCTAACCACACAAGCTTTGTTGAAGGGCCAATTGCAGATGCCACCTCATTGATGTCAGACGTGTTAACTCGTCTGCATTGTCAAAAATATATAATGTTGTTAGCATTTGACAACTGTGGTAGGAAAAATATCTGTCAAGAAGGGAAGGACACCAAACTAACTTCACAGTAACCCCACTCTTTGGAACCACTCGTGATAGCAACCGGTCAGAGCCACCATATATGTCATCTCCAGCAATGATTTCTTGACCTAGAGATAAAAGCTTGGCCATTTAATTATGTCCAGTGGCAAATGTCAGGATATTTAAAGGCAGATTCACACCAGCTTCAACAAGATGTGTAACAGTAGCGAGAGCAGCCATGCCACTGGTGAAGCAAAATGCCTGATCAGCCTTCTCAAGCTTCGCCATAAGACTGATAATTTAGACAACAATATATTTATCAATAAAAAATGAAAAATGATTTCCAAATCATACTTACAATATCTAAGCTCTGCATACCAGCATCAGATAACAAACCTTTGCAGCACATCTCGAGTAGGATTACCACTTCTGGTATAGTCATAGGGGCCATAAGTAGTTGCTGAAGGCTGAAGAACATAGAAAGGCAAGAAGTTGCAATTTGGCAAGCATATCACCAAGTATTTCAGAATAAGCAAGAAATGACTAGTTCAAAAGGGAAAATTAAACTAAGCTTCTTCTATGGCTCCACATTCAATTTAAACTCTATCCTTGTATTTTTCCAGTGCCAACATATATTCATAGATAAAAGGAGAGGAAGCTCTTCGATAACTCCTTTCTTGCAGAAAGGGGAACAAAAAGAAAATAAAAAGGTAGAAAAAGCTTTGCTCTTCAATATCATGCAATTATCATCTTCCTTCCCCAATTGATTAGACGCATCTATCAGAAAAAAGCTTGAAAGTTTGGGTTTGCTTCACAAGGCCTGCTATTTTGTTTCTTTTTCACCCTAAGCAACTACACAATTAAATGGCCTAGACTTAAAAGCTTCTTTAGACAATAAAGTCATTTTCTTTGAAGTGAAATGGAAGGGGGAAAAAAAAAAGGAACTTTTACCTGCTTAAATGTGGATGTTTGGTACAATGGTGTACTCATAGCTCCATAGGGATCAAACGAATTTCCAAAGCTAGTCAATATCGTGGCGACGCTCGGTTCCCTCTCCTCCAATTCTTGAAAAATGAGTGTTCAAATTCAGTTAATTCATCTATAAAACAAGAAAAATGATCAAGAAGGCTGAACAAACCCGACTCCGAAGATAAATCATCCAAGCGATCAGCAAAACCCTCCGCCACAGCCGAGGTGCTCGCGACCTTCTCCCTATCCCCGCCACCCAGACTGGCGTCCGATCTCCGTGACATCATCGCCAACGGCGCTGTGCTCCTCTTCGAGGAGAACCGTAAACTCCCGCTAAACCCCCAGCATCCCTTAAAGCCCTACAATTGAAGCAGCATCTAGGCGTTAGAATAGGTAATAACAAAAAAAAGGAGCTTTTTGAGATGGGTAGCGAGAAGAGAGATGGTTCCGGCAGTCTTCTTACGGAAGGGGGATCGCGGGCGGGATTGGAGCAGAGAATGCGAACGACGGCGGAAGACGCGGCGTAGGCGGAGGTGGTCGCCATGGAATGAAGAAAACTTGACGGGGTTTATAGCACCGTTAGGGTTAAGACGGTTCCTACACCGGAGAAAGAGGGCGGAAAGAGACAGAGGAGGTAATTAATTATAAGTTACCTATAGTTAATTAATTATGATTAGTATATCAATCTCTATATTTTAAAAAAAATATATTAGATCCCTATACTTACTGGTATTAAATTATGTAACCCTAATTCTTCTTACGTCACTAACTACATCTACGAAAAAAATCGCTCCTCCGTAATTGAAAAATAATAAATAAACATAATTTTATATAAAAAGGGATTTCTTCTTATTCTCTTTTCAAATTGCTCGCCCGCAACCTATCGCACCTTCCTACTCCCGTCGCTCGCCGCCGCATTTGCTCACCCATCGCTACACCTGCTCACCATCGTCGGCATGCATAATTTTATCAGCCTCTTCAGTAGTGAGAGGCATATCTCAAGCTCTCTCTTGTCCGCTAAGCTCTTCAATGTAGACGATGCAAGCGATCTCTTCTTGTTTTCCGGTGTTCAGAAGCGATGGAACAGCTTACCCGGAGCCTTTGTCTTCCCAGGCTACCATCAGGATTCCAATCAATCAGCAGGTAGCTCAACTTCTTTCTCATCTCCATCTCAACATCTTTTCACTCGAACATACAAGCAATGTTTTGTATCTTTATTGCAGTTATCGGAAGACAAGGAGATTTTTAGCGACGGAGAGCAATGAAGCACTTCTTCGCAATGTTTTGTATCTTTATTGTATGTTTTGTGGCTTTCCTTTGCCTCCCAGCTTCTCTCTACGTCAATGGCCAAGTCATCGTCGTCGATGGAGGTCGAACTGTGAACGGGAATGCATGAGTCTCGACAGATGCTACTATGCTGCTAACATCTATCTATCTATATCTACGCCTTACACAAGATTTATGTATACGTGCGATGTGGCTTTCATTTTGTTAACTTATCTCTACATCTTCACCATTCATCACAACGTCTATTATTGATCAACAGTTCCTAATTATTACTAATTTATTTGCCTTTCCTGAAATCAAACAGTTCCTTGTTTGATTTTATAATATATATCTCAAATTTGGTTTTTAAATACTTCACACACCTCTTGAGATGATTGGATTTATGACCTAATCACACACATCATATGGAAGAGAAGGTCCACATCCAAGACTGGGTGCCAAGTTTCCTCTGCGATCCCGCTTTTCATCTGTAGGAAGTGGGCAACGTGAGGAGGTCTCTCATGGGAGCAGCAACATTAGTCACTACAGGCACTAGAGTGCAGATTAATACCGTGTGCATCTTGTGTCTTGTTTGTTTGTGATTATACTTTCCAGATTGATTTTTTTTTAAATTTTTATCATATTAAGTTTTGTTGGGGAGGAGTTCTAAAAATTTGTCTTCTATACGAATCTCGAAAGCTTTAAATCTTACATCTAATGCATCATATGTAGTCATCATATAGGATTGTAGATCAATGATGTTCAGTTCTTTTTTTTTGTTAGCGAGTCAAGGGCATATGTCGTAGATATAGTAAGACTTGGTTGCAACATGATTGTCGGTGTCGGTAAGTGGAGGACAGAGATGGTTGGTAGCTATGGAGGTTGCGGAGGAGACAGTGATGTGACTACATGACAGGTGAGGCTACGATTAAGGAGGAAGGTAGCGGTGGCAAGTAGGGGCAGCAGGAAGCAAGGGAGCATCGGGAGAGGAAGATGCGGTAGCAAGGATTGCAGGGGTGGCTGGGCAGCGCTGGAGGGAGTAGCAACAATAGTACTGGATTTGCAGGCAATTAGGGTCAGCAAGGCAAAAGGGGTTGTGAAGGTTGCGGCTGGCATATGAGGAAGGAAGAGGGCGAGGGCTATGGCAGCGGGAGCGTGTGGCTGAGAGGCAGCAGCAACAACGTTGTTGTGTGCGGCAATGCTGTGGTAAAGGAGGCAACGACAAGGGTCTAGTGACCGCTGGCTGTGCATTGCCAAGGGCTGGCTGGCGGCAGTGGCAGGGAGGCACGAGAGGAAGGCAACACCATAGGTTGCGGCAGAGGAGCGCGCGACTAGGAGCGATGGGCGGCAGCAAGAATGGTGGCAACTTGCATGGGGAAGATGGGGAAGACAATAACGAGGCTGGCGGTTGGTAGCAGTGGGGCACCAGAGTCTGACGAGGGCTGCGACGAAGAGCTGGCCGGTGGCGACAGTAGCAGGGGTTGGGCTACCGACAGTTGATGAGGAGAGGAGATGTTGGTCAAGAAGAGAAGAACAGAGGTGGTCGGCGGAGGAAGAGGTGGCCGAGGGAGAGGGCAGCAGCGAAGAGTGGCAGGCAGCGACCAATCGATGGGGAGCGACGAGCGACAATAAGAATGGTCGACGGTGATGAAGGAGGAAGGTAGCAGCAGGTGACCATGGTGAGGACAATGACGACGGGAGGAGGCAGCAGGCGCCTCGGCGTTTAGGGCGGTTGTTGCAGCAGGGGTCGGCGACAGTAGCAGGGAAGAGAGGAAGGTAGTGGTGAAGGCTACTGGCTGGAAGTGGTAGGAGAGGATTGCTGCGTGGAGAGGAGGAGGAGGGCAATGGCTATCACTGATGGCGGCTAGAAAATTACTACAGAGAGCAAGGGAAGGAAGAGGGCAGTGTGAAACAGGGGACGTGCGGCTGGAAGGGAAGAGCAATGTGTCAGCGGTGCTCTTCTCTCTCTTCCTTCTTTTCCCCCTTTTTTTTTTTTTTTTGGTTGTTGGCTGCTCCAGTAAAGGTGTTTGTTGCAACAATGATGATGGTGAGTTTGCAACGAAGTGGCAACATGAAGATGAGAAAGAAGATGTGAATAAGGATGATGGCGACGATGATATAAGGTAGCAAAGAGAAGCGGTGAAGATGATGAATGGTAGCTGCGAAAGAGTCAAGAAACGATAGCTCTGATACCAATTGATAGAACCCCAAAGGTTTCTATCGATGCTTTAATACCAATTGATAGAACCCTAGGGTTCTATCATAGAGGAAGAGGGTAGAAAAGGGGATAAATGATCTCTTCAAGGGGATCGGGCCTCCTAGGTCACTTCGAGAGGATCTGTCTCCTAGGGTTTCTACCTATTGGCCAAGATAATACTTTACTTATTGATTTTCATAAAAGAGTTACAACATTATTTATAGAGTTCTGCCAGGAGTCTCATTAATTTTTGACTCTTAATTAACTTGATAAACTTCTAACTAAAAATAATAATTGAGTTCATCTCAACCGAACATAAAAACTAACTTTAACAACTTATAACTAACTTGATATGGTTCACCCGATCCATAATTGACTTTGGCTAACATGACTAAACCTGAATAAATGGACCCGACTTAGCTAGAGTCCTAACAGTTAGGAGTTTTCTTTTAACATTTGCTTTTAATTTTGGCTATAAAGAAATGAGTTTTGTGTTGGTGCATGAGCTCTCGGGCATGCCATAGTCGAAGAATTAGCAAGGTTTTGAGCAACCGTGCATACCTACGCGCATAACAAGGTAGAGATGGAGAAATGTAGCAAATAATAAATCGGATCTCTTTCATTCTTAAACGACCTATGTCAATCGTAAGAACTCACTAGTGTTATAACCAACGAGGTCCAAGAACTCGTCAACTTGATAAATAGTAGGAGCGTCATGGTGTCATAGTCATTGTCCTTCTTTGGAATATGTTATAGATGAGAGTTTCACGTAGAAATGGTTTCATCTTCACCACTCTTGAAGAAGTGGAGAGACACATGACATATACAAGTAACAAGCTTCACTAACGATGACGAGATCATCACTAGCCAGAGCGAGGATAACAAGGCAGATGAAATTACCACTGTTGGTCAGGGTGGGGATGACAGGGTGACAGACTAGCAGGTTGGAAAGAAGGGTGGCGGGCCAGCAGTGGATGAGCAAGTGCGATAAGCGAGCGGTGGGCGAGCGGGTGCGATGGCCGAGCAAGGGTGACGGGTGAGCGATGGGTGAGGAGGTGCAGTAGGCAAGCGAGCGAGTGCCGCGAGAAAGCAGGTGTGACAGGCGAGAGGGAGAGCAATGGGCCTACAATTTGGAACGAGGATGGGAGGAGGAAATTGAGAGAAGTTTATATACAATTAATAATTTAAACTTAGTTTGCTTCTTTATCCACATGTCGTCTAGTGGAAGCATGTCTTACTATGGGAAATGCCTTACACCGCCTCTTAAGCTAATGCCCTTGCTACTAGTTGAACTGCTTAAAAGACCGCTAGGAGCTCTAGTTAGAAAGGACTTGCTTAGTTGCTCTCTGGAGCCAAGGGAAAGACTAGTTTTGGTCCAGTTCTTCCTTTGACCACTTAGATGTCAAACTTGTTTTACTGCTTTGGACTTTTTACGTTTTTATCTAGTTCTTCTACTAATATCAGACTCAGATGCCTAATAAAAGGAGTTAGTGCCTTACTTTCCTTTTACGTTTTTATCTTTTTCATTCGTGTTCTTTTTGCACAAGTATGATTTTTTCCATTGATGAAGTTAATGGCATAAGAAGAATTAGAGTCAAATGTTTCACTTTCAAAATGTAGGTGATAGTGCATGACGGTTGGTGAGTCAACATCAGTCGACATGATTGGTTTACTACCGAAGGTGCATGCCCATCCTTATGTCTCCTCTATGTTGATGTGGAAGTGCTGACATTGTGAACCAACGTAGGATGTCTACAAAGGAGGTAGTTCGTTGGGGTCGATATGGCTTTGGAGCAGTGAGTTCAGGTAGAGGAATTAGGATCTACTCAATCATGAGGTCCTCTCTTGGTTGTCTATTGACCGTTGGTGATCCTACACAATAGGTCTCCATTAGGGGGGCTTCTCGACTCGACCTCTTCAATGCGTAAATCAATGTAAGATAGAGGGGGAGAAAGATAGCAGTATAGGCTATATAAAATGAGAAAGAGTTGAGAATAGAGAGGCTATTGCCTGTTGAGTCCCCCCTTTGCTTGGCTTGAGGTATGACTTTTATACTTGGGTGCTGTGCAATATGGATCTACATTAATCGAGGTGATAGTGGCATTAATGAGGGTATAACCTATATGACAGGGGAATTTATATGGGTGGCTTGTTGTTAGTCATTAATGCAAGTATTGTTAATCATAAAGGCATGACTTGAGATGTAAGCCAAGAGGTGAAGATGTTGTTATCATTAATAGTTGCTGGTTCCCATGTTTTTATTCTCATTTAGTCAACGTGGTAAAGGGAGTAGGAAAAGAACCAACCACCCCCCCCCCCCCCCCCCCTTAAGGAGTCCTTTAGAGCTTTGAACAAAGTTCTCAAAGGACGTCATTTTGTATGTGTTTGCATAATACGTGCATTGGAAGTTTTGCGATCCTTCCGCTGCTACACACTAGATAGTAGATTGGACCCTTATCTAATCGCATTTAAGTGGTAGATTGGTCCCGCCAAGAGGTTTGATCATGTTGAAGCGATTAGGTTGGACCTGTCAAGGGCTCTGATCTCATTAAAATGGTAGATTGGTCCCTCGAAGGGGTTTGATCATATTAAAGTAATAGATTGGTCTCGGTAAGGGGTTTTACTATGTTGGAGTGGTAGATTGGACCCGTTAAAGGGTCTGACTATATTGAAGTGGTTAGGTTGGACCTGCCAAGGGTCTGATCATGTTGAAGTGATAGATTAGACCTGTCAAGATATTTGACTAATGGTGGTGGATGATGCTATGACTGGTGGCATGCGTTGCTGCTAAAGCACTTCTCCTAAGACATGGAGTGTTATCTTGCCTTTTGGATTTGTATCATCTGTGGTGCTCATTTACGAGGGATCTTCTTGCTAGCCCAAGACTTGATGCGCTTAGAGGGTAGTGCTCCTCTTTATATTCTACCAGCGTGCGGTGATTGGAGGCGTAACTTTTATGGTAGGTCTGAATTCGATCTTAATGGGTTGAGAAATGAATATACCTTAGTGACTTCTACCATAGCGTTTTGCTAATGGTGGACGTCGAGGTGTCGGACTGTTGAGGTTCGGGTCACTGAGCTATTCCTCAAGCTAGTGTTAGCTTGCTTGTGAGCGAAGGAGTCGAGCATAAGCTCGCGGAGGCCTAGAGGAAGCTGTCGAGAATAAGGCAGAGGCAGAGGGCTATTAAGGCAAAGTAAAGGCTCAATGAGGTCTGGAGGAAGCTATCGATAATGGGGCGGAGGCGTAGGGCTGGTGTAGCCTAGGTTCTTAGGTTGTCCTTGGGATGAGTTAGAGGCACAAGATTATTGAGGCCCGGGTCCCTAGTGTTGTCGAGGTCGATGCAGCGCGCCATAGCAAGGAGACCAAGGAGCCATCACAGGCTATTGTTGATGCTCCGACAATGCCAAGAGAGAGCTCGTTGGGGTTGCCATAGGGGCCCGAAGGGTTGCTAGTGGGTGAGGCCTAGGATGATCTCGGATGAGACAAGCATGTGTTTAGGAGGGGTAATCCGGGTCGTCAAACAAACGCCAACAACTTTCGGGGGTTGGTGTCATCGTGTCGACTTGCTAGGATGTGGGAACCCCTCTGACAGGATGTTCGTGGGAGAAGTAACAGAAAGATATGTCTATGACGTTTGACCCTTCCTCTAGTGCCAAAATGATAGTGCATGAATACTATCAACTAGTGAGTCAGCACCAGTCTATACGGTTGGTTCACTGTCGAAAGTGTATGTTCATCCTTGTGTCTCCTTTGTACTGATGTGAGAGTGCTGACATGGTGAACTGGTATAGGATGTCTACAAGGGAGGTGATTTGCAGAGGTCAATCTGGCCTTGGATCGGTAACGCTAGATAGAGGAACTTAATTTGCTCGAATGTGAGGTCCTCTCTTGGTTGTCTTCTGGTCATCGATGATCTTGCACAACAGGTCTGCACTAGGAGGGTTCCTAGCGCAACCCCTCTGATACTTAAGTTAGTGTAAGGCGGGGGCAGGGGGAGGGGGGGGAGGGGTTTTCCTAGCACGATCCCTCTGATGCTTAAGTCAGTGTAAGGGGAGGGAGGGGGAGACAAAGGTTGTATAAAATGAGAGAGAGTTAAGAGTAGAGAGGATATTGGCTTGGCATGGGATGTGATTTTTATAGTTGGATGTTCTGTAATCTGAAACCTAAGTTACGCGAGGTGATAGAGGCATTAATGAGGGATTAACTTTTGCAACGAATGAATTAATACTATATATTTTTACACTATATTATAATATTTTCAAAATATAAAAAATATTATTACATAATATAAAAAATACTATAATATAATTTTTTAGTATTATTGAAAAACTATAATTCTTAGGATTTTATCCTAAATAATTCTTAGATAAATTTTCAATAAAATATCTTTTTTTATTTTTAAAATAGTGTGATAAGACATGCCAAAGCTGTCGCCGTACTCTTTACATTGATCGGTTCACAAGATAGATTAAAAATATTATAATCCTATTAAAAATATAATTGGCATATGAGGCTTCGTGGATGCTTAAGCGTGCATTAAGACAAGCAGGAGGCGTGCCGCCCGCGGGGCTCCGGCGAAGTTACGAGGATGCCGTCATTTGTTTTTTGCGCTGCTTCTGCTTCTTGATTCATCTCATCACGTTCCCCTCCCGAGAAAGTAAAAGAAGGAATGGAATCTCCGCCGGAGGAGGACTTCTGCTCGATCTGCCACGACAGCTTCACCCTCCCATGCCAAGCCAATTGCTCCCACTGGTTCTGCGGTCACGGCTCTTAACCCTAACCCCCCACCCCTCCCTCTTTCCCTACAATCTTGAACCCTAGTTTCTTGTTCTTGACGACCTTCTTGTTTAGTTTCGTTTTCTGAGCTTTCCCGCATGTTGGCGATTCTTCGCTAACCTGAGGTGGTGGATCCAATTTTTTCATCGATTTCGTTGATTCGCATTCTTGCCCATCGTTCTTATAGTTTTAGTCGGATGAAGAATCTTTGTGGGAACTCGTGGTGTCTGATCTGGCACTCTCTCGTAAAATCTTGAACGTAATTTATTGTTTTTGACGTCCTTGTTTGGTTTTGAGTCTTTAGTTTCCTCTTCTTCAATTGTTAATTGTGTTCGATTGCAACAAGACTAGCTTTCGCATTCTTGACCAGCGTTTTTTGTAATTCGAGTCTGATGGTTGAAGAATTTTTATGGGAATTCGTGGTATCTGATCTGACAATATCTCATAAGATCTTGAACCCTAATTTGTTTTTGTTCTTGACGTCCCTCTTGTTTAGTTTTGAATCTTTAATTTCTAATACTTCGTCGTTTAATCGTGTGTGATTGCAACAAGACGTGCTTTCCCACATAGTGGAGATTCTTCGCTGGCCTGAGGTGGTAGAGCCAATTTATTCATTGTTTTAGTTTGAGTCGCATGCCACCATTTTTGTAATTCTAGTCAGTTGGATGAAGATTTTTTATGGGAATCCATGATAACTGATCTGATAATATCTCATAATTTTGAAACGCATTTTGAATGGCTAGATGTTACTAAAAATGGAGTGAATTTGGATTCTGAATGGTTGTCAGGTTTAGTTTAATAAAGAAGAATATTTCATCTTCCATAACATTAATTTGTATGCAAGAATTTTTGAAAGGTTGACTAATTGAATAATGGAATCTGCCATCAAGATTTGTGTTGTTTGCTTGGAGCAAGTAATGCAAGTTTATTTATGATAGTTGAATTCTTATGCACATAACATTTTAACTTTATTCTGAATTCTTTTCTTGGCCTTGCTTAAATAATATACCATATATTTGATCATAGTCTTACTAAACCTAAAACTCTTGGTTTCTATCGTTTATCTCCATCAATCAAGATAAGACTTAAACTCTCAACTGAACTCTCATCAATTAAAATAACATCATTAATAAATTACAGACAGTATGAAAGTTTATATGGCTATTATATTGATGCATGAAAGATGAGGACTCAAAGTATATCTTTCATGTACCTCTTATGGTTCTTGTTTCCACTTTTGAATCACAACATTTTTGTTTCCTAATCATTGCTCCCAAAACCAGCTGAAAAACATTTTTATATTAGATAAAAAGCATCTCACGATGGCTCAGTCATGTAGCAGTAGTGTATTAAAACCTATTTATTATCATGACGTATTGGAGCTTTTTCACAATGCCAACTTTATTTGTTGGCTAGGGACTCATAATAATCTCGTAAAATGCTCATCTTTAGTATCTTCAAGACTTTTGCTTGACACTCATTAATTCTTCTACATTTTGAGAGGTCATATGTAAGTTGTCATTCACAGCCTGTGCAGATTGTTCTTGCTGTTCATTCTTTTTTTATGCTTTCTCAAAAAGTGATGGTGATTTTTGAGTTCTATACATGCTTCTGTAATAAGCATGCTAGTTGCTCTATCGCTTCATCTTTTATGGTTTCCCAGAGAGATCTCCTACATGAATTAGTGAGGTAGAATAAAAGACATTTTCCAGTGGCAATTAGAGAACATATGTTTAGATTCCTGATCTCAGAAGTGATTTTAAATTTGCTTAGATTATGCATCTAGCTTAGCTATGAAGATTAGCATTATCATTTACCTCAAATATCCCAGAGATGGTAGGTATTATTGCTCCTAAATCAAGTTTTAGTTGTAGAGTCAGGAGGTCATTATTGTCTCAGTATGTTTGTTGATTAATTAGTTATAATATGTTTGAAGACTATCAACTTTGTATTCTCAGGCCATTGTATTCTGCGTGTGTGGCATCATGGATCTGCCCTTCAACCATGCAAGTGTCCCATTTGCCGTCGTTTCATAACTTTGTTAATACCTACTGATGCTGCTGTACAAGAGCGCCAGGACCCAGAGGCTAGTCGAGTTCTTGAAAACATTGAGAAATACAACCGAAATTTTGGTGGAGGCTCATCCAGCCTTATACAGGTGAATTTCCCATCATATATCTATCTTGTGCATTTCTTCTAAGGATAAGAAAGCCATTCCCTGCCTATCAAATTTTGGATATCTCAAATGAAAAATCACTACCAAATGTTCATCTAGATGAAGTAACTAGATGAGTATTTAACAATAACAGTGCTGAATATTCATTTAAAAATACTAAAGTGAATGTTTTGTTCATTTTATTTTTTTTTTGTAAAGAATAAAAATTATGTCAAATGCAACAAAAAATTCTAGTTAGGAAGAGAACTTTCCAATACATCTACTATATGTAATATTGAGAAGCATATCAGACAGAAATATTGAGCCAAATATCAGTCCTTTGATATTGAACTGATGCCTAAATTGAAAGCCAATTTGTTAAAAGATTAACTATTTTGGCATCACAGAGGTTGAGGGACCTTCCATTCTTCATCCGAAGGCTCTTAAGAGAAATGATGGATCCACAAAGGTCACTGCCCTTTGTCCTCAGAGTACGAGTGATTCTTGCTGTAAGTATCAGGAAACTCAGACAAAATGTGCATATAAGGTTATATGTTTTCATTATATAATTTAATTCATAATAATTACAAGGGAGTACTCTTAGATATTCATTTTCAAACTTCAATAAATATATTTCTTGCATTATCATGGTCAAGGTTTTGTGTTTCTACCTAATCTATTTGGTTCTTCTTAAATTGCTACATCATACATTTACTTTTTTTTACCATATGCAACAAAAGCTAGGTCCTGTCTTTTTCTTTTTGTTTTATTTAAGTGAAAAGTTCTTGATGTCTATGGAACTTTGATTCTTCAGTGGCATATCAACATTTCCAGACAAATTTTGTTATTTTGATGGGTAATTGTTGATCTAGTAACATATATAGGTTTATTGCTTCTCTTATATAGGATTATCATAAGCTCGATATTAGGTTGGGATTCTTATGTAACAAAAGTACATGAATGATGCTTGTCTGGACTGGAATACAAAATAACTTTTGCTCATGTTCAGGAGTTTTGACCAAAGAGCAAGGTATAGTGGAAGTAGTTGCATCCACATTGTTTTTAATTTGTTAAAAATTAAAATACTCAAAATCCTATAAGGTCACATTAAGATCACCAGAGTCAAGTTATCCTGGAATCAACTCTATGAATACATCATATAATTCTGTAATGTATTCAGTATAATATTTAGGCTAGAATTTTGTAGGGATTTAACCTACCTCTAAGGTTTACAATTCTCTTTTTCTTGATGTGTTAAAATGCAACAAACATAAAAAAAATATATCCTTGGTAGCTATGGACTTGCTAGCCCCTCTAGTGTCACTGAAATGCCAACAATGTTTAGCAGTATTGAGTTCTAATTCTGCTAAACAAATCTAATGTAGGGCCAATAACTTTTTTCCATAGAGATGATAATCTTTAGTTTTTAAATGTTTATGAGAAAAGACTTCCAAATATTTGAATAATTATTGTGAACAGATTATGAAATGTTGTTATCTGGTCATTGTCATGATCGAGGTTTGACTTACCGGTCCGTACCGGTGTACCAAGATTATCTCGGTACCAATATGGTACCAATACCGGTACCAGGCGGTACACAGTGCATACTGTCCAGTATATTAAAATATAATATATTTTTTAATAATATAATTTTTATAATATTATATTGTATAAAATATATATATATATATATATATATATATATATATATATATATATATATATATATATATATATATATATATATATATATATATATATATAAAGGGTGACATCGCCGATCTTTCTCCCGGGACGCTCTCTCCTCGGGAGAAAAGTGCCTGTGAGCGAGGGCGACACACGGTGACCACGGCGCGGGGAAAGTAAGTACTTATTTCTTCTTCTTTTTTTCTTCTTTTCCTCTTCTTCTTCTTTTTCCTTTTTTCTCCCTCAATCGACCACCAACGATCAATTTCTCCCTCAATCGGCCACCGACGATCGAAATCGACCGTCGACGGTTGATTTTTGGTGGTACCGCCCGGTAGCAGGCGGTTCACGTACCGGTAACCTTAGGGATCGGTATGTACCGCCTGTACCGAGCGGTACAGATCGAAATTGCAAACCTTGGTCATGATAATATTCTAAGTAGTAATCACGATAGGTGGTCAATCAATTTACCACACAACACATAAATGTGTGCTGTCACACAAGTGCCTGGAAACACACATCATACTGAATATTGAAAAAAGTCTTTGTTCATGAATGTATGTTATCAGGTATCAAAATAGAAAATTTTATCAAGATCAAAGTATGATTAGGTAATTTGAAGTTATAGTGATAAGTGACCAATTGATGTGATCAAGAACAAGAGAGGATAGATGTTTAAGATATTAATGTAAGATTAACATGGCTGATCTGTTTTATCATGACAATAAAAATATTCATGACAAAGAATTGATAACAATGAGGAAAAGGAAGCATATGCATTAGTGGCATGATCTGGATAGCATTCCTATTGTCGGACTTATTTGGACAGAATGTGCTACTGTTTAGGTGTACATCAAGTTGTTTAGCGGACACCAAAATTGTATGACCATGGAATAGGTCTATGTGTCCAGAAGCAGAATCAGATAGTCCCTGCAAAGAATTTTTAAATAATTAAACGATGAGGCTTAGAATTTGATTTCTGCAAAATTGTAAACCAATTATAAAGTAGTTAACAACATGTTAATGCAACGTGCGTTGTAAGCCTACGTGCAGTACCCATGCTCGCTTAGGTACTTTCTAGGATAACCATTTTGATTTATTTTGCAAATTTACTAAAGTTTATTGAGATTTAAATTTTCCAGATGGCTCTATCTGCAATATATGTGCTGAGTCCCGTGGATATTATCCCAGAAGGTAATAGCACATCTTCATGATTCTTGTGGATATTTGTAGTTGCAGCGTTTTTGTAGTTACCGATCTTATAACATGTTTTAACAATTAGTATTGACACTCTTGGTACAGGAGTATTTGGATTTGTTGGTTTTCTGGACGATCTCATCATTTTGCTGATTGTTTTCCTCCATCTTGCTACTGTCTACCGTTCAGTGCTTCTTTACCGCCATGGAGGTTCTTGAATGCTCTGGTCAATATATGCATCTGATGGAATTCTCTAGCAAGTTTTATCTAGGAAGTGTCAAAAGATGTACTTCATTTCAGCACAGTTAATTGTCACAGATATATGTGTACAATTCTAATTTGGCGAGTAGCTCACTTTGCATTCTTTGCATGTCATGTAAATTTTTCATACAGTTCATCATGTGTTCCAGTGATACCTCTTCTTTAAATAGGTTCTGTTCTTTTGTGCAGTGGTCTTAAAAGTTGTTTTGGATTGAGTGGCTTGACGATGTTATCAGCAAGTACCAATGTTATCTGCCAGCTAACTTGTTATGTAGATATTTAGGACAATCCGGCTTTTCATCAAAGCTGTCATTGCCTAGAGGGACCACATAAATGTGGAAGAAGCTGCCGATGCAAACTATGATGTAGGTATTGAGACCAAACATACTTGTGAACCACTGACCACTCTGGAATAACTGCCTTGGATTTGTTCACTAGGATTAAAATCCATTGCCATGTTCACAGCCTTTTAGCACTGGAGAACAAATCTTTGTGCTGATATATGTAGGCAGTCTATCATTAAAATTCAGACAGACAAGCTGAGTTTTATTAAATTTCAGTTTCAGCTTTTTATGACGTCAAACACCACACTCAAAGCTGAGCCAAAACTTGTATTAACTGAACCTGTCTGCAGCATCCTCATTTCTTGTCTCATGCATCATATACCGTGTTACAGCAGCTTCACGTTAGTGCAGTGTAATGTGCTTATTTGCTCTGTCATGATCTTTTCTCTTGTCAAGTTCTATTTTACCATATGATTGTATAATTTTCTAGTGGTTATAATTCAAAACCCATGTTGTTGCTGATTTTTGCATCTAATCCTCTCTCCCGTTCTGTTGTCTGCAGATGGATAACCCCAGCGGATGGTGAAGGACAGATCAGTAAGTCCACAAGTTTCATCATTAATTGCACAAGATAATACACTGAACAAGTACTATCTAGAGGCTATCTGAGTGCTGGAGCACACTGTCAGGGGTCAAGAGATCTTAGAAAAGTGCACAAGATCTGCACACAGTTTTATCATTAAATCTGGAGGTTAGGCCATCTGGATGCTCAGGAATATTGTCATATGACAAGTGATCATGCGAAGGCACAAGATTCTAAAGATGACCTGGTTCCTAATTCTTGACTTGCTTCCAGAGGAGTACAACACTTGGTGGGCACAGAGAGTAGGTGCCCCCTGCCATTCTAAATATGAAGAAGACTCACCATGGTAAACACTCTAAGCCACAGTCGCCTTCAGCATCCGGGGCCATCTTAGGTAACTCTTAAAAATGCATGGAATGAATTCTCCTACCCTTATCTGCTTTGATTAACCTACCAGTTTGATATACCATCCTGCTTTGTACCAGTGTGTAGCAGCGGAAGGATCGCAAAACTTCCATATGGTTGGGTCAGCATTTACAAGTCCGTCCAATGGTTTGATTAGTTCAAACCAGATGGTCCTACGTTTTGGTTCGGTATCTAAAATGACACGAAGAAGCAGAAAAAGCATCAAAGACCGACCACAGCATCGTCTTTCCTGGATCAGTGGGTAAAATATGTTCAGCACCCTCATATGTGACCGTAGACATTCTTGTTACTGTGCTTAACACTACTGTCATATATTATCCACTCTGCCTTAGATGTGTACTGTGGCATGCGGCAGGGCGTTCGATCAAGACCCACTGGTGCTGGGATAAATAACTCCACCTCACTGAAACCCTCCCTTCATCCACCACCTGCAACCCATCATAACCTGTTCCAAGCTGTCCTCCCTTTTTTTTATTCGCCCCCTTCCTTTTGGACCTTTGAGTGCGGATTACAGTGAGGTCGGGTGAGCCAATCGACTCGCCCGTCCGTTGCACACCGATCGGCCTGCCAGTCTAGCCTATCTACCGCACCAGTGGAGCACGAGACCGGCCGCTGAGGGCCATCTCAGCCACCGATAGCATGGCGGGTACGTCAGCAGGTGCCCACGAACCGGTACGTAAAGATTTGATTCCTTTAATACCCCTATCCGTCCGTACAAACGAAGGCGACAACCTACCCGAGAAAGCGTTATGTGCACTCCCGCCTTTGGTAGATCTACCTCCGTTATGTGTGCCATATTAGTCACCAACACTGGGCGCCGGCGGAGGGTCTCCGTGTGATGTTACCGGCTACTTCAGGTTAACCGCGCAAGCTTGTAACCCCGTTGACGGCCCTTAAATATCAGCCTTCAGCTAATCGCTCTCTTTTTTCCCCTCTTCTTTCCCTTTAAAGCCCGGTGGCCGCCTCTGATCTCCATCTCTTCCTATCGATCTGTCGAGAAAGACAGAGATTCGCCTCTTCCTCCTTTCGAGGTCCGTCCCTCTCTACTTGTCGGAGAAATTTCTCGCTTCTTTTTCTGCTTTTTTGGATTTTACTCCTCTGGATTTTGTGATGAAGTAGATTTATTTGCCGTTTGGATCTTGTACTAGGAACGACTGGTTCTTGTTCTTTGGATGGTGGGCTGGGTTAGATTCGTCAAAGTTGTGGAACTTAAGAAAGTTGTATGTTTTTCCGGAACTGATGCAGATCGGTCTTGAGTATGGACGGGCACAGGGAGGCAGGCTCTTCGGTGGAGGTCGACGACCTTAACCTGTCACGGCTCCTCAACAAGCCGAAGCTCAACATTGAGCGGCAGAGATCGTTCGATGAGAGGTCCTTGAGCGAGCTCTCGATCAATGTCAGAGCCCTCGAGGGCTATGACAGTATATATTCGCCTGGAGGGTACAGGTCTGGGTTTAACACGCCTTCGACAGCTCGGAACTCCTTCGAGCCGCACCCGATGGTTGCCGAGGCATGGGATTCGCTCCGGAGATCGTTGGTGCACTTCAGAGGGCAGCCGGTGGGGACGATTGCTGCCAATGATCACGGGTCGGAGGAGCTCCTCAACTACGATCAGGTAGTTATTAGTGTTTGTCTTGTATGAGTCGATCTTTTTCTTCAGTCAATTCTGCTGTGTTTGGTGTTTCATTAATAACGTACTGTAGATATCCAAAACCATTTGGATTTTTGCTCGATGACATCATACTGGAATGCACCCTCCTCCTTTCTCTAGTGTTTTGCTGGTTGGCTTGCCATGTTTTCTTTAGATTTAATGGTGTTGTGATTTATTATGCATGCCTGAACGGTCACTCTGCAAATCCAAGCACTTACTTTTGATCTTTCAGTGCATTTAACTTATTATGATGGGACGGAGATAACACTGCCACACCTTTCTAGTTATGTTACTTTTCTTAATTATGTGATGCACCGTGCAGCTGCTTGCTGCTGCATCATATCTTCTGATGGCTCAGATGGATGTGTTTATGGCAATCTAGCAAGGGGAAGATATTTCAAAATGAATGCTTGATAAGATCACTACCCGTGTCTTAAGCTGATCACTGTTTTACTTCTATATAGGTGTTTGTTCGTGATTTTGTACCGAGTGCACTCGCCTTTTTAATGAATGGAGAACCGGAGATAGTTAAAAACTTTCTCCTGAAAACCCTCCATCTTCAAGGGTGGGAAAAGAAGATAGACCGTTTCACGCTTGGTGAAGGTGTCATGCCAGCGAGCTTCAAAGTGCTCCATGATCCTGCTCGAAAAATGGATACACTGATTGCAGATTTTGGTGAAAGCGCAATTGGAAGAGTTGCACCTGTTGACTCTGGGTTCTGGTGGATTATTCTTCTCCGTGCCTATACAAAGTCAACTGGAGACTTATCTCTTGCAGAAAGACATGAATGCCAAAAGGGAATGAGGCTTATATTAGCTTTATGCCTATCAGAAGGTTATGACACATTTCCAACGCTCCTATGTGCTGATGGTTGTTCAATGATTGATCGACGAATGGTAAGACCATAAGCATTTTTCTTCAATTCAGTCATCTGTTCAGAGAATGTATGCTTCGATCACTATTTTACTATTCTGAACCTTTTAGCCTTCTCCTAAAGTTCTTTTTTTTTTTTTTTTGTTTCCTTCAGAGCCTTTGATGTCCTTTTCTCCTTGTGACTGCTAAGATCTCTATTATTTTTCCTGTTCACACCAAAGTTTCTTCTTGAAGTTAAAACAGGAATATCCCCTTATTGGATTTTACTATATGATTTTCATTTGGTCAATAGAAACAAATGTAACATGCTACTAATTTTGGCTAAAAAGGTAGTCTTCTATGAACTAGAGACCATAGCATACCCCACTTAATTCTTCTAGCTGGTCATAAGCGTGACGGTTAACAGGGCCACATCAGCACTTGATCATAAACACATGATAGCATGACCAATTTACATTCTAAGACCCCCCACAAATGGTATGTCATTTTCCATCAGTAAGAACTCATCAGAATGAAGACATCAAAGGTGACTTCATCAGACCAGATCATATCTGCTCGATCCAACACAGATTTTATCCGCTCCAGATCTAATCGGTGTCATCCTCCATTTGTCATCCTCCACGTGCCATGACGGAGGCCTTTTCGGCCTAAAACCTGTATTTTTTACACTGGAATCATGACATATATTGTATCAGCACTAACCTAAGAAAACAACTTTGTGAAAACTAGTGGTCCTAGTCGCCAAGGCCTGTTCGTAGGACAATCTGGGAGCACACATCAGATTGAGCAACCATTGTCATGTCATATGGTTTATTAGGAAAGGGTTTTTGCCATATATTTAGGCCTGGCATGAACTTAGGGGGTTTGAGCAAAGATTCTTTAGATGGGCTCGTAAGTTTTTATGCACCCAAACAAGCATTTATTTGGTATTTCTCTAGACATGCCCATACAATTTCGGACCTGGTCACGACGTCCCACATGTTCAAACTTTGTATGCACTTGTATATACTATTCACAAACATATTCCTATTTGTTCCAATTCACTTATCTGTGTTCTGTCACATATTATTTTCAGGGTATATACGGCTATCCTATCGAAATTCAGGCGCTTTTCTTTATGGCTTTGAGGTGCGCTCTGCCAATGCTTAAACATGATGCAGAAGGGAAGGAATTTGTAGAAAGAATCGTGAAACGTTTGCATGCACTAAGTTACCACATGAGAAGTTATTTTTGGCTTGATTTTCAGCAATTAAATGACATATATCGCTATAAAACAGAGGAGTATTCTCACACAGCAGTCAACAAGTTCAATGTAATCCCAGACTCGATTCCAGATTGGGTGTTTGATTTCATGCCTACGCGAGGAGGTTATTTTATTGGGAATGTCAGTCCAGCAAGGATGGACTTCCGCTGGTTCGCATTGGGAAACCTTGTCGCCATTTTGTCATCTCTCTCTACCCCGGAGCAGTCTATGGCTATTATGGATCTCATCGAAGAGCGTTGGGAGGAACTGGTTGGAGAAATGCCTTTAAAAATAACATATCCTGCCATCGAGAACCATGAGTGGCGAATCGTCACCGGTTGTGATCCTAAGAATACAAGATGGAGCTACCACAATGGTGGATCTTGGCCAGGTTAGTCAACTTGGGGCCTTTGACGCTTTTTAAAATGGGGATGATGTATCAAAAGAATCTGATGCCTTAGAGATTTCATTACATAAACTTTGCCGCTTCAGGTTATTTAAGATATCGATGTTATTTTGTGCTCATTATCACTGTGCTTTCTTTCTTTTCCACCCTGTTAGTGTGTAATTATTCTAGATGTTGACTATCTACATGCACAAAGGTCTCTAACCACAATACAACTCTTCCTCCTTTCTTTTGCTGTCACTGCAGTGCTTCTTTGGCTGCTCACTGCAGCCTGTATCAAGACTGGTCGACCGCAGATTGCTCGACGAGCAATCGAGCTTGCAGAGAGCCGGCTCTTGAAAGACGGCTGGCCGGAATACTACGATGGCAAGCTGGGGAGGTACATAGGAAAACAGGCAAGGAAGTTCCAGACATGGTCAATTGCAGGTTATTTGGTGGCTAAGATGATGCTGGAAGATCCATCACATCTTGGGATGGTCTCTCTTGAAGAGGACAAGGCAATGAAGCCTCTAATAAAGAGATCAAATTCATGGACTTGCTAAGAATCTTTACAGAGAAGAATAATGTTGTTTTTAAGAACATTTCTCATTCTTTTCTGCAGCAATTTCATTCGGTTATCACCTGCTCAGTTCATTTCAGCTCATATGTTGTCTTGAAAATGCTATCATAAAGAGCTTGACTTCCCTAAGAAATTGCTGACACACAATATTATGGTTACCGGTGAATGGAGTTGACATGAATCATCCTTTTTCCCTAACCAAGTGAAGTAAGGCTACAAAAGTAGATTTGTGAAGGAAAGGGAGCACTTCAAATTTGATTTAGAATGTCAATTATCTTCCATGCTATACATGCCAACACTATTTATGTGAGGCATGTTATAAACCTGAGACTGCAAAATAATGGAGCATCAACAGAGAAAAGTCACAAGCAAACATGATGGTGATCATACATTGATGCATTACAGATTACAGGAAGGAGAGGGATCAGAACATGAACTACAATGTCTTCTTTTTCCACAAATTTGCAGGAAAAGAACAGCTAGTTAAGTCATGCACCATAACTTATACAACTGGATATTAGTTCTCTCTCTCTCTCTCTCTCTCTCTCTGAGAACAGCATGCCTGATCTAATGTTACCAACAAAATAAAAAGGCTGGATTATTTTTCTTAAGGCAATCTTCATACGTTGCACCCAATGAAGAAGGTTGCCACATGTCAGACACATACCAAAAATTAGCAGTGCCACACTGATGACAAACAGAAGGAGACCACCATGTTCAGGTCATCAGAACAAAATAATAAGCCCATGAGGAGTGTTGGGTTAAGCTTTTTTAGTACTGGGGAAGTGGCTTAGATTATTAGCTTGGTCTCATTCCTTTGTCTTGCAACAGTAGCCAAGCCAAGAGAAGAGAAGAAGTAGGAGTCCTCTGTGATTAGCTTCCCTAACAACATATTCTTTGGACTCATTAAGAGGCTTTCATGTTGTTAGAACAGTTGGTAGTTTTCACTGCAGTCTCAACTGCACCACCAACTAGTATTTAAGGGATGCTTCAAATCCAACCAAATCACAAGCAACTCACATGGCTTTTGTCTAATTATCCTTACCCTGCAAGATTTTTAGCTCATGGGCCAAAGTACACTTCAATCATACCTCATGCCAAAGTGAAAAGGCTGGTACTTGTGGGAGGAGACATGTCCTTATCTGCTAGTCAAGTCTCGAGACTGAGAGCTTTGTGTTCTCTGTGTGTGTGTGAGAGAGAGAGAGAGAGAAAGAGAGTAGTAGGAGTCCTCTGTGATTAGTTTCCCTACAACAAAGTCTTTGGACTACTGAGTCTTACATCTTCAACAAAAGTCTTCGTTTCAGTCTCAACTCCACCAACAAGCAATCAACAGTATCCAAGTGATGCAAGCAACAAGCATGGCCTTGCCTAACTGTCTTAACCATGCAATATTAAAATATCCCCCTCCCTCACTCCCTCATGCCAAAATGAAAACTAGAGAGAGAGAGAGAGAGAGAGAGAGAGAGAGAGAGAGAGAGAGAGGCGACAAGGCATGGGAAGACATAATATAGTTGTGTAAGAAAGGCATTACAAGCAAGCTAAGTACGACGAGACACATAAAGAGAGAGAGAGAGAGAAGAGAGAGAGAGAGAGGCCGCCCTTGGGTGTCCAAGGAGGTTGCTTTGTCCAAGAACAAGCGGAAGCGTGGCAGAGGAAATCTCGGCTCTATAACTTTGGAACGAATCACTTTTGTCACGCCTCGGCCACGGAAAGGCATCTTCATGCCCAATATACTTACATCTTGCTTGTGTCTCCCTCACTGATCTGTTCTTAGCATCCAGTAGTTCTGGTCGTCATCCACAAAAGTAAACAACCTTCTTTCATGAACCATTAGCATCTTAATCCGAGTCTCTAAACATACGGGAGAAGCTGCATATGCTACAGAAGAAGGTGATTAAACGTAAGCACGTAATATTCGATGAGACCCTTCGATTCCAGAATTAAGCGGAGTAGGAGAAGTCCATGTCTCCGAAGCTACCATCGGTGAAGATCTCAGAGCGTAACGATGGGTCATCTTTCTGGATCATCCTTCCTCCCCAACAAGGTGAAGGTGTGGTATACAAATGAATTATATAGCTGATATCAGGTAACGTTGAAGAACGATGGATGTGAGAATAACTCAAGTTAAGAAGGATAGAGCACGCATTTCGTCTTGTGATTCCCGTTGTTGGTCCTAATGTGGTACTAGCAAGGACCATCAAAAGCAGTGCAGGCCACCGGAATAATATACACAGATTAAACTAGCTGCCATTTTGGTACTCGGATGGCTGTTCTCGGGACACCATTCCCTACCTAAATCTTCTGTGCTTTCATCTTGAAGGACAAGGGTTTAGCTTTTCTTTGTCCTCATTGTGTTTCTTGCGTTCCAAGACTTGGATTTGTAGATATGGATAGCAATACCATTCATGATTCATGATGTCATACTTCTTCGTTGCAAGACAACCGAATTATATACGATCTTTATTTAGTTCTTGTTAATGGAAGCTTCTTTCTCGGAAATGAACACAGATGATTGGCTTAATTTGTGGTGCGAGAGGAAGACCACCACATGATATTTCTTGGACAGGAAGAAGTGGCATTCAGAATCTAACGTCTATTCCAAGAAGAAAGTCTTGCAGCACAATACAAGGGCGGTAAAGGAGGCTACCAACACAAGGGAGGGGGGAGCTTTGAGCTGCTGCTGCTGCTGGTGGCGGTGGTGGTGGTGGTGTAGTGAGGATTTCTTATTGTCACTCCCCGCCGCCCAAATCGACTTCCTCTATCCCTTTCCATGCTTTCCGTTCCTCTTTGCCCACCCCACGCGCAATCGATGACTACTCTCTCTCTCTCTCTCCCTCTCTCTCCCTCTCTCCCTCTCTCCCTCTCTCTCCCTCTCTCCCTACATTAATTCCTTCATTTATTTATGTCCTTCCAGCTCCTTCCCACCTGTATAAAACCCTCTGCTGCCTCTACCATCTTACTCTATTATCCTCTCTCTCTCTCTACCTCCCTCTGTGTGTGTGTGTGTGTGTGGAAATAACTCGATAATGAATTGGCAGATGAACTCCTCCATGGGTAAGAACATGAAGATAGATTCATTCTCTCTCCTCTATTGCTAGGTCAAGTAGTATGCATGAGTCCAATGGAAGGCACATATATATATATATATATATATATATATACATATACGCTAGTGGTTCTATTCTTAGATGGGTAGAGCATTCGATGGATGGATGCCATGGTTTTAGTTACCTTCATCCCTTTCTCCTCATGCACAAGCTTTACATGCATGCGTGTGTGTAGTGAGAAGAAGAGTAGCATCCGTGAGTGGGTAAGCGGTCGATTTTGCGGCGGATTGTCACTGTAAAGTTTCAGCCGTCGTTAGTGCCTTCGGCCTTTAAGATTGTTTGTTTGTGGGTGCGTGGTGGATGCTGAAAGCTACCCAACCATGTAGTGCACTCAAAGCAACACAGGGCAGGCATGCTTCATCCTCAAAAAAGTCAATTTTATCGTCTGCTTTCTGTCGTAGTAGCAGTTGTTGTTGTTGTTGACATCGTTTGGTCCGAAGCGAAGAAGAAGATCGCCATCAAACTTCACAAAAAGCTGCATTACATGATAGCTGATATATGTATGTGGTGGTGTCTTCTCTTCCATCTTCTTCCTCTATGCATGACCGACCTGTGGGTGCGTCTTAGGGTTTACAGGTGAATCGGCAATGGAGGTGGTGGAATACTCTTGTGTGCCACCTGGTTTCAGATTCCACCCCACCGAGGAAGAGCTCGTCGGATACTATCTTGCACGAAAGGTGACCTGCCAGAAGATCCATCCGGACGTCATTCGGGATGTCGATCTCTATCGAATAGAGCCATGGGATCTCCAAGGCTAGTCGTCGTTCCGGTAAGATTCTTACCATCGATCGACTCCGTACGACTAATGCTTGCTGTTCTCGGTGGATAGATCGGTGCAAGTATGGCCGTGAAGAGCAAACCGAATGGTACTTCTTCAGCTTCAAGGACAGGAAGTACCCCACCGGAACTCGCACCAACAGAGCCACCGCTGCCGGATTCTGGAAAGCGACGGGGCGCGACAAGCCCGTCCTCTCCACCTCTCGAGTCATAGGGATGAGGAAGACTCTGGTGTTCTACGAGGGACGAGCCCCCAACGGGAGGAAGACCGATTGGATCATGCACGAATACCGTCTTCAGACAAGTCAACACGGACCTCCTCAGGCAAGTCAACTCCGTATAAGAAAGAACTCAGCCCAACGCTCCCTTGCATGCCGTACTAAACTTGAGTTGCAGGAAGAAGGATGGGTCGTCTGTAGAGCTTTCCAAAAGCCAAGCCCTAGTCCGAGGCCATGCTACCCCATCGATGGACCTCGATCTCCGGTGAACTTTTCCAGGCCTGCCTGCCTCGTGGATTCCTACGTAAGGGGCATAGAACACGCGTTTGACATTCCACAGATGGACAGTCCAAGCTTATCATCCTGCTTATCCACGAAGGACTGCCTCCAGGGCAACGCTGCAGGCAGCGACGAGCACGGCGCTAACAAGAGAAGAAGCAACTGCGACGGCCAGCTGATAGATTGGAAGGTTTTGGACAAGTTGCTCTCCTCGCAGTTCAACGAGTCATCTTCTTCCCACATGGCGATCGCAGATTACGATGCGGGCGCTGGTCAAAGTCAAGCAGAACATTTTCTATCGTTCTTTGATAGCTCATGATGCTGAGATGATACATAACGATCATTAACTCTCTCTCTCTCTCTCTCTCTCTCTCTGCTATGCAATCGATCCCGGGGTGATAGGAAAGAAGTGAGTCTGATGTAATAGGTTTAGGTCTTCGTATATCTTGTCAGCCTTGCATCGACTAAGAAAGTGTATCACTCTATGTCTTCTCTTTTGACCTCTGAAAGCTGCTGATGTGCAAGATCTTGGGCGAGGACGATGAGGATGTGTTGCTGGTTATAGGTTGATCTCTCGCGGCCATCGCTTCGCCGCTGCCATTAGCATCTGCGAAAGGATTACTTGAAGTTGTCGGTACGGCATCATGATCGTAATCCACAAATCTGTCATCAGAGTCGGTCGCGATCGATGGGTGATCTGATGCTGACAAGCTGAAGAAGCAGCTTCGGTTTTCTCGTGGGAAACCACTGAGTTGCGGTCTCAGTCCATGATTCCTATTGCCATACTTCGACAGCAGGAGATCTCTCTCTCTCTCTCTCTCTCTCTCTCCCCCCAGTTTTCTCTTCTGGAAAACCACTGAGCTGCTGTCCCAGTTCATAATCCCTGTTGCCATTCTGCAAACGCAGGCTCTCTCTCTCTCTCTCTCTCTCTCTCTCTCTCTCTCTGTGCATGGTGAGTAGGTAACGTAATCTCGGATTAATGTCTAAGAGAATGTGCTTAAGATTCATGTTGATAGGGAAATCTTCTCGGCCAATGATAGCTTAACACATGGCCGTAGTTGGTAAGAAGCGATGTGAATCCCGACATCATGAAGCGACCAAGACTCGTCGAGCACCCAATAGATGGGGCGCTCAGATACCAAACCATGGAGCGTTTAGAAGATCTCACCATTCGCAGTCCAACTTTGCCCGAGTTGAGGCACAATCAATTATTTTCACGGAAGATATTCTTTAGATAAACTCATTGATAAGACAGAACATAAAATAAAGTCGGATGAAAATTTATTGGTACATTATCTAATTATAAAGGTTAAGGAAGATATTTTTTTTCAATTAAGCAGCGAGATTTTTTTAAAAATCTTATCTATTATCATACCCTCTTAATATTGAGTTTCTATCAAGAATGTCGATCTTAGACCAATGCAATAAAAAGAGTCTACGGACAATATACTTCGTAAGAGAATCTACTAGTTGATTAACCATATGTATATGATAAATAGATAGTTGATGTCTTACAATTTGATCTCGCACGAAATAGAAGTTGATATCATCATAAGATTGAGCTCCTGTCAAGGATGTCGATCTTGGACTGATGTAATAAAAAGAGTTTATGGGCAAAAGGCTTCCTAAGTGAGTTTGCTAGTTGATCAACCGTATATACATAAGAAATACATAGTTGATGTCTGACAATTTGATCTTGCATGAAATGGAAGTTAATAACAATGTGTTTCATGCGAGAGTGATACACTGGATTGGTGTAAAGGTAGGTGGCTCTAACATTATCACAATATATTGTAGGAGTAAGAGTGAAGGTGATGTTAAGTTCCTTAAACAGATTCATGATCCAATTGAGTTCTACAATAATGGTGGCGATGACACGGTATTCAGCTTCAGTTGTAGACCGTACGACTTATCTTTTACTTCTTAAAACTTCAACTGATTGAATTAGCTTGAAAGAAAATAAGATACCTCGATGTGTATGTTCTATTACTAAAGTTCTCTATCCAATCAACATTATGTATGTTGATATATTATGCATCCAAGTTGTTATCATATAAACAATAAGGTATCAGATTTAGAGTTGATGAAGCTAATAGAAATAAAAAACAAGCCAAGTTCAGTACACCAGACTCTTGGAGCTTGATAAAGTCCATCAATAGCTTTTTATAGTTTATAAACATGGCTTTGATACTGAAGATAGATGAAGCCAAGAGGTTGCTGGAGCTTATGGAGAAGTATGAGAGGAAGTGAAGAGCTACAGAACTGGAGTAACAACAAAGTGTGGATATATAGGAAAATGATTAAACGATGTAGTTGGAGGCTCGGATGATGGGATCGAAGGTGTATTCTAATGATGCATGTTTGTTGGAGTTGGATAAACGACAAAAGACTCATAGTTGTGAAAAGGAAAGGTAGACTCCATAAAAGTAATGTGACGTAAAAAAAAAAAGACTTTATGAGTATGAGGGTCATAGCATCGGAAGACATCATGTTCAAGAGAGTACCTGATAAAACATAAGGCCGAGATATAGGTATTATCTTATGTAAGGCATAGAGACGTAACCATTGATAATATAGACATCCAAATACTTTTAGTTTCTAAAGATTTGTATATTTATGAAATAGTTTTTTTAAATAGTAATTAATATTATAGGATTGGAGTAAGCATACTATTAATGAGGTAGACGACAGTTTAAAATGCTATGGACCAAAAGGTTGGTGACATTGAGGCTTGATGTGGAAGTGTTAGATCAGTTTCAACTATATATCGGTGTTTGTATTTAGTAGAGCCAACTAGTTGAGGAGTACATGTGTGTGACTTGAGATATCAATTATCACAAGCTAACAAGCAGGATGTGAGGGCTTGATATTTACCTCCGCTATTAGAGTTGATTATTTAAATTGTAGACTTAAAGTAGTTCTCAGATAACTTTCTAAAGTCAATAAAGATTATTGAAACTTCATATTTATGATGGAGATGATATAACAATGTTTACTTAGTGAAATAGTCCCCAAAAGTGAGATAAAATCTAAACTTATGAAAAGAAATAATTAGGGTGAGCCCCGAATATTGACATAAATAAATTCAAATGGTTTAAAGTAAGATATAGATGATGTTTCAAAGTGTAGTCTATAACTCTTATTGTTGAGACAAGTATCATAGTAAGTTATAATGCTTCTTGATTTTAAAGCAGGAAGAGAATAACAACAAAATAGTTTTTGTTGCATAGAGGATGAGAGATGACTAAGATGACAATACCACACGTCAAGTGGAGCATCAATTGAAGAGTGAGCAATGAGCTAGGTTATATATGGAGCTGGCAGCCACTCGTAAATATTATCTTTATTTTGACCTTAGACCAAGAATGCTCTCATACTCAAATCTTTAATAAGTAAAGAGTCAAAAAATAATTTGATTTAAGTATTATTTTATTTACAGAATTAAGAAATAGAAATGATATTTTTTTTAATGTGTATTGTACACAAAATATCATTGAGAAGTTATGATATGCAAATTAAGCATTGTGGAACTAGTATGAGTAATGGAGATTCATTTGCCGTCATCGATGATGATGTTTTCATTTCTGTTATAGTTTTTATGGATGAACAAGTTCTAGATATCAAAATTGATATAATAAGACACACCATAGTCCACAATCTAATTTTGCTGACTAGTAGTCAGAGTAGTTTTGAGATTCGCTTGAGGCCAATTTGATGGAGCAAGAAGTCTAGGTTGAGACCGATAAATTTTTGATGAGTGCCAGACTTTATCACACAACTAGCAGGTGGCTCGTTTTTTGTTCGTGTGGTAGGACGTCGTGGCTGGAAGGTGCCACCTTGATGGTTGTTTATGTGGGGATTAAAATATTGAGGATGTGGAGGAGGCAATGATTGATTTGTGCCCAAAGGATCATGAGGTAATTTGATCAAACCTTTGTGGGCATTCTTGTTATACTAGTTGCTTTTCCTCTTTTATTTCTGGCTAACCTGAACTATGATGGGTGGTCCTGGCGATCTATCTTTACACTTCAATTATGTCTCATAGTCAGTCAGCCTGTAATAGAGTTCTTCAAATGACATTGGGGTGTCGCGGGCCTGAATTGCTACTACCAGTTCCTTGAACTTATCTTAGGCTAATGAGGGTGTTCATCATCATTGAGGGAATGACCTATTAAAGCCCAGTCATCAATGATAATTTTTATAATTTGTAAATAATCAGTGATGATTTTTTTCTTTTGTTTTGTTTTCATTAGACTGAAGAGGAGCTCAAGCATGCGAGTACACGAGTGATTTGCTAAGGTAATTTACAACTTGCACCGTGGTTCTGTAATAGTAGTATAGGATGATATAAGTGGCACAATGAATCTAGCGATGGAGGCTTGAATTGCTTGGTGAATGAGATGATCTTAGCATAACCATAGTTTATGGGCTTGATTTGGTATTGGACTGGGTTCTTCAAAGACGTTAATCATTGCTAGTGGGTAACTGAGAGAGTCATCAATATAGCCTAGTAAATCATAGCCAAACAGAGGATTAGAAAATTATGCACGACAAGCTACGTAGTTGCCACCTTTGGATAATTTAGAGGGGATAAGAGATACGATGTTGATGAAAATAAAGCCTGTATTTTGAGAGAAGCTAGGGTTCCTGACAAGGACAAGAACTGGAGCATTAGAGATAGACGAGGAATACATTCCGAGGAGATATACTGAGTTGAGAGATCAAGATGGGAGGCTGTGATAGATTGGCAAAAAATCACTATTGAGCTGGATTTAGTTGAGCAACCGGGGTAATTGAGCAAATTATAGGTCTTCGATTTACAAATCTGATAGAGGAGGATTGAGTTCCTAATACAAAATGAGACTACTTCATTTGTCTCGAAGACGACAATAGTATATAAGCTCTCAAATCTGCAAACTTAAGTGACTCATATGCATCCCTTTTTCAGGATGGCGAAGGAGATGATGTAATTATATGCAATTGGCAAAAGAATAAGTGGAAGGAAGAGGTGAAGTCGGATATCGATTTTGCACTATGCGATAGGAAAACGACATCATCATTTGTAGGGAAGTCGGTTGTTAGAAGTGCTCCGATGTCGGGATGAAGGTGTATCCTGAAGGGTAGCTACTGCTACGAGCAATGACAGTTGACCATGAGGTAATGGTGGTGTGAAGTCTATAATGGATTGCGATCATCGTTGGCAGCCAACGGTGTTGATGCATTGTTATCTGTCAACTATAAAATCTGTTGGTGCAGAAGAACCAGAGGTAGAGGAAAAGTTGGTGGTGGTAGAATACCTCCTACAACGTGCTTTGCTAGTGAGGGAGAAGGAGAAGCCCATAGAAATGTCAGTTCTCAAGGAAAGATCACAGGAGAAGGGGTGATCGTATGGTGTAGAGCATGTCATAATCGGTGTAGATCGTAGCATTTGGCCAAGATTGGCGACCAAAAGGATGGCAACAAGATACGACAGAATGCTGGTAATCTTGCTTATGGCAGTCTCTGAGAAAGCTTTTCCTGTCACAATGGTAGTAAGGGGTGTGACAATGATGAGTCACTGGAGAAAAATTTCATATTTGTGATGGTAGTGATGATGTGCAGGTCCGGGAGGAAGAGTATTATAGATCTGTGTCGGTGCAGAGATGCCTCAATCGCTGCTGCTATTGCTATTGCTTGTGGAAGGGGTAGCACTCAGGAAGGAGGAGAAGCCATAGAGGACTTGAGGATGTAGATGTCCAAACTTTGATGACGTAGATCTCTTCCATGATGTCGAGGCTCCTACAAAGGGAGTATAAATATTTCCTAGTGAGGAGGCATTGCCACCTCTTACAGACTAGGCTAAGCTTCCAGTGCTCAACTTGGTAGCAGAGAGCACCTCTTAGTTGTGGAGGCGGAGGTCGTGCGTCTAATCCGCGGCGAAGTAGGCCAACGGTGACCCCCTGGTCCCGGAGTTGCAGGTCTGGATGGGAGAGGAGCGACGAGAGGAGTGTCATGCTACTGGTGATCTACCACCTCTATATGGTAGAGGAGAACTGCCAAGAGGAGCATCAGGTTGCCAAGGCGGAGGAGAGCCGATGAGAGGAGCGTCGAGCTGCGGGTGATCTACCACCTTTGGATGGCAGAGGAAAATGAGGATCCTTTTGTATACTAATAGAAAAGGTTACTTTTTGTATAGTAATAAAGGTCAAATGTTCTTTACTATTTTTACCCGTCCACCTTAGGACCAACTTGACTATCAAAGTGAAAAAATACAAAAACCCATCTTACCTCGGTCTTCATTTAGGTCACCCTCAAAGTGTTGGAAAACCTCAGTGAGAGCATCACATGTGCAACGAAATATCAAAACAAAATATGTTTTCCACGCAAATCAAATCATTATATAAAAGATTGGATCGCAAGAAAAATTTACAAAACCAAAAAAATTGTATCATGTGAGAGATTGTTTACCTAGAGAGATTATATATCCATAATTTTCCAGATCTGGAGAGAGAGGATGAAGGAGGTCAAGCATCCTCCTCTCTAGTGGTATCCATATGATGGATTATTGTAGCGATACTCCTTTAATCACAATCCCAGGTTTCACAACACTTGCGCAGATGGAGGGAGGAGAATAGGAGAGGGCTACCAAAGATGTAGCCTATCATACATGTGCCTCCCCTTCTATTTATAAACAGCTACCAAAAATCGTAGGGGTCTTGCCTTAGTGGATATTGGATCTCCATCCAATTACCCACTAACATCGTATTATTGGATCTCTATCTAATCATCTCCTTTGACCTTTAATTATGCCTCATGCAAGGAACCCATCAATGTAGGGTCTCTTCTAATAAAAATTGGAGCTAATTGGATCTCTATCTAATCCTATATTCGCTGAAGCATCCACCATATGTGTGTGACCCTTTATGCCTAATATCGAGCTAGCTACGAGTCGCTTTTATCAGAACTCCTTTTGACATAGTGAATTAATAATTCACTCGACTCATCGACTATGGACGTACTAGGCCACTACGCCATAGTCCCTAGACAATATAGGAGAATCGAATCTATCGGACTTGTCTATCCATAATTACTTTGTATCTTAGTCCCTCATCGAACTAATATCTCAGAGACTATATATTCGACATAAAACTGTCAAGCCACATGCAAAATTCATCTAAGTCTCGCTTTAATTGGATTCTCTTGGAGAACTCCTTCTCTCTGAATTTGAATGACCCTCATCAGGGATTTATTTGAGCAAGCACATATAAGATAATCAGTTGGTTATCAATCTCGATAACTAGTTGTATCAGACCTGAACTTTCCAAACCTGTAAGTCTGGCGTCAAAGAAATGAGTACTTAAATAATGCATCCTTGGTGTCTCAAGTCTAAAGACCATATACACAATTGGGATTATGAAATTAATGTCTGACATTAGGTATCATTAACCATATAATATTTCATAAGCAGATCAATCAATGAATTCATTATCCAATGAGCATATATACTGTATCATTAGTGTCTCCACACAAGTGGCTTTGAGACTGGTAGTTTTTATCATGTGGACGGCTATACAGTACACCAGTCTATCCGGTCATCACAATATCCCTCTCGAGTAACTTATGTCTGAGATTATTTAGGATATGTGTTTAAAGGTGAGTTGATTTCATTATCGTGATATTATCACGATGTGATTCTCATTGCACAGAACCAATGACATTACTATATATATATATATATATATATATATATATATATATATATATATATATATATATATATATAAAACAAATAATATAATGTGAGAATATGTCAATAATAATTATAAGCAAAAAGATTTCATAACATGTCACACGTGTCATCACTCATGTGATTGGCTTGTAGAGCACCTGTAACTAGCACGAAGAATATGAGCAGATATTTAAAGAGAGTTATAAAGACATCTTGACAATCATCTCATCCTTCATGCACACATGAATCCAAACGACAATAGGTTGATTTAGATGTTACCAATATTTTCCCAACACGTTTGATTTGATGTACTTCATCGTCAAGTGTATATTGCTCCTCTAATCACAAGGGAGGTAGGTCAAATAAATAAGTCAAGAATGAATTGGCATGTGCACCGCCACAAAAATCTTTAAAACAATATCATGTTATTACTTACAGGATTATTCAAGATTTTTACCATAAAATTTAATTGATATTATTCCTTGTTCTCATAATGATACTAACAATTGTTATTTTTATAATAGCCTACGCTTGATTTGCACACAGAGAAACAATTGCAATTTAGGTGTCGAGAGCTCCCGATCGTAGTGTTGCACTAACAAATACATCCCATGTATACGAAGATCAATATTAGATATGTTTCTTCTAAAAAGATTGATATCGGGCAGATTCCTTATATGATCCTTTTTAATATCCAAATTAGTATTATCTAGGAGAATATGAAAAGAATAAAAAGAGAGGGTTCAACTTAAAAAAAAAAAACCATACATGTGAATCTTTTTATAGCCAATTGTTAAGGGGCATTGATATTCTTTATACTAAAACACATAACATGATAATAATATGGGTCATTATTGGTGATACATATAAATATGCTCCAAATCCTAAAAAGTTATTTGAATTTGATTTTACATCGAAATTGTTATGTTCCCGTACAGCAATCATAAATATTTTTCATCAATATAATTATTAAATAATCTATTAGTTTTTTATCCGAGATTTCCACCAGGGTAAGATGTAAAATATATAAATTTTGATAAAAAAAATAAATATGATAGTTATCATAGTTATTAACGAAAAGATATCCACACTCTTTCAAGATAAACCTAGATTCTCTGTAATTTCTTTCATCTAAAATATTTCTAAATATTATTATTTAATTCATTATTTTAATACTTATTATTTTTTCTCAATCAAAATCCTTAAACCCTAGGTTTTACCCTACCTGTTCTTGCTGCTTTGACCATCGTGCGGAAATTTAATGAATAGTGACGATGGATCACGTTTATTCTGGGCCACAATGGACCGCACTTGGTTCGGCTCAAACACATCGAAGCCCAATAGACTTCTAATTGGCTGCACACTACAAAAGGAGCCCAAAGATGCTTCCGGACTTCACCTCGCCTCCCATTCGCCGTTGCGGTACTCCGCGGGAGCAGCGTCGAGGCACGTCGCCGGTCAGCGGGCTTTCATGGGACCCCATGTTGGGCCACCATATCCTCCAATGACGAGGGCGGGTAGTGATGGGAAAGTTTCCATGTGATCGGGTTGCGTCGGGAAGGTGTCGTGAGCTCGAAACGGTGCCTAAACGCATCCAGCGGAACACCGTAACACGCACGGTAGGTTTAAGCAACTCAAGAGGCCATCGGCGACGTCTCCTCTCTCTCTCTCTCTCTCTCTCTGTCTCGTTTTGTCGCTATAATCTTCCGTGTTGTTCGCCGTCTCTTGGAATCTGGATTGCGAGACGATCAGGAGACACGATCGACGAGGGAGGGGAAACCGTAGTGGAGGCAGGGACACCGATGGAGGCGGTGCCGGGGGCGTCGGCGGACGAGATGGCGCCGGGGACGTCGTCGGCGGCCGGATCAGAGGAGGCGAAGGTGAATGGAGAAGGGGATGACGAGGCGCTGGTCGCCAGGGCGCAGAAGCTGATCGCCAAGATCGTCGACACCCAGGATAACCCTAACCCTAGGCTCCTCCACGCCCTCGCCTCGATCCTCGAGGCTCAGGAATCAAGGTTTGTGCCATATTTCGTTATCTTGATAATTGGAGATCCTAGGGTTTCGGTTCATGGGGTGGGTCCGGGCTTGGAACATCTCGGGTGTTGGGTTGAATAGTTAGGTGGGAAACGGTGGGATTAAATTTAACCAGATTTTTACATGGCTTTTTCCCCCATCTTTTTACATCCAATCCTCTTCAGAAATTGCTATTCATACTTCTTTTGTTGCACAAGAATGAGTTTTTGGATGAGTCCTTTTTTTTTTTTTGGGCCTATCTCTTGGTACAGAGCTTCGAAGCTACGTTTTGGACATCGAATTTGAGCTTTCGAGACTATGATATGTGCCTTTTCTTTCATTTGTATCTTGAATTCCGTCAATGCAATTGCATCTGCGCTGAAGCGAGATCTGTAATTGCCTACGTTCGCGTTTAGTTGATACGTGTAATTAGCAACTCGTGCATCCTAATTATGTGAAGACAAAATTCAATATATTTAGTTGTGGTCAAGATAACAATAGAAGAATTCTTCTCCCTTTAATCCTGTAAATTTAAGCTGGACTGTTATGGAGGGAGACATTCCAGGCCACCAAATTAAATATTCGCTATTGTGAATTAAAGAGTGTGGAATTAAGAACTTGAGCTGCAGTGTGTCTACATGAGAATTCCCTTTGCTCACTAGAAAGTGAAGGCACTAAATAGGTAATGTAACTGAGTTCTGTTTTAAGGAGGTGTTTGCAGTGACTCGTAATGTAGAACGTGAAGGCACTAAATAGTAATGTAACTGAGTTATGTTTTGGGGAGGTGTTTTGTATTGACTTGTAATTTACAGTATAGCTCTTTTGAAGCAATTAGCTGGAAGTTTGCCATGACTACTGTTGTTCAAAAAGTTTCCACCAGCCACAGTAGCAAGAGATCTGTAAGACTTCCTGCACATTAAATGATGATGTTTACTAGTGACATTCTAGCATGTGTCTACATGTGTCAGGTATGATGACTTCCTGCACAGTATGATGTTTACTAGTAACGTTCTAGCATGTCTCTACATGTGTCAGGTATGATGTTACTAGATGTTTGCTAGTAACATTCTAGCTGTAAGACTTCCACAGTAGCTTCTAATTGTGTCAAACATGTATCAGTTGACACAATAATAATTGGTCTTTTAAAGTCATTTATTATGATATAATTGATATCATTTTATTCTTTATTCTCTCCATGGCAACATTTTGAGCAGATCATAATTTATTAATTCTGGATTATTTTGATCTATCTTCTATACTGTTATAAACTTGTATCTGTAACATGAGCCAAAGAAAAGTATTTGTCACTAGTTAACCTTTGGACCGAGAATACAACAACAACAACAAAGTTGTAATGTTGTGAGTTGTGACTAGTTGGGATTCGCTAGTCGCTACATGGATCTTTTGCTATTCTGTAAAGGGCTGTATCGTTAGTTAAATTTTGTTCATTTGAATCGTTGTTTATAGTTTTTACTAAAGTCTTTTTAGGCCTTTCTCTACCTATTCTCCTACCACTCATAATAATCATTTCATTCTAACTAGAATATATATATATATATATATATATATCTCCTTAACAAATGTTCATACAATCTTAAATAGTTTTTCTTCATTGTATCATACAAGGTTTGACTTCTCATTAGCCATCGAGTTCATCTGCATCAGATCTTGATTATGATATGCAGTGCATATCACCGGTATATTAAAATATAATATAAATATTATATATGATATAAATATTATATAATGTAATATTATATAATATAATATTAAAAATATTAACATATTTAAAAAGGAGAAAAAGGCGACCTCGATCTTTCTCCATGGAGAAAGCGCCGGTCGCCACGCCGCGCCATCGGCGACGTCGCCTCGATCTTTCTCCCGCGGGAGAAAGAGCGCCCTGGTCGCGCCGCCGCGCCATCGGCGGCGTCGCCTCGATCTTTCTCCGCGGAGAAAGAGCGCCCATGACGACGACGACGCGAGGAGGACCACGTGATAGGTACCTCTTTTTCTCCTCTTTTCTTTTTTTTTTCTTTTTTTCCTCTTTTTCTTCTTCCTCCTTTTTTCTCACTCAATCGACCGCCGACGATCGATTTCTCTCTCAATCGATCGTCGGCAGTCGATTTCTCCCTTCAAACCTTGGTATCATATATCGAAGCTACACTTAATTGGTTGCGAGTGAAAATATATATTTTTTCTTATCGTTCTTATAATTTCACATGTCCACCTCAATATTCTATATTAGCAGCACAAAATTTATGAATATGTTATTTAGGTGTCCAACACTCAAATCCATAAAGCATATCTGTACATATCTGTACATGCTACAATTCTGTCTTGTTGCTCTTTCTGAATTGACCAAAATGGGGATGACATGTTACAATTTTACAGAATCTGGTTCATTGTCCTGTTCTGTTGTTTTCTCTTTCTTTTAGTTTGTCTATTTTAATCAGTTAGTTTGTGTAGTTCATTTTGCAGAGAATTATGTAAATTGGTGCATATAGGTCTATGTCTTGCTTGTTTTAGATTATTACTATGGTGTGAACTTTCATGTCATTTCTCTTGTTGCCTCATTTTGGTTCGTTTTCTGCAATATTCTTCAGATACCTGCAGGATTCTGTGAGTTCACCTTTTAACAACGTCCGGGCTTCTCATAGTATTGGAAGGTTAGCTAACCTAGTGCAGGTACGCTGGATTAATGTAGTCTGCTGATTGGGTTGGATTCAAATCTCAAGATTTTACATTCACATTCTCGATTATATTATGCGTCTTTTCCCCAGGAGAATGATGAATTTTATGAGGCAATTTCATCAAAATTTTTATCGGAAAGCAGATACTCAACTGGTGTTCGTGCAGCTGCTGCAAGACTGATTCTTAGCTGTTCCTCAAGTTGGATGGTAAGCTAAATTCCATTATGGTAGTTATGCTACTTTTAGTATATGTGTTGATTCTGCTGACTTCTATTGTCCTGTGGTATTTTGCCTGTGAAAATTCTCGAAGTATCCACATGTTTTTGATGATGACGTGCTGGACAACATCAAAACCTGGTTAATGGAGGAAAATATAGATTCTAATGATGATTGTATATGGAAACATGTATTTGGTGAGGATAAGCCAACAGAATCAGAAATGTTGACAACTTATGCAACAGGACTTCTTGCTTTAGCATTGGCTAGGTATTAAAATTTTCTTTGGCCTGTTCAGCAGGTTCTTTTTGCTCTTCTATTGCATAATGTTTTACAAGGTTTTCGATGGTTGTATCAGTCCTGGTCCAGTTGTTGAAGACATCTTGACATCAGGCTTATCAGCAAAGCTCATGCGCTATCTGCGTACACGGATCCTTGGAGATGCCAATGTTGGCCAGAAAAATTTCACGTACCCGGCAGAGGTCAAGCATGCTTCAGTTGCTAGCTATCTCAGGGGTCGGGATGAAAACAAATTAAGATCACGCGAGGTTTCAGATGCTCCTCGTTTGGAAGGTTTAAAGGCTGGAGATGAAGGGTCATCAGATGATTCACGTGTTCATCGGGATTGTGATAGAGTAACTAGGCAAGTTTGTTCAGATGAGTATTGGGGGGACTCATTGAAATCTGAGATAACTGATTCATCTGCGGCAGTTGATGGTGCATATGAGATGGTTGAGGGAAATGCTGATCTTGCTAGCAACGAATGGCAAGATAGGAATTTGCTTGATGGGAAGTTGAGATATGGTGAAAGACTTCTTGCTGCAAGATCAACTCGAGATGAAGATCCTGATGAAAATATGAGGGATGACTCATCGAGGCGAAGGGTTATCAGGGGATTACAGAGAAGTAGAACGAAAGGAAGGATCAACGAAGGAAACTCGGACAGTGACAGGGTTTTGACATCCCCTAGTTCTGGATTAAGACTTGGAGGAAGTGGTAGGGTTTCCAGGGACAGAAACTTACTAAAGAATGAAGACACTAGAAAAGTGACTGACACTAAGAACAACTCAATGAAGCTTGATTGGGAAGGTTTGGTCATTGGCGAGGATAATGATGACCGTTTATTGGATTGCTATATTGGCTCAAGAGATATATCTGAAATGGTAAAGAAAGCAATAGGAGCTGCTGAAGCTGAAGCAAGAGCTGCTGATGCACCTGCAGAAGCAATTAAAGCTGCAGGAGATGCAGCAGCTGAACTTGTGAAGACTGCTGCTTTAGAGGTAACTACTGGAATATGAAGCTCATAGGATCATTCTTTTGCTTTTCTTTTAACTGTTCTATTGTCCTGGTCTTTTAAATGTTTTATTTTATAGGCCTGGAATAATACAAAGATTGAAGAAGATGTCATTTTAGCTGCTTCTAAAGCTGCAAATTCTGTTGTTGATGCTGCTATTGCAACAGAGATTTCACGGTAACTCAACTGCTACCATCCACCAAATGGAAGGGCCTTTCTAATTTTTGTTATGCATTTGTTTGTTAGCGAATATTGAAATTGTTGCTCCTCTAGGACTGCAAATGAAGTCAATGAAAATTTGACGGAAACCAAGGCTATGGAAGTTGAAGGGGATGAAATGTCAGAAGACTTCATCATTTTGGATAAAGAGCCTCTCGCAAGGCTCAGGGAAAAATACTGCATTCAGTGTCTTCAAATTTTGGGAGAATATGTTGAAGCTTTTGGACCAATTCTGCACGAAAAAGGTGTTGATGTCTGCCTTGCATTGTTGCAACAGAGTTTCAAGGAAGAAGTACTTGATAATCTGTCATTGCTGCCAGAAGTGCTCAAACTGATATGTGCCTTAGCTGCTCATCGTAAGTTTGCCGCTGTATTTGTTGATCGTGGTGGCATACAGAAACTTCTTTCTGTTCGTAGGGTCCCACAAACCTTCTTTGGTCTTTCATCATGCTTATTCACCATTGGTTCTCTTCAGGTAATAACACAGCATGTAAACTTGCCAAGGTTTTTGGCTTTTTTTTTTGGTTACTGTTCATATTTCAATGTACCATCTGCACTTGCTTAATATAATTTCGTGGGCAACATGTCTGCAGGGTATTATGGAACGTGTCTGTGCACTTCCATCTGATGTGGTTAGTAAGGTGATTGAGCTGGCACTTCAGCTTCTTGTGTGTCCCCAAGACCAAGCTCGGAAAAATGCTGCTATCTTTTTTGCTGCTGCTTTTGTGTTCAGAGCAGTCCTGGACTCGTTTGATGCACATGATGGCCTACAGAAAATGTTAAATCTATTGCATGGTGCTGCATCAGTTAGATCAGGTGGAAATTCTGGAACGTTAGGCATGCCTGATGCAGCTCTTAGAAATGATCGATCAGAAATACTGACTGCATCTGAAAAGCAGATCGCTTATCATACTTGTGTTGCATTACGCCAGTATTTCAGGGCCCATCTCCTTTTGCTTGTAGAATCTCTTCGTCCAAATAAAAGTAGTCGAACCGTAGCTCGAAACACTTCAAGTGCAAGAGCTGCGTATAAACCACTCGATATCAGCAATGAGTCTATGGATGCAGTGTTCCTTCAGATACAGCGTGATAGGAAGATAGGACCTGCTTTTGTTAGAGTTCGTTGGTCTCCAGTTGATAGGTTTTTGGCCTCTAATGGTCATATAATAATGTTGGAGCTGTGTCAGGTAGAAGCAATTCTTACCTGTTGTTTATTTAATGGGGTGAGTTTTTAAATCTTTAGTTATTTTGCTCTAATAGTGGTAACTTCTCTATTTGTGCAGGCTCCTCCTGTTGAGCGGTATCTGCATGATTTGGCCCAATATGCTTTAGGTGTCCTCCATATAGTCACTTTCATACCCCATAGTCGTAAATTGATTATAAATGCTACTTTAAGCAATAATCGCGTCGGCATGGCAGTTATTTTAGATGCAGCTAATGGTGCTGGATTTGTTGATCCTGAGGTATGGTTGTAGTTAGTAAAATTTTAGTTCCAATAATGGCTTTTCTCCTAGTTATAATGCATACATTTTTCCTGAGGTTATTTTATTTTTATGTTTCTTTATGTACTTGTTTGTCAGGTAATCCACCCAGCATTAAATGTTTTAGTAAATCTTGTATGTCCGCCTCCTTCAATCAGCAATAAATCATCTTTATCCGCACAAGGTCAGCAGCCTGCTTCGGTCCAATCATCAAGTGGCCACTCAGAAAGCAGAGAAAGATTCTCTGAAAGGCATATTTCAGATCGTATTCCACTGCCCACTCAAAATGAGTCTAGGGAGATCAACAGCGAACCTAATTTGGAGAGGAGTAACACAACAGTTCCTCTGACTCCATCAGGAGTGGTTGGAGATCGCAGAATATCTCTAGGACCTGGATTTGGGTGTGCTGGTCTTGCAGCTCAGTTGGAGCAAGGATATCATCAGGCAAGAGAGGCTGTTCGTGCCAACAATGGTATAAAAGTTCTATTGCATCTTCTGCACCCTCGGATGATTACACCTCCTGCAGCCCTGGACTGCATTCGAGCTCTAGCATGTCGTGTTTTGCTTGGTCTGGCTAGAGATGAAACCATAGCACATATACTGACAAAACTTCAGGTATGCAGATATTTACTTTGCATATTTTGCATTTACTGTTAATATATGAGCTGTTTGAATGTTGATAATGCCTTTCTGAAGTATCTAATGCTGCAGAATTTGAAGTAATGCCCTTTTGGAAGGGAAGATTTTAGGATAGACACTTGTTTAAGGTGTATATGAAAAGGGAGATTTTTTTAGCATGTGCACCTGTTTTATTTGTATATGCAGATACACTCTTGAAGAGATGTATATGCATTAATTTAAATATTTACTCAGCTATCGGGAATGTAATCCTTAATGCGACTATCAAGCTACTTATGGTCCGATTTCTTGTTTAATCTGAGATCAGTGTCTCTTTTCCCTAGATTGATTGCAATTTTCAGAATTTACAAGATAGTTACCCAACCTAATCCTCTCTCTGAATTTGTATTCAGGTGGGTAAGAAGCTGTCAGAACTTATTCGCGATTCAGGCTGCCAGGCAGGTGGAACAGAACAAGGCCGCTGGCAAGCTGAACTAGTACAAGTTGCCATCGAGTTGATTGCAGTAAGTAACGTATAGCAAACCTTGTTATTTCTGCATGTAGTATGAATGTTGCTCGGTTCTGATGGTAACATACTATTACTATGCTAGCTTTCTTAGATCGAGATGGTTGTGTTGGCTTTTATGCATGTGGATAGTATTTGTTTTGTATTTTTTGCTGCCCCACTGGTCCGTCAGTGAACTGTTACAGTTTCTGTAACGTGATTGGTTTGTTTTGTAGATTGTAACAAATTCTGGCCGTGCAAGCACCTTGGCAGCCACTGATGCTGCAGCTCCTACATTGAGACGTATTGAGAGAGCTGCGATAGCTGCAGCAACTCCTATTACTTACCATTCCAGGTTTTTTTCGTTTGTTCTGCACATACAAGTTTTTTTTACAAGTTTTGAAGTTTAATGCTATTTTCTTATGTGGTTTCACATGCACTTACCACTCAGGGAGCTGCTGTTACTAATTCATGAACATCTTCAGAGATCTGGCTTGACAGCTACAGCTGCCTTGCTACAAAAAGAGGCTGACTTGACTCCTTTGCCATCTTTAGGAGTACCATCTCCTCCCTTGCACCAAACTTCGGTTCAAGATACTTCATCTGTGCAACTCCAGTGGCCATCAGGCCGTGCTTCTTGTGGGTTTAGTTCAGATATGAAGATGTCTCAGCGAGATGAAGACACTGGTCTAAAGCCTGAATCAACTGTGATGACTTCCAAAAAGAAAACACTGACCTTCTCTTCAAGTTTCTCACAGGGGAAAAGTCATCTTCCATCACATTCTTCTTCTGTTGTTAAATCTTCTGTTGTAAATGGTCATACAGCTCATGAGGGCTTGGAAACACCTCCTCCATCTGCTTGCAAGTCTACTGCAGATATTGAGGCCCCATTGAAAACACCAAATTTATTACCTGCGAAAAGGAAGTTAAGTGAATTGAAGGATCTCTTTTCTGCAACACCAGCAAAGCGCCTTCTGACATCAGACCTTGCTTCACAGACTGCAACCAATCAGATGTCAACTTCTGGTCAGAGAAATCATCATCTTTCAAATCCAAATTGTCTATCTCCTCATGCCAATACCACACCACGGGATCGTTTCAGCAGAGGAGCATGCGGCAGCTTGTCTGGGAATAATATAGATGATATCCGCCACCCTAGCAGTTATGGAGCGTCGACAACACCTGTAGCCCAATCTGGTCTGCCAGCTGACCAGCAGCCAGGAAATAATGAGAGGATGACTCTTGATTCATTAGTTGTGCAATATTTGAAGAATCAACATCGTCAGTGTCCAGCACCTATAACCACCTTGCCACCACTTTCTCTTTTGCATCCACATGTGTGCCCAGAACCTAGCCGGAGCCTGAATGCACCTGCAAATGTAACTGCAAGGGTCAGTACCAGGGAGTTCATGAAACAGTATGGAGGGATCCATGCCTACCGTAGAGATCGTCAATTTGTATATAGTCGGTTCAGGCCATTTCGTACCTGCCGAGATGATGCTGCTTTATTAACATGCATTACTTATCTCGGGGATTCTTCTCGTATTGCAACTGGGAGTCATTCTGGTGAGCTAAAGATATTTGATTCAAACAGTGGAAATGTTTTAGAGAGTCAGACATGCCACCAGACTCCTGTTACGTTGGTTCAATCAACCTCTTGTGGTGGAAATCAATTTGTTCTTTCTTCGGGTTTGTATGATGTTAAGTTATGGGATGCTTCCTCCATTTCAACCGGGCCCTTGCATTCATTTGAAGGATGTAAGGCTGCCCGCTTTAGCCATTCGGGGACCAACTTTGCAGCCTTGTCATCAGACACTTCTCGTCGTGAGGTTCTTCTTTATGATGTCCAAACGTACAATGTAGAGCTTAGACTTCCTGATAGCTCAAGTAACCATCCAGGCATTGTTCGAGGACATGCACAATCCCTGATACACTTTAGTCCATTGGACACACTGCTATTATGGAACGGAATCCTGTGGGATAGGAGGAGTTCAAGTGCTATTCATCGTTTCGATCAATTCACAGATTATGGCGGTGGTGGATTTCATCCTGCTGGAAATGAGGTAGAAACTGCACTTCTATCATTTTATTTTGCATATTATTTATCATGATTTGTTTTATGTTGGTGTGCACTTCTGGATCTATATCGTGTCATCTTTGATCAATTTTACTGGCTTTGCAATTTCATAAATAACATAAAAATTTTGGCATAACAAATTATGGAGCTTCAAAAGAAAAATATAGTTGTTTCTGGAAGTTCTCTGTTGACATTTTCTCTGAAGCCTAGTAAAATATGTATGGTGATCTTGTCGTGCAGTTCTTCCAAATCTCTTATGCTGTTCTAATTAGACATAAGACCAGACATTGAAGAAAATTGTAACAAAAAGGGTGATTTATATTGCTTTTCATATTGTAGCCTCTATTTTGTAGGATTTGATTAGGATGTTATGAATGTATTTGGATAGACTTGATCCATAATACAAGAACCGACAAAAGAATCCCTTTTTCTTTCCCTTGTGAAATCAAATTTTTAAGATGGAAGTTAACAAGAAAAACAAAGGAAATGCTAAACAATTTCCCTAGGATTCATATTTTTTCTTGGTGGGATAGTTAATATATACATGGTTTGAATCAGGAAACCATTCTTTTGGGGTAAGTTTGTGATATTGACCCTCCCCAGATTTTTGATTAGCTGAAATCCTCATGCAATGTAACATCCTCTTTTATGTTTAACAATCTACACAACCTTTGTCTGATTCTTATAGATCAATCACAAAGAGGGAGACCTTTGGATGTGCAAAAAAAGGTCAGCCACTGGAGTCTACTAAAACAAATTTGGATCATCGTTTGAGTTTAAACTTAAAAGACCTGATACTTTAGGCCTCGAGATGTTGTAGATGGTGGTAGAAGCCCCCAGATGACAGTTAGGGTATAAACTCATTATCCTTGGATTGAACAAAGTTTTTAAATAGAGGGTAGTGGCCAATAAGGAAATTATTTTTTGCATGAAATGCAAAGGTTAGTTCTTTGCAAACAAAGAACTTTTCTGGTTTCTTAAAGTATTTAGGTGGATGTGACCCATTAATCATTCGGATTGAAAAGAGCAGATAATTCGAGTAGATTTCCGGTAGGCAAAGTTTGTGATAGTTATAGCGCAACACATGGACAGGTAGTCGTCGACAGGACTACTATGTTTGGATAATATTAGGATGTATAGACTTAATCATGAGCTAAATAGGACATTTGTCTTTCCCATCTCATATAGGATGCAGAAGCTGACAAGTTGGAGTGCAGGGATTCTCATAGAATTGCCTGTATTACAATATATTCATGTGTGATGAGAGATTGAAAAAGTGGACTGAGAGAATAGTTCCATACTGATAAATATTGAGAGAGTCAGATGATATATTTCCGAGTCCAACCCATAATCTATCACTTTTAAGTTTTTAGATTGAATTGGTGTCTGACTCAATATATGTTAATCCCGCTCGTCATTGCTAGATTTCTAACAGCCTGAAACATGTTATGTAGTGCTCTAATTAGCTAGATTATGGTTCTAATATAATAAACCTAGCCTATCTAGATCATGGTTCCTAATGCAATCTGCCTAATTGTTCCTGTAATGCTTTAACCATAGATAATTATAAATCAGTTGACCGAAAATTGTCTGCGACTATTTAGTTGCCTATTCTCAAGCTGCTTTGTAGTAGTTAGTCTGAGCTTATATTAGTGGTGAAACTCTGTAGTTGCTGTTTATATTGCCTCTGTATCACACATTCTTTGGTATACCACCACCTTGATGTTGTATTTGTAAATCTTTTTCCTCCGTGTAAGAAATGTTGAGCAGTAGGTGCATCTCTCTCAATCCACAATTGGTTTATGCACTTCCGCGTTCACTTTTAAGATCTCTGATCTGCTCTTTGAGGATTGCCTTCAGTTTCCATTGTTCTCTTCCCTGTTTAAAGTGGACATAAGGTGCTAAATGTTTAATTTGCTCACTATACCTGTTGACACTATGTTTCATTGGGTGTAGATTATAATCAATTCTGAGGTGTGGGATCTTCGCAAGTTCAAGCTTTTGCGGACGGTGCCTTCGCTGGACCAGACAGTAATCACGTTCAATGGTGGTGGGAATGTCATATATGCAATACTGCGGCGCAACCTTGAGGACGTGATGTCAGCTGTCAACACCCGTCGCGTTCGACATCCACTGTTCCCTGCTTTCCGCACGATTGATGCCGTGAACTACGCCGATATCGCGACGGTTCAGGTCGATCGTTGCGTCCTCGACTTGGCCGTGGATCCCACCGACTCCTTTGTGGGTGTCATCGCCATGGATGACCACGATGAGATGTTCTCCTCCGCTAGGCTCTACGAGGTCGGTCGGAAACGGCCTACCGATGATGACTCGGACCCGGACGATGGCGGTGAGACTGATGAGGACGAGGAAAACGACGAGTCCGAGGCGGATGTGGATGCGATCTTGGAGGCAGAGTTGGATGGTGATGGAGACAGCGACTCGGATGACATGAGCAATGATGAGGATGATGAAGATGTTGACAGCGGAGACGAACTGGACGAAGACGGGGACTTCAACCTCGGGGGTGCAGACTTTGAAGGCGGGCGAGGGCTGTTGGAGATCATGGCCGAGGGTGACGAGGAGGGCGACTCCGACGAGGGTGAGCTGGTGGAGTCTTTGAGCAGCGGGGAGGAAGGGGATTTTACCTTCTGAATCTATATTGTGCCAGCCGATAAAGGCTCTCTCTGTAACTATTATTATCATTAGAATTTTCTGGAGTAAGGTAGAATTTGGAAGAATCAGCAACACTCAAGAAATGTAAACAGCGAGTGCAACGAATCACTTTTTGGTCTGTCAATCATATTAAAAGGAAAAATAAGTGCCCATCCAGTGTTTCTTCAATTTGTTTTTTTGGTTTTGTTTTACTTTGGAGTATTCGATGAGATCCCGCTGTACACTTTGCTGTTGCTAAACTAATCCAAGCGCATGCCAGGAAACAAAGGGCAGCAGTGCTGATGAATGAATGACCAAACCCAAGTAGCATATATAACAATCAAAAAGCAATCAAATACGAGAAAGATTCAACACATCAGTAAGCGGCTAAGATAGCGCATGCCAGGAAACAAAGGGCAGCGATGCTGATGAATGACCAAACCCAAGTAGGATATATAACAATCAAAATACGAGAAAGATTCAACACATCAGTAAGCAGCTAAGATAGATACATTGCCACGCTTATTTATTCAGACACGTAACATTGACCACTGGTGCACACCAGGGATGAGACACTCAGAGAACTACGAGATCATATGCCCAAGTTAGTAACAGCGCTAACCCTGGATCCATGGAGGCTCACAGTCTTGCTCGGCACAACCCGAAGAACACCCGGTTGCTCTGCAATATCGATTTTTTAATTGGAGGATCATTAGCTTAAGCTTGCAAAGAATAAAAAAAAAAAACACATGTTAAGATTATAAAAAAATTCTAACACAATCTCCGGTTAAGAAGACCATGCATACAACACACTCACTAGTCAATCCAAATACTTTTCACCCAGGAACCACCAAGATATGATAATTCTTTTGTTTTTTATATAATATTGATGCCACCGAGATCTGTTGAGAGGGTATAAGTAGTCTTTTTTCTTTTTTTAGGGCAACCAAAAGAGATCTTTTCTTACAAATCTCTCGAGGAAGAAGCAACCGTGACACGAGCGAAAATCCATTCAAATAAATCTTATAATTTACAAGCGTCACTCGACCTAACCTCAACTTAGTGAGAGTCAAACTATCTTACTACAACAGCTCCAAAAATAGGGCTCAATCTGACAAACACAGAGATATTAAACTCCCCTGTAGGACATCAAATATATATATACCCATCATCAACTTAATGGAAGTCAAACTTTGCAAGCCATAGAATAGAGCCCATTTGACAGATACAGAGTTAACCCAAGAACTGTAAAATAATATGGATTGTCCTGATTTGATTATAAACTCCAGCTACAACAATGTGGAGGGAGCTGAGATGTGGTAACCAATAAGCCCCACAGATTGATTAAAGAAGATTCGATAAAATTCATAAACAATGTGGTGTTTATGTCAAAAGGCATGGCTCGAGAACAAAAGGTTCGAGGATCATACAATCTGGTATTGATAGAAAATAAAAGATAATCATAGACAAAGTTGATGAAAAATACAAAAGAAAAAAAAAAATGGCAATACCAAATCCACCAATAGATCAATGCATGACTTAGTCAACGCTGTTGGAAAATTACAAAGTATGTGAAGGCAAGTTTGCACGACAAGCATAGGACTTTGTCTCGACGACTAATTCTCGATGAATTTTTTATTTGTTCTAACCCTACGCATTGTCTACCGAACAGTTCGAGAAAGAGAGAAAAGAGTGTCGTGATTTCCAGGGTCAAAATACGGTTTCTGTGCCAAAATCAACATAGTGAGCATGTTTTGGTATCCCACACAAAAGGACGTGATGAACACGAAGGCATCAAACGCAAATCAGCTCAACTTGTTCAAGGATTTTTCACACCGATATGTAATCGAAAAAAAATTCTCCCCTGAACGGATGATTTGATCGCCAAGTTCACCAATTAAGCTTAGAACTAAAACGAAGAGTAGAATAAAAATCAAACCTTTATGCTCTTGCAAAGTTCTGATCCGATCGATATAGCGTAGGACTAAGAATAGAAGGGAAAAGGGAACTCGCTCTTGCAAAGTGTCCAATCTAAGAACAGAAGGGAAAAAGGGAACTCACTCGACAGTTCCTCGACCTGCGACGGAGTCAGCTTAGCCGAGAACCCACTCGCCGCATGCTTGTAATGATAAATCAGGGAATCCTTGGCAGCCTCCTCGCTGCAAAAAGCAAGAAGATCAGACCCAAACCACAACATCCGAAACCCTAAACCTAGAAAATTTTGATCTCCGCCGCCAGTTCCGAAACGCTACTCCTAGAAACGAACACGGATCGGTATCGACCTGCCGAGAACAGCAACCAGGGTTCGGATGTGGAAGGCCTCCGGTTCCTCGCCCTCGGGCTTCTCGACGAAGACGATGTTGACGGCTGCCTCCTCCTCCTGCAGCGCCTCCTGGAGCTTTGTGGCCGCCTCCGCCATCGGCGATAGGATCGAGATCGTGTAGAACAGGACGAGGAGAAGGGAAGCGATGGCGAAGATAGAAATCGACGACCGGGTTGACTCCTTCATTCGATCCCCCCTCGCTCTCTCTGTCTCCCTCCCTCCTCTCGCTCTCTTCGTCAACAAGAAATGAAGCAAAATGAGACGAAGTTTGGGTTTAAAGAGGAATCGCGTCCGAAGCGTCGTACGTGGTTTTCGAGTCGTTTCGACCGGCTCGGTTCGACCGGTTCGGATTCGGAGCCGTTTATATGCTTGCTGATTGGATCCGAATTATTTCCTCCGTTTTTTTATCGCTCTCCTTTTAGTTATATATATATATATATATATATATATACACACACACACAGAACTATTTTTTTTTTGGAATCTATCACCTCCATTACTCTTAAAAATATACATAAATACATGATTACAAGATACAAGATGGATATATAATCTCAGACTCTTACAGTCATGATTCTTCTTCCAACAATTACAATAAATGATGGAGTTATTGAACTCATCTAATCCCGAGCTTTTAATGCGCACACCATCGGTTTCTTTGAAATGATACGATGGAGTTATTGAAGGAAGAAGATGACTTAGAGAAGTGCAGAGGACGGCCTCGACACTTAATTTTTTTGTCAACCTTGTCGAGCAGAGTGATCAAACGTGTTGTCTTCGCTTGCATGAGCGATGTACTCATCGCTCATATTTCTATTTCCAAGAAAACATGTACAATAAAATATTATTAGTGAAGCTTCAAATCAAGATTCTAAATTATCAAGAAAAAAAATAAATAAAACTGCATGCTATCAACATTAATATTCATCATTATTAACAAAAAAAATATCGACTCCATGATTTCCTTAATAGGAATTTTATTGTTATGATTTTACTCCGGTCATTTGCACAAGATTTAAATTTAAGAATACCAATTCCTCTTACCACAAGTTGATTACGTTTTTAGATGGCGTAGATAAATATTTATGCATCTATTTTTCTTGTGTTATCGTGAATCTTCATAGAATCATTTGGTGAAAAATCTTGAAATTTATTGTGACTTTAAATCCTTATGCATTATTTAAAAATTAAAGTTTTCGTATTAATTGAAAGACTAACGACTTGGATATAGAGAAACAAAAAGTTTTAGTGAATGTAAATTAGCTTAAACAATAATGGTAAATTAATTGAATTGATACGAAAAAAATATATACCTTTACAAGGTTGACGAAGGAATGTAGGGATCGAACGCTGAACCTCAGTTCAAAATATGATAAAATATATTATTATTGTCATCGTCGTCATCATCTCTTTCAGAAGTATCGTTCCCCTCGCGACCAACCTTACTCTCTTTGTTAATTTGCATTTCTATTATGCTTGAGCAATCTATCCTTCTTAATCATAATTTATAGAATCGCGGCCCTCCAAAATCATGATTGAGATTTGCTGTAATGTTGAGAATATTTCGTAAAATAGATTGCCATTCAAATCATAATAAATATTTTCTATACAAATCAAGATACATGCTTCTTCATACGAATTTACTTGCATGAACTTTGTGGCATGACATGGATCAGATTAGGCTGTATTCGTGCGTGCCTCAATTAAACAGCGAATGCTACGTTAGTGCATCTCAATATTATTCTATCTTTCCTTCTATTCTCTTATTTCTTATTTTATTCTTTTTTTTTTCCCTTCATCCTTTTCTTTCCTACTCGTTTTTTTTTTCTATTTTAAGACTCGACCCTTTTCCTCCATACAACAACACCACATTTGTCTCGTCGCCCTCTTTGATTTTTGTTAAATCAGAGTTAAAATTTTTTAGAATTATTATTTTTAAAAAACACATGGATTTACTATAGTGACTAAAAATTAATAAAATCTAAATTTTTTAATCATTTTATAGACTCGTAGCATCTAATTTGACATATATCCTTATTAACTCAATTGATGATGATAACGATATCTATTTGTTAGTATGACTTCCAAATAGGTCTCGCTCGTACCCTCGAGCAATAAATTTTTAAAAATGAATGTGTAGATTTTTTTATATATTTTTTAAATTTTAATTTAATATGTTAGTCAATGATAAATAAATGACACATGATAGAGTTATCGAGGAATAAGAATATATATTTAGGTGGGTCGACTATGATGAAATGAAAAAAATGAGCATTATGGTTGAAAAGTGGAATAAAAGAAAAAAAATTAGAGAATGACGGATGAGAGAGCTAGGAAGGCAACACATGAAGAAAAAAAAAATAGATTTCATACTTAAGTCCGCTAAACTATGTAATAAATTCGAAAATTGATACAAACACGCTTGTCATCATATTTGGGACGCCCATGTAATTGCTTAAAAATAGATGCTATTTTTTCTAGTAAACTCATCCCTTTAATTTTAATTTTATGATATAAGTGAGTATGATTGAATATTATGTAATTATATGAAATGCATGAAAATTTTCCTTTATATGCCACAAACGTGAGGTGGTATCGAACTGTGTGGGGCCATCTATCGTATTCTCTCTTACGTGGCAAGTAACCATTGGCCATCCGTCAACACCTCTCGCGTGCGTCCCACGAGCAGCGGCGGCGTCCGCAACTAAAACAAGGTCGTACGCGGGCCCACTTCCCCTACCGACACGCTGACAATAACAAAAAAATTCTTTCTTCTACCTGTTCCACCTTTACCTACTTTGATACCTATCTGCTTATTAGTCGTTCTTGTGAAGGGCCCACAACCATGACCTCGGGTTCCGTGGCAACGAGTCCCATGTATCGCCATCCCTTGGAAACGAGATGAGCCTCAGCTACGACAGCGACACCGTACAGGAAAACGCCACACTCACCTAGCGCGTCCCACATCAGGAGGTTAGATTAAGCAACAGTGCACGCACAGCGGCTTGCGTGTGGTGGAGAGCAGGACGGCCCGACTGTCCAATCCCCGATACGATACAGGGAAATCCCCAAGCCCGTCGTCTACAGGTTTCCATCAAAGAACGAATCGTGGTATAACCTGCGGGGCCCAAGGTTGACAATACTGTTCGCTGTTCGAATCTAACAGCCAAACTGCATCTCCAATCAGGGCCGTTTCCCGGTTGAATCCCGTCACCGCCCTGTCGCCATCCTCACTCCACCCAGCCAAAACGGAGCTCAGCGGCCGCGCTCTCTCTCTCCCTCTCTCTCCCTCTACAGTAGTAGTAGAATAAGGATAAAAGCGAACGGAGATCTACGCAATCCTTTTTGGGCAATTTCTTGGTCGAGATCGAGATCGAGAAGACCGTCTACGAGTAATCCGAAGCTAACTACGCAAGGAATCAGAGAGACGGAGCCGACGATGCCGACGTGCGATGGCGACTCCAGCTCCGGCTCGGGCCCTAACCCTAACCCTAACTCTGTCCCCAAACTTAGCAACGGCGGGACGCCGCCCCAGCTCAAGAGGTCGCGGACCATCACTGCATCCGTGGCCCCCGGAGGAGCCGCGGCCGTCCTCGGCCCCCAGCCGCCCGCCGTCGGACGAGCTGCCACCGCTCCCCTCCCGCCCTCGCGGAGGCTCACGGTCGCCGTCGAGAACCCCTCCGACGTCCCGGCAAATGGCGGCGTCTTCGACCGGGACTGGTACTACCCCTCCTTCCTCGGGCCCTACGCGGTCCGGCCCCGCGCCACCGGCCGGGCGTCCTCCTCCGGGCCAAAAAAGCTGGACGTGCCGCTGCCGCCGCCGAGCTCGACCGATCGGAGTTCTGCGGCTGTTTCGGACGAGGAGGAGAAGGAAGTGGTGGATCGGCCTCTGGTTCTTGAAGAAAAGCAGGGCTCGTTCCCTTCCGCTTCGAGATCTCCTCCTAAAAAGAACAACCGGTTTGACAACAATTCTTTGATTCTTTCACTCGTAAGTTTCTCGTTTCATCTCGCTTTCTTGATTCCTAAGGAATATTCCAACAAAGATTCACTTTAGCTTCTCGATTCTGATTCCGCTTCAATTCTCGCAGTTCATTGTAGCATGTGCCCTTTTAGCCATCTCTCAGCAAAAGAGAATTATAGAGCTCGAGGTATCACCCACCGTTTCATTTCGTGTTTTCTCTCCTGTTTTATCCGGACTATCGAAGGATTACAGAATGATGTATGTTCTGCTAAATTCTAATTTCTTGTGCAATTTGTTGAATTCTTTTTTTGTTTCTTTTGGGTTTACTGTGACAGGAAGAGATTAACAACCTAAATAGTTTTTGCAACTTTGATGGCGTTAATAGGCATGAAAAAGTTGCGGTTTTGCAGTTCAGCAGAAATAGCCTTGGCAATAGGAGTATTGCTCTGTATATTGTTTTTCTGTCACTAGCAACACCATTCATGGTGCTTAAATTCCTTGACCATATTCCCCAAATAAAGACACGCCCTGAGTCTTTGAGTTGCAACGATGAAGAGGTCCCCTTGAAGAAGAGGATTGCATATAGAGTGGATGTCTTCTTCTCTGTGCATCCTTATGCTAAACTACTTGCGCTCCTTTTCTCGACGGTACTCCTTATTGGAATTGGCGGGTTGGCACTGTATGCAGTCAGTGATGCTAGCCTTTCTGAAGCTCTTTGGCTTTCGTGGACCTTTGTGGCAGACTCTGGAAACCATGCTGACCAAGTTGGCTCAGGGCCAAGAATTGTTTCAGTGTCGATCAGTTCAGGGGGAATGTTAATATTTGCCATGATGCTCGGGCTTGTATCAGATGCCATCTCAGAGAAGGTGGATTCTTGGCGCAAGGGAAAGAGTGAAGTGATCGAGAGTGATCACATACTAATCCTCGGATGGAGTGACAAATTGGTAAAGCTTTCTAAAATGTCTAGCATTAAGATCTTATGCAAGTTCTTTTGTTTTTTTTTTTTCCTAAAAGGGAATATATGATTGAAACAATACATTAGGCACATACCCGTCCCAACATATTTAAAAACATTGAATGTCCAAGTCGAACATGCTGGCTACTCTTCGGACCCGATTTTTCTTTGGGAAGGAATTAATTTACAGTTTAGACCGTGCGTTTGTGTGCCTTGTCTTGTTTTATTGTTACACCAGATTTCAATTCCTGCTATACTCCACCGAACGACTATACTTTGTATTTTGTGTGTTCAATTAGAGCATCCCAAGATGCAAAATCTTGGGCTCTGTATCCGACTGATTGTATCCGACATGGTAAATTTTTGTTTGGCCTACTGTTATGAACTACCATCTTTGTTACGGGTCAAGTAACTGTTACTTTCTGACCATTGTATAACAGGGATCCCTTCTCAAGCAGCTGGCAATTGCAAATAAGAGCATTGGTGGTGGTGTCATTGTGGTTCTAGCTGAAAGAGACAAGGAGGAAATGGAAATGGACATCGCAAAGCTTGAATTTGATTTCATGGGCACCTCTGTTATTTGTAGGAGTGGAAGCCCTCTCATACTGGCTGACTTGAAAAAGGCATTTCCTGGTGAACTCATGAGCTATTTAAGATTTGTACCTTCCCATACGTGTTCTATCAAAAAAATCCCCATTATAGCATTTTGAAAATGTTTCTCTTAAATAAATGCTGACAGGTGTCAGTTTCAAAGGCACGTGCTATCATTGTTTTGGCAGCTGATGAGAATGCCGACCAAGTTAGTTATTCTCTTGCCAACTTCGAATCGTTAACTCTTCTTTCTGAGATAGATCCCAATCTTCAGTTTGTGTTAATTTTGCTTAGAGCGATGCACGTGCCTTGCGAGTGGTGCTTAGTCTTACTGGAGTAAAAGAAGGTTTAAAGGGTCATGTTGTTGTAGAGTTGAGTGATCTTGACAATGAGCCTTTGGTAAAACTTGTCGGTGGGGAGCTGATTGAGACGGTGGTTGCTCATGATGTGATAGGGCGCTTAATGATACAATGTGCACTCCAACCAGGCTTAGCTCAGGTAAAGTTCCTTCTTTTCCCTTCTTTTCCCTTCTTTCTGTGAATGCGGGTGTTGGACCCACACCAAACTATATGGTAGCCATCTGCATACCTATTAATCCACTTGGTTTGTTTCTCATCCTCTTGGTATAGATTTGATATTATTATTTAGTACATTTCTGAATTGAAGCTTTTGGTCACCATCTAGCCATAATCTTCATTTTTATGATGCTGTGGTTACTAAGAAAAACTGCAGCTAAAGATGATTAAAACTATCAGATAAAAGCCACTTTGTTAAAGAGATTCACATTTGTTGGTGATTGATTTTGGTGCTGTATATGTTAGATATATACTGCTTCTATAATGTCCAAACTTCTCTGCTTTTAGATCTCTTGTACGGTTTATTCTTTATGAGGTTATCCTTTGTGACAATATAAACAGGCTGATGAACCTTGAACACAGTGTTGGTAATTGAAAAGCTTTTTCAAACCTAACGGCAAATCTTTGGGTACTTGTGCTTCTCATATTTTGCAGATATGGGAAGATATATTAGGATTTGAAAATGCTGAGTTTTATATAAAAAGATGGCCTCAGTTGGATGGTATGTGTTTTGAGGATGTGCTGATCTCATTCTCTGATGCGGTACCATGTGGAGTTAAGGTTGCTGCAAATGGTGGAAAAATCGTAATCAATCCCGATGATAGCTATGTTATAAAAGAAGGTGATGAAATCCTTGTTCTTGCTGAGGATGATGATACTTATTCACCAGGTCCTCCTTCGGAGGTGATCTATCAAACTCTATTTAACATGGGATTGGTATCTTGAAATTGTAGAATTCGTTTCTTGGTGGTTCTGATTATACTTCGCTTTGACTATTTTCCAATGAAGCTCTGAATTGAGATGTTGTTGAATGTATGTTTTGCATCTGTAATCATATTACTCATACATGAGATAGAATGCTATATATATTAGCAGGTTTTCATGCATATTAAAACTGGAATCATATATAAGATCAAGTTTATACTAATTAAGGACTATCTTATCATCTTTGTTTGTTTTCTCTTTTTATCTCCTCCCTTCTCTTTGTTTTTTAACTTTGTCAAACTATCATATAATTTTCAATTGTTTTCTTGAGATTGCTATGGTTCTGTTTCTTATGTGTGCAAGTATGTCTATTCGATCCCTTCTGGTAATGCTAAGAGATCACTTTTTCATTTTTATAGGAACTGGTTTCGTTGATGGCTGTTGGATTTATATTGAGAAAGTTGTACTATATATAATTATTTGATCTTTATTGTACTTCCTCTCAAATCTTTACCATTGTAAACTTGTCTCCATTACTCTAATTTTGACTTAATCCTCACTTGACTTTAATTGACTAGAAATGTCATCATGATTCAACAAACAATATAGTGATATATACAGCAACAGACTTCATTTGGTATGCTTATATCAAGCTCATGAATGAAATTTGCAAACAAAAAAATAAAACAATGGTAACTCTTGGTGCATTTGCTTTAACTGATGGAATAGTAGATCAATTTTAAGGTTCATTTTATGGTTTTGGGTGCTCGTGTTCCCCATCCCCACTTTTCAACCATACGATTCCAGCAGCCTTCTTTTTTCCTTTTTGAACAATCAGATCTCAGCTTGTTGTTATACTTTCCCATGTTGCATCTATTTCATGTCACTAGAACTTGCCTAAGCTTTTGTGAACCTTAAATTGTATTCATTGGCTTCTGTAATGGTGATAGTTCAGATAAGTTTTTTCTGGTTCTGCTGCGGTCAATTTGATGTATAGTTTATTTGAAATCTATGTTGTGTAATAGGTTTATATTATCCACTGATTCTTCTTTTATAATCACATCACTCGTAATAACTAGATGGTGCATACCTTGAATTTTTAAACTTGTAAAGTGACATGTGATTAGTTACCTAAACTCGCTCAAGTTTTCAGTCTGAGTAAGCACTCTCATTTCATGAATTAAAAATGGTGAAAAAATGAAAATTGATTGATACACTGGATTGATTGTCAGTATTTGTTTCCCATGAGGATCATGAGATAGTTTGGACCCGGATGGTCTGATAATTTGTAATGTCATCAATGCATGAACTTTTGAACATTTGACGCTTCTAACCCAAAATCTTCCTTGCCTCAGGTGCGGAGGGGTTTTCTGCCCAATGTTCCCAGCCCTCCTAAGTATCCAGAAAAGATATTGTTCTGTGGCTGGCGACGTGATATTGATGATATGATAATGGTAATATGATTTCTAATGTACAATGCAGTATTAATTCAAAATGTAGATTTACTACACACTTGATTTATCTTTGAAGTGCTCCATAAGTCACCATCTTTTTTTCGCTTCATAAAAGCTAATTAGTTAACTTCTGTTCTGACAATGTGTGATCCAATTAGAAACTTGATGCAATTATTTTTACTACCAGGTGCTAGAGGCTTTTCTTGCCCCTGGGTCTGAACTGTGGATGTTTAATGAGGTTCCTGAGAAGGAGAGGGAGAAAAAGCTAACAGACGGAGGACTTGATCTGTCAGGATTAACAAATATAAGACTTGTGCATAAAGAGGGAAATGCTGTGATCCGGAGGCATTTGGAAAGCTTGCCTCTTGAAACATTTGATTCAGTGAGTATGAAAAATTTCTAGCAATACGCTCCCATGTTTTTTCTTGTCGTTCTACAAGTAAACATTCATCATTTAAGGGGCTAGAAAAAATTCTACTGTCATGTCTTCTGTCATGCATCCCACTTTGTTGTCAAGAATATTTATTTGTCATTAAATAATGTATTTTCAAATGGATGGTTTTCTGTATACCATTTTGCAAATGATTTGAATGCTAACTTTGAGCCAACAGATCTTAATTCTTGCAGACGAATCTCTGGAAGATTCTGTTGTGCATTCTGATTCACGATCTCTGGCTACCCTTCTCCTTATTCGTGATATCCAGGTACTTAGTGGTTGGACGTAGGAACTCTATTTGATTTTGAATTAAAGCCATTTGTTGTTGACTTTCAACTGCAATGTTATAATATATTAACCTCTAAACTGTCTCATGTTTAATTGGAACAGTGACACAGCTGAACAATTTAGATTCAGTTTTCTGTTTCTATGATGTGTTTGTTCTTCCTTCATTCTTTTTGACTTGCCTTTCACTATTAGGAACAGATATATACTGATTCATTCCATAGTCTCTTGTGCTTTCTCATGCTTTGCACTGTGCAAACAACTTATTGATCTTTTTTATTTTGTAGTCCAAGCGCCTTCCATCTAAGGAAGCAAAATCTCCTTTGCGCTATGCTGGCTTCTCGCATAGCTCCTGGATCCGTGAGATGCAACAAGCTTCAGACAAATCAATAATCATCAGTGAGATCTTGGATTCAAGGACTAGAAATCTTGTGTCAGTGTCAAGGATTAGTGATTATGTCTTGTCAAATGAACTTGTGAGTATGGCATTAGCTATGGTAGCTGAAGACAAGCAAATCAACCGGGTTCTTGAGGAACTGTTTGCTGAGGAGGTACTTCTATTGGCTCTTTCACAGTTGCACCACTTAGCTCACGTCAAGATAACTGCATGTCAAGCTTTTTTTCTTTAAAGCTGGTTAATAATGACTGCTTCGTATAATTTGCCTAGACATGATGTATTCGTATGGAGCACTTTGGCAGATATGTTTCAAGTAATTTAGTTAGTGAATACACAGCGAATATATAATATTCGCTATGGATTCTTATCTACAACATCTGATTTCACCTACCACAAGTGTTCCAGTATGTCTAAGATTTGGTTTAGTTCAGGGTTTAGTGAAATTTTAGGTTTGACCCATCAGATGTTGTAGAGTTTAAAAGGTTAACCAGAAATGGTTTAATCTGCATAATCAGGAAAACCTGCCTAAAGGAGTATCAAATACCCTCTCATGTTTCTTTTTCTAATCCATGGAGGCCAATTAATTGGATTAATAACCACAAAGGAAAACCAAATTATTTAGTTTGGCAAGGACATTACCTGGATATTTTTAAAGGAAAAACTGCATCCTGGTTTCTGACACTGTAAGTACACATAATAGTCATGAGGCCGTTGTTATTTTGGCAAATTAGTGGTGCGACAGCAAGGAACAACAGTTGCCTTGGAGCCATTGCACTTTTAGTCACGGTGCTGTTGACATTTGAGCAAATCAGTAACGCGACAGCGACAGCAAGGAACAGCAGTTGCCTTTGGGCCATTGTGTTTGTCATGTCTAACTATGCATATTATGTTATGGATGATGCCTATGCAACTTGTTTACTCTGACTAATAATTTGATGTTATCTTGGGGCACCCATATGTACCTCCTCATAGAATCACAAGAGAACGATTCATGTTGCACCCTGAAGACAGGATGTTTCCAGTTAGCTTCTAGATATGTAGTAATAACTTGCAAGATATCTTTGCAAATAAAACCAGGAATTTTCAGAATCGTCATCCCTTTTAATGAACAATTTTACATGATTATTTATGTTTAATTTTAAAGCATTTATTATGCATGTTAAAGCCAAAACTTTATTTTGTTGAACATCTCAGTGCTCATCTTTACCATCATCTATCACATGGCAATATTTTTCCATCTTTAGTCTTTACTATCTATAATGGGGATCTTCTCCGTTTGCAATTGCTCACGAGACAATAAGGCTATGGAAGGTCATTTTTATACTTTCTTTTCTTTTTTTTTAGTATAGGTGGAAACTCAACCTATTTCTATCCATAAAGAGTAAATAAACCAATAAGATTCATTAGAAGCAAAAATACCAACTTTCTTAGACAAGATTATGAAACATAAGACATCGATACAACTGAAACTTTACTTGTATATTTTACAGGGTAATGAAATGTGCATCAAGTCTGCTGAATATTATTTGTATGAACAAGAAGAGTTGTGCTTTTATGATATAATGGTTAGGGCTCGTCAAAGGAAGGAGATTGTAATTGGATATCGCTTTGCCAACACAGACCTAGCAATAATTAATCCAGAAAACAAGTCGGAGGTTAGAAAGTGGTCTCTTGATGATGTTTTTGTTGTCATCTCAAATGGTGATTGATATCTTTGTGGTAAGTTGCATCATTCTAGTTCCACTTATATGATTGTCACAGTCCACCATGCTGACAGGAGAGAGAATTTTGGTACCATGATTGATACATTAAGAATCATGCCTCTTTAACTTCTGAGTCTGTGCTACGTCATCCTGATGCTTGTACACTTGAAGATGATTTTGCAGCAGCTTACCTTTGAGCTAATTGTTGTATCTTTCTATCTGATAAGTGATCAATAAACTGGGAAGTATGTACATAATTTTTTTTTCAACTTTACTGCAAGATATGATAATAATTTTAGTCTTCTCCAGAAGGATAGTAGCAATAGTTTCATCCTATGTCAGTATGAGAATGGGCGATAGCTGCACTCTGAGCCAAGATTTTGATGATGTCGAGCATAATTCCTGACAAAATTGTAGTGATCGATTCCATTCCCTCTGTGATATCCAACTTACTTTGGTTTACAATGATGTGCTTATATTGTTAATGTATTAGACATTACAGACATGCCTTGTGAGCCACATGATCATGACAAGTCAGCTTGTTGTACAGGTTTTATTGGGTTGTATTACATATGAATGAGAAGTTTCTTTACTTTTCCTTACAAGACGTTAAATTTTAAATTTTGCTCAAATCAATTTTCAATATGTAAAATGATGCCCTGGATATATTTATAGTAGCCAATGTTATATTCTACTCATGGAGAGAAAAATGAATTATATGAGAGATACATAGACCCGCAATAAGAAGTGGTTCTGATTCTATAATTTGTAATGTTATTCAACCACACCATTGAGAATGGTTTTATCCTTTTATTCGGCATCAATGCTTAATTCTCTCAGGTTTCCGATCTTCATAAATGTCATTTTTGTGATGCCATCGGATTTTTTTTCGTGTACCTCTGAATTTTTGGTAGTGTCTGGGGAAGATTGCTTATATCATCTGCTTCTTTATGTAAGCTTGGTTACATTTGTTGGTAAATTCTTTACAGATACTTTGAATCATAAGTTGATTCTAATCAGCTCATCAACATGTGCTTGCTATGTTCAGCCCATTGGCAATTTTTTATATGACTTGTGTTGCTGATTCTGATGTCTATACAAGTGCATAGCCATTTTCATATTCTCCATATGTGTTCTATATTTTTACTCGGATCTTTTAGATTATACCATTTCATTTCACATATGTTGCGTACAGATTTTACCTGCAGTAACAAATATGCAGATAACATTTCTTGCTCTTGTTTAACTGATATGTTGTTTATACGTTTACCATCCAATTCATGTCATAATCATATGTAGTGCTGTCACTTGCCCCAAAAAAAAAAAGAAAAAAAAAAGGAACTGTTCTTCCTCTATGGAGAAGAAAAGGAAAAAAAGAAGAAGATTTAGGGATTCTATGCACCTGTTATATAGGGTACAAAGCTTAGCTACAGAATGGACATGGAGGTGCCCTGATACATGAACCACAACACACTCACTCTTCTTCTTCTACGTCAGTGACGAACTTCCCAGTCCCCGGATTCAGTGCAGCGAAGAAGAAGAACAAAACGTTGAACAGGACCAGTGGCTCGATCTCGCTGATGGGCACACCGGTTTCGATGTTAAGCTGCGCCAGAGCTCCCTTTCCTGTGACGATCTCGCCGATGATGGAGAATGCGATCCCCAGCTGAGCCAATCTCCCCACGAAGAGCTCGTTCGCCTTGGTGAATCCAAAGAGGGGACCTTTCATTCAAGCACGAACACACGGCGTCACGATCGCCTTCCACAGCTCAGGTCAAATCAAATCGGCAGTTGGGTTTTAAATTACCTCCTTCCTTCAGTCCCAGAGCAGATCTGAACCCCTTCCCGGGAGGTATGACGGCCCCCTCCAGCCCCGTGGGCGGATCGTCGACGAAGCTTCCACGGTCGCCGAGAGCGCCTATTGCTCCGAGAAGAGTGAAGAGGATGAAGAAGAGCAGGAGCGGCTCCGCCTCGTAGATCGGTATTCCGGTCTCCAAATTGAGCTGCGCTAGGATTCCTTTCCCCGTGATCGCTTCTCCCAGTATAGATGCCTGCAGTTTGAGAGCCGCTCTCAGAGCGTCTTCCAGCTCGGTCGTGGAGCAAGCAGTCGATGGCATGCGTACTCACCGCAAACCCGAGCATGGCGACACGGCCGACGAAGAGCTCGTTCTGCTTGGTGAAGCCGATCCCCCCTGACGTGCCGAAGATGCCATCTTCCACTTTCTGCTTCGGCTTCGGCTTCGCTACCTGCACAACGCAGCGCACACGGTCAACCGGGAGCTCGTTCACGGAGTAGTCCCGCCGAACAAGAGCACGAAGCTTGCGACCTGCTTCTTGGCCGGAGCCTTGGTTCTGGGCTTGAATATGGCGAGAGTTGGGAAGAAGGAAGCAGCAGGCGGCGGAAGCTGTCGTCCGTGAGGGACTCGAGGAAGGAGGAGGAGGTGGGAGAACGGCGTGGGGCGGAGCCGGTGAGTCTGGGACTGCAGCAATGCAGCCTCTTTGCCGCCGATGCTGGAGACGAGCATGGATTGAGCCATCATGGCTTTGTGGCGGTAACTCTTCTCTTCGCCTGTGGCTGCGTGGTGTGTGTGTGTGTGTGTGGATTAAATGAGAAGGCGAGATGGGCTCCTGGATAGGGTTTCAGGAGCTCTCATGGCGGTGGCGAGACCACGTCTGCCTGTCGATGGACATGGAGATAACGTCCGCATTGCTGCTATTGTAGAAGAGAGGTGGGTGTTGAGTGCTTGGTATCTGTGAATCCGAACTCCTCCACGCCTGCCTGCACCGAACCATAGCACGAAGAGAGGTGGAGCGTCGTTATCACCCGGTGGACGGAGGTCGCCTTCAACCTCTGTTCTCATACGAAGAGGGATTGTTTCTGAGCCAGTCATGTCTGTCTCCTCCCAGCTGATCTCTTTCCGTCCATCCTTCGTGTACGTGTCTTCCTCTTCGCAATAATGATTTGACACGTGTATATTCTTCGCTGCTTACGTAAAATTTCAATTAATTAATTTTCTTTTTCTTTTATAAATTACAAAATATCTGAAGGTATCAAATCATATTGACCGATGGGATCGATAGATGTCGATCCCGTGAGCCTCCACCGTCCGTTCTCAACTTACTTGGATTCGGATCCCGTACGCAATCCAAGGCGGCCTTCGTTTTCCAGAGCACCGATCTCATGCCGTACATAAATCATCCGACGGACACGATCACAATTGGATGCGCGGAACTAAAACGGGAAATTTGGAGGAGATCCCACTTCCCTCTTCGATCACGCTTCTCCATCACCGATCAGGGGAGCATCTGACGGACGAGATTGAAACTGGGCGCGCGGAACGAAAACAAGAAATTTGGAGGAGATGCGGCCCAACTCATCTCATCCATCACCGGCCCGTCCGGAGAGCATCCGACGGACATGATTGGGATTGGATGCGCGGAACCAAGACTCGAAATTTGGAGGAGATCCCCACCTTTTCCAAGAGAAAAGAACTCGCCATCTTTGAATTCAAAATTCCTTTCCTCTCCTCCTCCATCTGCGCTTGAGGCTACGACAGGGAACAGTGGAAACACCCAATGTCACATCGCTCTCGGCCCTTTTCATGCTACTCTCGTGGAGGAATCCGATGGGGATGTTAGTGAGCTTACCTGTATCCTGATCCGGAATTGACATCTAATCACCACCCCTGCATCTCCGCCGACATGTCTCTCTCCCCCGCTCGCTCGCTCGCTCGCTCAGTGCTTCAATAAGAGAAAAAGGCTCGTTTTTATTTTGGTCGGTTCTCTCTCTCTCTCTCTGTCCTTTGAACCTTATCGAGGCTCCGCAAATCGAAGCCATCGGTCGTCGGGCTGTTCTTCCCCTCTTCTACTGCTTTCGTTCTTCCGATGGTGATTCGATGAGACGTTCTTGCCTTGCTGCCGGCCAAGATTTCCGTTGTTTGATGGTGTTCCCCTCTGTGGGGTGGTTCTGGACACTTCTGTTTGAAGCGAGTGAGGGCTCGGGGTCGTCGTCTTCTTTCTATTTTTAAGGGTGTGAAGTCGAAGGGGTTGAGGTCGGCGTGGTGATTTGGACTGCCAGATTTGGCTGCGCTGGCCGCAGCAGTTCTCGGAGATGAGCCCTAGGGAGACGGAAATCGCGGGGTCGTTATCTTCTTCCCAAGCGTACCCGGATGAGCCGGTCCGTTTCCCCTCCCCTTTTGCGTTCATATTCTCGTTTTGAAGCCTCACTTTCCTGTTTCTTTGTAGTTTGTCGCTAAATAAAGCTCTTTTGGAACTCTTCCAACTTTCAAATTGCAGGAATCTGTTTGAAGTTCTCATCATTTGGTCATTCTTTCATGCCATTCCTAAGCATTCCTATCTTTGTGCTTAAGCTCTCCCTTTGTGGTATATTAACAAGCAAGGACCCCCATTTTGCTTGTGTTCTTCCTGGTGTTCAAGGAAGTAATGTATATGCAAACGTGGGATTCTTGGAACTAGGACCCCCATTTTGCTTGTAAATGCAAATGTGGGATTCTTGGAGCTCAAGGAAGTAATGTCTGATTCAATGTCATGTTGTTTTGGTTAATGATGTGTTATTGCCATATTAGCTTGTCATATTGGATGGTTTTTAGTCTTGGAGTCCAAGGAAGTAATGTCTGATAGAATGTCATGTTGTTTTGGTTAATGATGTGTTATTGCCATATTAGCTTGTCATATTGGATGGTTTTTAGTATTGGGTTATATTAGCAATAGATTTGCAGAAATTCACAAAACAAAACAAAACAATGGAAAGATCCTTATAACACTATCTGATCAACCTCTCCATTTACAATGGAAAGAGGCCCTTTTGAGCTCAAGGTGTGGAGAGTCGATGTATGTGGCCTTACAGGCCCACAAGCAGAAAATTTGTTTCGATGACTTGGAACCCGCATCACCAAGGCCATAAAGGGGGCAATATTAGTGTGATGTCTAAATTGGCAATCCTTGGATGATGCACACTAAATTGCTTGAACCTCAGTTCAAAGATATTCTTTACCATATATCACAGTTTGTGCATGCACGAAGGAACGTCACCACAACCTGAAGGATAGTGTATCTACTGTTTGGTTACTCGGGGTCCTGTAAATGATTATAATATGTCACACAACTCACATTGTATCATGTCAAAAAGATCCCAGACACGTTTGAGTTTATTATGCTTGTACTTATGGCTACATTTTACTCTAAATTATTAACTCCATATCGATTGAAAACATTTGAAAAGAATAGATGAACTTGTGGACATTTTAGCCAATAATTGACAACACTTTCCTTATGCCTCGTCCACTAATTATCAGGGAAAATTAGGAAATTTTTTTGGCATTTTTGTTTTTTTATTAACAAATCAAATGCTTATTACTGATTGGTTGGCATGCCTTATCTGGGTTAAGCAGTATCTTGTAGAGTATATCTATATCTTTATATGTGTATGTATATACTCTGGAGTTGAAGAGAGCCTTATGGCCTTACCTCCCAATATGTGCTAGACATATATTTTATGGCAAACAAATGTGGATGGTGTTGTATAAACAGCTGAAGTACTGATTGCAGGAGGTATGTAGGGCTTGTGCTGTTAATTCTTCTCCAAGCCATGCACAGTCAACAGATGATTCATTAAAAGATGTTGATGTTGAAGTAGGTGACAGTACAAAGAGCATCACCGAGAAATTAGCTGCTGCTCTTGTGAGTATACGTGCTAAAGAAGATTTGGTGAAGCAACATGCAAAAGTCGCTGAAGAAGCTCTTTTAGGTAAGCTTCCTGATACAAATACTTAAAGCAAACATATAGACAGTTCAACCCATAGTCTGTGATGAATGTATTGGCATGAATAATCTTAAGTGCAAAAGAGCTAAGCCAGTGCAATCAGGTCTTTTTCATATTGCAAATAATATATTAGGATTATGCTCAGATAAGAACTATTTCATCTCATTCCATGCTCTGCCATCCTGCTTAAACATAGTGTCCATGCTTGTTGGGGTGGAATTTTAGGGCAGGATGTATATTGTAAACAAAAATCATCTACCAAGAACCTATGTCTAACTGGATCCTGACTAGTTGAGTCGCTCAACGTTGATTCCTTATAAGCAATCTGGCTTTTGACTTTCTAATTCTGAATCAAATTTCTACTTTTGTGCAGTGTGGTGCATAGATTACTACTTTGCATCATGCACGAAGTAGTCAAACATGATGACTTAGTTTTCTTTTGTAGTTCATACTTAATGCCTGACCTTTTGAAGGTTGCACTATTTTATTGTTGTACTGTTACAGCTGAACTATGTCTTCATCATCAAAATTTCATGACATTAAAATGATTAATAATCTTCTGTGATAAACTTCAGAATTTCATGTTTTAGTGCATTAATGTATTCCACCATAACATTCTAGCAGATATAGTATTCCACTATATAAGATAAATGTTTGCTAACTACCATTGGCGTCAGAATAAAATTTTACTCATTTTGAATGATCAACTTGTCCAGGATGACATGATGGGATATTTAGAAGGCTACAAACTTGGAGTTAGCAAAACTCAATTACCATCAATTTTAATCTCTTCGATTGGTCTTTCTTCTGCCATCAGCATCTTTATCATTCACTAGTCTTATATTGAAAGACATTGATAACTTTGTTGCTAAATTGGTGAAATTTCCATTTTTCTTGCCAGGGTGGGAAAAGTCAGAAAAGGAAAGCACATATCTGAGGCAGCAACTCAAAACTGCAATGCAGAAGAATACTTCCCTCGAAGAAAAACTTAGCTACCTTGATGATGCCCTCAAGGAATGTGTCAGGCAGCTACGGCAATCAAAAGAAGAGCAAGTGGAGAAAGTTCAGGATGCCATCATCAAGAAAACACGTGAATGGGAGTCTCAAAAGTCTGAACTTGAAGCCCGCTTCACTGAGCTTCAATCCCAGCTGGAAGCTAAAACTGAAAGTTACAATGCTTTCAACCATGAGCTTTGCTCTAAGGTTGAGACTCTCGAGAAAGAAAATGCTTCACTCAAAGTTAAATTAACTGCTTTAACCGAGGACCTCCATGTGCGAACACTAGAGATGGATCTCAGTATCAGAGCTGCAGAAACAGCCTGTAAGCAACATCTGGAGGGTATAAAAAAGATAGCCAAGCTCGAAGCTGAGTGCCGTAGTCTGCGTGCTAGAATACAAAAGCCATCATTGTCTAGTGATCAGAGGTTCATTTGTAACTCTTTGTACGGAGAGTCTCTCACTGATAGTCAATCAGATAGCGGGGAAAGATTGTTTGGTCTGGAAAATGAGCTAAGTGTTCCAGACTCGTGGGCATCAGCATTGATTGCTGAGCTTGACCAGTTCAAAAATGAAAAGTCAAGTGCTAGAAATCTTTCCAGTCCTGTAGAAATTGATCTGATGGATGACTTTCTTGAGATGGAAAGGCTTGCTGCATTAACAGAGGTTGACTATGGAAGTTCTAGTTTTGAGCATGAAGCTGATTTAGATGTTGCCATGCCCAGGCAGAGTTCTCCTAGAAGTAGTCCCGAAATCATGCGCCAGCAGATGGCTGTATTGGAGGAAAAGATTGAGAAAATGACAATTGAAAAAGGGAACATGGAGACGGCTATAGCTCAAACCAACTGCCAGCTGAAGACCTCTTGCAATCAGCTAGTAGTGGCTGAAGGTAAGTTGGTTGAATTGCATAGACAACTGAATTTAGTTAATGGGGAAAAGCACACTCTTGCGATAGAACTAGAAATAGCAGAGGCGAACAGAGAGAGGCTGGGGCTTGAGCTTGATACTGCACATGAAGAAATTAGGGATTTGAAGTATCGATTAAACTTATTAGAGAAGAGAGTTGAGGAAGAGAAGCCATTAATAAAAAAATTCACTGATAGATGTCACAATATGGAGGTGGATGCAGAAAGGAAGGAAATGGAATCTGAGCATGAATCTGCATTTGGGGAACATACAAATTTACAAGATAATACATACCTTTTAGAAGTGGGATTTGCAGAGAAGAGGTCGTCTGCAGAATGCACATATAGGTACCAGAATTTGGGCATCTTAGAGGAAAAGAGAAAGGATCTGGAGTCTCAGATTGAATCAGCAAACCTGGAACTTTCCAAGCTACATGAGAAGTTTGATCAAACGGAAAATAAAACTTTGTCTTGCTTTGCCAATTGTCCAAGCATGGATGCCATCGATGAAAAAGGAGCACAACTGGAATATCAAACTAATTCAGCAAATTTGGAAGTTCACAAGCTACAGGAGAATGCGGATTTATCAGAAGCAGAAGCCGAAGAGCAAGTACAACCATCTGCAGAATTTGAATCGGATATAGAGTCTCTGGAGGCGAAGAAAATGGAACTGGTTGTGCAACTTGAACTGGAACACATGGAAGTTCGGAGCCTTCAGGAGAAGGTGCAGATATTAGAAAAACAAATCGAAAAGGAGAAGACATTGACTGTAGAATTTGCAGCCCGGTGCCGCACATTGGAAGATGAAATGTCCACGAAGCAGCAATCCGAGACACGACAGTCTGCGAACTCAACTGCATCTCTGAATATTAGACAGGTAAAAATGTATTTAATGCCTCAATATTAGGCGACAGATCTTTGCATCTCAAACACGATCCTATCCTGTAATTTATTCCTATACAGGAAAAAGAGGTTGCTCATGCCGCGGGAAGGCTTGCAAAGTGCCAGCAGACCATTGCCTCTCTCAACCTGCAGTTGAAAACGTTAGCAACTCTGGATGATTTCTTGCTCGAAGTAGAGACGCCAGAATCAAGTGGAAAGACTGTGGAACTCAAAGAGGATTCTTCAGAAAAACCAAGTGACTCTTCAGCTCTCTGCAACGGTGCACAAAGCTTGCCCTCGTCCGACTGCCGACAGATTTCGTCCCCCATCAGATGCAATGATCTAATACAAACCAAGTACATATGTCACTGACAAACAAAGGTACCATTTGTTCGATGGACTCACTATTACTCGTTGATCAACAGATGACTGTTCATCCATGCCGAATCTGTGGCTCAAGCAACAAACGGTGGACGCACTTAAAGCCATTTCTCATGGTAATGCATGTTGCCTTGGCATCAAAAACGCAAACTTTGCATTTATTTTGTCCGCGGCATTATAACGAGGGTATCTTTTTGCTCCTCTCCACATGCAATTCACGTCTTTTGTTTATTAAATAGAGTTTGATTTGGTTTTTATTATATATTTTGAAATCGATTAGTTAGTTCTTTTGTTTATTAAATGTTGATTTCAATTTTCTTTTGGTGGTTTCGTTCATCTTTCGATTCTGAACCTAAATCCAAATTTGAAATAGTTCGACTTGCGGGTCGACGGCCTTCCGAGTTAGTCTCGAGTCCTACACGTTACGGTATCGAAACCCCTCCTCGTCTTCTCCCGTCGGAGAAGCCTCAGCGAGGTCAGAGGCGATCGGAAGCCTTCCTCTCCGATCCGGTGTTTACGCCGGAGGACCAAATACGAGAAAGCCATTTCTTATTTGGTAATTTGGCATTGCAGTACCTTCGACTGCTGGACCCACGAGTTCGATGGTAGTGGGGCCTGGTGCCTGCCTCGGCGAGTCGGTGGATGCTTACTGACGAACCGGTGTACGTGTCGTGCATTTTTGATCCAAAAGGCGAAAGAGATACTGCTGCCTTTCCTTATCACCGGTGCAAAGCTCCTTTCTCGCTTCGCTTTGCTTCGTCTGGTTTACTTCCCCTGCGAGGGAGAGCGAGTGCGAGAGCGACAGAGCGATGAGCGCCGGAGTGGGAAACCCTAGCGATTCGAAGGTGGAAACGATCGCGAGGCTGGCGCAGTGGAGGATCGAGAGCTTTGGCCCTTGCTCCTACCGCCGCTCGGATGCCTTCAGGCTCGGCATCTGGAACTGGTGTCGTCTCGGCCTCTTCTTTCTTACCGACTTCCGTCTTTGCTGACCTTTTTGGGCCAGAAGTTGGATCTTTACCGCCATTTTTGGGTTCTTAGGTACCTCTCGGTCGAGAAGAATCGGTACATGCACATCCGGCTCTTCCCGGAGCCCTGCCGGGTCTCAAAGGAGCATCTCCCCGTCGCTCGATTTGTGGTTCGGGTCTTCTCCCCTTGTACCGGCCGTCGACCCTATGTCTCGCCTGGTATCCCTCATCGCCTCGCCCTTCATTTATGCTGACTTGTTTTCCTCCTATTTCGGATTTCTTGCTTGTTTCAGTGCACAGATATGAGGATGTAAGTTCTTGTAAGACTATTTGAACTACGGAAGAAGTGGTTTGAATGAAATCCGGATTGATTGGTTTCCTGCTGTGGTATTCATCTGATTAGATTCCAAGAGACGGTAAAAATCCCTTTTAATTTGGGAAACTATATTAGGGTTCGAATCCTCTCCAAATTGAACTCTTCTGTAGCTTTATTGGACACTCTACAGTAACAAGTAGAGTTATACTGACTGTTAAGTCAATTCTAGGTTGCCTGAGCTGGAAGCCTACTCGGATCCAACTTGGTGTTTTTCCAAGTCGGTCCTTGGAAAAACATGCCAAGCTGGTCTCTCGACCCTGCAAAGCTAAGTTGGGGGGGGGGGGAGATTCCAACAATGCCCCTCTGACGCTCAAGTCAGTAATAGTTTCGGATGAGCCAAACAAGACGGACTAGTCTAGCGGGCCTGTTATGTGTTTTTAGTGTGTCTTGAGTGTACCTGGGCGGCCTCTTCTATAGTGGAGCTTGGGGGGCCGTTACACCATCTGTTCAGGGTGGTTGCGCCTATTGTTACAATTGCTTATAACAGACACTAGACCATTTGACGTTTAGCCAGAATTCCGCGCTTTGACATGTGTCACTGAATGGTGTGTCCACACAGAGATAAGATCATTGTTGGGTAATGCATGATACTGGAAACTAAGATGATGACACATCGGCTGTATGTGATGCTAACGTGTTGGCCACATCATATCCACTATAACACTAATGCATTGGGTTTCGGCATATTCATACCTACCCATGATTTCACTCTTAATATGACTCCTACAGCATGCAAAATATGTTTTAATTTAATAACTAAATATCACTTGGATTACAATTCAAATTACAATTTGTCTTTGATTTCCAAGTACACATGACATGAAAAATAATGGGAAAAATACATGGAATTCCTGAAATATAGAATTGTGGTAGAGTCAACTAAGACTAGATCGTTTTACATTTGATCTAACCAAGGTCGGCAATATCGAATGGTATCGCTCGTACCAAGTGGTACTTACCTGTCTGCCAGCAAATCGGTACGCAGACCGCCCGCTATCGGGTGGTACGTTCCATTGGGGTTGTTTCCATCCTGATTTCGATCGTCACCGCCCACGCGGTATCAGTCGAGGGAGAAGGAAGAAGAGGGAGAAGAAAAGGAAGAATCTGGAGATCTGGTGCCGCTCTCCTTCGACATCCTGATCTGTCGCTGCCCTCTCTCGCCGCTTGTTGAACTCATGTCACCTCGGCGTCGTCAGTGACTTCTCCTCAGCCACGTAGGGAGAAGAAGCCTCGGCAACGTCATTGAGGCTTTTTAGGCGCACGGGGAGTAGAAATGAGACGACGTCGCCCTTTTTCTTTTTTTAACTTTATTATTATTATTATTATTATTATTATTATTATTATTATTATTATATATACCGAATGGTATGCCATAGCGTATTGCTTGGTACTTAAGTACCATACCGTACCGAGCTCAGTATGCCGGTATGATTCGAAATGACTTACCTTGATCCTAACTCTCTTAGACTAAAGACTAAACCTTTTATTCTGCATCGGAATGTACTTTTATTCTTGTGCAGCAAATGATCCAAAACCTGAATAAGTTTGTTCGATTGGTTACGTTTTATCACAATGGGTCTAAATAGGTTGACTGAGAGTGCAAGGTAGAACACTTGGGTTTGCAGTACTAAAATTTAAAATGTGCAAAATTAGTATATTTTTCTTGTACAATTGTTCCGCAGCTATCTGACTGGCCATGTCTCAACTGCAGTTTATGAGAGGCTTCTCCGTACCACCGAAGACTTTGTATGGGTCACTGATTTTAGTTCTCCTGGACGCTTTATAGTTGATGTGGAGTTTCTGGACTTGAAGATAGCTCCATCGAATGTAAGGGCTTAAGAAGTTGAGACTTTAAGGCTTGTGAACTGTTCATGTTTTCATATAGAACTAGTTCCATAATCTTATGTGACACGATGTTATATTCAAGGGAACGATAAAAAGATGCAACAAAATTGATTTAAATCTTCAGTGATCTGAATGTGCTCAAATTTCTAATTTTTAAGATAATTGATTTAAATCTTCAGCCTTTTTTCTATTAAAAAAAAGGTTCTGAGCGAATATGTTCAAATGCTTGTGGAATTTAGGGTGGAGATCCTTGTTCAATCTGGTCTAATGGACGGACGCTGCAGTCACTTTCAAGCAAAAGCACTTTGCAATGCCTCTCTCGAATGCTCGAGGAAGGTATCCATGCTGATGTTACCATCAAAACTTCAAGCGGTCTCCTGAAGGCCCACAAAGCAGTTCTTGCCGCAAGCTCTCCTGTTTTCGAGAGCATGTTCCTGCACAATCTCAGGGAGAAAGAGTCCTCAGTGATCGTTGTAGAGGACATGTCGCTGGAGGCTTGCTCGGCACTTCTTAATTACATGTATGGCACAATAGAACTGGATCGGTTCTGGAAACATCGACTTGCGTTGCTCGGCGCAGCGGACAAGTATGACATCGGCGACCTCAAAGACTGCTGTGAGGAGAGCCTCTCCGAGGACATCAACTCCGACAATGTCCTCGAGAGGCTTCATGAGGCATGGCTCTATCAACTTAACAAGCTGAAAAGGGGATGTCTGATATACTTGTTTGATTTTGGCAAGATATACGATGTGAAAGGTGAAATAAATGCCTTTTTCCGCCATGCTGATAGGGAGTTGATGTTGGAGATGTTCCAAGAAGCCCTTACTGCTTGGAAGCCTTTGTAACCATGAACTTACTGTTCTGATGTAAATTTTTTTTTTAGTTGTTGATGCCTATGAACTTAATGCTCTGCTCTTAGGAGGTATGAATGTTATTTCATGATCTAGCTATAAATATTTTTGTTTCTTCACTCTCATTATGTTGCTGCTGAGGTAATTGAAGTCTTCCTTCAAGACTAGTCTCGGTATGTATTATTAAATAATAATAAGTAAATAAAAATGAATACTGGATTGAACTCCCTAAAGGTGATGAGTGCAGGCGTCGAAATTGTAATGGAATTGGACGATTCCAGTTAAACTGATAGTTGGAGAGAATCCGCGGTCTAACATCGACGCGATCTACTTAATGACCAAAAGACCCATAAGAAGGATCGTGCTGTGTCTCACGGTCTAAGTTGTAATTTTGACCAAATCCAAGGGTGTCTTATTTCACAAGCCAATCGATCTCCGACCCACGAAAGACCTCTTCCCGATCAGCACGATGACGGAAGCCAGCCATTCGTCTCTTTCCTCTCCTCCGCCTTCTCCACCTCGCCTCCTCCCACGAAACTAGGGTTTCCCAAATCCGCCGCGAAGATGTCGACGTTCAGCGGCGACGAAACGGCCCCCTTCTTCGGGTTCCTCGGCGCCGCCGCGGCCCTCGTTTTCTCTTGTAATTTCTCGCGATTCCCTCGCCCATCGTGTGCTTCGATTTCGTCGTCCAGATTCTTTGATGTAACAGCTCGGGTTTTTGGAATGGTTTCGGTTGGTTCTTGGTCTTGACAGGCATGGGGGCGGCGTACGGGACGGCGAAGAGCGGCGTCGGTGTGGCGTCCATGGGTGTGATGCGCCCGGAGCTGGTGATGAAGTCGATCGTGCCCGTCGTCATGGCTGGAGTGCTTGGGATCTACGGTCTCATCATTGCGGTGATCATCAGCACCGGGATCAACCCCAAGGCCAAGTCGTACTATCTCTTTGACGGGTACGCGCACCTCTCGTCTGGGTTGGCTTGTGGCCTTGCAGGACTTTCGGCTGGGATGGCGATTGGCATCGTGGGCGATGCTGGAGTAAGGTAGCTATTCGATCCCCCTATCCAATTTTTTTAGATGTAAGAGTGATTGATCTATATTTGTCTGTGTGTGTTTGTGTGTCAGATTTGCATATTAGGCATTTGTTTCTCAAGTATGTGTAGATATATCGTCGCCGTTAATTACTCAATATGTATCTGAAATATCTAATGTTTGATTGTGTAATTGAAATTGTAGTATAGTGTTTACTAGACGTTTTCCTAGTGGCATTTTGCCAGAATGTATCTTAATGAAAAGAAGAATAAAAAATGGCCATATTTTTAGGCTGTTTATTTATCTTGGAAAGGCATGATGTTATGTCGGTCGCATAGTGTTAGGTATCTTTACGTCGTGGTCGAGTCGTCAGCACGGCTTGGTTCGAACCCGGACACGCAAGGTCGCCCATGTAGCCTTCTTGGTCTTCGACGCTGAAGGTGGATCGGATGTGGTCGTCCCCTTTCTGAGGTGATCGTTCACTGGTCTTGCACATAAACCGGAGTTGGGGAATTCCCAACCCGACCCCTCCAAAGATTAAGTTAGAAAAGTGGCGTGTGGTGAGTTCTGAGGCTAGAGTGAGAGAGCGAGAGAGAGAGATTCCCCCTTTCAGTCTGGGGGTTCATTTTATTCCTGCGGTTGTGCATTGGTTGTACATGACCTGTTCATGTCTTTTGTCGCGTCGGGCGTTTTACCTGTACGTCTCGTACGAGCGCCGACCGATCCGCACGGGTCGACGTTGTGCGACGCCGCTCTTGGCTACTCGGTGTGAGACGACTTACATACCTCGTACGAGCGTTGGCCGATCCATGTGGGATAAGTCGACGCGGCATCGTTCTGAGTTATCTGGAGCGGTTGCCTCGAGAAACCAGCGACCGAGCCTCATGGCATGCCACGTCGGTCTTGCGGCTCCTTGTTGGCGCTCTTGTGGCTGATGACTTGTTGCCACAGGGCACTATCGAAATATGCCATATCATTTTTCCCCCCTCCCAAAGAGGCATGCCCTGGATTCTCTGTGGAGGTGGTGATCCGGGGCTTGACTATTGTCTCCTACTGTTTATGTTGAGATTGATGATCTGATCGTTGGCTGGTCGGGAGCCTTTGCTCGAAAATTGGATTGGTCAAGAAGCACAATTCCGGGATAGCTGGGCGACATCGCTTTTGCATTATACTGGGCGTTGGTGCGGTCAAGTGGTATGTCTTGGGCCTAAGACCGGTTGAGTAATGCGTCTTGGGTATTGGACTGGCCGAGCAATACGTCTCGGGTACTAGACTGACCGAGTAATGTCTCGGACAATGGATTGACCGAGTAATGTGTCTCGGGTACTGGACTGGCCGAGCAATGCTGCTTGGGTTTTGGACTGGCTAAGTAACATATCTCGAACATTGGATTGACCGAGCAACGCGTCTCGGGTACTGGACTGGCCGAGTAATACGTTTTAGACGTTGGACTGACCAAGCAATGCGCCTCGGGTACTAGACTGGCCGAGTAATACCTCTCGGACACTGGACTTATAGAGCAATGCATCTTAGGTACTGGACTGGCCGAGTAATATTTCTTGGACACTGGACTGACCGAGCAACACGTCTCGAGTATTGGATTGGCCGAGTAATGCTTTTCGGTTCTGGACTGGCCGAGCAATGCTTTTCGAGCCTAAGATTGAGCCGAGCGACGCTTGCTCGGGCACTTGTTTAGTTGAGCAACGTTGCTCGGACAAAGATGGGGCCGTAGCTTAGGTTTGGTCGAGCAACAGGTTGGGCATGGTTTGGCCGAGCGACACTGCTCAGACATGGGTTTGGGCGAGCTACGTTGCTCAGGCACAAATTGGGTCATAACTCGGGTTTGTCCGAGCAGCAACTTGGGCATGGTTTTGTCAAAACACCGCTCGACAGTTTGGCGAAACACCGCCGGACATTTTGAGCAACACCGCCGGACACAAGGCGCAACGCCGGGTATAGATTGGGTCATAGCTCGGGTTTGTCCGAGCAACAACTTGGGCATGGTTTGGTCGAGCAACACTGCCCAGACACAGTTTTGGCCGAGCAACGCTGCTCAGGCATAGATGGGGCCGTAGCTCGGGTTTGGCCGAGCAATAGCTTGGGCATGGTTTGGTCGAGCAACACTGCTCGACACAGTTTTGGCCAAGCAACATTGCTCGGACATAGTTTTGGCTGAGCAACGCTGCTTGGGTATAGATTGGGCCGAGCAACACTGCTCGGACACAGGTGCGTTGCTCGACTAGTCAAGTTCACAGTGTTGGATTGCCTATAAATTATCGCATACAATCTCAGAAAATTTTTGCACTAGACAAGTTGAGAGGTGGTAGAGGGGATCTCAGGAGCATCGGCTTGGGTTTGTTGAGCCTTCTCCTAGGTGGTCCCAATGATGAGTCTCGAGGCTACTCCGTGCGGGGCCTTTTGTGTGACTCCTTACGCCTTCTTGCCACCAATGCTTCAGCGGTGACGTATTGATTTGCACGCTGGAGCATCTCGGGAACTGTTGGGGGGGGTGGGGTGGGTGTGGGTGTGGGGGTAGAGTGGCTTCCTCCAAACCCCAGGTTCGAGGGAGCGAGCGACATTTCCTCCCAATGGGTGCTCGCTTGGGGCGCCTTGTGGTGGGGTTCTTGCGACATCCAACTGGGCCCTCCTTCTAGTGTCAAAATGTTAGGCATCTTTACGCTGTGGCCTAGTCGTCAGCACGGCTTGGTCCGAACTCGGACTTGCAAGGTCGCCCACGTAGCCTTCTTGGTTGTCAATGCCGAAGGTGGATTGGATGTGGACATCCCCTTTTTGGCTTCTCGGCGTGAGACGACTTGCATACCTTGTACAGGCGTCGACCAATCCACGTGGGATAGGTCAAAGCGGCGCCGTTCTGAGTTATCCGGAGCGGTTGGCTTGAGAAACCGACAACCGAGCCTCGTGGTGTGCCACGTCGGTCTGAGGCTCCTTGTTGGCACTCCTGTGGCTGATGACTCGTTGCCACGAGGCAGTACCGAAATATGCCATATCACATAGAGTCAACCTTTTTGCTTATTATCGCCATTTTGACATCCACCTTTGTTTATCTTTCAACTCAATTGTTTTTATTAACCCAAGGTTCAAAGTAACATTTGGTTGTGTTATTGGTCTAACCTTAATGGTTTTGGTAATTTTAGTAGTATGAATTTCAGTTCCGGTGGTTCCATCTAATAGTTAGGAAAAATTATAACAATTTTATGATCAAGTGAAATCATAAAAAGGTAACTCAAAGGTAAAAAAAAGTTGATTAATATGTGGAAAATTTTGATGTTTGTCTTGACCAGATCTAGTTATCTTGAGTATTGTTACTTCTGTTTAAAGTGTACAACAACATTTCTAAGTGCTAAGCACCCACCTCATTCAGCATGAAGTGATGACTCAATCGGCCCAATGCTAATGCCAAAGAAGTGTATAGATAAAGGAAAAAGCTCCCCATAGGCACATTCTATGTTCTGTAGTTAGGGCAGTTTAGAAGCAAGGTGATAGAAAGGAATGGATCGGTAGATCAGCTGTAAGCTCTTTTTGGAGTTCATGTAATTAGATGTGACTTCCACGTCTCCTATAGCATAATCAGTTTTGAGGTACATCAACAAGCTGTTCTTCGGTTGTGAGAAGCACCAAACTTACATGCATAAATAAATCATATGCTGCTGTTCTTTGGACTGGATTAGGAATGTCATAGTTTGATTTTACATAAAGTTCCTCATAATTATTTGTTATTTCAGTCCTTTAATAGTTGAGGCAGTTTATAGGTTTGGACATTCAACATTTTGCATATCTTAGCAATTTATTTTGATGTTATTATATTCTAATAATGCTTATACGTTTGTTATGTGTTTAATGCTCCCATGATAAGATGTGTTTGTATTTTTTACATCCTTTTTCAATTTGTTGGTCTGATGGCATGCAAATATGCTATAGCTTAATCTACTCTCAACTTTGAAGATGAATTTGGGTTTGAGAGCATGGTCCATGAATTGTAAAATTCTCCAAGATTAACTCATTGTCGTTATGGTGATGGACTCACTCTAGAGGCATCAGTTTATATATATATATATATATTTGATCTTTGTCTCTGCCTACCTTATTTCCGGGAAACACCTAGGACTTTACAAGTAAATCCAATGTTATAATAGCATGTTGTTTAGTCATGATTTAGCATTATGATCATGGATGTAATGGTGCAAGAGTTATGATGTTGATCCGTAATAGTGAGCAACATGGGCTTTGAGTTTATCCAGTGAGCTTGTTTCTTGGTTTGGTCATGAAGGATTTATAATTAAGGTCAGTGCAGGCATTTTATAACCTTGGTAACGCCTGTTGTCTTGATAACATTGGTTCCGTTCCTTTCATAAGGTGAGATGAACTTTTGAAGCTAATTGCTGATGCTGCTCATTCTGACATGAGCCTGTTTGATGCTATTAACCCTCATTAACATATCCCCCAACCTCCTTCATAAAACTTGCTTGGCAAATGACCACTGCTTGTGTTTGGTTGCTCATAAGAGGAAACAAAAAAATTACTTGATCTGCACTTTGGGCTCATCTATTTATATGCTTACATAAAACCCAAGGACTCGTGTTACATTCTCAATGTCTAGAGTTGTGTTTCTTATATGAAGTATTCGATGGGTTATGCATTGCAATCATTCGATCCACTCTTCCGATATTTAAGCTGGATTTATTTTGCCCAGATAATAATAGTGTTGTGGGTTTATTTATATCTGTCGTAGGGCCAACGCGCAGCAGCCCAAGCTCTTCGTAGGTATGATTCTTATTCTCATCTTTGCGGAAGCTCTCGCCCTCTATGGTCTTATCGTTGGCATTATTCTTTCCTCTCGGGCTGGTCAATCTCGAGCAGAGTAAGAAAGAACAACATGAGAGTGTGCTCGCCATATATTTCCGCAACTTTTTGTTATCATATGATGTAAATTTATTCAATGACTCCCCTCGGCTGAGGGAGTCTTTGTTGTTTGTTGACTCGCACTACGTCCTAAATAATTTGGCACTCTCAATTTTATTGCACCGATGATTTTATAAACGTGCAGTGCAACCAACCCTTTCATTTAATGTGGTGCACTTTGCCTTCTCGGCTCCATCTGTACTGCCTGTAAAACTTGGACCGTGTTGCTTACATGCGATGACAAAAAAAGAAAAACACTTTTGCAGGCATAAAGCTTCCTCTGAATCAGACGGCCGTCAGAGCGTCACATGCGGCGGTCCGAGGTGAATGACGCCCCTCCATTCACAACGACTCCTCCCCTCTTCCCCCTTAAATATTGCTCCAAATCGGCGGTCGTACGTCACTCGATGCGGTGGTCCGAAGTGAACGATGAGGTGTGCCGGCTCTCTCTCTTCCAAACATTCCTCGTCTTCCTCCTCTTTGCCAAACTCTCAGCTATCGTTGCTCTCGTCTTCTTTTTTTCACTCTTTCTTTGCCTTTCCTCTTCTTCGCCGCTTGGGATTTCCCTTCTCGATTCGCGAAAGATCTCCTACGAACAATCGGACGGATCTTTCTTGTTTCTGTCGTTTTCGTCATTTCCCTGTTTCTGTTGTGCCAATTAAGATCAAAGCTTATCGTTGGGTTTCCTTCGGGTTCTGTTGCTCGTCTCTCCCCCTTTTTTGTCGTTTTAGGACAGATTTTTTATATATATATATTTCTTTTGCTTCTTATTCTCTTTAGGTTCTTTTTGGTTCCCTTTGAATCCTGAGGGTTTTCTTGAACCCTAGTAAACAGGATCTGAATTCTCGGAACCAGAACCTGGCGAGAGCTCGGTGGCACTCTCCCATGCCTCCTCCTAAAGCAATTCTCTTGAGCGGAGGCTCTTTGACTGCGAAAAGAGCCACCACAATCGTTCAACATCAGGATTCGGATGTAAGCATTCGCTTTCTTTCTCCGTCTTTTCGGACTTCGTTTCTTTCTTTCTATTAGACTCTTTATTTTCTTCTGTTCTGTTTTCCTCTTTTTGATGGCTTTAGTAGTAGTAGTAGTAGTAGTAGTAGTAGTAGTAGTAGTAGTTGGGGTAACAAACTACAAAGATGAACGTAACATATGAACTTTGTGAAGTGTCAGATTTTTCTTGATCGTGATATCAGTTATTTAATCGATTTTTTTTTTTTGTTTGGATGATAGATACATTCATAAATTAGTTTGATTTTAGTTTAACGAATCAACTGATTCCTTAAATCAAGGAAAAATATTTGAGTTGTTACTTGGAACACAAGTAATTCACGCTTGACTATGTTTATGAATGTGGAGAAAAAAATGATGTTAATGTTGGACTAGTGTTTATTACATCTGGTGATGGGGATCTTTTTTTCTTTTTTTGGTCGATATAATCAAAATGGAACTCGAGAATATATGGTGTGTATGACAGCAATATGTAATTAGAATGTGATGACATGTCTGTTCTGTATCATTATTCATTTATGTCAGGTGATGATATTTGATTATTATCAATCAATAGTGGCATTGTATTAGGTGGCTCCCCAATGTTTGTTATCCCTTGAGGTGTCCTTCTTCGTGTTATGGTATGTTTCTTAACTAACTAACTGACTAACTAATTAACTTGGTGTTTTCTATTCGTTTTTTAACGAACATGTTAGGTGGGTAAATTAGGGTGATAGGGAGGGTGGGCGATGAGGATTGTTTTGTGACCACACTTATTTTTCTTCTTTTTTTTTTCTAATTACTGTGTCAGATTTTGATCTTGGATGAGAGAAACACGTAGACGTTATGAAAATTACGGTGTGTGACTTCTGCAGGGATAAATATAGTATTAATCGTTAGTTACTTATTTATAGTGTAAATTAATTTAATTAAGAGAAAATTCCCTCGGGTGGCCTTCTTTTCACTGTCTATTTATCTATTTCGCCTAATTTCTTTTCACTGTCTGCTTTTTTTTTTATCTTTCTCATGTAAGCCTCTTTCCTCTGCTTCCCTCGCCTCCTCCGTTTGCCTTTCGGTTTTGCTTCGACAGATGACGAGGAGGAGGATTGGGATCGTCCGACGACTCCGACGGTAAGAAAGCCGGCAGAAGGTCGGCGGACAGAGAGAGCCGCATGTTCTCCCCCTCATCTCTCTCCGTCGCGTCAGGTTTCTTTCCTTTTCCTCTCCCTGTTGGTCATGGGATTTTCTTTAGGTTTCTTCGTGAATCCTTCTTTCAGGGCTTTCTTCAGTTTTCTTCATGTTCTTGTATGATTTATTTTTATGGGTTTATTCACGAATCTTGCAAGTTTGTTTCACGGTTTTTCTTCAGCTCGCCTCGACTTCCGTCTTTCCCCTGTTTCTTATGATCGAAGCTTCTGGTTTCTATATTTATTTAGGTCTCTGCTTGAATTTTTCTTTCACTGTTTTCTTCAGTCTTCATCTGATCACTCTTTTGGGGTTCCTTCCGGTTCCCCTTCTTCTCTCGTTCTTCCTCTCTTCCCTTCCCCCCTTTCTTCTGTTCCTTGATGTTGAGATTTCTTTTAGGGTGGGGATTCTTTAGGTTCATCTTCCTCTTCTGCGAGCTTCTCTCCTCCTCTCTGTGTCGCCCCTTTTTCTACTGTTTCTTTTGATTGGAGCTTATTTGTTTGTGTTTTTTTATATTCATTTAGATTTTACGCTTCTTATTTGTTTTTTATATTATCTACATATTTTAAAATTAAATTATCAACTCGGATGGTAGAGCGCTCGCTTAGCATGCGAGAGGTACGGGGATCGATACCCCGCATCTCCAATTTTTAATTTATTTTAATTTATTTTATTTGAATATTATTTGGGAGAGGGAGAGGTGGTAGACGGATCTGACAAGACATGGAGTGGATCTATTCCTCCCTTTGGCTGAAATCTCACCACCGGGGTGACATCACAACGTAACCTCCTTCAAAGACGATGCATGCACCAAATGGGAGCGACCACAAAAAGAAGCAGCAGCAGCCCCTGGTGTCGCCAGAGCCGCATCAGCCATCACCGCACACCGACCCCCCTTGTAGAGCTGGTTAAGCGCGGGCCGGAGGATGTTGTAGAGGAGGACCCAAATTGCCAAAACACACACTATAAAGCATTCCCAAAGACACATATTGCCGGCGCTTTAAGTCAGTTATTAAAAGGTAAATATTGCCCACTCATATGATTGTAGAAAACACACACTATAATGTTCACTAGCTTGCTTCTATGACATTTTGCAAATATTGCCCACTCATCCACCTCGCCCTAAAGCTTTTTATACAAACAACATGGTGGTTCATTAACCTTGATCATCGCTCAGCTCAACTAAGCAACTCATCATATGATTGTAGAAAACACAAACCAACAAAAAAAAGCCAACATAAATTGTGATTTCCAAAAGGATATTAATTACACCACCATATTACATAAGAGATTTCCCATTATGAGGTCTTACTGCTAATCCACTTACATATTAGCACTGCAACTGCAAACCAATTATCAAAATTTTGAAGGAAGCATCATCAACGATGATCTATATAACCCTCCGCTACTGAGTGTAGGACTGCTATATATCATATCATCATCCTCAGCAGCACTGAAAACGCAAACAAAAATGAGACCCTCACACTTGCATATACTCCTTATCTAAACACACACACACACACACACACACACTTTATTGTTCTCCCTAATTTTCAACTGTAAGCATATATGAAATTTTGTCCTAAAAATATTCAGTAAATTTTCAACTGTAAGCACAAGATCCTTGTTTGAAATGGATCTTTTAAAAGAGCAACTTCCCGGTAGAAATTTACACGAGGATGCCTTGAGAAACATTCTAACAACAACATACTTCAACTCAGGAGGTGCATAAAAGATGAGAATACAGAGGATAGCCCTCCTTTCAATAATAATAATAATAATAAATCTACACAGTGCAGAAGCTGAAACAAACAGAGAAATAATTAAACCACATTGATTGATCAACAACCAAATGATGTGTTCTACATCAAGCACAACAAAATATTTCTGATAGACAATTGTCTGTAAACAAACATCACAAACATAATACATAAAAACCTAATCCAAATCTAGCAGTCATGTTTATTCATTAGAGACAAACGTGGAAGCAAAGAAGATGATAACTACCCAACTCAGCACATACATCATCAGAAATTGTAAACCAATTCCATTCACTTCATTATTGATAGAGATAATAGTGGGTCTCTTCCCAAACCGGATGACATGGCTCAAGATAAACCCGACGTGGGGGGGGAGGGGCGCGCAAGATCGGCTAACTAAGCTCGTAATCCGCCCTATGACATACACGAGTAACATGTCACAACAAATGGATGAGCCCAAAACATAGCAGCATCGAGCGCCATGCAGTCCCCATTGAATCTCAAAGAATTTGAAAGAAATCGTACGACAGCAAAGCAAAAACAACACGTAACGCCCTCGCCTGCAGCACGGACGACCATCAGCAATGCCTGCAGCATTAAACATGCTGACAGAGAACGCCAAAGGGATGATGAAGGTGAGACACGACCGAACCTATTGCCAACATACAAGTATAAAAGGTCACCTCAGGGGCAGTTCTGGGGGAGGCTCTTCTCCCCGCTTCAATTCCAAAAAAAAGAAGAGGCTCCGGCATCCGAAAGGGAGACACCGGACTACACCCTCGGGTACAACGCTAACTTAATCATCGGAGGGATCTCCCCCAAGACCCACCACCCGGACGAAGGTCTTTCTTTGTAGGAACAACTACACGAGATCGGGAGGAAGATCCGCATCAAAGCGACAACCCGAGCCGAGCACCCGTGTGCGCCTTCCTCGAACTCCACATCACGCTGAGCCCCTCTTTCACTTGTGGACCGAACCTCGTTATGTTGATCCCCTCGAACACGACGGAAAACCCAATAACAATTATAGATATATTTATCTATCTATCTATTTATTTATCTATTTATCTATCTAAAAAGATATATTCACTTCATCATACTAAAAAATACATTCACTTCGTCGTATACACAGATGTATCTATCTATCTGTCTATATATATAAAAAGATATATCATCTATATATATAAATGATATATATATATAAATATCAACGTCACAAATGTAGACAACATCATACTAAAAAAGATGCATTCACTTCATTATAGATAAGTTAGTAAGCACGAAGAAACAATCAGAAATTACATGAATGACTTTCAAGATAAGGAATCTTTAGCTATTTGAAAGTAATCAAAGCTGAGATAGACATTTTCTTAGAAAAGAAATCAAGCAAAAAGGAGTAATACTTGCGGGCGTGGAGGGCGGCGGGGCCGAGGTGGGTCTCACGGTTCCATAGCTAGGACAGAAGCTTCTGCAGCAGGTCTCGCGGTTGCGTCTTGCCCTGAGAGATCTCCTTCCGCGGGTGGGCGGCGGGGCTTCATCGTACAAAAAAAAAGGAAAGAGAAGAAAGAAATCCGCTCAACATTGAGAAATTATTGGCATAGATCAGTCGATTAAGCATCAAGGAAAAATTATTCAAGAATAACACACGTAAATCTTTCAAGCGAACAAAGCAGAGCGGAATATTTCTTTGAAAAAGAAATCCAATAAAAGAATTGAGCAATACCTGGAGGGCAAGCGGGCCCGAGGTAGGTCTCGCGCTTCCAGCAGCAGCTGGGGCCGGTGGTGCTGCAGCAGGCGAAAGGGACGCACTCGTGCATCCGGACCAGCTCCGCGCCATCCTTCGAGATCCCCTTCCTCTGCTGGGCACCGGGGCTTCATCTTGATCCACAGCTTCACGCACTTGTAATGGACTGTGATTATGTCCACGACCGGATGAACGATCGATCACCAACTTTTGCCGCCGAGTACAGGATCTTGGTGAGGCAGGCGACGCCGTTGAAGGACCGGCGGAAAGAGAGGTAGGGGTCCCAAAATCATGGAGCCGCCTTTGCCGAGGTCGATCTTGCGGTTTCTCGGGCGGAGAAGGTCTCGATGCGCTTAGAAAGAGAGAGAAGTGCCGGCAGCGATGGCCGGGGTGGGTGGTGGGGAGGAGACCACACGCGGGCGTCGGAGCCTCGGCGAAGGAGACCCTTCGCGGTCGCGGCCATCAGAGGCGAGAAGAGTAACCGACTGCGAGCGAGAGGGAACGAAAGAAACGATAAAAAGTTAGTTATGGGGTAAGAGGGAGGGTAGGTCGGTCACGACAAAGATCGGTGGTAACATTTACAACCATCGATTTGGTTACCCGGCTCATATACCTGGCTCCTCATTGGCAAATCTAATCTATAGAAACAAGACATTTGCTACTTACGATGTCCATAGCAATTGTGTTCAATGCAGTAAACCACCACCAGTGCCGGTCTTCGATATGAAGTATGTATCAGACAATCCTTGCGAGCGGTAGTAGGATTCATTCAGCCCAAAAAAGAAAACAAAGAGTTGAAATTTCTTTCAGCAAAAAACAGGGTAAAGTTAGAAATCGAAATGTTATCCATTCCAAGAAAACCATAAAAGGCGGGATAACCTTTGGTTGACGGGGAAGCCGGGACCGACTTATACATACGAAGGACCCATTCGGCTTCTTCATGGCAATACCATAAGAATATGTCTCACTAATCCTGATATCTGAAATCTATCACGAATAAAAATACTACCAAAAGCAAATTTATAATAATAATTTTTAAAAAAAAAAACTCAACCCAACCCAACCCAACTAAAAGAGGAACGGATCCCAGTGAAGTCAAATCAAAATGATTGACTGATACTTCATCATATCCCACATTCCCAGGATACGAACCGAAAACTGCATGAACCGGAAAACGAGAACCAACGCTGCAGCGGATAGGGACGAAGCGAAGCATAGCTTAGCTGCTACAACCTAAAAGGACGCCAGAAGCCAGCCATGCTTTCTCGCGTGCTCCATGTACTGCTGAAACTTCTCCTCTGCATTGGGGATATCAAGAGCTAAGTCATCGAGCCCATCCCTTACTCTCGAGAACCCTTTTGTCATTTGATTCATGGTGATCAGCCATTCGTCGAAACACACCTGCAGCAAACCCAACAGCCTCTCGTTCTTCTTCTCCATCGCCATAATCAATGCCTTCTTCACCACTTCATGATTGAAGAAAGGCATTCCCAAATCACGGATACACTGGCATGCTTCTCCCACATCACCTCCGCTCTCATATTCCTCCAGAAGCTTTATTATCTTGTCCTTTGCGTCCTCCACCGCCCAACCGGTGCCACCTCCCCAGCATCTCAGAAGTCTCTCACCCGCATGCCGTGCAGACGCTAGCGAGCGAGCCATGTGAACTGTTTTACTCCCGGTGCAATTGCGTGGGAGCTTGCTGTTGATCTCCTCCAAGTTGAGCGGTGCTAAGACATCATCAATTACGGCCCTGGCTAGGAACAGTGCTAGCTCATTTGAGGCATCCAATATGTCCAATGCCGCATCCTCAGCTGACTCCAGCAGCATTATGAACCCATCAACTATGTCATCTCTTGAGAATATTTCCATGCTAAGCGCAGATAATAGAACAGATGCCATCTCCTTCTCCCTGTTCTTGCGGTCCATCGCAAGGGTTATTAGCCTCTTAATAAAAACAGGATTGTACTCCGGAGCACCTAAATCTTCAAGACTTCTAATAAGCTCTGGTATGTCATCAGAGAGAAAGTATTCCCGTATTATAGTAACAGCTTCTTCCTTGTACTTCCTCAATTTCTCATAACCTTCATCTCTGTCTTCCTCCTCCACCTCTTTTGATCTGAGAAAAGAAGGGTCAAGCCATCCACCAGATATCGCTTTAGGAACTATCATCTGGAATAACGATTTTGCAGCAGGAATATCAAGAGACAGGTCATCAAGGCTCTCAGCAAGCCGTGAGAAACCCTTGGTCATCTGACTAGGACTGATTAGAAGTTCTTCTGCTGCCTCTTTTAAAAGCTTCAATATAAGAGGCTCTGATGTTTGAATTTCCATTGCGAGCACCAGTGCCCGCTTCACAACCTCGTGATGGAAGAAGGAAACTCCCAGCTCCCTTATGCACCTACAGGCCTCCACTGTGTCTCCATTCTCTATATATTCTCTCAACAAATCTGAGATCTTCCTTTTGACCTCTTCGACAGTAAAATGAGTGGTGCCACCCCATCGACGCTCAACTAACTCTGCATGGTGGGGAGCCGACAGAAAACTTTTTTCAGCAGTTTGAACAACCTGAAGGCCTTTAGAGGATTCAGAAAGTGTTCTCTTCGCTTTTGTGAGAAAGGCAGGAGGGAGGATGTCATCAACAACTGCACGGGCTATAAACAAAGCCAGCACATCAACGGCATCAAGTATGTCGAGCGCCAAATCATCAACAGCCTCAAGTAACATGAGAAACCCTTGGCTGATCTGGGCCGAACTAATTACATCGGCATACAGGGTGGATAGCAAAACAGATGCCATCTCTTTCTCTTTGTCATGCCGGTCCATTGCCATGGAAACAAGTTTCTTAACAAATAAGTGATGATACTGATCAGACCCAATGTCTCCAAGATCCGTGGCTGCCACTTCTACCGCACCAGTGCTGAAATACTCCTCTATGATTGTTGCCACAGATTTCTTATAGTCGTCTATAGGGTTAGAAAGAGCGGCACTGACTAGCTGATATGGTTCCTGAAATTGCAAACACGATGAATGTCATCAAGTGTCTGTTTCTTGAGCTTTCCTTAATCAGACATGATAACAAAAGAGAAGGATATAACTAATGTGCAAAAACACACAAGCACCTTCATATATGCATATGAAGTCATATGTATGCCTCTAGATATAAAAGAGTGAATATGAGAGTCTCATACCTCTCCACTATCATAATTAGGATCATTTGGGTCAATGCGTGAATCAGGATCAGCATCCAGGAGCTTGCCCCATGTTCCTTTGCCACCAGCACCATCTGAATCACATACCCGATGAAGGAACATTCCGATTTGTTAAGAAAAAGACAATAATAAACAACCAATGACAACAATATTAATAAATTTATACTTTTAGCTGAAATATGGAAACTAAATAGTATAATAGCAACATGATGCAGTAGACATGGAGAGTGTATATAATGAGTATAACAAGACTAAGAACTGCTTGTCCTTTAAACTACTTTGGAAACAAATCAAATGAGTCCATGAAATTTCTTTTTTTTCTTAAATCAATTGTTTCTATAATGTCATAATTATGATATTAGTAAATGCTGATTGTCTCCAACAAAATCTAACTAGTCCATGACAGATGCAGAACAACCTACAACCACCAAATGCACTAGATACTGCCACTCCATAATTTTTACTTCAACAATAACTCAAAGCTAACAGTGTGATAATTATAATTCAGGATATTCACGGATAATCCACACAACAATTTTAGCCCTAAATAGGGATGGTGGTGATATCCAAGAACATCCACATTTAGGCAAAGCTAAAATAAATAAAATTCTTATAGGAATCAAGTAACAATAGAGAAACTAAAGTAGGATGAGAAAATGCCCTATAATTCATCTAAAAAACCTTCCATAAACATTAACATCCAGCTACAAACAATAGAACAACTAGAATAGCATGAGAAATTCATCTAAAACCTTCCATGGGCATTATCATCCAGTTAATAAGTTCTCTTTTCTAATCTAAACATTATGTATAAAAATAACATGTAGACCTCTACCCTATATATAAAGTGATAAAAGGGGGATAGATAGAATTTCAAAGCAATACAAAAAATTAATATTGGGTAACAAAGTTAAAAAGGATTAACAACAATTCATAGAACGAAAACAGAATAAGCAATAGTAAGAAACCAACTTGCCAGTCATACATCTAAACATTGAAAAAGTTACCGAGTAAGCTAGTGCATATATTCTAATTAATATTCTTCTTCCTTTGTTTTTGTACACAGAGAGGTGAAGACAACCTTCTTGAAAAAGACAGCAAAATATAAAAATAACAAGAAATCCAACAAAAGTAATTGGTAAAGTATAAAAAGTGGTGGCCTATAATGGCATGAGAATCAATACCTACGACCGGAATACTTCAGAATGTAAACTGTAATGTTATTGTCAAAAAAACAATTGACAATATGGCATTTCTTGATTGAGCAAAAGCTAGCAAAATATATTTTTTTCTCAAAATTTATATTGCAAGACTAGCTTTCACAAAATTATGCTAAAACAGTGACTAGTGACTCTATGGTCTTTTACAAGAAAATAATATGTTAATCTCTCCATACATAATCCAACTCTATTAGATCTCAACTAAGACCTGACAATTAGTTATATAACTAATACGAATAGTGGGGTATCATTGTCAAAAGTATTTTCTCTTGATCTCTCACCTTAAATGCAAATATAAGTTGCATAGTTTAAACACCAACACTGGTGTCATATAATATACAACTACCTTAATTATATTTGCCAAAGTTGATGGTGGATATCTGATCCATCCTTACCCACTCAAACACCCTAAAGAAGAGGTCCCAACAAAAAGTAAGTCCCATCGATAGACAAACATTCTCAAACAAGATGGAGAACAATGATGACAGTATGTCTTCACTAATTGGCTGGTAGAATTCTCTTAAGCATCTATTAAGAAGCAGCAGATAAAGCAAATCAACTTAAGAATCATGTTTCTATAATCATGTGCATGTTATCAAATCTCAAACTCCAATTAGCTGATTTTTAAAAATGTAAGAATTTCATCAAATTTGTACGACCACATAATAAATACCTCTACAGATCTTTATTATAGGATTTGTCTTCATAGAATCTTTGAACTCGAATGAAATATTTTCACTTTATTTCTTTTTTAAACTCAAACCCAAGGATGTCTCTGACATTGTGCCAGGCCACTTCTTAAAGTGAGCACAAGAATCCAAGTACCATAGCAGACCAAAAGGAAATGTTTCACATCTGTATTTATGTGTGAATTTAAGGAAAACATATAGTACAATTTGAAATTGTATGTGAAAACATATGTAAAGAAGTTTAATGTATAAAAATGTAGGTAGCTTCACTGCTGCCTGTTCATTAGTTTCAACCAGAACTTTAGCAGTGACAATTGACGTCTAAGACTATTAAAGCTTTACACATGATCAGAAACGTAAAAGCCAGAAAAATGAAAGCAATAGTCTGAGGATTTTGCACAAACATATGGCAAGGTTACCATCAGATGATATAATAGTGCAACAGCTATAATTCTAAAGAGCTAACAATCAATTCTCTAAAACCTGCAATGTGACAAACCTTTTGCATCAGCTCTATGAGAAACAAAAAGAAGGGAAGTACGATTGCAGTTTCAAAACATACAACCTCATGTCTAAGGTTGCAAAACTTCCTCATGAGAAGCAGTGATGCTTGTATAACTAAAAATGACCTTGATGCTACCAACAACGTGGTTACTCCAACACATTAATTTTCTTTTTCTCTGCAAAATATGATCTTTGGAACCAGTTTATGACAGCTTAGCCAATAATTGAAGATTTAATCCACTCCATATAACAAATTACTAGATTACATGAAGGAACTCAGATGCGCACACCACAAAGAAATTTAGTTTCAAGGTAGCATCAAGGGTATCAAGGAGAATTGCAAGCTGGGCATAATATAAGGCTTCTTTTGGTCAAAAAATCGAAGAAAACAATCATGTTTTGCATGGCAGACCCCTAAAGATGTGATCAATGGTAGGATCTGATAGATTTTGCATAATATAATAATTAGAGACGAGTGCCAAACTGCCAACATAAGTACTAAGATGACCTTGGATGCTTAACAAGGCAAAACTCCCCCAATTTACAAATTTAGACATAACAACTGCACATAAAAACAGACATTTCTTGCTGCACCTAAAGTGAGACACATAAGGTTGTTTTATCGAAGAACACATCTTATTACTACAATTCAAAACTTCAATTGAGATATACCGGCCATAAATGCAGACCACAAACCATAGTGAATATAGAAGGTTGTTTCACTAAAACTTGGGCATGATGGGCTCAAACCACTGACAACCTCAATGTACATGAACGGATAAAGTAGATTAATCTGCCATAAGACCTAAAGCAGGCATGCATCAGCGTCATTTATTAAAGTTAAGGGCCCATCACATGCCTTTCCCCCTGACTTCTTTCTTTGATGAAACCCATTATGAATGAAATGATTCAATGAAGCATGATCAAAAAAGTCACATTGTTTTAGGCTAGATGCAACTCCAACAAAGTACCAAAAGTCTGATATCATGTGCAACCATGTAAATTGTTAAATCAATATTTTTTTCTATACGTGATTTGTCTAACTTGCCCGAAATGAATTATTCAGAAAGACTAAAAGGCAGTTTTTCGAACATAACAAACTTGTATTTTTTTTTTCAGTTGTATTTAAAGCTCATTATTTGCTATAATGTATTAGGACTTATAAAACACAAAATATATTTTTTCGTGCTCCTCATTTTAAAATTTTGACATAATTTCAGCAACCTTCAATCGAGGATCTGGCATGTTCATAACATTACATCACCCATGTTCAAAGTTCAAGTTGTACATAATACAAGTAACCTAGAATGACATTTATAGATCATTTAATGTTCCAATTTGATTATAAAACCAATTCAAGATTATCATATCAAATATATATGACAAAAACCTACTCAAACTAGCCAAAACTGCAAAGTTTAAGATGATTTGCTGTCAGTGTAGGCAGATTGATCCAAGGATTACTAATCTAATCTACGAAATATATGCTAACGCTGTTGTTTTCTATATTGATGATACTTCTCTAAAAGGCAATGGGAATTTGATCAACTGAAGGGATGATAAAATGGTACAAATATCGGTCCAGAATAGGCAAAGTTCAAATGCTTCCATACGTAATACATCAGCACATGATGTCAATTATTTAAATGTGCAACTAGCTGATATTGTATGGCAACACCAAAGTCAACAGATCAAACTTTAAATTTTACCATTAAAAGTACATAATGGTTAAACTACAAGTAGAAGAAGCAGGAATAGTGCTCATTGGATATTGAAATTCAAGGTGAAATTCTAATGCACAGTAGCAATAGCATGAATATTAGGTATGTATTTGTTATCAACAAAGTTGACATTCCAAACTAATGTGTAAAGCCAATAACTACCATGGAGATCAGACAAAATCAAATATACCACTCAATTTATTATCAACTGTAGATAGACCTGAGGTGTATTTTGCAGCAGTCTGAACAAAGAATGCTATAAAATAAACCCTTCGTAGCAGTGAGATCTTTCCGCTTTTTCCAGAATCTGCATTCCCTAAGGCATTAGAAGAAGCCCTCTATTTTTTTTTTTCTAAAGAGGGGTACGGGGAGAGCCTCAACTCATACGATGAAGGGATGACAGCACAAGCCATATAGCCACAGCACAAAGACTGGTATGCAGCAGTAGGGCCGTGGATGTAGGAACTGTAGAGCCATAACACATTATGGTTATGACCAACACCCTTACACATTTAGATTCACGCCTATTAAACAGTTTCCTTTTTCCCTCTTTAAATGTATTCCATCAAGAAACATTTTCAATGAAGTTTGAGACTCATGCATACTATGATATCACATACTGGGAAGTGTCAAAACGTGGATGCATGTTGCACATAGTTCTGGACGTTCCAGTAATGTTCAAGACTCTACATACTAGTAAAGACAAAGATTACAATTAGTTTCATATCTCACAAGTCTGAGATGTGTCGAGACGTAGATATACGTTTCACATAGTTTTGGTCATAGCACTCGTGCACTTCTTTAAAAGTGGCTCTCCACTAGCAAAAACTCCACTACTGAAAATAGAGATAATTCTACATTTTCTGACACAGGCACATCTTATCCATGCCACAAATCCAGACAGCTGGTTTTACTACAGAACAATGAAAAAATAAATAAATTCTGATATCCGTCCGCAACCTATCCTCATCTTCTGGTAGCCATCTTGACAAAGAGTTATTACAATCCCTGAAAATTTGGGGACAAGAAGATTCTCAATCCTCCCCAATTAATCATCCCCCTCCTTTAATTGTCTTTCCAAAATTGAGCTCTTATGCATCCGTAGGCAACTCAGCATATCCAAAACTACGTATGACCAAAACAATTACACGAAATTTTTCACACAAACTAGCACAAAATACATACACTGGCAGATCAATGAAAAGGCTAGATCATCAGAAGTACAACGTTTTTAATCTTCTGCATTTTATATTTTAAATTCTGACCGATTCTGTTCATTTTAATTTTGTAAGCTGACGTTATTGCCACAGAGTATACTATGAAATACAAATACAGGTAAAGACACCATACAGTGCACACAAACATAATATCGACTCATCATGCCTTTTAACCTAAGTATCTTTACTCCATCCACCCACTCACCTTAAAATTAAGGGATAACGAATATATTAAAGTTGGACGTCTATCAGTTCATGTTTCAAATCATCACCAAATGCCCCGTGGCATAATCTCAAAATTACCAGTAAAACAAAACAGAGAAAGGCGAGACAAAGTATCACTCACCCTTCTTCACTCGCACTGGCTTCCCGGAATGTGAGCGCCGCACGTGCCTCACGCCAGAAGACGGAGACCTCGCCCCGCCACCCCCGCCCCCGCCCTTAGTATGGATCTCGGAGAGCACCAGCTTGGTGGGCGATTTGGGCGACGAGGACAGCACCTCGGCCTTCTGCGCCGCTATCTTCAGCACCTCCCTCTGCTCCTCCGTCAAGAACCCCTCCTTCTTCGGCGACGCCATCTCCTCTCCCCCAATCGCGCCACCAACCTACGAATCAAACGCATCTCAACAAAACTCGTCCAAGAAACAAGAAAACCGCCTGCAGAACGTAAAGAGATCAAAAGAGAACCTCGATCGGCTTTTGGCTCGGGGATCTCGAGCCAAGAGGGGCGGGGGGCGAAGAAGATCGGAAGCCCTAAGAAGAATTGGATCTCGAGGGAGGTCTTCGATCGATCCGGCGAATTCGATTCGGCGTTTCGGAGAAGGGGGTTGAAGGAGGGATCGAGCAACCGGAGTTGGGCTGTTTATATATGGAGAGACGCTCTCGGTTCGGTGTACACGTCATGAGAGAGAGGGGTCGGGTCGAGCGGATCCCTATCCTGTTAACACGTGGCCCATTCCGCTCCCTCTTTGAGAACTTGACACGCCCTCGTTTAGTTCGCTCCTCCCACTCCCTACCCACAGACAGTCACGTGTGAGCCTGCGCTGGGGCCCTTCACAAGGCATGTGGATTCGCGGGTAGATCGAACGTTTTTAAGAAAATAGTTTTTTTTGTCAATTAGAGAGCGACGTGGCGGATTTGTACTCGTGTGATCCGCAATGGACCTGTCGGATCGAGGAATGCGGATCCAAGGTCCGAAAAGTTCACCGGATCCGAAATGAAAGATTCTTGCACGCCACGACTCCATGAATGGAACAGATATTATCAATTTAATTTTTATTAAATTAAAATTTATATTTTAATTCTCGTCCTACAAAAAAAAATTAAAATTTATATTTTCCGTATAAACCTCTTCGACTGAAGTATTAATGTCTAAGACAGTTTTCCTATGCAAGTATTAAGGTGCAAAAGCATTAAAGGCGAAACGAATGTTCACAGCCTCCACATCCATATACTGCAACTGACGTCGTCATTACCGGCATCTACCCACCACAATGAACTAAGAACACAAGCAGGAGGATGCATGCAGAAAAGAGGAGTGGGTCAACCAAGCCATACTTCCAGTGATCACTTGGGACTTTTCTGGTTGATAAATGGTTTTGGTCTATCAAGAACAAATTACCAATCTCAATCCATTTAATTTTTCACACACCAAAGAAACAGAATTGCCAAGAACAACTTCATTTGTTGTAGCAACAAATAATGAACTGCACCATAAAAGTTATGTCTTTCATGTCTGTCCAAAATCTTTTTCCAGTATTCTACCTGGCACCTATAAAGAGATTATGTTCTTTTTTTCATAATATACACCAAGAGGCAAAGGAATAACACAAAGAAATGATAAGAAGATGCAAGACAGTGAAATGTGGCAACTGATTCACAGGGCCAACTCTTAACTATTTGATTGACAACATAAGTTCCACTGAAGAGGATACAGATGTAATTCTCATATATCAGAGCAAATGTAAGTCTATGTATGATAGAAGATAGCTACTCATGCTTTGTCATGTTCTTTTGATGTTCACAGGCAAAACTTTTTGTTTACAGAAAGCATGACAGAAATGGCTGAAAGAGCAGCACAAGTCTAACCCCACTTGCATAAAGATTATGCCCATATTTCTGATGATGATTTATTAAAATAACTTTATTCCACCAGTTATTTGCGCCAATCCCTGAAAATGCTTATCGTGGTTCAGGAGCTAAACACTGTAAACTTCTACTATCTTCACATTGCCAATTACATGAACAAATAAATACAGTGTTACTAGAACCAAATACATGCACATAATGATTCTTACGAGTTAGATATGAATTGTTACCAGAGAACAATCATCAGCAAGATTTTGATATAAATAATCAATAATTTATCATCAAGTCCTCCTAGGTTGGATAACCACCTGATTCAGTATATGCTAATGTAACTCCTTTTTTATTTCAAAGGCCTCGACAAATAACAACTTCAAAGGCATCTTCCAAATTATTGCAAGGAATTCAAATCACTGGGTAGCAGCTAAGAGTTCACATCGACAAACTAGCTTCATGATAACACAAACAACATCCAGGCATTCAAATTTGATATCTTCCAAATGTTCTACCTATAAATTGCTTCAGGCATTGTAATTCTTATTCTCAGTTAGTTTTGGCCTACAATTGAACACTTAAATGTACCTTTGTGTTCTTAGTTTGAAACCTTGACCTAAAGCTCTATAAGACTTTCCCCCCTTCTCTTTTGAAAGCTAAGCATGATTAGAAGTGTGCATTGGCAAACCATCGAGCCAGCACAAGCCTTTCGCTCTATAACTAACAGAGAAATATGAACCCTGGACAACAAATATAAACGTATGTTGCCCAAGTTCAAAGCTAATATTGATTCGTCATACAAATCACTATGACATGACATGTTATACTGACAAAAACAATCTCTATCGAAACATATAACAAGGCCTAGCGGCTGGTGAATAAGGTTTATATATACAAAAGAAAGTTACATAGAAAATCTAAATTCAGTTTATCGCATTCTCAACAATTATCATCAAACATCAGTCATAAGTATCAAGCATAACTTAACCGAAATTAAAGAAAAAACGTGGGGTTCAGCTAACTTTAAGGCACGATGACATGATCACAAAGTCAATTAGCATATAGCGAGATTCCCTCTCTTTTTTTTATTTTACATTTTCTCTCACAAGTTTGTTGCCAACCATGGCAATACACGTGTACATCAGGTTTCAGAAGAACAAATTTCATATGGAATTATTCTGAGGAGAGTTACAATGGTCGTCTACTGCACAATTGAAGTGTGAGATTGGAAGAACTTTCTCTTACCAGACCCATTCCACCAGGGATGGTCGGCTTTCAAATAATCTTACACCAATCTCCTCAAGTCTCCTGATTATACTACATAGTCATAATAGACCAAGAAAAGGGTGTCGGGAATGATCAGTGGCAAACTATCTATATAGCGATAGAAACGCCTTACATTGTCCATCTCTAAATCCACAGTGTCAATGACATCATCCCTCTTTGTAAGAACCCATAGGTCTCTTGATTGAACTCTTTTGAGGCTTCCCCTACAGAAGGGGCAAGACTGAGATCTCACATTCCTGAAAGTAAAATCATGCCGAATTCGGTAAAAAGGGAAAACAAGATGTACTGCGAATTTGAAAGTGAACGATAACATAACAACATGACGCGGGGTAAGCAATCACCAGTCGCGATAGCATTTTATGCACATAGCATGGTTGCAGCTTGGCAGCACCATTTTGGTGCAAACTTCCAGACAAATTCCACATTCGTCGTCCCTGTCCAAATCCCTATCAGCAAGCTTCTTCCACTCCTCCATCCTTTTCCTGCCAACCATCTCTTTAGCTCGGCCTTTCTCGTTAGATTGTTCTCTTTCTGCCAGGCTGCTCTCAAGTTGTTGAAGAGAAGGATATATGATAGCTGTAAATTTTGTTTAATGGAAATGACTGTGTGAGGATATATATAAAAAAAAAAATTAAGCAATTTAAGACCCTTGGAACACACACAAAAGAATATAAAGCTCAGATTATGCACCATAGAACTCTCTAATGCTAGCCCGTCTTTCAAATGTGGATATAGTTCTCATGCCATCAACATAAACCTGCATAATGCAGCAAGTAAGTTATCAGTCTCAGAGCTACCAAAGCATTCCTTCTTCGATGATCGATACCTGAAACGGTTCAGAGTACCTTGTGGACAAGTATCTGGAAAAGCCCTAAATAACTAGGGAGGCTATAAGAGCAAGTGCAGTCCAACCACTGCATCAGGAAGAGAAAGACGGGGGCCAACGGGCCGCACGACAACCTCATCTGAAGACAGGCACCACCGTAGGTTCTCCGAATAGCATCTGCCCTGCGATCCAAACCACCCATCAGATTGAAGCACCAGGACATGAAAATCGTGTCATCCGATGACAAAATCATAGAATTCAGACCACAAATGGAAGCATCCACCACCCCATGGATCACCCACACTAGCTGGACAGAAACAACACACACACATATACAAGACACGAGAGGGAGGGAGATTACAGGGTGTTGGCGTGGTTGATGTCAGCTTCAAGGGCTTTAAGGGAACCTCTGAAGGATGGTGGCCTTGTAAGATGGTTCTGAAGCATGGCTTCAATCCCCGACGACGACGACGACGATGCGGAGGAGGAGGAAAGGGGGGACTGTTGGGGGAAGAAATGGAGCAGATGAGATTGGGATCCTCTGAGCTGCCATCTCATGCGTCGATCATATAGCAGATGAAGTACAATGAGAGAAAGGGGACCACCTCACCACAGTGGGATAAGGCAGCCTCTCTCTCTCTCTCTCTCTCTCTCTCTCTCTCTCTCTCTCATGATTATTAATTTAAATATTAAAAAATTAAAATTAAAATATGGAGCACTTAATATACTCTTTTAAGATATTGATATCAGGATATGGTCAATCAGTAGAGTTTTTGAGACATATTATCACTATAAAAAAATAAGTGACAAAATATGATATTCGATTTAATATATTTAATTTTTTTTTACTTCCAATCTTCGATATTTGGTGATTAAATAACATTAAAATAAAGCCTCCGAAGATGATAATAGCTGCTGGTCGGCCGTCGATTGGAGGATGCTATGCGACCCACTCCATCTTAACATTACCTTAAGCTATAATAATAATAATAAAGAGAGAGAGAGAGAGAGAGAGGAAAGAGGTTGGCCTGCCACCTTGCGGTTGCTTCTGGGCGGCTGGGCCGACGACCGCAGCCACATCACCGCCATCCTCTTCGTCAACAGGGACAGGGACAGGGACAGGGACAGGGACAACGACGGCATGGAGGAAAGGCATTCATGGAGTTCCACATGATGTCCAGCCTTTCGCCTCATCCGAACAAAGCTTAGTCATCTATAAATCCTCATAAGAATCAACCAATTTAAATGGATCGAGGGGTCAAACCCAAGTCTGACTCATGTATGTTCTTCCTCATCCACCACTCTCATCTCCATACCCGATTGGATCGCACTTAAAACATGTGGGGTTGTCGGAGCTGCCAACTGTTCTGTTCTTCTATCTACAATTCCCTCGTTGACTCTATTGCTGGGGAGCTCCCTGCGTCATCTCTGACCTGGGAAAGACGATTGGAATGGCGTGCACTCTTGGTTTTGAAGCATACATTAATCTCCTGTTCAAGGACAACAAACACAGACAAATAAAAGAGTGACGAACTCGCGTGCTGATAGAATGAAATAAACATATAAGCTGTCTAAATAATCTCATCCTCACTGCCACCCATTCAATGAGTGTTTCCACAAAACACGTGAAGGACAAGAAGAGAGAGAGAGAGACAGAGGGAACAGCGTTATATTTAACCGAGCCTGTTCTTGGCATATTACACCCACCCATATAAGAAAGAAGAACATGAAAGAATTCAACTCATCAAACCTGATGCGACCGTAGGTGCAGCCTCAGTAAAGAAAATTGCAACTATGCTCTTCTCCCCCACCCCACCGGATATCTAACACACCAAAAGCTTTGACATCTAGTACGAGAACTCGTGTCCGCGGATCGATATATACTTCTTCACCCATATTGCAATGTCTTCGGCGCAGGCTTGTGCCTGAGGAGTCTTGAGGAGCATGTCGAGTGTGGCAAACTCATGGACAGCATCTTTGTATTCCAGGACTGGTGCGTCGACGTTTACCTTGCGAAGCTCCTCGGAGTACGCGATTGCGCGATCCCTCATCCAGTCATGCTCTGCAACCACTGTTAGCGTCGGAGGCATGCATTTCAATGGAGGTCCCCTGCCTGGCACGAGCGGGTTCGCAGCTGGATGGTCTAGACTGAACTCGTCCTCGGGTATGAACAACTTCCAAGCCAGTAGACACAAAGATTTGTCATAGAAGTAGGAATTTGCTAGCTTTATTTCTGAATGAGTGGGGACGCTTCCGACGAAGAAGGGATACATCAGAACTTGGGCGACAACCTTGACTGGCTCTATCAGTTTTCCAGCATCAACTGCTTTTCGAGCAACATAATCTGCAATATTAGCCCCACAGCTTACACCGAGTAGAACACACCTGTTTCGACATGGCAGCAAGCAGATAACAAGATACGCTAAGTCAAATGCTCTAGTTGCAAACATAACAGCTATTGTTATTAGAGCCAATGCTGGCAGATCAAATATTGGTTACATATTCAAATATCGGAAGAATTAGACTACAGAATGGAGAATTAAAGCACCCCACAGGCTTAAAAAGCAGATAGTGCAAAGCATGAAGCTCCCACCACTGCAGGTGCAGGATTCGAGGATGACCAGAGTTGTTTGACAGACCAACTCAAATACTAACTTAAGATGGTAAGCAAACTTCAAACAGATGGTGACAGCAGCAACCACAGCACATGGATGCAGGTTCCATGTGAACCACCGTGCCATGTCAATCACATCCATAGTCAAGTGACTCACTAACATGAACATGAACAAGGTGCCAATGCCAATTGCAATGGCCGACAAAACTAGCCTGGAAAACCATGGGCATACTGAAGAAGAATCAACTTTATTAGGCGAAAACCGGATCAGTCTGATCCAACTCGAAATTCCTTCCGGTTTCTGGTTCAGGTCCAGATTGATAGTTTCATATGAAACTGATGTTGTTCATAATAATATTTATATTATTCCATCTGTCCTAATGAACTAATTTTAATTTAAAAAACAACAATCCCAATATAGATAATCTAAACAGGCAGAACTTGTACCTAAATGGTCAATAATTAGCATAACTACCAAAACCAAGGAAACTGACAGTCTTCAATTGACTGAAAACTAGAGCTCGAACAGGAATTGATGCTAAAAACCTTGGCATTTTCATGGTGAGATGAGAAAAATCACCTTATACCCCCTTATCAGTCTGCAAAAAATCCAAACTTGAAGGCCCACCAACTCATACTGCTTTTAAGAAGTCAAATTCTCACTCCTACTACCAATTTATACCCAGAACTTCATCAGAGACCAATTTAAAGCTGCACGTGCTCTAGCAAGAAGTTTGGTCAAGAACTATGCAAATTTATCAACATGATTATTTTACAAAAGGTTCTCACATGTCAACCATCTCTTCCACCGAGAAAAGCATGATTGAAAGTTGAAATTCTTATTCTTGTCCTAGGTTCTCACTTGAATCGATTACACAACATCAAATAATATCACCAATTTGGTGCTCAAGGAATACCCCAAACATCCGAAGAAAACAAATAAGTGTAAGTCAAGCAGTTCAGCCATAATCATGTGAAAATATCAAAGGTAAAGGCATCTCTTTCTAATCATTAGGACCATGAGTGCTTTGTGCAGAATTCAATCTGTCATCTCCATCATCGCTCGAAAGGCTTTCTAATCTTTTTCGATTCTTTCAACTTGCCACTTTTCTTTGGCATCACATGTTGTTTAGGTAACCAAGTATGGATCCAATGTCAACACAAGAGGACTGATAGCACAAAATATGTGCCAGTTTTACCAAGAACAATTGACCAAACATCGACTCAGGACTGCTACCAAACAGTTCCTCTTATGCTCTAACATTACTTAAAAGTGTTAACCTTCAAAAATAAATAAATGAATGAATAAATAACACAACACAAACTCAATCAATTACATCGATAGAAGACTATTGACAAATATTCAGATTTTTAAGATCCATCACGAAAACACATGTCAGGCATTTAGCTTGAAGTTCTGCTCATTTCAACTACATACATGTTAATCAAAATAATGAAATAACAGGATACAGAATGCAAGCAGTATACCTAAAAAAATCACTTTACTCTCGAGATGTCTTAAGGAAACACAAAATTGCAGTGAGCAAACATTAAAGAAAACTGACATATTTGACATTCTTGCCCTCAACAAGAACCCTTTGCTTGTCTGAAATCTGGTAACTGACATTTTACTCGGTGCAAATGAGTACGGGTAAAAACTTCAGCCAATCATCTTTTTGGACTTTAGTGCAGCATCAATATTCCTAATTTCCTATACATACTTTGCTTCTTATATCCTTTTTATACTGTGAGATGCAAATGCTGTATATTTGCAATGATAAATGATTCTGCACATTGGTCAATTTCTCCTCCTTTTATTACTTCAAGTAAAACCTAAAATACTTTTGATGTTTCTCAAAACGTCATCATGCCCATCCAAGAAGAACTGTGGATGACAAGTTGCATGATCGTGGCAAAAATATGAAACCGTCATGCCCATCCAATCAGTTGACAGTCTAACAGTTAAATACTCACTAAATCATGTCACTTTCCCTTCAAAGTTAAAATTGGCAAAAAACAGAAAACCACCGTGTGCTCCCCTCTCAAAATTAATGAAAGCAAATGTTTTATTTAAATCAATTATTGTGCAACTCACATTTCAGAAACAGATGGGTGAAAAACCTTTTACCTAACGATCTTGTTTGCATCTTCCATTCCCTAGCATATCTGCAAAGAAGATCTTATGCAATGAAATATAACTTTGCACTTGTTCCTGTTAATTTCATTTACAAGTTCTTAATTTCACCTTGCTCATTTGATTGCTACCTCTGGCACAAGTTACAATTTCCACACGATTTATAACTCAAGTCCTAAACTTAATCCTTGTTAATAGTTAACACTTAACACACATTTCCTTAATACCTAATAATACTTGGCTAAATTAACACTTTATTGGACATACGTTCAATAATTTCAACTTCTTAAATATTATTTCATGTCACGCTCAGCTCCAGCAATCAATGCCATAATTCCTGTATTAAAGCCAATGGATATCAACTTCACGACAACATGTTAGTGTTGATCTGTACATCAACCACTATTATGACATATAATATTTTCATGCACCAAGTACTGCTAATACAAAACACACATCAGTCAAAAGGGAGTGAACATCACTACTATATCAATGAATTTATCATACTTCTAGCTGTGCATCCAACAGCTTTCTCAAAAGTTCCAAGCCCCATTACCGCCTCGTACCACAACATTGACTCTAAAGACAACTCCACCAAAATAATCCAGATGTAAGCACAGCCAAATCTCATCACGACAACAAATGGAACCCATTTTCAGCTGTTGAATTGTACTCTACTGTGATATCATAAGTTCTCTTAATCTTGCATCCGAATGTTACTAAATAGCCAGAACCCTGGCCATCATTCCATTCGAGCATCTTTCTACTAGAGTAGATGAACACATACCCAAGCAAATCAATTGATTTCAGGCGTTATCTTCTTAAGATGTAATTCTAAAGTTTGATCTTGTAAGCATCCCAAAATGGGTAACGAAAAGAGATTTTACTGGTACCAGGACATACCCTAAGAAGAAGATTTACCTGGAAGGATCGCCATGAGCTGCCAGCCATGGCTCCACAGTGGACGCCCCAAATGTGTCAACGATCTGGGACCTCCTCACCTCTCCAATCCCTCCTTCCCTCGCAGTCCCCATCGATATTTTACATTCCATCAGTTTTGCCTGCTTCCCCAACCAATTCAGCACCTTAAGTCCATCGTCAAATGCAGCCGGATACCGGCTCTCGGGCGCAAGCCTATACCCGACCGCAATCACCATGGCGTCGCAAAGCTTCGCCATCCGCCGGCAGAAGAAATCATTCGCGGCCGACGTATTGCTCCCGGCGATGAACCCGCCTCCGTGAAACTGGATGATGATCGGAAGCTTCTTCGATCTGTCCTTCCGACGACGCGCGTCCACGACGGACGGCAGATATCCTCTGTAGTTCCCTGCGGCGGTGGCCGCGGCATCGGCGTCATTGCCGTTCTCGTGCGCGGATCCGGCTCCGTCGTAGCTGCTGCGGCGTCCGTGGTCGTGGGAGGGGGTGGCGGGGGAGCCGCCGTAGCTGTTGCGGCGGTCGAGATCGGGGGACCAACGGTGCCTGCCACCCCCGCGGTGGAGTGAGGGGTCCGGGAGGAAGATGCGGATGGAGAGGGCGGTGAGGGGGTCGATGTGGATGTCCTTGGTAGCGACTCCATCGGGGCCGAATGAAGGGTTAGCCGGGGCTGTGGACTCCTCCGGGCGGGAGGTGACGCCGAAGGGGCTTTCCACGTCCTCCATCTGCGACCGGTGCTGCAGCTTGTGCTTCAGCAACAGCTTGAAGAACAAACTGTACACCTTCACCGCCACGCTCGGCATCTTCTTTCCCTCCTCCTCCTCCTCCTCCTCCTCCTCCTCTCTCTCTCTCTGTCTTCTCAATCAAATCTTACCTCGTTTCTTTGGCCGATTCAGATCTGGCGTGTAGCGATCTGTCTCGGGCTTGTGTCGGTGAGTTGGAAGCTGCGAAATGGGGGGCATTCTCCAGGATCTACCGGAGACGAGGGACACGTTCGGAGACAGCAGCAGCAGGAGAAGAAGATGGGGGGAAGAGGCGAAACCAAAGGGGTTGGATTCGGACGCTTTTTCATGTGATGTCGCGCGTGTGCGTGTGGGAGAGAGGGAGAGAGAGAGAGAGAGAGAGAACACGGTCGGTGCGGTTGGCATCCTTTCTCTCGAGCGTCGTATCGCGTACGAATTGGCTGTCACGTATCCGAAGATGAGGAGGAGGATGCATGTGATTAGCATACCTGAAGAGTTACATGACTCATCATGCCTCCAAATAATTTCAAATAATATGAGATGAGATTATAAATCTAAATCTATAAATTCGGATGGCATTTTCCTTTCAAGTCACAAAATGTTGGGTTGACGCTTCACATCCAAAAGCACCATCTCGAGGTTGCCACGTCATATCACTACATCTTAATGTTTCACGGAGTCATAGAGATGTGGGATCAATCAAAACAACAATGCACCATCCATTAGAGCACCATCCGACCCATCTCATCATTCACGACACGCCAACAAGAAAATAATTGTGAACGGTTCTTCGGGAATATAAATCAATATATGAAATAATAATAAAACGTTATTATATAGGAGTGGTGCTGTCAAAGCCACATGGGAAGCTTTTGGCATGAGTTGATTAAAGACGTGAGACAAAGAAGAAACAGGTTTGAAATGGAAGACATCCAAAACTTGGCGCTTAAAAAGAACTCTTTGAGGAAGTATGATAGATCCTGTCAGATGTGATGCGTAATTTGTTAAGCTTCTTCAATCAGCTTTTCAAATGATTTATTTTTTTATAAATTAAATTTAATCTTCTTTTATTTCGATGGTAGACTAAATTGATGATATTATAAACATATTACCGGTAAGTTCAAATCAATATATAAAGTTAATTTAGGTGATTACTAGTGGAATTCAAATGGTAATAAACCATTGGAACAGCCAAGAAATATTTTGGCTATGCAACCGCGGCTATTATTATTATGGAGTTACCTTTTCTTTTATCCCAGTGATAATTATAAACCCTTAATTAAAGCAGCGTTATGATTGCATAAGAAGTATTTGTGAAGCCGTACAACCTTTATTTAAAGTCTATGACAATTACTTGACAACTTTAAAGAATGCATCACCTAAAGAAACCTACGTCAAGAAATTGGATGATGGACACACCAAACCTTGATCTTAACATTTAGATATCTATATTATATTTAAATTTTGTTAGAAAAAATTATCGATGTATAAATCAATCTGACGTAACCTAGATTCAAAGATACAGGAGTGTTTGAAACGACTTCGAGGTGGTCCTGAAGTGGCTTCGAGATGGAGAGTCGAGCTCTCGATGCATTGCCTGCACTAAGACCGATGTTAAGAGAAGTTTTTAGATCTAATCCTTCCAATATTCAAGTTAGTCCAATATCCTTTTTGAGGTATTAATTTTTTTCTCGAAAAGAAAGTTACTCGACACAACGTCGAGAGTTAGCTTTTATACCCAATCTATGGAGGGGACAACTTACAATTTGTTAAAAATATTCTCTTTTGATATTTTATCCATGTGGATGATAGAAATAAACAAGCCCGAACAGTCTCCCATGGACTATTGTCCAAAGGGGCAAACAAGTAAAGGGTGACTGAGGCATTTCTTTCCACACTAGCTTTAATGTGGTGATAAGTGCTGAATAAGGATTGACGTTCAATATATTCTCTATCATTTGTCTAACCCTTAGGCGTGCTTCGAGACTCGTATTAGAAGGGTTCAGAGAATGATGTTTAATTCAACTAATAGGACTATCATCAACTTATTCCTTTATAGTGTGAAGGAGACATCTATAAGCACAGGTCGGTTTTCCCTAACTCAAATGTCTCGGGCTTATCCAGCCTTGCACCTCCATTTTAGTGAATTTATTTTGGCACAGGTCGAGTTTCCTAAATCATATGCCTCGGGCACATTTGATCTTAAGCCTCTACTGTAACAAATTTATCTAGACACATGTCGAGTTTTTTGACTCACATGCCTCGGGCACATTTGACCCTACGCCTCCGCTATAAGGATAGACACTTGTCGTTGGATAAGGATATGAACTAGTTAAGCACCACTATTCGTCCTATTAACTATTATACTCTTCACCAACCAAGGTGGATGCATCTCTAATATGGCACGGACCTTGTTGGGATTCGTATCTATTCCCCTTTGGTGAACAATGAATTCTAGAAATTTTTTCAAGCTAACTCCAAAAGCACACTTGGATAGGTTGAGGCATATGTTGAATCTCTTCACAACTTAAAAACATCTCGATCGAGTCTTCTAGATGTGAGTTAGTTATTTTGCTTTTGATTATCATGTCATTAACATGCACCACGACATTCCTCCATTCTAGTACTTGAACATCTTATTTACCATTCTTTGATACGTTGCCCCCATATTTTTCAATTTAAACGGTATGACTTTGTAACAATATATGCCTGAAGTGTGTGATAAAGGATATATGTTCTCGATCTTGATATATCATTTTTATTTAGTTATATCCTGATATACATCTATGAAAATGAGGAGTTCATGGCCCTTGGTAGCATCGACTAGCTAATTGATCCAAGGGATTGAGTAGTTATCCTTTAAATATATTTTATTAAGATCGATATAATCAAAATATATTTTTTTTAATTTTTATTATATATTTTAACCAATATAGCATTGGCAACTTATTAGGGGTATTACATCTCGACCATAAATCTTACTCATGATAACTTATCTACTTTATTATTAATCACCTACTGGCATTCAGGAGCAAACTTGTGAGGCTTTTACTTTATAATTTGAGCCTTGAGGGAGATGTTCAAATAGTTGTTGAGACATGTTCGAGTGTATTTCTAACATGTCTCTTGGCAACCATACAAACACCTTGGTGTTTTTCTTGGGAAAGCCGATGAGCAACACTGGCTTCTCCTCAAGAGTATTGCCTCAATCTTGACAACCTAATCAAGACGAGACTTGTCTAGAGGTGCTTCGCCTAGTGACTCCATTGGCTTTGGATATGGTTGGGACTTGGTGAAATCTCGTGGGTCCAATGGTGGTGCTTTGGATCGAGCTTTCTTCAATATGGTAACAATCGTTAGATAACACTAGTGAGACTCCTTTGGATTGCTTCTCAACTGATCGAACATATCTTTGTTAGAAATTTCATAACCATGTGATAGGTTAACACCATAGCTCTTAGTCTATTGAGTGTGGGTCGGCCTATAATAACGTTGTACGCCGAAGGGATTTCGACTACCATAAATTTTGTCATCATCATTTTGGAGCAGGGTTCATTACTGAATGTGACATACATGCTTATGGTCTCAAGATGGGAGATGGAGTTGTCCGTGAACCCTGCTAGTGAAAAAGTCATAGGGGTGAGATCGTTAGCTAAAAACTCAAGCTTTTTAAAAGCGTTAAGGTAGAGGATGCTCGTAAAGCTACTTGTGTCGATTATGACTCTCTTGACTCTAGCATTAATTGTTTTTATGGAAACCACCAAGGCATCCTCATGGTTTGAGTCGTGATACTCTATCTCTTTTTTCCTTAAGATTATATCCCAGTCATCTTCTGACCTTGGACGCTTCTCGATGGTGGCTTGGGCATTAGGGTTTATAGCTTGAGGAGTTGTCTCCTCCCAAGATAGGTCTATCGATAATGATGTTGATTTACTTTTCCACCATACCCTAAGGTTGGAGTGAAGGTTCCTTGGGTATTCGGATGAACCTCCCGAGGTGCTCCCCAATGAATGAGCTCCTTAATTTGTTCTTTTAAATCATTATAGTCTTTTGTACTGTGCGCATAGTTGTGGTGGAAGCGATAGTGCTTAGATCTGTCCTTCCTTTCCCATGATGTATTCATCAATTGAGGATCCTTCAAGTATTTTTTTTTAATTTGTAAGAAGACTTCAGTTCTCATCATATTTAGGGGAATTAACGTGGACCACAGGAGCGATAGCTTGGGTTGATCTTCTTTTCTTCATCATGGTGACCTCAGGGTAGAGCTAATGGTGGTCACTCCTATCACGATCTCTTACGCGTCTCCTCACGCTTACTTGAGACCATTGCCTCTCCAACTATATATTGGTTGGCCCTTTATAGGACCTTGAGTACTGTCATTGGTGGCCCCTTCACCAATGACTAGAAAAAGCAAGAGGGCTTGAGACCCATCATGAATACTCAAATCACGAGTGATGGATAGACTTCTTGCACGTCTCGAATTTCATTAGTGAATCGAGCATTGAAGTCAAAGAGTGTCTCTTCCTCCCTTGCCTAAGTTTGAGCAACATCATTGTCGATGGCCTTGGGCATACATTCCCGAGGAAATAGAGCTCAAACTCCTTAGCGAGTTGAGCAATTGAGCCAATCAAAAGTGGCTTCAAGTGAATATACCACTCTCGCATTTGGCCTCTCAACGTTGTCAAGAACGTATGACACATCAAAGCGATCAAGATGAAATAGAGAGATATTTGGACATAAAAGGTGGCAATGTGTTCTACCAGGTTGGTACCATTGTCAAGGCTTCCAGTGATAGCAGACGGAAGTTAATTAGGATTGATTCTTCTTATATGCTCAAAATGAATGAAAATCGACCTAAGCTGGGTTCGATCAAATTCTCCCTCTTAGATTGTCAGAATTATTGCTGCATCTTGTCTAAGTGTTGATTTATTTGTTGTAACTAGAACCTCAGGGAGTTATCCACTAAATTCATTGATTGGGTCTTGAATTTGGGCAGAGCAAAGCATTAGTGCAATGATGCACTAAACTCCTTAGTTAGGGGAGCCAAGGGCTTGGGCAATCTTGAGATGCTAACATTATACCATTCGAGAGGATTTTGATAGGTGGTAGTGCTGGTGCCAGTAGCGATTGTGTTGACCATGGCTAAGATGGTGACATCATTTGTTGGGCAAGTTATGGCAGGATTGGGGTAATAGCCGTGAGCATTTGCACTTAATGGGTGAGGTTTAGAAACACCTCGATGGAGATAAGCAACTGGCTTAAATTCGTTCTTAGGGGTGAGAACTTGGGTCATTAAAACAGATGCTAGTACCTCACTAGCGTTTATGCCGAAGTGGATGCATCCACATGTGGGAATGATGACAATTGTCCCATTGAGTAAAAGTGCTATGGGTTGCATTGATTGAGAGAATTGACGCACGGATGTTCTTACGGTATAGGCCTTCATTCTAATTCTAAAATATTAGGAGAAATCATTATCGACTTTCGAGTCAACCCGATGTAGTCCAGACCCGAGGTATAATAGAGTCCGATGTGGCTTCAAGGTGGTTTTGGAGTGGCTCTAAGGTGGCACCAAGGTGGGGGGTCTAGCTCTCGAGGCGTCGCTTGTACTAAGACCAATGTCGGAGAAGATTTCTAACTCGATCTCTCTAACGTTCAAGTTAGTCTAAGATCCTTTTTAGGGTATGAGCTTTTTCTCGAAAAGAATCCATCGGTATAACATCGAGGGTTAGCTTGTATACCTTATTTTTGGAGGAGATAACATGAAACTGTTTTAGTGTACCTCTTTGATGTTTTTTTTCATGTGGACGACAGGAGAGAGATAGACCCAAATGACCTCTTTTGCATTTTTGTCCCCGGGCCATAGATATGTCCAGAATAATTAAGATATTTTCTTTTTATATTAATGTTGTCAAATGATGAATAAATTGTAAATATATTTTCTATCAAATTTACAAGGTACCAAAGTCCAAATTAAGGTTAAAATTAAACAGCGGGTCCATTTAGATCAATTAAACAAACCCAGCCGTCGTTCGGTTTAAAAATATAGACCGTCGGTAATCGTACCATGTCAGTGACCACACACCTCCTTATCCATTCGTGTTTCCGATTGAAACACCTCCCGTAAACCCCGCAAAAACCCCCAAACCGTAACGATCCTGAGAAGAGCGATGCACTGCTTCAAACTCCACCACCACCGTCGCCACCCACTACTTCTCCCTCCGCCCTTCCGCCACCGCCCCCTCCATCTTCTGCGTTCCATAACCCTAGCCCCTTCGCCTTCCCCTTGTCTTCTCCCCGCATTCCCTGCCCTCCGCCTCCTCCCACCGGTCCGCTCCTCCGCCTCCCCGTACGCCGCCGACGAGGTCCCCGTAGGTGACGACGACGAGGCATTCCTCGAGTCCTTCCGCCCCCGCGAGAAGGAAACCGAGGAGGATGCCCGCCGCCGAAATTGGGTGGAGCGGGGCTGGGCCCCTTGGGAGGAGATCCTCACACCGGAGGCCGACTTCGCCAGAAAGAGCCTTAATGAGGGCGAGGAGGTTCCCCTTCAGTCCCCCGAGGCCGTCGAGGCCTTCCGGATGCTCACCCCTTCCTACCGCCGCAAGAAGTTGGAGGAGAGCGGCCTTTCCGAGGACGAGTACGTCACCCAGCAGTTCGCCTTCAAGGGGGAGATCCCCGACCCCTTCGAGACACTGTGGGAGGGCCCGCTTGCCGTGCGAATGATGCCGCCGAGGGACTGGCCGCCACCGGGCTGGGAGGTCGACCAGGCGGAGCTGGAGTTCATCAGGGAGGCGCACAAGCTGCAGGCGGAGAGGGTGGATCTGGGGGAGGAGGTCAGCACCGACACCGATCGGATGTGCCTGGAGCGGTACAAGGTCTTCCTGAGGCAGTACAAGGAGTGGGTGGCGGCAAACAGGGACCGGCTTGAAGAGGAGTCTTACAAGGTAATGCGTCGGAACTATGGCGTCCTATGATCTTATATTGGTTTAGCTTCACTGCCCCGTCTATAAAGAGTGATACTGGTGCTGAGAGGGAACTGCCCGGAAGTAGTAGTTGGTTTCTTTCGATTTGAAGATGGAGATTGGCGGTAGTTAACTTAGAAATTACATATAATTTCTGACATGGTATAATGATAGCTCTGTTTTCATTTCATACATTGCTTCCTGATCATGACTTGTAATTCTTTTTCTGAGAGTTAATGGATCACCACTGAGATTGTTAAGAGTTATCTCAGTTTGTGTTTGCCGATAACCTATGCATGACAATAGCACATATCACATTTTATGGGATAAAAGTCACCTTCATCTCTTGATGCTATCTCTTAAAGAAAGATCATAGGAATACGAACACATCAAGAGGCAATTCTAGATTTTTTTCACCAATATTTGCATCATAGGATGATCTTGACCAAAATTCTGAAACAGGCCTTAATTTGCACCAAGATGCTCCAAGTCCAAAACTGAAACCCCAAGCCACTTGCTGATACCTAAGAGTATTATAAGCATATGACACGGACTTCCCGAGCATTCCATAGTTCCAAATTTTAAAATCAATGAACGAAATATAATTGCCGAGCAATTCAATCAAATGATGATTCCATGCACATCGGTTTACAATGTCGTCAGCTGGCATGAGAGTGATTGATGGACCAAAATTGGGAAAGGTCCAGAGCTCAGGTGGCATAGAGAAACCTTTTCCTGAAGTGAACATAGGCCTTGCATATTTTAAAACTCTGAAGGATTTTTAGGATAAAAAGTATGAGGATTTAAAATATGGTACTTATCAATCTAGATTTCTTATCTTATAAAGAACTTGCCATTGCTAATGCTTTGATGTCTTGTAGAAATTTTACAGTACCTATATGATTCCGACAACACTTGTTATGATGATACGATCACTTGCATTCTTATTTTATGTATGTGACAAGTCAACTTTGTTCATTTTGTTGGCAGTTTGACCAAGATTATTATCCTGGTAGGAGAAAAAGAGGCAAAGACTACAAAGATGACATGGTATATTTTCAATTTTTGTTGTGCCCTATAGTGGATCTTTGAAAAAGGCTCAGTCAAGGACTGAAGTTTTGATAGGAATCATTCTTTTTGCAGCTTGAACTCCCATTTATATATCCAGGACAGGTAGAACTCTGAACCGAGTAGAGAAAGGTTATTCATCTTATATGCTCGTGGACTGTTGAGTCCTTGTTTTAATCAAGGGGCAAACATATTATTTTGGTCCCTTTTATCTTGATCGGTCACTTCACTATCTCAGTTATTTGATACATGGAAATCTTCCACAGATTTGTCGAGGTAAAGTGACAACTCTACACCTCCACCAAGGAGCCTTTGTTGATATTGGATGCGTCCATGATGGGCAAGTGTTTCTTTGTTATGAACATTTAAGATATTTTTTCAAACCTATGTCCATGCAAATTGTCCGTAGTTCCTTGCAAATGGATAGGGGGACTAGTTTTGTTAGCAGGAAACTCTCTTGTGGTGATTGTCTTTATGTGTGTTTATATAGATTTTATGTGTGTGTGTAAAGACAACAAATGTCTGGGAATTATATGCCTCAGCCCTTACTATTTATTTAATGCCATGTTAATCCGAATTAAGCAGGCCTAGACCATGGGTATATGAGCTAAATAATTTTCTGTCACGGTTCAGGACGTCCTGGTACCAAATTATAATGAATTCTCCCATATTCATTTGATTATCGGTAAATATTTACTGGCAATATTGTCCTGAACAGCATCTGAAGTTGGGAAATATCCATGTGGTTGACCCCAGATCATGTGTGGCAGTTGTTATTGTTGTTGTTGTATTATATTGGTAAAGATTAGATTAGTCCATTTTTTGGTCATTGCTTTCTCACCTGGCTTTTACGATCTTTTAGGTGGGTTCCTATAAAAGGAAACGATTGGTATTGGATCCGTCATCATATTAAAGTTGGTATGCATGTCTTTGTGGAAGTTTTGGTGAGTACTTTTTACTTTGCTTGTGCTGATACGTGTGAGAACTACTGATCGTGTGGGTTTGTTTCTTTTTTTTTCTTTTTCTTGCATGTTCCGTTTAACTTAACGTGCTGAATTTAAGTATACACATATTGAATTACACTGTGCACGTTCTAGTTTGTCTTTTCCATCTAGTTAGCTTCTTATCTTTTATAGTATTATCTACACACAAGTAGGCAATACAACACCACAATTCATCATTGCGTATAACATCAATAACTATGAAAACCTGGTCCTTTGTTATCTTGTTGTTAATACTTTATCTTCCCATTTAGACACTCCCCTTGTGGCATTAATGTAGTCAATGTTTATCATGATTTCTTCCATAAGATGATTGTTTTTTTCTCCTCTGCAGGCAAAAAGAGATCCATACCGTTTCCGTTTTCCTATTGAAATGCGTTTTGTCAATCCCAACATTGATCACCTTATGTATGTACCAAACATCATGAATGTTGTATATCCTATATTAGAATGGAAATAGATCATACTCAGGAAAACTTCATACCTAGCATTAAAAAATCTGGTCCTAGGCAAGTCACCAAAACTTGTTTTTGACAAGGTTCTAACTTTTCTTTGCTTCCATATTTGCAGATTCAACAGATTTGACTATCCACCAATTTTTCACAGGGAGGAGGACACAAATCCTGAACAACTATGGGTAAGCTTGGCCTTAACCCGTCTGTCTTCTTGACAAACACCTTCTGATTCGTATCTTTGAGAAGATGATGATATGCAAAAACAATGGATCGTTCTCCTTGGCTGTCTTATTGAGATCAGCATTATGACCCCATTCTCTGGTGAACCTGTACATAAACTAAATGATATAAGTGGAAATATGACGATTACGTAAGTGTAAACATTTCATAATATTATGTTTGCTTCCATTAATAGATATCAGAGTCTGTGCAACAGTATAGTCGTTCTGTTAATTAAATATTTCTCATGCTTGTTGGTTAGCCCTTTGCTTTTCGTGTTAAGGTGCTATGCTTTAGCCATAGATTTATCTGCTTAATTTTATTGTAAATCACATTAGATATTTGTTGTGCTTTATCTTAGGCCTAGATATCTTCATATAATCAAGTGGGAAGGAGAATCTCCTATTGCATTGTTTCTCTCATCAAAGCTTCTGTTCATATATAGATTGGCATCAGAAATATATATTTATGTTCCTACATTACTTGGATCTTAGATCTGTGTAAGTCATGGTCTTCATGTGAAGATTTTTTTTTTTTTTTAATCTTACTGTATCTTTGGTTTTTTCACAGCGGGAATCTGGAAGGCCACCCATTCCTAGGAAAAGGCCTTCAATCAGAATGGAAGATCAATCACTGTTATCAGATCATCCTTATGTGGACAAGGCATGTTTAGATTGACATCACCGAAAGGATTAATATTTTCTTTGGTTCTATTTCTTGTTCTGTAATTTCTAGTTTGCTGATTCCTTAGCTTAGAGCTATATATTTATTTCATCAATCTGGTTATAATCAATTAAATACTTGGGTTGAGCATGCAGTTATGGCAGCTGCACAATGCTGAGCAAATGATTCTGGATTATGAAGAAGAAAATCCTGATAAATTTAAAACCACGACATATGAGTCAACCGTTAATAAGAGTTTTGATGAAGAAAATAGTGTTGAATATACACAAGCGTACTTCAAAGAGGCTTTGCTACCAAAGACAATTTTGGTGAGTGATGACAGGTCTATGCTGATTGTGGCTGATATTGTTTTAAGGTTATTTTTTGGATTACATGATAAAACTGAAATATATTCTGTTTGATGTACTTCTTTGTTAGAACACAAATATCAAAGAACTTGATATGGATTCTGCTCGTGCAGAGCGTCAGGTAATTTAGTAAACATAAGATCCATTTTACTTTGTTATACTCAAATCACTATGTTCCTAGACTATGAAGGTTGACAGGGATGTTAAATTTTCTTCGTCAAAATGAATGATGAATTTTTATATTGGTCAAAATGAATCGCCGCCCTATGTCCTCTGGTCATGACAGTTCCTCTTTTTCTGGTTAAGTTTCATGCTGATCTGTTGCATGCAGCTCAACAACAAATTAAAGAAGGAAGCAGAAGATCGAGGAGAAGAGTATAAAACTCCCAAGTTGCGACGTAATGTAGAGATGGATGAGTACGATTTGATTCACTGGCAACGTTCATTAGAGGAAAGAGAAGCTCTGATCAGAGATATTAGCTGGTATACTTTTAACTGAAAAATTCCACCTAGTGGTTGCACTAAAATTTGTTAGATCAATATTCATAGTTCTGCAAATGAGTTTTTTGTAATCCTGTGTTTTTTTCTTTGTACCTTCCGTTTTTGAAGTCCTTTGGATCAACCAGCTAGTTTTTTGTTGTTTACATTTTGAAGTTCTGGCTCTGTAATACCTGCTAATCTTTTGTTCTATATGCGACTCATTGGCAGCCGAAGAGCTCTTGGCCTTCCTGTAGAGGAACCTGGGAGATACGTCGATGACAAAGAGGTCTGGGGAAAGGACCGGTACGACCCGACGAGCCCAATGTACCGTTACGACTACTGGGGAGAGCCCAAGAACTCGGAGAAGAGCAAACAGGAGAGGATGACGGAAGATCACAACCGATCCATCGTCGGGAGAGGCACCGTCTGGTATGAGATGTCATATGAAGAAGCTATCAAGCAGCGAACGCACCGTGAAGCCCAGATGAAGATGAGGACGATGACGATGATTTAGATTTCGACCCAAGGATTCTTGGAGATTCTAATTCGTTCTCCTCGGCGAACAAGCCAGTTGTAAATGGAACCGAATCACCTAGCATGTCTGATGAAGGCATGTTCGACGACTAGTAGTAATCCATGATACATCATCGATTTCCTTCGATTTCGTGTCTTACTTATAATGCAAAACATATTCCAGTTATCCCAGATCGAGTCATTCTTTTTCTTCATGTGTGTGTCTGTTACAGGATGGGATTACTGCTTCAAGAACTGATGTCATTCCTTGGATCTATTACTACATAACTCGAGCGTCGACCACATACGAACGCGTTCAGGCTTTACACACTTCACACAGAGCGATCGAGTTGACTGATCTCGTGGCCCAGCCTCTCTCTCTGGCTCTCAGCCATGCACGGAAGGTGAAGCATCCCCATGGATGATGATGTTTCCTCTCATTTTATCTGCACCACCCGTCTTCTCCAAGCCGTTCCTCCTTCGATGAGCCTTCTTCTCAGCGGTCCTGCCGCTCGGTTCTCCTGCCTCGGCTGGCTGTCGAACCTTCACTCCCCGAATCATCTGTCACGAAGAACAATGAACGTGCGAGGATGTGGGGTTGCTGCAGCACAGGTTTTAAGATCTGGAGAGCAAATGTACGTATGCCTTACGTATTTGCCGCACTTGACGTCGGAGTAGATCACGATGAAGTCCCCTTCTTGCAGCCCGTTTGACCTCACAAAATCTCCTACATCCTCCTCGTATCAGTAGTGGAAGAAGAAGAAGAAGAAGAAGAAGAAGAAGAAGAGAAAGCACTTCGAATCACCTGTGTTTTCCAGGAGATACATCCTGCTCTTGTTGTTCGGCCAGAACCTGCAGCATTAGCAGATGCGCTGTCAGCAAAAGAGACGAGCATGCATTGCGAAGATGAAGTGAGGTCGTCACCTACCTGTAGCGCATGTTCCACACCTGGGAGGTCCCGATGTCCTCCATCGGGATGGAGATCCCGTCCCTTGCGCCCAGCTCCGGCAGGTGGGTCTCCGCTTCCTTCTGTTGATCCAAAGAAGAAAACAGGTGTTGGACTGATGACGATGACATGTTAAAAAGATTCATGGATGGATGGAAGAATCGACTGCTACTCAAACCATGTCCAGGTTGGCTCACTTTGGGCAGCACGATCCGCCCGAGGCTACCGACGTCGCTCTGCTTCAACACCTTCTGCAGCAGGAACTTCAAGTTCTTCTCGCCCTTCCATCCCTGCACCAGCATCAAACGTTCGCATCCACTTCGATCTCGCAGGTCATAGTCAGCAACCATTAGCGAGACAAGCAAGGACCTGACGTTTCTCTGAGGTCGAAGCTGCACCATGCGGAGACCTCTGCTGCGGTTGAGCCGCAGGAGGCGGTGTCTGCGTCTCGGCCATATGGTTCCTTTGGTGCGACGACGAAGAGGAATTGGTCCAAAAAGCCCAGTTCCTTGCAGCACCTTCAGTGGATCCCAGGTGAGGATGAGCATGCTGCAGATGGTGCTGGTTATGATGATTTCGGTGGTGATGGAGAGAAGCGAGTCGCCGCTGGCGCGCCATCCTCTTCTTCCTCGCCTCCTTCGTCGCCGAAGGCAAATCGGGTAGGTGTTGGCCTTGGTGGTACATCGGATGACCGAGAAACTGGTTGGCGTACCCTCCGGAATACTGCGGCGGCACCATGGACGGCAAGGCCGAAGCTAACTGCGATGGCCATGGCCCCGCAGTAGGGTGGCCAAAGTCCAGCGTCGGAGAGAAGGGTTGGCTGTTGACGACGACGCTGCTGGTGCCGCAGCTGTGGGGGTAAGGATAAGGTGCTGTTGCACCAGGATACGCCATCTCCCCGTTGGGGATGCCGTAAGCACCGAGTAGCGACAGTTGCGTAGCGCCGGAGGAAGGATCCGTGGAGTTGGGGTTCCATGGCGCAGGGTTCTGATCGGCTGTGCTGCAGTTGCGGTTGTTGGGGAACGCCTGGGCCTGATGATCGTCGGAAGATGTCGGCCGGTGCCGCTTCCTCTGGAGATGGCTGTTCTGGACCCAGGTCAGTATCAGCTTCAGCAGCTGCATCCGGCCATGCTTAGTTCGGCCCAGGCGGCGGTCGGCGCACTCGATGGTGGAGCGCTTCAGCTTGATGCTCCGAAGGTCCTCCGCCGAGATAGAGTCCTTGTTGCTCCTCAGCCAGTCCAAAAAAACCCTCGCCAGTTCCTCCGAGGAAGTGTCCTCCAGCTGCTGCCGCTGCTGCACTCCTTCGCCATGGCCCTCGGACCTCGCTTCTTCTGCATCTTGACACGGCTGCATCGCACGATCAACGATGGCCTCTCTGCCGTTATCGACAGCCGTACTGGACTCGACGTCATGGAACAGCGAACACGGCTCCCAGGGATCAATCGACAGATCGAGGAGGTCGATGTCACCGAGGATGTCGAGCCCGTCGAAGCTGAACTCGCCCGACTCGAGGAATTCTAACTTTGGCGGTGCAAGCATCATCATGTCGTCGACCGATGCGGCTTCCGCCGGCTGCTGCTGCACATCGGCGACCCTGCCGCCGTAAGGAACCTGTAAGAAGGACCAACAGGAGGAGGAAGATGTGGAAGAACAGGGAGACAGGACTGTGTTCTTGGCATGCAAGGAGGAAGGCGATGGTGAAGAGAGGCACGGGAAGTCAGGCAAGGAATGAAAGGTATCCTCGGCGAAGATGAGATCCTCTCCGTCCATATCCAACGCCATCTCATCCACACCTGCGTGATCTCCTGCAGCATCAAGCCCTGCCAACATCTTCTCCTCTTCTTCGACGTCATGATACGCCATGGTTTTATCTATCTCCTTTGGAGTCCGCAACTCCTCTCTCTGCTTTCGCTTACTCTTACGCTCCATAATAGTACTCTGAAGAGAACTTACATGCACCAGGATGAACAGAACCCCACTTAGAAAGCGACGGCGGAGGTGGAGGAGGAGTGCACAGGCAAGGGCAGGAGGATGGGCCCGGAGATCGATTTGTTGTGACAGCAAAAGCAACTGCTGCCTTCTCCTAGGAGGCAGACAACAATAGTCATAGAAAGGAAAGCGACCCTTCCTCCTCCTCTCCTCTCCCTTCTCATACTACTCCTTAACGCAAAAGTGACGAAGAGCACCATAACAACACCGCTTTCGCCTGCTGTTCCTGTCACTTCCCTCTCTGCTTGCACCTTTAAAAAGGAGGAGAAGAGACGATAACTGCGAACTAAATGCTTTACTCTCATGAGAGTGGTATGGTAGAGAAGAGCCTAAGCTCCGAATTGTGCGCCCACACAACCTCGGCCAGGCGTTCGGAGCTCAGTGGCACGGAGCCGCGGTGCGTCAGCGGGCCACCTCTCTCTCCCGGTGGCTGCATGCGACCTCCCGAAGACCGCAGACGTGTGTGATGGAGGCGGCGGTCGAGATTACGTGTCGCCCACATGATGTATGATGGAGATCCGGTCTCTTATCATCTCACACGTGTTCGTGGATGGGGCAGCGACGGCCGTACTCGTCTTCGTATCCTTCCGTCCCCATTGGCCGAGCCAAACGGCGGTTCCGAACGCATTGAGTCTACGTGTCCATGCATCGTGACGTCGGCACATCTCGGCAGTATGCTTCTGGATGCAGCGTGACGTCGGCACATCGTGCGGGTCGGATCCCGGTCAAGAAATCATTTCTTGGCGGATCAATTGGGTTCCGGTCCGGCACATACTTGCTCGACCAATGTAACCCGGCCCGATCCAGTTTTGTCTTGAAAGCAGCTCAAGAGTCAACGTTTTGACCAAAATCGATCCGCTAATTACATGGGTCGGACCCAAGTAAATGATCTTTATCCGTCCGCTCCGCTCGTTCAGTCGTCTCACTTCAGCCGTCCGTCCGTCCCACTTTAATAGCACGTGCAAGGCACATGATAATTTACAACATTCGACATATATATATATTTATATTTATATAAGTCTTCGGGTTGCGGAGCCGGGATCAGAACGCGAGTGCGCATCTCAAAGCGTGATGGACGCGGATCGTGAGCCGAAATGGAGGTGGAGCACAAGAAAGGTTCGACGTTCCGAGTGAAAAAGATGGCCGCCGCGACGACGCCTCCTTTTCCATTCACCGTCTTCTCCTTCAATGGAAGACTACTGAGCTGCAGATTCATGAAGAGAACAGAATCTTCACCATGTTTCTCCTCGGATCAGTTCTACACATCATTAGCAGCAACACAAACTGTTGGAGAGGTTGATCTCCTTGGATGTGTTCTACGCATCATCTCATACAGCTTCAGGGCCCAATCTATTTGCGTGTCAGCCGATCTATACAGCTTAATCCTAACACCCACACGCTGATATCATGCGTGTAGCTGAGCAAACCATTTGGGAAGGTTCGTTCATCTTCAGCAGATGTGCAAGCTTTTGAAGCTTCAGCTCACATGGTTCGTTCATCACTGCATTTGGCAGTTCCTGAGTTTGTCGGGGGACAACTCTTGACCTTTCGATACGAGACATATAGATTGTTCTCTCCCACTGTGATCCCTTGTGATTCAAGTCGCTTGGTGAACTGCAGCATCTCTACGACATGCATGACAGGTTTTACTGCCGAGGGATTTGAGTCTTTTCCTTGGAAACACACCAAAGACGACTCTCGCAAGCATACCGATGCTCTTTTTTTTTGCGGATCATCGACGGCGTCGTCACGGGCAGCCAAATCTCAATCCATCCACATCCCAGTTCCCCATAATCTTTGCATACGGATAGGTAGGTAGATAGATAATCCCAAATGCCATGGGAACCAAACAAATCCTTCTCCGTGAGTGTTCCTCCTCCTTTGTCGCCGGTGACATGAACCGGTCAACTAACGCAGGAGTAGTTGGGGGTTCCCCATCATCGTTAGAGGGAGGGAGATGCTGATTCGTTTGAGCTCGGACATGAGACCAACCCAAAAGCGATGGAGACGAGACACGCAGTAGGTCGATACGTTAGTGATTCGATGACCGTATTTGAACTTGATGGTGGTGAGAATATAGACTTGGGATTCAACTGCTACTCTTCTCTTCGATGTCTATTTTTCTTTTACATTATATGTAGAACATGATTCCATGTACTCGAAGAATCTTCAAGCTCTTGTCAAATACGAGGCAAAAATAATTGTTGTGATCATCCCCATCGGCCGCAAGGCCCCATGTCGATTAGGTTCCGCGGTTGTCAAACCCATGTGGTTTCGCTTCACACGCAATTACACCTCCTCCTCAATTTAGATACACAGCTTTACGCTTTGTCCCAAAGCCTCCTCCTCATATCTCTTATCTCTTTCTCGTTTAGTTTCCCTTGATCCCTCCCTCTTCTCTTCCTAATCCTCTACGGCCTGTACTTGTTGTTGCTACTTCTCTATTACTCGCATCTCTTGGTTCATGGGTTGTAGAGGTCTCTTGTGAGTCGGAAGAAGAGCAAGCCGTAGCATATATCACTTTGGATTTCCTGTCCTTTTTATCCTCTCTTCCTATATATTCATTCCTCCATGGACAGCAAGAGCTCCGCCTGCAGCAACCCTAACCCTAATCCAACCTTTGGCCCTTCCAAGCTCATGCTGGCCTTCCGCTTCCTGAGAGCCCTCTCCATCGTGCACCGAACGACGCCCGCCTCCTCTCCCACTTGTCGAGGGCGTAGAATAGAGCGCGCCGCCTATGCGTCCATGGCCTACTCGGCCGGCACCAGTCGTGCTTGGAGCCGGGCTGTGCTTCGCAGGCTCCACCACCGGGCTCGACGCCGAGCTGTTGCTCCAAGAAGACTGAGCACCACCTCCGGAAACCGGGCGGAAGCCCTCCGACGGCTGGTGCCGGGAGGAGCTGGCATGGACTACTGCACCTTGCTCGAGGAGACTGCGGACTACGCAAAGTGCCTTAGCATGCAGGTAGAGCTCATGCAAGGCATCGTGGATTCTGCCTCTTCTTATGGTCCATGATCTGAGGCGGAACAACAGGTTAAGACTTCATATATCCTACAATATCTCAACATATAGAGAAGAGTGACTTTGTGTGACATATATATGTACATAACTATTATGAAGTTGCTGATATGAATTCATAGTCTCTCTCTCTCTCTCTCTCATATCTTCATCTTCGATGCATGATTTAGTGTTGCATAGACTACAAGTGGATGTGAGAAGGAGGTAAAAGGATTGGATTGCTGCCCCAAGGAGAGGGAATCAATCTTTTTAGACTTTAAAGCCTGCTTTTAGCTTTGTGGGACTTGAGAGTGGTGCTGTCAATCCTCACTAGCTAGATTCTAATTCCTTGGATTGTTGGATAGCCTGGTTTTGTATTATTTATGTTGATATCACCTTTCTTTTCTAGATTGCATGAGTTGATGGTTTGGTGCTTCATTATCTTTTGCACATAGAAATTATGGGACATCTCTTTTCATATTCCTTTCCCATCATTGCTACTTCTTTCGGTGGATTCTCAAATTACTAGGCCAGCATTGAAGTATATGGAAGTCGAGGTAATTGGTGGAATATTTATAGCCTGTAAAGCACTTGATTTCATTGCTCAAAACCATGGGTTAACTTTAATTCTTGGACTAATTGCTTTTAAACTTGAGTGTTCATTGGGAGTTTTACTATTAAGTAGGGTCTTAAAGCACTAAACTAAGCTGCCAAATGATTTGCAAGAATCAAGGCATCAATTTGCTGAGCCATTTATTTGCTTTTCAAGCTTCAATAATCATATCAGGAAAAGAAGACTGAAAAAAGGATAATAGTTACTTCTTTTATTAATTAAAAAATCTTTATTAATTGTTTAAATTTGTTTTTCTTGTGTGTTACACAAATCTTTTTTTACTAGTATCTTTCTAATCTTAGAGCATTCATTAATTAGGTCTCCAAGAATAATTAATTGATTTTTCAAAAATAAGTTTCTAATTGATTTTTAAATGAAATTAATAGTGATCTTTTACTGATAACTATTAATCTTAAATCAGTCAAAACTTTATACTGATCTCTGTATTACTTTTATGCAAAACTTATATTTTGTATTTATCTCATATATATGCACACATATGTATATATATGCACATAATAGACATATTCATATGCATGCATATTTCTATATCCTTTTCTTTCCTATATATATTTTTGTGGCAAATACTGAATCTTTAAAGTTTCTATTGAATATCTCTGTTGAGACATTTAAGTTGAATAGTGTAATATTGTATTAAGTAAAAGATCTCAGGTTTGGGATCATTTGATGTAATAATTTTTTTTTAAATTTTATGAAAGAAGTTTGAATAATTTCTAAAACATCCGTATGAGTGCTTCCATAATCTTAATTTAATCTTAAATATTGAATATCTAATTATATATTTATACAAAATCCGAATGTGGAGCTCATATTATTATTCGGCATTAAATAATAATATTACTTACTTATTATTTTAATTTCATATAGTCCATATCAAAGCCTTACTCCACGAGAAACGAAGGGGCAAAAAGCAAACAGTGGGGCCCCGTTGGATATCCGAAGTGTCATCAAATGGAGAGAGAGAGAGAGAGAGAGAGAGAGAGAGAAAGAGCGAAGGGAGTGGGTCCCGCTTCGTTGGACCAATGGAAGCCCGACGCGTTGGTGTTTCCTTTGGCGGTGCCTGTCTTATGTATTAGGTGGGGATGCCTCTACTTCACGTCCACATGAACACATGGAGCAGTATGGTTTGGCGGACACGGGATCGAGTGTCCCACGCCCGCCGCGAAACCGGGGCGCAGCCTAAGGCCAGCTCTCTCGGTCTCATAAAGCCACCCATCGTCGTCCAGCGCCGCCCAACGCATGCTTAGCTATCATTGCAAGCTCTCTGCTCGGCCCCACTCCAGTCCCGGAGGAGGATCTCTCGATTCCCTCCCACCTCCGGCTTCCCTTCTTTTCTCGCCCCCCCCCCGCCCGCCCCCCAACTGTCTTTACCGCCTCGGAAAGAGACCGCCATCGCACCACCTTATTCCTTACAGACTCTTCTTTGCCTCCTCCATAAAGCGTACGCTTCTTCTTCCGTCGCCTTCGCTGCAGAAGGGGCACGACCTGGAGGAGGGTTTTCGGAGCGATGGATCCGATCCGCTGCCCGGAGAACTCCTTCGCCTACGACTCCACGCTGTGTGCGTGCAACCCCGGGTACTACAAGGACCGGAGCGGCGGCTGCAGGTTGTTCGAGGCGGGAGACGGCGACTGGACGGTGGGGACATGGGCGGGACCGGCCGGGCCGAACTTCCTCGACACGGTGCTGCCGCTGGAGTCGCTGGAGCGGATGATGCGGTCTGAGGAGGCGCTGCTGAGGGCGGTGTTGGTGGTGACGCTCTTCTGGCTGGCCTTCTGCGTCGCGGTCCGGTTCGGGAGCGTCGACGGCGGGCGGACCGTATGGTTTCGGATCAGGTGGTCAGTTGCTCAGCTCGACCTGTTCGCCACCCACCACCATGACCGGGTTCGTTTCCTTGCTTGCTTCTCCCCCTTCTCTGCCAACCTTTCGTTTTACTGTGAGAGACCAGACAGGGTATAGGATCTGCTACGCACAGAATGGAGGAGTCCGTCCCACCTGTCTTAATCATAAGCAACGGTTGAGCAGTTATCTATTTAGACAAAGACAGGAAATCCTCGAATGTCTTCTTTAAGATTCCAATTCTCCTATGATTATTTTACGAAATAAGGGCACGTGGATGGCGCTGTTGTGATTCACCGCTGGATCAAGCTGTCGCTTCCGCATCAAAGCGGTCGTGCTGTTAAGATTCCAATTCTCCGCCTCGTCCTCGTCGTCGTGCCACGCGCGATCCGGGGTGCCCATTCGACTCCGTCGAGTGTGGACTTGCTCCGGCGCGCGGTGGTGGATCGGCGTCGGCGCACTCGGGTCGGTAGGAGTCCGTTCCTTCGCCTTTCTTCCTTTTTGCATTCTCCAACGATTTCTTGAGCTATCTATTTTTCTTCCCTTTATTCAAAACTGGAAATGATTGTATTCATGAAATTCGAATGGATAAATGGGGTTTTCATCCGTAAGGAGTGGATCGGCGTCGGCGCACTCGGGTCGGTAGGAGTCCGTTCCTTCGCCTTTCTTCCTTTTTGTATTCTCCAACGATTTCTTGAGCTATCTATTTTTCTTCCCTTTATTCAAAACTGGAAATGATTGTATTCATGAAATTCGAATGGATAAATGGGGTTTCATCCGTAAGGAGTGGATCGGCGTCGGCGCACTCGGGTCGGTAGGAGTCCGTTCCTTCGCCTTTCTTCCTTTTTGTATTCTCCAACGATTTCTTGAGCTATCTATTTTTCTTCCCTTTATTCAAAACTAAAAATGATTGTATTCATGAAATTCGAATGGATAAATGGGGTTTTCATCCGTAAGGAGGTTTTGCAGATAAAAGAAAAATTGAATCTTGGGGGCGAAAGTGAAGCTTGACCTATCATAGACTGCAGGAATCCATTGTAATGTACAATAGTTGAATGCAAGATCCATTGTGCTCTGTACATAGCCCATTCGTTCACGTTTCATGGATCATAATGTGTCTATAGGGCGACCAAACGCCCAACATCTTCAGTCATGGCAAGGGATGTCAATTCCGCTGATGTACTCTCGCCATGCGATAACTCTACTAAGTCCGTAAGCATACATTGCATATTTGTACTAGTTTGTTATAGATTCTGCTCTCCATTCTAGAAGACTCGAGCTGGGTTCACCATTCTACATTCTTGACATGTATGGTCGTTTAATCTGGACATTTTCTTGGAATGCAGGAACACGTCAGTAGTTCAGAGGAGTGACTTCAACTAAAGCATCTTTTTTTTTTATTGTAGGATGATAACAAGGTTGTGAAAAAGAGAAAATCCGAGCTGGGTGGGACATTTTCCGTAGTGAGCTGGATTTTGTTCATCGGTCTTTTATCTGCGTGAGTGATTAACAGGATTTATGTTCTGATTGTCAATCATGTGCTTTCTTTATCTCCCCTAAGTAAACAAAACTAGTATCTCTTTTTCAGAAGAAAAGGAGAAGGGAAAAGAAGAGAATATTGTTACTCACATTGTATAATTGCAGGTTGCTTTATCAACTTATCACAAGAAGAAGCATTGAGGTTCACAGAGTCAGACCAAGCAATGCTACGGATCTGAAATCATTCATCAACAGTTTTGAATTCAATATAACTACAGTTTCTAGCATGAGTTGTTCACATATGCGAGGTCTTGATAAATTGGTGGTAGGGACTCTAGGTTTTATCGACTGCAAAGTTTTTCCTTTATCAAATTTTGCAAACTATTCTTGCTACAACACAAGCTGGGGACCCACTGTATCGCTAAAATGCAACAATTGTCAAATTCCAACTGGTGACCACTATATTTCATGGCAGTTTGTTGACCTTCCTGATGATCCTGCAGCTGCTGTTGGTTTTCGGTTCAATCTTTCAGCCAAAGCCCATAATGATAACAGACATGTGAGCTATGTCAGTGGTACACTAAATTCAGGAAGCTATTTACACAATAGAGCAGTAACTTTTCGAGGGCCAGACCTCAATATCTTGAAAATTCATTTGTTCCCTCAGAAATTTGAGTATCTAAAAGATAATTTGAGGTTGATTCAGCCTTTGGTTCATGATTTTCTTCCTGGTTCATCTTTTTATGAGATTGACAAGCTTCGAGCTTCTCTTCGAAGTTCCAAAGATGGACTAGTAAATACAACATTATGTATCACCTATCTCTCTGATTACATTATGGAGATCGACAAAGAAAATATATTAGGGATTGGTAAGAAATGCTGCTTGCTTTTACTAACCCTCTGTTGAAATTGTACTCTGCTTGCTGCATGATCCACTTAAAGGTTACAGTGTTGGGCTCTACTTAGTTGGTTACTACAAAATTTACAATACCACTTTATGGTTTACATTTAATGTTATTCTCTCTGAGCCTGTTTGATTTACAGCAATGATGTCATTAGACAAAATGTTAGCCTTATGCTGGCCAAATGACTCAGGAAACAGTGGACCAAGTGAAGAATAAACTTAGGTCTAACTTCAGTATAGGGGTTATAAGAATTTTATAAGGTAAATGGACATTATGCCAATGTTTTGCTCGAAACTTAAGCCAGTTAGCTTTTACCATGCAAATTAACAAACTACAGAGCAAGACCAGCCATCAGCCATCCTTTTTTTTTTGTCATTTGGGCTCCTTTCATACGAAATCCTCGTTTATTTTATCTTGTTCTTTCAGAAAAAAGTTAGAGTTCAGGTCGTATTCAACAAGTTCTAGGTTCATCGATCTGATTGGTTAGTAAGAATTTACATACATGTACTCATGATGTGCCACATTCCCTTTGTTGTAATGAGGTAAGTTTTTGTACAACTAGATGATGTTGGGCTTGTTTGAGTTCCTTTTGCTGGTTAGTACATGATACCAAGCTCGTTATTTTGGATGTTTTGGTTTGTGTCTGAAGACTCTGAACCCAAGTTTATTGAGTATTATGAGATGCTCACATTTTTATTTTGAAAGCAAAGATAATGTGTTAATTTCTGATGAATGCAGTGGCTTTTCTTTCGGATGTTGGTGGCCTTTATACCATTACCCTTGCAATTTCTTTGTATTTTTTACATCAGGTAAGACTTTGTTGTACTTACTATTTGATATTTAACATTTGTTTTATGGAAGTTTAACTGAAGTGTTTTTCCTCCGACGACACCTTGGAGTAGCATATTTTTCTTAATCTTTTTGTAACAAAAGGTTCTTATGTTAGACTGGCGACATTCCTTATAAAGAATTAGCATAAGAACCATTTACCAATGCAATTTCACATAACCATCTTAGATGAAGTAATTAACTGTGATATCATAGTGTGAATTCAGAATCAAGAAGCTGCAGATGGATGATGGTGTGATGCAGGATATTAGAAGACGCAGGCGTGCTCAGCAGCACTGGGATAAGGTAGTTAGCGATCCTAACTGACAAATTTTTCTCATACACTAATTCCCGTACTAAATTTAATTTTTATAGTTGAGGATATATGTCAGGTACACATGGGGACATAGTAACTTGAATATGAGATGCAGAACAAAGCCAGTTAGAAATTCCATCATAGGTTTGTTATCTGGAATTGGATCTCTCCACATAAGGAAGCAAATATGTAGGGTGGACTCTACATGTCCTCAGAAGACATATAAAAGCTCTAATCAGATGGTATATATAATTTTTTCATATATGTTAACTAAAGTTTTTGACTAAGAGCTTCATGAAACTGCTAAAGTATTGTTTTTTTCTGCAGAATGTTTTTCCAGAGTCTATCCTGGTCGGAAGCACAAGTCAAGATTAGCAGGCAGTTTAAGAAATTTTGTTTAAAGAATTCCATTTTCAACTGATGAGCCTGTAAGTATGAATTTTCATCATGGTGATGTGGAAGTTGATCCTTGACTTCTTTAAAGCATTCTTGACAAGTTAGGCTCTGTTCCAAGTGTCTTTCAGATTGTTTGTTTATTTTGAGGTCTTTATCTTTGTCTGTTGCAGCCTTTAAGGCAGGTCAAACTAAAACCATGTGAATCCAGTAGCATGACGAATTGCATGTTTTGTTTTGTGGTTTCTATTGAAAGACCTAGACTAGCGATCATTAATTACATATGAGGATGCCTTGAAAAGTCTTGTTTAATATGATATTCTGTTGTTTCTGGTTGATACTGTTGATGGTGATACATTCATAAAAGATGTTACCTTGTTGCTGGGTAGTTTAGTTTAATCACCTTTGACTTGTAATTACGTTATTAGGTTTTCTTAGGTGTAAAGTCTCTTCTTGTCTCGTTGTTTGCATAGGACCCTAGAGTTTAGTCTCACATCGGAAGTGGATAATGATTTAAATTGGCTTGTAAGAACTTGATTGACGTACCACTACTAACCTGGATTTAGGCATTTTGAGTTTGTGATTCATGCCTATCAAGTTAGTAGATTAGATAGTTATCTTATTGAACCAGATCATGACAGTCTGACTATGAAGTGTCTGGCTTTTGCCTGTTGCTTTCCAGGTGATCAACCCAAGCTTCTAGAGGTGCTTTTGGTGCCTTGTGATTAAACTCATGTTTCTCTTCAAGTGAACTCCAAGTTAGAGATGGTTAATGGACTTGATTGTGTTGTCAGTGTTGATGTCATTGGTTGTGAGGTTGTGAAGAGTGATCTGCCTGCCATTGCTTCTCTAACAATCATTTAGGGCCCCTCGGATTGACCTCTGGAAGATTTAATCAGATTGTCTGGTTCAAGTTGTGTGGAAGATTAATCCTCCTTAGTGATCTGGATATGGGAACTCACGTTTCGGTGGGGCGTGTTCATTAGAGTTAGCAATCTGATCGAGTCCCTTGTCCTTGGACCTACAAAAGGTAGAATCTTGACCATATATTGCTGACTTGTTATCCCGATCATTGTGGCTGTGAACTGGCAGGACATGTGGTTTCAGCTGTTGGTTATATTTCTAATTTTGTGGTCCTTGACCCCAAATGCAATATTTTGTGGATTACCTATGCCTGTAATGAATCGTTGATCAGTCTAAGACCACAAACTTATCTTATCCATGGGAACTTTGAACGAAGTGCTTAATATGATTCTCATGACCTCATTTTTATGATTTATGTTGCTTCAAAAAATGTGCTTAGAATGTTTCTTCAGCAATACCTGCTATTTGTTGTGTTTCACTAGCTAAATAACATCAGTATGTATTCCTTTGGAATTTAAAGTAATGCATATGGTGACTGGTAGTTAATATGCATTGTAATCCATTTCCTTCATACTGCAGCAGCCATTGGCATGTTGTGGTGGTCAATATCTACATCAAAGAGTGATATCTCAAATTTTGTTGTTCGCCTAAGAACCACAGCACTCTTTACATTATCCAAATATGGTGTCATTGCTCAATGACAGCCTCAGAGAGAAAAGAATTATGGTGGGGCTGTCTAGTTGACATGAACATATCTTACTGTTTTGTTCTGATGAGAATATTTGGTTATTCTTTGAAGATCAAAAGACTAGCATGTTGTCATCTGGAGAATAATAAAGAATTCTGATCTCAAGATACTCATGCCATGTAGTCAAACATTTTGCTTGGTTGGCCAACTACTTAGATGGTGGATCTTGAGGCATCTTGTGTGATGACAACTTGCTCACTTGGTGAGTCACCTAAATTACTGTATTTATTGTGTCAGGAAACCATCTAAATTACTCTAACTTGTTGTCTTTGTCAAGTTGCAGTCTGAATGTGTATAAAATTCTTTTTGTTTCATGGCCATCATTAAATTGTATACATGGACAAATTGATAGCTAGTAAGCTGGTCAACAACCGCCCTTTTTGTCATAAAGGTGCATGCAAAATGTAAAGCATACCATGTCTACACTGACCAGATTTGCAGAGAGAATTGAAAAGAGAGAGAATCTCCATATTATCACCCTTGCTGCGAATGCTTGTTTTAGAAGGCAGGATCAACTTGAACTTGTTTTAGGCATATGCTTTGTGTAATATTTGATGATACCAAAATACACCAACTTATCTTTCATTTATGGATTTTGCTTCGCCTGAGACCCAGCCGAAAATATCGGAGTACAATTTAGAGGGTTTGATGTCAATTTTTTGACATGCAATCCAGTTGTTTAAGAATGCTTTTTACTGTTGTCATGACACTACTCAAAACGTTTCTCATGAGTATATATTTCTCCTAGGCATGAATAATGCCATTTCTAACATATATTTATGAGGTGAAGTTCTATGTAAATAAAGATGTCCCTTGGTCTCCATTTCTCATAGCTGAGAAGTTTTTTTTTTTATTTATTCTTTTTTGTTAAAGGTAAGCGATGAAGGCAGAATTTGATCCCAAGGATCTTTAAAGGTCTTTACCAGGTAAACCAAATTGTTTTTAAGTTTTATTTGTGCTGTACATATGTATATGCTCCTCCTCCGAGAGCTTTGGATTTATTGTTTATCGATTTTGTAGGCTCACACTAGATTAAATAGCCTTTTGTTTCCAGCTATGATTTATGCTGACATTCTTATTTAAATAAAAAGTACTTGTCAACTCCAAACTTGCAATGCCAATAACTCCTACATAGATGTGAATCCCAAACATACAGTTGTACTTTTTTTTCTCAACTGTCTTGTCGTGGACAAAAGAATAAAGATAAACTATTAAGAACGATTAATAGCTATCTCATAGAATATTTTATTACTCTGCCATTAGGTGTAAAAAACTTATTTTTGACGTAGTTATCAGGAAGATCACTTTTTACTGCTCTTCACGACACTTCAACTTCTTTCCGTTACAAACTTCGGTATTGAAGAAACCAAAATAGGAAACCTCACTTAATCTTAATCTTTATGCAGGTGTGATTATCGACATCAATGATATATTTTCATAATAGTTCACCTTAGAGATAAATCGAATAATCTTACGCACATAGGTTAGAATCATGTCGAGTTGATTAAGACATCAATGATATATTTTCATAAGATTTTTGACATTAGAAGAAAGGTTTGATACCGTATAATAGTCACCCGTTGATTCTCTCAATGAATATTTTAACGAAAAGGTTTTGTCCTTAACACACAATACTTTCATCCTTAGTTGCCTCTCTTCTCACATATCAGTGCATTCTCTCTAGTATAGAAATTGATGAGATACTGGAATCTATTCAATAATCAGGGTCTCTCACCCTTAGGGACAGCTCAGAGTCACCTATTCATCCCTGTCGTGGTATTTTTAAATCTCACTTAATAAGTGCAAATGTTAATAAGCATGATGCAAGCCGTTGCTCCGCTCCTACCCTAGTCAACCCAACAAGCAGTGCCACTAGTGCAACTGTAGTCCCTAACTCTATCACCACCGACACTCGTTGAGATTCCCCAACCCGACGTGGTGCCAACATCCCAAGAATGCTCGAGGCCTATCAAACCATCGGTTAAAGAGACACTTAGTCCCTAACTATGGAATTCAATGGATTACACCACCTTTAGTCTACCACACCTAAACCCGAGACTTAACCAGTGGACTTGATAAAGGACTTTTTACTAGTCCAATTACGATAGATGGACCAATGTTTGGAGAAGATGCGATGAGAGCTCTTGCAGTCAAAAGAGAAAGCATTGGTCGACTCCATCTCGGGTTGATCTACATTCACCTAGAAAATCCAAGAAGAACCGATTCCATCAAGCTTTTGTTTTCGTCTTTGGAGGCATTCGATAAAAATGTTGATTCAATAGCGCATATTATAACTTTTTGCATCCAAATGTCTCTATATGACACTTTGGATGCCTTAATATATCGCATTTTCTCGACCACACTAAGAGGTCTGGCACTAGAATATTATACTTGTTTGTAACCACTATCCAATCAAAAATAGACCTCGAAATGGGTTTAGACTTGAAATAATCAAAACTGTGATAGGACCCTAGTAGGGTAGGGTCATGTTCAATTAGGTAGCAATTAATAAAACTCTGATAGATTGTAATAAATACCCACATAACCGCCTACTATCATATAAAGCATGTCGACTAGGGTTTTGGAGGAATGAGTCTTGGAGCCTTAGGGTTTCCTAGCCGTTGCCCATCTTTATTGGACAGGACAATTAGGGTTTGAGGAGGGAGCATAAGATGAGTTGCAGCCTCCTAACCGCCGCCTCCTTATTTGGCAAGTCAGCTATGGTAGAGAGATGAAAGAAAAATTTTATTTAGGTAATAGTCTCTCTAGGGTTAGGATTTGGAGTCCTATATAAAACATGTAGCCACCACCATTTTTATTCAATCAAGAGATCTATTTTATTTCAGTCTTATGACCAACTATCTAGGAGGGAGGAACCTCTATAGCGTTCCAAAGGAGTTGATCCCCTTCGAGCAAGCGATCAATCTACGACATAATTCTCCGAGGTTCTATCAAACTGACTCGATCGATTCTATAAATCCAATACCTATGTATCAGTTAAAATCTCATTGTATTTACACAAATTTTAAATCACATTGGCACTGATTAAACTAATGCAAATAATAATAATAATAATAATAATAATAATAATAATAATAATAATAATAATAATAATAATAATAATAATAAAATCAACAAAATTACACATATATATATCTTGTTAGTCACTCATGATGCATTTAAATTCTAGTCAACACTACTACCTCCCAGTGACTTCTTAACCATTATAATATAGAGTGTATTTTTTTATATTTGATAGTTTTTTGATAAAATTACATAATGTTAATCATAGTGTAGGATTGATCAACACATGAATTTTTCAGATAAATAATATATGATATGCTAAAATATGCAATGGTATATACATCATTTCCAGACTATTACAGCAAATATGTAAAACCAAAAGAAGTAAATCTCAGTATATATATATAGTACTTGTTATGTATTTGTTAAAATTATATAGTTGGAGATGAAGGAGGTGAAAATTTCGAAATCTATGTTGGTCAGCAAGTCAATGATGGCCCCTTTTAGCATGTGTTTGGCGAACAAAATATTGGATTGGTCAAATTATGGACTTGTGATTGATGACCTTAATAAAAGCATTATTACCGTTAAGTGGCACCATATAATTTGATAAAGAGTTGTGTTTCTTGTAAAAATTCTAGGTGAACTCTTAAAAAAAAGCACGAGAAAGGCTTCTCCTTTTTTTTAAAAAAAAATTTAAATAGATTTTTTATTTATCATAATTTTTGAAATATTAATGATAAGACAACTAGAGCAGATTATACCGTATAGCCCAATCTATGAAGTGAATTAGTCTAAATTTATAATTTTTTTTGACATAAAACTATTATAAATCTACTCAAAAATAGACAAACTCAAAAGATTAAAAAAAAAAAAGTAACTCATTTTACAAACATTTTATTGGCTTAGGAACAAGAGCAACTAAGGAGATCTCTATATCAGCCACCATATTTTTGAATAGGGTTATAGCATTTTTTTTTTATACTTCCATCAAAATATTGTAAGTCTATTCAAAATAATATCGTAACTAAAAAAATTAGATAATTCATCGTAGGGATCGATACTTAGTAACTTCAATTATCTTATCAAAACATTTAAGAGATTACACAACATCCTTTTGAAAATACAAAAAAAGATACATTCTAAAAAACCTAAAAAAATATTTTTTTTCAAGAATTCATCTATTTTTATAATATTCTTTAAAAAATTATAAGGAAGATTGTTGAGTGAAAAATACAAGTTGTTAGCAAACTTGTCCTATCATAGGGTCCTTAAGACTTACACATATCATTGATATCATAACCAATAAGTGAAGAACATCAATCATAAAAAAAAATGTAATCATTCCCCTCGAAGAGTGGTGGAGTATCATGATCGGCATGTTTGATGCAAATGAGTTTGACAAGCTAACAACTTAATGGTTGGTAGTAAGTCGAATACTTCGTCTCATTATGGTCTCAAAAAGCCATTGTGGATTAGATATGTAGCCAAACCTTTATCCATTAGCTTTCACGTTCCAAATTGATCTTAATTCATTTTTAGCATATATACCCACTACACTATTATATTAGCTTATGAATCCACCCATAATTACGAGTGCTAATCCATTGCATTTGAATCAAATAAGCTTAATGGATTTTTATTAAGGTCTATCGATGCACCGAAACATTTTACTTTTCCTTGCTTGTTTATGGATGCCTCTACTCGAGCTTGAAGTAGAGGTGCAACCCTCCACCATTTTGGATAGCTTATATTCTCTCTTTTTTTTTTCTTGTTTATTTTTTTATTTCAAGATCACTTTATAAAGATTTTGATATTGTAAATGTAATAACAATAAAATAATTTTTCGATGATTTCTCGGGATAAGTCCTAGGGTTTGGGTTCACGCCTATCGTTTATATATTTTGCAAAGAAAGCTTATTCCTTTTTTAAAAGTCAATAACCCAAGTGGAGTTTGAAGTCATATGCTACTCCTAACTGCATCCCCGAGAATTCGCATGATAGAGGTATGACCATCAAACAGTCGATGGTGGTTAGTGCATCGTATTAGTGCAACTCAGAGACAGCACACGTTCGGTGTTGAGTCTCCTCACAGTGACGCAAAGGAAGAAGAAGCAGCGACGGAGAAGGGAAGGAGCCGCGAGCGTCGCATTGGCATGCGGCGGTCGCAGGCGTCCCGCCAGCGTTCGACTCTAACCAACCTCTCACCCGGTTCACCAACCTGCTTATGGATTGGAGACAACTGTGGGCCTCGCCGGGGCCCGCCTTAGGTTCGTCGGTCCTCGCTCGCCTCTCCAAGAATGCTAATCCTACCGGCACCCGTTCATCCCACGCCCTCCTCGAGGGCGTCTACGTGGATTCCATCGGGCCCCATGATTTCGTTCCAATAACCGTGGAGGCAGTCGAGCGGGTACGAAAGGAAGCGGTACGTCTCCGTCGCTCGCCGAGACAGCAACGCGAGGTGGTCCGGTCGTCGATGGGGCCCCCTCGTTGAAACGTTCCGCTTCTTATATGGCATAAATAGTTGGCCTCGTTTTAATTCGCGAATCGCTTCCTCCTCCGCGCTTACCCGAACGCGCTTTGGCTTTATGATTGGCCGTGATATAGGATCCATGTGGGACCCGCAGAACGGGGGTTGCCGTCGCATGGCGGGTAAGCGAGAAGGGCGAAACAAATAATGGGTGGAAGCAATATTTATTGGGTCTCGCGAAGCTTTAAATACTCCCCAAACGAAACACCCAACGACGCCGCTCGCTCCTCCTCTCTGCCGTCTTCGCCCCCCCTCGCCCGGTAATCTTCGGCTTCTTCTTCTATCACTGTCGTCTGCTTCAGTGTGGTTTTGCAACCCTAAAGCGGTAGAAAGACTTGGATTTGGTCTGTATTTGTTCTTCAAAGGTCTTCTTGAATTGGTCCCTGACCCCATTTGCCTGTTCCTCCTCTCTTGAAATCCAAGATCTCTTCGTGATCCGTTCTTCTTGTCGTAGGTTTTTCTTTCGATTTTGAGTTATTAATTTCTTTTTTCTTTTATCATTGAATCTTTCGTGGATCTCTGCTGTTGGGGTGGGCGCTAGAGCTACTTGGGAGAACGGTTGTTGTTGCTTCATCTTTCCTCTGTATGTCAGAGTTTGGTGAAGGTCCCTACAGTGAAAAATCTTCGCGATCCTGCGCCATTTGGAGTCATTGGTTACGAGAGGTAGTTCAGATCTCAAAAGAAAGACGCAGTCTTTCTTCTGAAATTTTTAGATCTCACCGTTTCCGAGTTAAGACTGTCGGTAGTGGAAGATGTGTACGCATCTCCCAAGCGTTTTCTGGACAACTTTGCGATTGATACCGGTATACATGTCATTAACGGCTGATACTTTTTTAGTCGGTGTTGGTTGGTGTTGTTCTAGATTTATAGTGTTAATATCTATTTTTAAATCACTACTAGTACTGAATGACAGAATTCCGCAGAATGCAATAGCTATTTCCTCTTGATGGAGTTATCCCTAACCGAATTACTGTACTAAATGATTCTGGGCAAACATAAAAAAAAAAATTAGGCCTAGATGTGAGACAGAGACCTGTGTGACTTTGATTCGGGCATTTCATCTGATTTCCTTTATAATGATGCTTTCAATTTACTAAGGTACACATGCAGAGTCTTTGTCATTAAGATCTAGGGGAAAATATCAAAATTTTATTCCAAACGTCCCTCTTATCTGCTTCCAAATGATGGAAGTCACTATCATTTTCCATAGGCATCATGCAAAGAGTGTAATCAACACTACCTCACTGCAGACTCGATGATGGCGGAACCCAATATCTGTATGGATTAGAGCGAGAAGGGGTACCATCCCGTACGATTTTAAAAGATTGTAAGGAATTTGTAGAGAACCTGTGTCTATGCTAAAAAGTCAGAGACAATCTTATAAGAATTTGCATAGCCTTAAGTCTCGCCATCCCTTTTCATCTGCACCAAAAAGTAGAAAAGAACCACTTGTACTTTGTTCATTTTGCCGTCCCATTTGTGAATTGCTTACGTGCAATTAGTCACTTTTAGTGACAACTGATTTTTTAAGTGATATATTTTGGATGTTTTCAGCTTAGAATTTACCTGGGCTCAAACAGCCTAAACTGATTGTGAGATATAATCTAGTTATTTCATGTGTATGCCACATTACTTCCATGCAATGCAGTGGATAATGTAGTCTTGATTTTGTAGCATCTGATTCTTAACAGGTTTTCTTCATTCAGATTGATAAGCTGAAAATGTCAGGAAAAGCCCTCGGAGATCTCAATGTACATCCAGCAACTGGATTCGATAAGAATACTGATGCATTGGCCAAAGGAAGTTTAACCAAGTCATACATTGAAAATATCAATGACAATGGTCCTGAATTGCAGAAAAAAAATTCTTCCCCTTTCTCTGCTCCAGTAAATATTGGTGATGCAGGAAGCAATGGACTGGAGACAGGAAATACAGAAGTTGAGTACATCGAGTCTGAAAATCTGGCAGATCTACCAGATGTGGATGCAAGTTTTAATGTACATTCCGGTCCTCACAGTTTCTTGTTTCTTTATTATTCTAGTATACCAACACATTCGACATGGGTATACATACTGAAGTACATGTAAACGAAACTTCCTGGCATCGTTTTGTTTTATGTAGACACTATTAACTAGGTTGGACTCAAAAGACTGGGTTTCAGTATGCGAAGCACTCAATAATGTGCGCCAATTGTCAATATATTACAAGGAAAGGCTGCTTGAAATCATGTAAGTTTTACTAATCTTATCCAATGTAAAGATCATCATAGATTGAAGTCATTTTTTGGTATAAATAAAAGATAAATCATTTCTCAGCTGACATGTATCATCGTCCTACCCATTGCTTTTGCCAAAATAATTTATTATAGAGGAGCGGTGATACCACTTATTGTGAAGTCACTGAGAAGTCCTAGGAGTGCTGTCTGCAAAACTGCAATCATGGCTTCTGCTGACATATTCAAGGCTTACAATGATATGGTTATTGACTCACTTGATCCCCTGGTATGTTCCATTTTTACTCTTCTCTGTTATTTTATCTTCTGCTGATTCCATGTGTTAAATACTCTAAAACATCTCTATATTATTCTTCTTCAGCTTCCCCAGTTGCTACTGAAATCCTCTCAAGACAAGCGCTTTGTGTGCGAAGCAGCTGAGGCTGCTCTAATAGCAATGACATCTTGCATCTCTCCTATGCTATTGTTGCCGAAGTTGCTGCCTCATCTTACAAACAGAAATCCTCGAATACGAGCAAAAGCATCTATGTGTATTAGCAGGAGCGTACCTGGACTTGTAAGAGCTTTTCTTCCTTTCCAGAATTACAGTTGCTGATTGGTCCAACTACCAGCTGTAGAATATTTAATTTACATTTTAGATTTTGTATGTTTGGTTGTGAATAATTGAATATATTGTTGAAATTTCTCTCTAGAAGAACTTCACTGTCAAGACACCAAATAAAGTGTAATCAGATTTAGATTTTTGTTTGAATTATTAATTCAAAGACAATAAGTTGATTCTAGTCCTCTAGACTCTAATTGGATGTTAGAAGTCTTAGATAAACCGAATCAAGTCTTAGGGAATGTCAAATATATCTCATTTAGAAAAGAAACGACCCACAAAGTGGTTTTTCTATAAACTAATGTGTCTCCTCTGGTTATTTAACAAACTCAATAACTAAGTGATCTGTAGCCCACGAAGATTATATTGCAGTGATGACTTGAAGAAATTTTGAATTGTGTTGTACCTATAGACCATGAGAAGAGCAAACTGTAGCCTATGATTGAATGTTTTCTTCAAAAAAACCTGTTCTTGGGATCTCCGTGTGGGCTTTAATATCAGTTCTATGTTGCACGATTCTCAATGCATCATTCCTTAACTAAGAAAAGGTCGATTTGATTTGTAGCTTTTGCAGATTTGTGGAGAATAGCCATGAGAAAAAAAGAAAATTTGCTAGAAGCCTATTATATGAACCAGTAAAGGGCATACGGCTATAACAGAATTAAGGATAATAACCAGGAAAAAATAGATTGTCACTTTGTTCTTTGTTTATTTCTGGTGGAAGCCTATGATATGAGACAGCAACAAGGTTGATGTGGCTCTACATCGAACTATGCAGTTGACTGATATTAAAAGATTGGATTGAAAGAAGGTAGTTTTATGAGTCAAGCTACACAGGTGATAATTTGTTTCAGCGTTCTCAATCATGTAGCAAGCACATGATAGCAACCTTGATCATGTGGTACAGAAACTGTCAATATTGGTTTGCATATGCTATTGCATTAACCTTTTCTTATGTGACTTTGAATTTGCATCGCATTAATGTTTGATGGAGAGAATTTGTTATTTACAGGGCATGGAGGGAATTAGAGCATATGGAATTGATAAGCTTATCCAAATCGCAGCATCTCAACTCAGCGACCAACTTCCTGAATCAAGGGAGGCTGCTCGGACACTTGCCATGCAACTGCAAACCATTTATGTTAATTCTCAAGTCTCTCCCAATGAAGATTCTCTTAAGATGGTGGATGCTGATTCCTGGGAGGCTTTTTGCCATGCGAAGCTGACACCTTTGAGTGCTCAGGCTATTCTTCGTGTCACGTCTACTCCAAAAGAGTCTCTGGTATTGAGTTTTTGCTAGCTCATGAGGGCTACGGCATTCTACTACACCTACCTTGGTGATTCCACTGTTTGTTATGCATTTGATAATTTTGTACATGCTATGACCATAGAAAAAATATCGATGAGGCATTTGTAAAATTGATCCTATAATTCACATTTGAGGTAATTTCTTGTATAGGTTTCGGTGATTTCTTTGTGTTTCGTTTCTGAGTGCTGATGTGGAGCATGCTATCTTCGCCAGTGGCACACCTATCCATTGATTCCTAACGTAAGACCAACCCATTTTATTAGACCAGTACAGATGATCCATCGGTCAGTTTCATTTTTCATGTTTTGAGAGAAATATGCAGAATTTGTTGCAGTAATTCCCCTATATCAGTGAAAATTGTTCTTTTACGATGTCGGTATTGATGATGATGCTTGAGAAATGTATGAATTATATAACTAGGAACAGCTTTAATAAGTATCACTGTAGTGCCAAATTATGGACACAAATCAACACAGAATTTGTTGCAGTAATTCCCCTATATCAGTGAAAATTGTTCTTTTATGATGTTGGTATTGATGATGATGCTTGGGAAATGTATGAATTGTAGAACTAGGAACAGCTTTAATTAGTATCACTCTAGTGCCAGATTTATCCACACAAATCAAGATTCATGGTGTCTCCATGGTGACCCCTTTTATGTTGAAGCATGCTAACATGCCAATTTCAATTTTTGGATGAAGCTGAGTTTTAGTCATGTGGTGCAAAACAACACTTGTTGGCATTCCAGGTGTTTGGTTGTGCAAAAAGAAGAGGTTTAACTGGTGTTCAGCCGAGCTATGAACACAAATTTCTGATCTTGATCACAAATTTCTTATGGTTTAATCATTATAATTGATTCATATTGACAGGAATGGCTTGTGATGAGGCAATGCAACTGGCGAGATTTCAGTTCTACACAACTAAACTGCCCAGAGAAATCATGATTCAACTTCAAGTAATTTTCATTTCTCAAGTTGATATTATCTATAAGTTGTCTGCTATCCAGAGGGAACAAAATACATCTATTATATATATGTGGGGAGGATCAAAACTTCACATAATGATCCCAAGACACTAAATTGGCAAGAGAACTCGAACCACCTTTCTACATTTCTTAGCATGATGTGAAAAAAGTATCTATTTGTTTCCTCATCAGGGATGAAAGGTAATAATACTCAAAGGTGCTTCTGGCCACTCCATCATAAATGCTCATCCATCATGTCCATTCCCACCTTAACTGCTATGATTTCCTCATATGATAAATTCATACATGTTCTTATCCCAGCCGACCTGATTGAATGATGGATACATCGCGCTTGGAAGTCCACTCCACTGCTCTGGTACAAATAGCTAAAAATTACAGTTTTAATTCTGTTGTTTAAGAAAGCTTTGTTGCTCTGATATATTGTTTTCTGGACTAAATTATATCATGTGGTGTTTCTCCTCAGGCAACACAATCCAGTCCAGAGGGGATAACTCTACCAAGAAGAATGAAAGAGAACATAAGGTATGTAATTGTAAATTCATTGAGAATGATGAGTACTACAAAGATGTAAATTTAACCTAAGCATTTCCTTTCTAGAAAATAGATTTTAAAAGAGAGAGAGAGAATATTGGTGTTTATAAGGCAAGTAAGTATTCTCAGTTGGTCTGATTCTGTGCTCAGGTAGACTACAAATAGAACCACAATGCATACTAGAAAGAACACTGGGATTCCACTAGTGTTTAGGATCAAATTGAGGTGTCTACTCTTCCCATGATGTAGTTGGTATTTTGATGCAGTATAAGAGACTAACAACAAATCTGTTTTAACAGTGATAGATATATGCTTCTACATATTACAATATCATCATGTATATGAAGACCAACAACATAGCTTTGCTGCAAGTGTAAGACATATATCTGAAGGAACCAATAGGATGCACAATTATATGGGAGACCCATACTTATTTGTCACAAATCAAGCCAATCACAACTCCATCTGTGCCTGACAGCAAAAAAAAACCAAAAAAAAAAAAATGTTGAATAGGTCCAGAACAACTATTTACACACCTCTAATTACTTAAAATTTGCTGAGCTCCTTCCAACTGATTCAGATCCAGTGTTATCCACCTGCATGTTCCAGATGATGTTACATACCACTGGATGCACAACCATCAAGGATTGGAAGTAGAATTTATTGAAGAAGACAAGTACCTGAATGCTGTGATTGCTGATAGTTGCAGAGAAAGAAGAACAGGTAGATGCCATCACTGGCTGTCTCTTTCTTGCTACTCTCTTTGGCACAACACTGCTAATTTCTTCTCATGGATCACTGAATTCACCTTCAAATCTCTGCCTTCTACTGTTCTGATCCCTCTGAATCATTCTCTGCAGATCCAGCCGGTTGCTGCTGCTGCTGCTGCTGATGATGATGATGATGATGAAGATGGAACTGCCCACTTCCACCAGCACCAACTCCTCCCCTTCCCTGACCCATCTGCAGACAGAATTGGCCCAAGGCCTGAGGATTCAACGCCCCGATATGCCCCTCCTGCGAGAGGCCGAGCTCCAGCCCTGGCAGCTGCTGCCCATGCCCGCTCAACATCGACGCAAAGCTCATCGCGGCCGGATTCCCGCCGGTCAATTCGAACCCATGCAAGCCGATCCTCTGCATGAAGCTGCTCACCGAGTCTCCGCCTCCAGCCGAAGGATTCGAGCTTGAGGGAACGGCGGCGGTGGCATGCAAGAAGCCGGAGTTGAACCCACCCACCAGGGGCGGCCACAGGCCAGGATGGGAGCATCCGAGGTTAGCGGCCCCCGTCATGGCCCAGCCGGGCCTGGCGGCGGCTCCCGCCCCCTGTCCCAAGTCGTCGAGCTTCTGGTGGAGGCCGGCTGGGGCGGTGGCGCCCGGAAGGGACATGGATGCGGCGGCGGCGGCGGCGGCGGCGAGAGCTGACGCGGGGATGGTACCCGTGCCGGTGGCGGCGATGATGGAGGGCTCCGCTTGCTGGAGGAGCCACTGGATGGTCTCCCCATCGGACTTGTGGCCCAATTCTCGGGTGAGCTGAAAGATCCTAGCGGCACAAAGGGCAGGCATCCTTATCCTCCTTCCCCTACCGTCGACCTTGGTGTGTCTGTCCTTGTTGGAGCTCCTCTTGGGTGCAAGCTGCCTCCTTTGCTCATCCTTAGCCGCTGCGGAAAGCAAAAGGTCTCTGCTTTCTGCTGCTTCTGCGGCCGAGGAGGAGGTGATGGGTTCTCTTTTGTCCGACTGCGGGAGGCCCTCCGGATGAAGCTTGGAGGAGCCCTTGGGATCCATGAAAGGGAGGTGGGAGAAGAGGGAAAGGTGGAATTTTGGGGCCTTGAATGGTGAGATGGAGGAGAGAGAGGAGAGGTAAAAGAAGTGAGGAACTAGGCTCCCATGAGACCTCGGAAGGATTCTGCCGGTGACTGGCGAATCAGTCTGCGGTTGAAACTTGAAATAGCTTTTGGAACTGAAGAAAGGAGAGAGAGAGAGAGAGAGAGAGAGTTGGGACAACAGCATAAAAAAGCAAAAAAAAAAAAAAAGAAAAAAGAAAAAAAAGAGGCAGATGAAACCCAAGATACCTACTTCCCCATATGTTCTTTCTACATGATGCAGTGGAAATGGAGAAGAGAGCAGGTGTGGTAAAAGAAAGGCCTAGAAATCATTGGTCTCTTTGTTGATGCTGGCAAGTGAAAGAAAGGTTTTACTAGCAAAGTTTCCCCCTCTTGTGCAGGTCTATGTTCCTTGTCATGCTGGGTGTTGTGGGAGCTGTCAAGTCAAGTCTAACTTGAGAAGAGACCATTGTCAAATCACCTTCCCTACAGTGTGTGGATTGGATTCCCATCTCATCATTGCTGCTCCCATGGGTTACCTCCGTTCACCAATTGTGGGTTATGATTGCTTTCAGCATTCCAGCTGCAATCCCTTGCAAGGGACTCCATTTCAAAGATTGCACTCGAGTATACCTCATGTCACTACACAAGTGGCTGCTAGGATAACTTGGTCCCCATTGACACAGCCATTCTTCCACTCCACTCACTCATATGCTGACTGACACAGTACCAGTTTGTGAAATGAGAGCACAGTGAGAGAGATAGAGAGAGTGAGAGGAACTGAAGCCAACAACCACATGACAGAAATGTTGGGCAATGGTTCAGATTTGTTGTTGCCCCCCTCCCTCAAGTGGCACTGTTGTTGGAAGGTTTCTGACACTTGTTGTTGGCCTTTGCTGAGCTTTTGCTGTGGTTGCCTTTTTCCTGGCCATTACATGCGGAGCCTTTGCAGACTCCACTAGAGTTGGTGGAGGGTGGTGGATTTAGGCTACAGTTTGTGTTGCAGCAGGTGATGCATCAATGGGCGCTTCCTTTTCCTTGTTTACATTACATGGCTCCCATCCATGGCTCTCTGTTATTGTCAGAAAGCCTATTCAAGAAAAAATGACACAAAATCCTCTCTCATCCACTCCTGTGAGGAAGGTGACCATGTTAGATGTGGACCTCGGACCATGGTTTTTCTTTTCCTTCTCATGTGTTTGGATTGAGAAAAAAGGCCATCCACATTAAAAGATGTGGATTCTAGCACACCATGTTTCGCATCAAACATGCAATAATCTTATTATCCTCCTTTGTACACTCAATTTAATTCAACCAAAATTGAGTTGCATGTAGACTTGTTCTTGTGATTGATCACACCCTCCAGTACTTGTGTGTCCAATATAAATAAATATATATATATGTATAGTTTAGTATATTGACTAGATAGATTCCTTTAACTTGTTATCGATGTCACTGTCTTCAATAGCTTGTGGATGCTAGCTTGATGCTAATCCAACATGTGAATCTTGAATCGTCGATCGATGATATACAAATATATTTGATATATGTCAATAATTCAAATCGATTAAAATTCGACATGCGGAGTCAATTGGCTTAATATAAGCTTTAAGGAAAGAATAATTCTTTGAAATATTTTTTTGTTCGAGATTTATTCTCCACACCGCTCTCTATAAATTGAAGTCCCTATATATGGTTGGAGATCGAAAGCTTTCTTTTGGCTCTCATTCTAGACATTTTACTAGCTCAAGTATGAAGTGGTCTTGTCGAACACACTCTTGGCATTGGTGTTATAGGTGAGAGACTTAACTTGGACAAATTGTTCTAACAAAGTGCTCAACCCCTCGGGAGATCTCATTCACAAGCCACAATAATCTTAGAAAAATGAATCAAGTCAATCCAATTCTATGGCATAAATCGATGATCAATTGTACTACTAATAATATCTGAACATAAGTGTTTCGTTCTAATACCGTCTTAAATTCATAATCAATATTATTCCATTTTGAAATCTTGTGTATCATTCCATCTGAACTCTTACGTCAGTGGTTAACGATGAGGAAGAATTAGAGAGAGAGAGAGAGAGAGAGAGAGAGAGAGAGAGAGAGAGAGCAATTGAACGAAGCATCTTGTAATCTTGGCCTTGCAGCTCTGACCTAAAGGTTGTCATGTCTCCATGGTGTTGGCTTTCTCTTCATCGTAGGAGCTGACAGTTCAATCAAAGATGGTGAAGCGTGCCGACTTGTTGCCACCGTTTGCTTCCCACAGTCGAGACATGGATAGGGCGGCGGTCGTCGACGTTTCATTCCCGGCTTACATGCAACTACTCCTCCTCAACCATGCTTTGTCTGTGTGCAATTCGAATGTGATCCGCCTTCCTCAACCCCGCCAATCACCGCCGACGATTTGGGAGAGCCCAACGAGAGCAGCATATCCCAACGGAGCAGATACACACACACACACACACACACACACAGAAAGAGAGAGAGAGAGAGAGAGAGAGAGAGAGAGAGAGAGAGAGAGCATCACCTGCATCAAGAATCGCGCATGCGTACGAATGAAGAGAAGCCAGTGGATGATCGCGATTTGATCAATCTCTAAAGTAGATTTAAATCTTAGACTGCTTGGTCTTTATAAATTCACGGTTTGTGTCAATTTTTGACATCGTAATAATTTTCTCTAGAGGTTTTTTCGATTTTGAAGGTGCATATTTTGCCAAACTTAAATTTAGAGGTACGTGTAATAATTTTCTCTATATACTCAATTATCGTCTTTCATTATAATTCCTAATTTTTTCGGTTTATGGGAACAGCAGAGACAGATTAGCCTAATAAACATCTTTTTTTTTTTTTTTGGTCGAGGTAAATTATCATATAATTATTATTGAAGATGATCAGAATGATATAATGGACATAAAGATAATTATTGTGTTTGTTGAGATGAGGGTAGTAGTGATAAGGTGAGCACTGTGGTCAAGTGTTTTGGTAGATCTAATACGAGGAAGGAAGACTTGGGTCGAATATTTGGGAGGTGAAGGCAGGTGAGCTGCTACTACCAGCCAAACCTCCTTTCACTCCCTAATACTAAGGCAAACCACTAATGCATAACCAGTAGATGAGATCTCCTGCAATGGCGTGCTCCTCTTCCTCTCCTCCATCCATTGAGGTGGTTGAGCTGCATTCCCTTCCTTCCCCGTCCCCTTCTATTTCTCTCATCAAACGAGCTAAGCTTTTCTTGTATTCTTTCTATTCTTAAGGTCTTGAGGATGGTCAGTAATAGCCATCCTTCTTCTCTTCGAGTCGTTGCACCAACTCATCGGCTTTCCTCTCTCGTACCTGCAGCATGGATACTCCGGCAATGTCGATGTCGGCGGCCTCCGGTAGCGGCAGCAGCTTGCGCCTTGGTAGGCCATGGCCGGTGAAGAAGGGAGAAGCTTCGTCTGCGACTGCTGTCGTCGGCTGGGGAAGGAAAGGGAAGGTAAAGGGACTGTGCGCGGAGGTCAGTGGCGGCGGTAGGAACCAAGTGAGTGTGGATAGAGTGAATGGCAGGAAGGTGAACGGGGTGATGCATGGGAGCCAGGCTCCTCCATCCATGGGGACGGGCACTGCAGTGTTTGGGGCGGGTGATGGAGGTGGGATGGTGTCGGTGAATGCCTTCAAGCTCGGGAGGTTTGTAGAGGACAGATTTGTTTACAGGCAGACCTTTGTGATCAGATCTTATGAGATTGGCCCTGACAAAACTGCAACCATGGAGACCCTCATGAATCTTCTGCAGGTGCTCCACTTCTACTTTTTGTTTGCACACCCATCTTCTTCTTTTCTCCCTGCACATCAAAGTTTGCAGAGTTAAGACATACCATTGCAGTCCAGAAAACAAAGCATAGAGTGCTGAGGATTATATTTCTTTCTGTCTCACAGCTTTGGAAATGTTTTCATCCTTCCATACACATTCTGTGATCAAACCCTCCATACATCAGCTGCCTTCATCACTCCACAAGTTTCACATCCTAATATTTCTTGCAATCAAAACTTTCGTCAAACATAACCATTCACAAAAGAATTCAATGAATTGCATGTCAAGAAAAGTAGTATGTCTTTGGACACATTTAGCAGATGAGATAGTTTATAACTTCACAAGACACATCTGAAAGTTGATGAGCACAATGCTTTGATGAAGAGAAGGTGAATGTTTTGAAGCCTTAGCTCCTAACATGTTGTGCTATCAAATTATGTAGTGAAAGTCTACTTTCACAAGCACATCATACAAGTTTCTGCTATTAGTGTTTTGTTTAATCTTCCTGCGCTGGCGACTAACAAGTGCAGGAGACAGCTCTGAACCATGTCATGAGCTCTGGCCTAGCCAGCGACGGATTTGGCGCAACACATGAGATGAGCCTCAGGAAGCTTATATGGGTCGTTACTCGAATCAACATTCAAGTTGACAAGTACAGCAGATGGTATGTGAGACCTCTCCTTGCCTTGAGATCTATCTGTATCTACAGCTCCCTGTTCATAGTCTTTTATTTCCAAGAACGCATTCACCTGCTTATGCGACAAACTCACATTTGACTTTGTACTCCACATAAATAGCAAATATTTTCTTCCTTCTAAAATTTATATATATATATATGCGCTTCAACCAAAAATGCTAATATTAGAGCCAAGAAGAATCAACTAGAAAAATGCATAATGTTGTATACTGAAAACAGAGCATATACAAAATGGATGGTCAGCTTCGAAGATGAACATAACCAGGCATGAATATATTTAGTGCTATTTCTCTATTTTATCACAATGTTAGTACTATGGACTGGGATTCTAAGACAAATGGGTTTTAACTACAATGAAATAAATAAATAAATAAATAAATAAATGGTTTCAGGGGAGACGTGGTTGAGATCGATACTTGGGTTGCAGCATCTGGGAAGAACGGCATGCGCAGAGACTGGATAATCCGAGATTATAGCACCCAACAGATAATAACAAGAGCTACAAGGTAGATAGATCTACAATTTGCTCATATCAGCAAACTACTGTCCCCTCCTCAACTTTTTCTTGTGCACAAATTTTGCAGCAACTGGGTAATGATGAATAGAGAAACAAGGAGGTTGTCTAAGACACCTGAACAGGTGAGAGAAGAGGTAAAACCCTTCTACTTGGACAGGAGAGTATTTCTTTATGGTCGTTGCGACAATGAAAAGATCGACAAATTGACTGAAGACACTGCAGAGAGCATCAGATCAGGCTTACAAGTAAGTGCACATTACATTGGAATTAGATCAGCAATATGCACATACAAGTGGTCAGCAAATTTAACACACATTTATTTCATGTGATTTAGCCAAGGTGGAGTGACATGGATGTCAATCAGCATGTAAACAACGTAAAGTACATTGGATGGATTTTGGAGGTAATTATTAACTTCTTACCTGATGAGAATAACCAATTACCTTTTTTTTAAACATTTCATGTGAACTCTACAAGTATATAAAATACCTATCTGTCATCAAAATTTACACAAGTGATTTAAGCTCACAAACTTTAAGAACTTGTTCTGTTGTTTTCCAGTTAAAGTTGAGGAAAAGAAACTTAGCCAGAAGCACAAAATGCAAAATTACCTCACACACATATCCCCAGAACAGTGCTAGATCTCATAATTGACCAGCAATGTCGACAACTTCAACCAACCCTGCTCAGAGATATCCAGAAAATGAGAATTAAGTCAGATACTTCAAACATTTCACAGTGGATGATCAGTAACTTGAATGCAACTGTTTGCTACCTGTTGCAGAGTGTGCCGATGAATGTGCTAGAGGACTATCATCTCACCAGCATGACACTTGAGTACCGCAGGGAATGCCGACAGTCTAATTTGCTCGAGTCCCTAACAAGCATGACAACAGGTGAAACCCAGGAGTACCCTTCGAGCATAATAAGTTCATGCAAAGCAGTATTGGGAAGCACACACCTGCTTCGCCTGCAAGAGGACAAAGCAGAGATAGTCCGAGCAAGAGCAGAATGGCAACGCAAGGACTGCATCTGAACTTTCTTTATTCTTTGCTTGACAGAGCTGAAATGTGCACATCTTGGTAATGCAGCATGCATGCATGCATTATTCTGTTTTCAGTACACCAAACATACACCACTACACAGTTGAGAATCATTTGTTTTGAATCTGTCTGTTCTGCAAATGAAGTTCATAAAATTCATTATTAGGACATCAAAGTTATGTGTTTCTTCTTGTTGAGCCATCTGCTATTGTTTTGATTCAGACAGCTAAGGTGAGGTGTTTTGGTGGTGCATTGCCGGAGTAATTTCGATACCAAAACACATGTTTATGTGTAATCAAGATCAGACCAGTAGGCAATCTGGCTGGTCTTCTTGTTCATTAAGCAGGGCTAAATATAGCAAACCAAACACACCTTCCAAAAAAGCATGCAGAAACACAGTAAACGAACACAAATGACCTCCTCCTCACCTTCCAATCCAAACACCTTCCTCGAGCAGACCTCGCAGCGCCTGTAGACCTTCATCACCACCTTCTCCGGGGGCTTATCGGATGCCTTCTTTCCTCCCCCCCTTTCCGACTCCATTGCCACCTCCATCCTCACTTGGCTCCACCTTCTCTTTCCCCTCTTCCGCTTCTTTCTCTTCCTGCCCACGATTAGAAATTTCCTCAAAGATTAGCAGAAGCAACCGAAAAGGAGTGATTTCGATACCTCTACCGCATCGACCGAAGCCAAAAGAGGCGCGGCTCTTTTCCTCTCTGTAGGGAGGTGGGTGGGGAATAGGTCCAAGACTCCTAGGTGGGAACAATCCCTGCCGGACGCAGCCAGAAACGTTGTCATCTCCAGCTTCGCTTCCAGACGTCTGTCTCCCCCTCGATCCTATCCGCTTCTGCTGCACGGTTGCTTTCCAAGTCATTGCAATCCCCGTTTCTTCTCCCTACTCGAAGGTCTCTTTGTCTGCATAACTCCTTCAAATCACCCTCAAATCCTCGCTTTGAGTCTTCTTCAATACCTTGATGCTTACTATCCACGTACATGGGATGAGTCTGAAGCGTCTGCGACGGAGAAACTACAAACCGCATGTTAGATGCATGCATCGATAGACGGAGGACAAACCTTGCAATCAATGCGCGATAGTCTTCCATTGTCGATCTTCAAACTCGATGCTTGTACCAACCGTACTAACGTCGACGACCCAACCCACCTCTCGAGCCTGCGTCGAAGCCATCCTCCTGGGTCTGCCTTCACTGAATGCTTCCAGCTGCAGGTTAATGAGAGGACCTTGAGACCGTCAGGAGTGACATCGACTTCCGCAGACCCGATGACCGTGGTAGCGTGGAGGTCTCCTCAGCCCTGAACATTTTCGAGGGTGACTCAGTCGATGCCTTCACTGATGAGGAGCAGAAGAATACCCCCCCATTACACGTGTCGTATCCAAGGGAGTAAATGATGTCTGAGAAGCCCCAACACGTTAAGAGTCAGTGTGGGCAGTGTCAGATCAATAATAAAGATGGATGCAACTCCCAAGTCTCACATCCCCCCTTCCATGCTTCCTTTACCCATATATCAAAACTGGGTTTACAGTAGATAAGATTCACTGTATCTAGTGAAAGTTCTATTAGGCATTGTATCAGTGATTGGTTTATACAACTTCACCATATGATTCAAATATGATCCATTAATCAAGATACATCCATTCCATAACTTCATCCACTTTGTTCCGATATCACATCCATTTTCATCCCTATCCAAAACCACACACAAAAAAAAAAAAAAAAAAAAAAAAACCATTAGCATCAGAAAGGATGAAATCCAAAATTGATGCCTCATATGGTCTCCTTTGTTCAGCAATCTAATCTTCAACGTTTGTTTGGAGCATTTAACAACATTTATTGGTTACAAGTACAAACAAACAAGGTTGAGTGATCTCCTATCTCCATTGCATGTGCCTACAAGACCTGCCACAACTACTCGACATTAGACACTCAGAGGACCTCATCAGAGCTCCACAACTCAAGGCCAGCCTCAGATCCATTACTGCTATTCAATGCACACCAACCTTTACCTCCCACTCTCATCACAAACCTATTGATCTATATGTAACCATCTCCTTCCTTGGCAACTGATAACATTGAGCTCATTCTCCGGTTCCAGCAAAAGCTCACCGAACATGGCTGGTTCCACTGTCTCCTTTGTCCTATCTTTCGTCCTCCTGTTCTCTGCAGTAGGGTTGAGTACCACCTCCGAGGAGTCCTCCGTCCAGCAGAAGTGCTCACAGGAGTTCACCAAGGTGACCTCATGTATGGATTATGCCACTGCCAAGGCCAGTGCACCATCGAGCTCATGCTGCAGTGCAGTGACGGACATCAGAAACGCTGATGCTGTCTGCCTCTGCTACATCATACAGCAGACCCATGCTGGATCATCTACCATCAAGAGTCTTGGGTTGCAGTTCGACAAGCTCCTCCAGCTCCCAGATGCTTGCAAGCTTGCCAACACCAGCGTCAGTAACTGCCCAAGTAAGTGACTAACATTAGTTGCTAACGCTTGAGCTGATTCAGCGTATATATATGTAAGACATTTTTCTTCCATGCATGTTGCATATGTATATATATGGATATGTCTGCAGATGCACTAACACTGACTAAAACTGGCAATAGATTAGGATTTGACTACTCGACTGGCAGATGATATTTGCACGGTTATGCCTCTACAGGCTTAGAGCATTTATTGCCTCACTTGCACTAAGCTATTAATACATAGTATCAAGATTTCAGTTGGGACTGCTGTATCATTATCTTAATTCATGTGTTCTTATATTCAATACTGTTCTTTTCAGACTTGAAAGTTATGTTATGTAGATCAAGTCTTTGATCACGACTAGATGAGGAAAGGGTTCAAACCAGGAAGTTCGATTCAATTTTAGATAGGGTTCTCATCCCCCCCAAAAAAAAAGTTTAAAGAGGTAAAAGAGCTTTGGATGGTTTTGGTCACATCTTACAGGTCATTATTCTATTAACTTTTAAGCTCACACAGATACATGTTTAAACTAGTTGGCTCAGATATTTTTGTATTTTACCTAGGAATCTTATGGTGGTCAAACAACTTGAATAAATAGCAGCAAGGAAAATTTTGAAGGTCAATGTTATTCCTAATAAATGTTTGCCCAACAACATCCTTTTGACTCCCATTGACCATAAAGCTTCCAACATAAATATGTCATAAGACATTTATAACTTCCAAACAAACTAAACAAATATTAGCTTCAAATTTTAAATAAATACCAGTTACAGGAATATTTTGAAGGTGAATTTTACTCCTAATCAATTGTTTGACCATACTATAACTTTAAACTCCCTTGGACTATAAAGATTTCATCATGTGTCATATGACATTTTTATGACATTTGAAGATTTGAACGACAACTTTACTATATTCCATTCTTTGTCCAAAGATTATTCCTTTTAGCTCCCCTTAAAAGAGAACTTCTAATTTCTTTTACCTGTAATACTTAGCTAGGCCATTTGATTTAGTCACAACAGTGTCATAAGACATTTATGACTACCAAAAAGATATTTAAATAAAAGCAGCAAAAGGAAGATTTTGAAAGTGACATTTACTCCTGGTCAATTCCTTGACCAGACTAAAATTTAACCCCACTTGACCAGAAGTATAACTTCTAGTCCCTAACCCTCGATGTATATGCATAATTGAAAATGCATACAGTAACGATGCAGATCTGTGCATATTTGAGTGCATTTTACATACAAAAGAATAGTTAATTATGCATAACAAGATGAAAGTTTGAATGCAAAAGGCAAACAACTAAAAGTTAACAACGAGAGACCAAATATCAATTTTAATTTGAATATTTGGTCTTATGTCTAATTTAGCCAAGGTTTGACGTACCGAAACGTACCACTCGATAAGGGCGCTACGTACCGATCCAACAGAGGATCAGTACATATGGTACATCAGTATACCCCCAATGTATCACATGTCGATACGTTCGATACAGTTCAATATACCTTAGTACGTATCATACCAACAGTTGGTTGGTACACTGGTACGGATCGATAATGTGAACCATGGGTTGAACAACATTAAAGAAAAGACAAATTACAAATTATGACAACTACCGAATTTATTCCATTTATTATATCGTCATCATCAGAATTCAAGATTTCCCCATGCTAGTTGTCACTTTTTCCTTTTCTCGGTAAAATAATACAATTTGTGGTATGCATAGTAGATATAGTTTGCAATTTATTTGTGAAGTAATATACCATGACATGCATGCTTTTGTATGAACATGATCATAATAAATAAACATCTAGAAGTGACACGATTCTGATATTTGTGTTACTGTTATATGAATTTTGCTGATGCACTGATGCTTGACGACATAAGGTCAACAAATTTTGTCAAAATTAGTTTGCCGCTCACTACTTTTCTAACGTTTTATTCTCCCCCATCAACTGTATATTTTACAACAATCTTGACTTGACAACTCACCTTGCATACATGTAGATATGCATACAAAGATCAATCATCAGAATGTCTCCTAAGACAAGAATCATATTGTACACTTGGATGCTCCTAAAAGATATTATTGCCTCCTATTTCTGTACCCCTGCCCTATTAACTAATTTTCTTGGAAAAAGTTCTGTTATGATAACAACTAGCTTAGTTTCCATATATCTACATATATAATTTTGGGTGAAAAGGATTGTTAGACAGGAAGCACCAACATAAGAATACACATCTGTTTATTCTGGATAGATTTGGTTGTTGTAGCAGTTTGGTAATTGCAAATTTGATTCTTCTCCTAGCACGAACATACCAAGTGATTAACCACTAAGTTGTCCAATACTGGACTTCCAAACAATTTACTATAGTCATATAGTGAATTTTAAAATGGTTAGAAGGTGTTTTTCTTACCTTGCATTTATATACACTTGTTTGGCAGAGCTTCTGAAGTTATCTCCTAGCTCGCCAGACTATGCTGTCTTCATGAATGCTACAAAAGGTTTGTCCTCTAGCATAAATTTTATAGTGCAATAAGCAAGAACAAAAAGCATTTAAGCAAGCCCACAAGTTGAAATTTTGTCCATTTATGTCACATGCAGCTAATTTCTCATCCAGTGGATCCACAAATGTGACCCCCACTTCCAATGGATTCAAGTGCCACTTCCGCCTTGATGGTAATGTTGCCATTACCTTGGTATCTGCTATCTTCTTTTCTGTTTTCTCGACAGGAGCTTGAAGACGGGCCAACAGACTTGATGGTTATTCTGTCTGAAACAACAATGCTTGTGATATTGCATAGACCTGTTATCAATTTTCCAGTTTGAGACTCTTAGGGACATCAAGATCTTGTGGTACACATTTCCAAATGTGACCAGCTCTAAGCTTTCATTTTGAATAACTTCTGAATTATCAAAATTTTCTTATATCTTAACGAAACTATATCCTCTTTGTGTTTTCTTTTGTATCACTATGAGTAAGTTATTGAGTGCATGATTGGTCAACACCAGCAATCTTAGTGTCACTAGAATTATCTTATGCTAGATGATTGATTGACACCTTTAATCATTGTCTGGTGCCAAAACACTCCAATGAGATCTAACAATCCGTTATACTGTATTGTACCAGAAGCCTATGATGTAACGTAGATTTAGTTGACCAACTTAATTGAATTTAATCGACTTTGAAAGGACCACAATAGATGAAGCCAACCCTAGGAACCATTATGTTACAAAAACAGTAGTTGTGACGACAATTCCTTTAGGGTCTCTTAATTACTTAAACAAGTTCTTGTTTATTTCTTTAAGAAAGATATTGCTATTACCTAAGCCCTCATTCTCAAGAACCAATACTACCTTGGCCACAGTTTACCTTGTGATTCACAGTCAAAAACCCGCCATGGTCAAATCAATACATAATTCTAGGTTCACTACCTAAAACACACAAGACATATCAAGTTTGTAAATGGTAAGTTCTGGGCTCCTAATAGCCGCAACACCAGTCTTCGAGCACCCTCAACTTCATTAGTTTGTGGATGGAGCTGTACAAGCTAAACAATACAAAGTGAAAGTGTTTTCTCTTTTTTTTTTTTATTTGCTAGCAAAACATGCCTCCTAAAATGTTCATAGCATCACCACCAAGATTCTCCTTAAAATTAACCAATAAACAAGAACAGAAAAGATCGAAATTTTGAGCAATCCCATGATTCAACAAATCAGAACGCAGCTAGGGTTCTAAGAAGAGAACTTCGTTACTTGGCCCTTCGCTGCCGAACGGTGATGGCACCAGGTTGGGCGTTGCCAATCGCCATGGATCTCGAGTCCGAGCCTCTTCGCGGAGTCCATCGTCGACGGAGACATCAAGAGGAGCGGGGAGGACGGAGGCGACCCTGAGATGGCCACGAGGAACAGGGGCCTTTGAAGGCGCCCGAGGAAGTCGAATCCCGCCATCACCAATAGGTTAGTAGTCTAACCTGCCCTAAGAACATCCCAACTCGATTTGATAGACCGATGATGATTTGGCGAGACATCGATATGGTCAAAAATTATGACCTTTTGATGTGATACGGCACCATCCATTTTAATCCCACCTGTTGATGGCTACATTATTACCAAAAGACATTTGGAATACCATACACTATTCATTGTTTGGGCGCTAAAGCAAACTTAAGCCCCATATCAGCATGGTAACGTCTACGTTCGATACAATAACAAAATAATATTACAGAAAGGCAAAGAAAAGAATGAGATTTGTCACACATTCTCAAAGATTTCATGTGTGTTGAGGATAAAAAAAAAATTGCAAGAACGTATACGCCTTACAGGTCAAGGAAGACTTATTATTTGTACACTGCCAAGCTCACTCTTTGGATAAAATTGTAGGTGATATGTATTATTGCAATAGAATGTTTGGAATGGGTACTGATCTATCTATGATGCTGATCTTTTCAAGTATGCCATAACACCGATACCAGCAATTAGTGCTGCTCCAGCAGCAACAGTGCTGTATGCAGCCGCCCATGCATCCTTGTGCGTGTAATCTAAGCCTCCCGATCCCGATCCACGACCCTCCTTCCTGTGACCCGAACCCGAGTAATCTAAATGCAACCTTAAGCTCTGCAGAACAGAAAGAAATTACCATGAGCATCTGATCTGTAGCCAGTCAGCCTCCGTTCTAGTTAATATGTAGCCAGTCATTCACCAGTGTGAAACAAAAAACAAGTTACAGTCATATATGATATACCTTCCAACCAGCTTGCCTAGCATGGTCCACTGCTGCTGCAAGGTCACTGTCTGATGCAAGGATAACTTTGTCGTGGTCCTCGTCTTCATACTACACAACATCATCAAGAAATTATGTTAGGTAGAAGTATACCTGCCAAAAATAGCTTGCTAAAAGGTACATGGATTCCAATTTGAAGTCAAATAGTTAGTTATTTACAAGTATCTGCGGAAGATGATTTCTATCGATATCATCACCAACCCTCTGGAGTATGCAAGTAATAAGGTCAGTCAAGCTCTGTGTTTCTGCATCGTGCAACATGAATTTAGTAATTAGTTTCTGAAGGCAGACTGATAAAAATGAAATTTGATCAGAGTGCATACCACAGTTAAATCTATGCATTCTGCCCTGTTTGTCCTCAAGCTTGAAGCCAAAGGTCGTAGATAAGCCTGAAGGTGGATAGAAGGCAGATCTTACTGTATCTGTGGCCTCTGATGCCACTTTCATAGACCCTTCACTGAAATATCAGTAGCACACTGATCTATGGATGCTAATGACGAATAAAGACTGCATGACTATAATCAGGTAGATAAAAGCATACAAACCTTCGAGAATCATCATCATCATCCAAGGGTCCTAAGGACAAAGCAGAATCCCAGAATTTCTGCATCATGGCACTTGCTGTTTCATTTCCTGCACCACTGCTGCTTCCTGCCTGCATGTATGATCAAGAATCAACTTAGAAGCAACAAAAAATAATTGGCAAAACACATCCTTAAACAGATCTGCTGGCACCCAAGCATGTTTTAGTTTAGTGCTTATAGTGCTTATAAGGAAATGGTTCAAAAGCCCAATCTGCTGACATGTTTCAGTGCTTCACAGTACGACGGCTACCAATAAAACTGGAATAAACCTCTAGTGGTTATACCCACTACAGATGATTTCTGAATAAACTGGGACAGGGAGGGTCTGGTTATCTCTGTGAATACATCTTTAAATAAGTATCAGGAATGTAAATATACATAATAGTTGCACCCCTATAGTTGCATACACTTTTACATCAAGGTAGTGCCCTGATACATGAATGAGAAGGACTTACAACCGAACCAACTAATGAAGTAGGACCTTTGCTTTTTCACTTAGCTGGAACTATTACCATGTAACACACTGGATATCAGCGAACTTAATATCTGCTGTGGTTTAGAAAAAAGATGTTAATAGAATCTATGCTGCAGATTATTTACCCATATCAAGTTTATCAGGAAGATGAATTGTCTCTAGCTCATTCCATTAAATAGGTATAATTGCTTCCAACACACAAAAAAGTATGGATTAAAAATCCATGAATACTCAAAATCAATTGGCATTTCTAAAATAGAATATTGTGAGCATCACTCATAAATAATAGTAGTTATACCTATGGTTCGCCTTACCGGTCCGTAGCGGTGTACTGACTTAGTCGTCAGTATGGTACATATCGAACCATACTGATGAATCAACACATGGAATAGTGGGGCATACCAACAAACCAATATATACCACTTGTACCAATCCTTTGTCGGACTGGTACATACCGTCCGTACTAGGCAGTACACCATGGCACAGCGAACCTTGGTTGTACCCGCCTAGTGCTTCCAATTTCCTGGAGCATGATATATTCATCTTCTAAGACAGCAGGCAATTATAATGAGACTAAGACACCAAACTGCAAATTCTTCTCTATCAAGTCAGTAATAAGTATGAAACTTGCAAGCAAGATAAAGTAGACAAAGAAGGTCAAGTGCATCTAGATATGGAATAGCTTGAAAGGTACGTCAATGACTTACAGTAGCTATTGCAGCATGAGCAATATGTATAACGTCAACAACTGTGACAATGTTCCCATCTGTTGCAGGCACAAACCATGAGTCACAATCAAGAAGAATAATTTCCATTTTCTTGTGGGTAAATATACCTCTATCTACCACAGGTAGGTGCAAAAATTTCCCATCATGCATGATATGTAGAGCATCAAGAATTGGCGTGTCAATTGTCCCACATTCAGGATTTGCAGTCATGACCTGAATGTATAAAATTAGGACATATGGTCTTGCGAAGTCACATCAAGAAACATAAGGTAACAAAAAATGATTGTACGAATACTTTGATAGCAAATCAGACTTACTGCTCAAAATATAAAACCAGTGGAACAGACAAAAGGCAATCAAGTATACACAATTTATGCTATCACTAGCACTGCTACAGGAATATGATAGGGGAAAATGTTATAGATATTTTGCAAATTGTTTAATTACATCTTTTAAAGAGAAAAAAACTGTCCAGATAATTGAAACAAGCTTTAAAGATATCTTGGGCAAAGGTATATGTATAATTATCTGATCATATATGTATAATCATCTGAAAAATGCTACGACTCAAATATCCAATTTGAATATCTCGGACAACAATTTTTGGGGAAAATATCAAGCTATGTGTCGACATCTCTGGAGACAAGGAAAAGAAAAGAAAGCCCAAATGACTAAACATGTTGTGCATACACATGACATCATGGTTACGCATACAGAATGAATGTCATGGTCGCAAAGCCTGAACTCACAAACGGATAATGCCCTTCAGCAGCTCAAGCATGAGCAGATGACGAAAAATGCAGATCATTGTTCATTGACTTCATTCGTTATCTCTTTTTCTTATCGTCACACATAATAGATATGTTATGGAAACTTGCATGTATCTCTTAGAATTCTACTTATTTAGTTCTTAATTATGAGTACAATAAGCTCATAAATGCATTAAAAATCCAGAAATAGATTGTACTATTCATATAGGCATGATTGTTTTCCTTATTTACTTTCAAACTCTACCCATGGTTCACCTGATTGTATACTACATATCTGGGCTTAAATTTGGTAATTTATATTAGATTATATGTTATAAAAGTCAGGCCATAGAGAACCACAAATTGTTGTATACCTTGTATGCATACTATATCAACCTGAATAATGTGTTCTCTATAAATATGTTTAAAAAAATTAAAATGCTCACAAATAAACAGCCTTAGCTCTGGACAAGGTTAAGGTTGCCCCTTTGCAACCAATATCAAAGTGTTTGAGTAACAAATAAGGCCTCTCTTCTTGACGGGATAAAGCTAAGCAAATTAACTCTCACCAGATAATAAACTTATTGGAGCCTCATGCACTAGGCCACACACTTTTCATATTTGTAATTAAAAATTATTAGGAAAAATGCTTCATTTAATTAATTTCCCTTGTGTTGTTTCATTTTATAGAACTGGCATAACAATGTAACAAACTCTGTTGTTTTAGTTCGATATTCTTCTAGACATAACCAAGGTCTATTGACACTATATATTGCTCACTCTCACCAATTTTATTACCTGAATAATCCTAAAATTCTTGAATATATAATGCTGTTTATCATCATCCTCTTTAAGTTTATGCCATTCTACAGTCTGCTATCTGCTCTAATTGTTATTGTTCAGGATCAACAATAGCAGTTGGATAATCAGTATTGACCAGAATGGATCTCAGCCCAAGCTCCGAAAGAATCAACCATGAAAGGGCAGTTGAGATCAACCTATAAAAGGGTAGATTGGTTAACTTTTGAAATGAATCATATGGGTCAGATGGATTTCTGTGGCCATAGCTTAATGGCAGGATCAATCAAAGTCGTACAGGATTTATTTGGATTGGCTGATATTCATTTGGATAGAAGGGTTTCCAAGGAGTTTCAGTTGATTTCCTGAATTTAGCAGGTTTCGAGATCATCCTGCAAACCACTGGTTATGTCTTGCATCTCACTATTTTCATATCCTTCACCAACATGTATATTAACTGAAGCTGAAGAAGAAATTATTTTCAACTCGTAATGCTAGAGTGCAAAAAAGTTTCAACAGAATCTGGATCTACAGTGTGTGACATGGAACCAGCCCGCTTAGCACCTACATTAGAATGATATACCTAAGCTATGTATGTCTCATATGTTCGAGTAAAACAAGTGTCAATTGATAGAACAAAGGATCTACTTCATTTGTAAACTTTAAAATGGCTGAAGATCACAATAAGAAGATAAACCGAGTCCACACTACTACTTTTGTGCTACAACCTTTCTTAGGTTATTTTTCCTTTTTCTACTACGTGTATAATTGCAAGGAAATTTCAAACAGTTTTTCTTGAAGACTGTTCTTTTTGTGTTTGTTTAATATAAAAACTGAAAAAGGGATAAAGTGGTTTCCAGATTTCTAGGAAAAGTTATGATTTCATTTTCAAGATGTATGTCCATAAACCAAAAAAATGCTCCACACACTTCTTCCTATGGCTTCTCAACATATCTTTTGCAAAAAAGAAAAACCTCGTTTATTATTGCTCAGTATTCCAAACACAAAAGGAAAAAGAAATCAATATTTCTAACCTACAACCCGAACAATTTATTTATTTCTTGATGGAAAACGCTTTTTTGGGTAGAAAATCCGCTTCCATATTTTTCCATGCAACCAGGGGATACCTTGAGATGTATGAACTTGCTACAAAATCAACTAGACAAGAAAGCAACTAAAGTAGAAATTTAAGCAACAATAAAAAGAAATATGTGGCCAACGAGATACCTTTTCCACTGGAGTGGACTCTGGAGAAAGATTCTGGGTAACTAGACGCATTAAAATGTCTCTTGAACTGATACAAATAAACCAAGGGAAAAGGATAAAGTTTAGCAGAAGAGGCAAAATGAGATAAGACTTTTAAAATTAGTTGCAACATACGTCAGAATCCCCCGAGGTTTTTTTTCAACTGTTATAACTGCTGAACTTATTTTCAGCTCAAACATCTTCTTTGTTGCAGTTAACACTGAATCAGTTGGTGATATTGTCACAACCCTAGGAAAAGATTCCACCATCAACCAATTGTAAACATATTTATTTGCTACAATCCTATATATCACTGAGCTACTAACAAGCGACAGTCATATCTTGCCATGCATCAGAATGTAAATTCCAAAAGAGAATATTACCTACTTTGAATTCTCCTGAATGATGGTTGATAAGGATGGTCTAAACATCCGCTCTCGAAGAGTTTCTATAAATGTATTAGGACCTATAGAAAATATCTTAAAGTTATTAGGCCAACTGCTTATAAAGAAAAAATGAACAGTTTAGAAACAAATAAAACTATAGTTTCTTTAGGGAAAGAGAGAAAGATATAATCATGGTAGAAAAATAAGTATTTTGTCTGAGTCATGAGAAAAATATCCAATTACTATGATGTAATGAAACCACACACCAGAAATAGATGTACCCCAATGTTTTTCCACCCCTTCAACAGCAGCTGCAATGGCCTTTCCCTTTTCAGCTGCCCTTTCCATTCTTGCTATTGCATCATATAGACATTTTGCTATGTCAAGCAAAGCAATGACTTCACCATTTTCCACAACCGGAAGATGTCTGAACTTCCCTACAAGTCCCAAGGTTGAAGTTGCAATAGTAACTTACAATATAGAAAGAATGAGATGCCCATAAGTTTCCAAAATCACATACATACCTTGTACCATCTTCTGCAATGCTTCCACTGCCAGTGTGTCTGAAAGGACGAATATAGGATTTCGAGTCATAACTTTTGACACTGGAGTTTCTTCAAGCTTTAGCTCTCGAGCAATGACTCTTGTCGTTATATCCTGCAGTTAAAGAGAAAACCAGAGTTCCAATGCCTTGACTTGGTCATAAAAAAAATTTAAGCATAACGTAGAAGAACCTTGTCTGTTAGAATTCCACAAAGTAATGCATTTGAATCCGTCAACAACACAGCATCAACCCGTCGTGTAGCCATCCGACGGCAAGCTTCATAGACACTTGTACTTTCAGGAATTGTCAAGGCCTTAGACAATCGTAATCTTTTTACAGTTCTCTCTCCACTTGTAGTGCTGCAATCAGGGACCAAAGTTAAGACAGTACCATGACTGCAGCATGTAAAAATAGAATGCACATTCAATAGATCGATATCTAGAAGTAGTTAGCAACAAACAGAAACAGCCCATTCAATATATCAATGACAGTTACAGCACATGTAATTTGATTAATATTCTCCAACACATTTTTGCACTGTTAAGCTAGAGGAAGGGCATCATAGAAATTCAGAAAGGCCTACCAACATGTTAAGTATGAAAATTCAACATTAGAATATCTTTTGTTAATCACCTGGACTATGGTTTCGCCTTCATACTAGATTAAAAAGGGCACTTAGTGATCAAGGATTGTGACATGAAAAATGAAGAGTGTGGTTTTAGGCTCTTTGCATGTGCAAGGAAAATTCCACACTGAATTTTCCTACATTTTTGTGCATACTCATGTAGTATAAAGTGTTGTTAGAAAGAAATGTAAGTATTTAAAAGCCTACAATAAAAATTACAATAAAGATTTACTTTCTATCATAAATGAGTTACTAACAAGGTGATCAAAAACAAAAAAAATGTAAAATGTATTTACTTCAGATAATTAGAACTCCCAAAGTTAATGTGTAGTATAAGTAAAGCATTGACCCCTACCTATTTATGTTGCCGAATGCAATGCTCCTGGTTAGGAAGACAAGGTAGGGAAATCCCGAAGTCACAAAAATCAGGTGTCTAAATGTCTATCAAGGGCAACATCAAAATGGTTTAATCAATTGTCTGAACAAGCACAAATCAATAATTTTGGATGAAAAATCTCCATTGACAGTGAATTTTAGAAAGCCTCATTTGTTTTCCTAGAACAGCCACCAACTAGCATCCAAAAGTTAAATAATTTTAGAAGTAGGGAACTGGTACTCGACTTAAATTTTCTTTATAGTTGAATTAACTTTTGATCATATGATTGACCTATGGCTACTTCTATTTAAGGAAAGTATTCTTTAGAATCTTGACAAATTACCTGAACTTAAGATTACAAATATAATATGAAGAAAAAAATCAACCACACTGTAGTTTGATACTAAGGAAAAGTTCCATTTATTTGGCACCACTAAAATAAAAAAATTAGCATGTAGTCATTAACCATGTAAGAATTTGTTAATTAGCTGGATTTAATCATGAAGTGGTCTGATTTCAAATTTGATGATCTTGAGTGGACTTGGGAAACTGGTGCAAATTTTCAAATAGGACTTTCGTTACAAAATTTTAGTAGATAAGAAGGGAATTAGAATTCCCCATCAATCATCAGATGAACTCCCCATGGACTCCTATCCTCATCCGATAAACAAACATATCTGCAGATCAGGGACACCCCATGCATATCTTTAACGCCCTCCTCCAAGCTGATTCTGACAGCAGCAATAATCATGTCTTTTGCATAAGAAGAACATTGAGTTATACGCATAAGAGATGCAACGAACCACGGAAAAGTATATCTGAATTCACCCTTACTAATAATTTCAAGCTACAATAGGCAGAAACAATAAAGGCTTTAATTTACAATAAAAGCACATTGATTTCGTTTTTGAACATTCAAGTAACAACAAGATTTTAATTCCTGAAAGAAGAAAGCATAACAAAAGAAACACAGCAACAGAGAATCGTTTCCTAGGTCAAGAATCATCTAAATCCCAATGACAAACTCAAGCCAGGGTTCAATATCTACTGAAGATTCCAAATCGACGGAAGAAATCGAATCGACCAAGAGGAATTTTCATCAGAAACAGGGAACAAGAAACGCACGGTGGGCGAGTTATGGAAGTCCGCCGGCTAACTTCCCCGCTCCCGTTCTCCGGTGCCTTCTTCCTTCCGGAGACGCTGCTCCCGGATATGCTCTTCCGCAAGGACCCGCCGCCGCCCTGCCCGTCCATCTCCCAATCCGATTATCACCCCCTCTGCTGCACCCGCCGACGATCACCACTCACCTCACCCCGATTCAAACCCAATCGCTAGCTCGAACCCAGATGAGATGCAGACAAGGGAGACTCCAGGATACGATAAGTCTCCCGGGCGCTTCCTCTCTCGGCCTCCCATTTTGACGGGGAGGAGAGAAGCTTCTTTATACCGCACAATTATTTTCTCCATTTGTTACGAATAAACAAACCCGCATACAAAATTCGAAATTTACCCACGTCTCCAATACCCCGACACGGTCCCAATTAGCGGGCTCACATTGGCCCACGCATTCCCCAATCGCCACATGGGTAGGTGTAACAAGTACGATATCACGGTAGAAAAGGTATTGCTCACGTAAACGCCATATAACCGTTCTTACACCGACTCGAAACTGGGTACCGAACACGACTTGATCGTTCATGTTTCGACACGTCACTACGGTGGAACGGGACCCACCGCTAAAAGAAGGTCAGTGGAGATAGAACTCTGTTGTGGGTGGATGATTGTGAGCTCCATTTCGTGATTTTTATTTTTGTCAGCTGTTAATGCGTTGTCCGGAGACACCCCATATAAAACGTCTTTTCCTACATTATTGTCCGAATCATTTACCCTATACAAATGGTTGCATAGCATAATTCTATGCAACAAAAATATACGTTGTAAATTATACAGAGTTGAGCCAGACGAAGATGCAAAGTGCGCACAAAACATTTATGCGGACAAAAGAGGAAACGTTTTGCGTGCGGCCTTCCTAGGCCACCCAGCTAAGGGTACAGGTGTACAAACAGCCACAGAGCAGGGAACGGCTTCTTCCCGTTGGTTGAAAGCTCGCTCGTCCGTGGCCGGTTCGGCTATGAACGGGGGCCTACGTGGCACTTGGTGGGACGGTGCTGCTTCCCTGGATGGTGTCTAGACCGACGCAGATGAGCCGAACGCCATAATAAATAATAAATGTTATTTTTTGCTGTGGCGTATTCACCTGCATGATGGGTCCCGCATCGGGCCCTCTTTTCTACATATATATATATGTATACATATATATATATGTATATATATATATGTATATATATGTATATATATATATATACATATAAATAATTGTTGAATAATTCTGATAATAAATAATTTATCAGTAATTAATAGTCTTCCTTTTTTAAGAATAATATAATTTATAGTCAAATTTATTAGACATGATGGAGGAGAGAGATGAACTTAAAGAATATGAGGCAAAAATAATAATAATATAGAGACGAGTATGATAGAATGCGAAGAGGATAATGAGGGGCAACTAAGGAACAACAGAGGTCGTATGTGGGGTCCTTAGCGATGGTAATAAGAGAGAAAATAAATATGACAAAAATAAAAAAGTATGATAATTTCTAAAGAGAGTAAGATGCGAACATTGTGAAAGACAAAGAGAGTGATAAAATAGATTGATTTTTTTCATAATCAATTCATTTAGATTATATAATAAATTTGAAAATATGATAAAATCATCGCCGGCATCATAAGTAAAAGCATATAGTGTTTTTTTATAGATAAATCAATATTAATCAATGATGTTGAAAAAAATAATATAATATAATAATAATTGATAAGTGAGATTTTATAAGTAGGCATATAGATGTTGTGTTATTATCATCATGATATTCTTTTAAATGTCTTATTGGTGTGCAACTTTACGTCGTGGTCGAGATGTTAGTACAGTTTGATCTGATTCTGAGTTCACAAGACAGTCTACATAGCTTCCTTAGTGGAAGGGGTTGACACTAGGTCGGATCGAGGTGGGTCTCAGGTAGAGTTGGGAGTTGCTTTGTTCTTTCTTCAACACTAGGATATAGGCCAAAATTAGGTGGGTGTTTTTTCGACCCGACCCCTTCGAAGGTCAAGTTAGTATTTTGTAGAATTGAGGGTATTTTGAGTGTTCGGCCTCTAGCATTAGTCAGGAGATCAGCTTTTTATGCTTACGACTGAGGGGTCGATTATCGTAATATATTAATAATCATCGATGGTCTGAGCGATCGACCCATACACTTTGCATGATATGTATCGGCCCGCACAGTTTCATGTCATGAGATGTCATTTCGGGGTGATTATGTGTTGTGTAACGTTGTCTCGTATAGTCCCAAGCGGCATGGGCACAGTTCATTATCTCGTATGAGTTAAAGGTGTCATGTAAGCGTGTTGGTTTTAAAGTGTGTTGACCCTAAGTTTCCATGTCAATACCAACATGGCTGTTGATTGTTGTCGTGGGGGTGATGTCAAAATACGTTATATCACCCATTCACACAACACTTAAGCTAAATAATCACATGATAACATAATAGCGTACAATATTCTATAATCGATATAACTATTAACGTCTAAGTAATATACTATGGATAATCGTTTCTACATATTAACTTGTCAATTATCATAACAATTACTTAAGCTCTTTATACGAAGACCACATGCACAATAATTCATCAAAAGTTATTCGAATCATTCAAATACTTTTATTATTTTTAAAATTTTATTAACCTAAATGTATGCGGCGGATATAGTTTTGTAAGATCTTCGATGGAGTACGCTCACCTCACCATCTTATAATTGTGACAGACTTGAGCTCAATCAAGATTGGCTTCCCGATCGAACTAGTTAGACGATCAAAATTCTCAATAATAGTATTAAAATAAAAAAGGTATCCTCAAACTGCGTGCCCGCACAATGGCCACCGGCAACAGTGGTTGGGGGATTCCATTCCTCGCTCACGTGGACTCGCGTGCAGAAGCTTCGACGTGTCTCGGCCTCTTCCCTTCTCCTGTCCGTTTCCTCGGTCATGAGTCGGAACTTGACAATAGACGACGTTGAAGCGACCCGCGGTGGTTGAGATGGTGGTGGAGGCGCCTTTTGCATTTGTCGGTTCGCACACAAACCCTTTTCATTCCTTTCCCTTCTCCTCATCCCTCCCTCAACCTCCCGTCTTCCTCCCCTCCCTGTAGCAAAGACTGCGAGATAGACCACCATCAGTAGCAGTACAAGGAAGAAGAGATCTAGAGAGGGAGAGAGAGAGAGAGAGAGAGAGAGAGAGAGAGAGAGAGAGAGAGAGAGAGAGAGAGATGGCGGACTGGGGTCCGGTGTTCGTGGCGGTGGTGCTATTCGTGCTGCTCTCCCCGGGCCTGCTGTTCCAGATCCCAGGCAAGGGGCGGCTGGTGGAGTTCGGCACCCTCCAGACTAGCGGCATCGCCATGTTCGTCCACTCCATCATCTTCTTCGCCCTTACCGCCATCTTCATCCTTGCCGTCGGTGTCCACGTCTACACGGGCTAGCCTGCATACTCCTCTAACACCCACCCACCCCTGCTCATCTATCCAAGCACCCAAAGCCACTGCATACTCTCTCTCTCTCTCTCTCTTGGTTCCATGGTTAATTGTCTCCGCTCTTGTGCTGTTCCTGGCGATTCTTATCATGGAAGAGGCTCCCATCCTTGATGGAACTTCCATCAGTCAGAAGTGTCGGCAAGGTCTGCATCTGTGTTAATTAATAATCATTCTGTGGATCTATTGAAGCTGTTCTCGGTTTTAATTACTGCATCATATGGTAATTAGCTCCCTAACTCAAAATAACAAAGTGGAGGAGGAAAAAAATAATAAAATAAAATGTAAATATTTATACGGTGAAGTAGTTCTTGGTTTTAGTTGATACGTAAGGTGATGTTAGAGAGTTCCCTAAGTAATTCCAAACATCAAAGAGAAGATTGCAATTGGCTTGGAGTAGACTTACTATCGCGATTGGCTTGTTTTGGAGCATTAATTTGACTAGTATTGGTATAGTTGAGATTGAACTAATTGGACACGCTATTCGCGTCCGCGTTGTAATAGCCGCTTGTTATGACGTATGATATATGAATACAAAATATACGAACCGTTACAATTATTGTAACAGCTGAATACGCATTTTAACGGCTATTCTAAATACGCTTTTCAAAAAATAACCGCCCAAAATTCCAGAACTCGAGATTTAAATTTACGGACGGCGGTGTCCTCGGCGACATTCGAGAACCCACGAACGGCCGGCCCTTGTTATTTAGACCAGGGCGTACGAATCATAAAGCTAAACATTTAGCCTCGTCGCCTATAAGTAGCCCACCCTATCCCGCCAACGTCTCCTACTCTTCCCCATCCCTCACTCTCTGTTGAGCTTTCTCGATCGCCTCCTTCGAAATGCCTTGCTCGCTTTTCCTTCCCTCTCTATCTCAATTTCGTCTTGCCTCTCTGATCCGATTTGGTTCTCTGTTTTGTTCAGTGGGTGAAGGAAACCGAGATCACAGAGTATGATTCGAACTCTTATTTGCATCTATCCCTTTCTTTCTTCGAACCGATTGTAATTAGCTTTCCGGTCGTCTTTGTGTTGTGGAATGCTCGATTCGATTATAGGATTGCATGAGCATTTTCTTCTGGATCTCTTTTCTTCAGATAGGTGTTTTCTGCTGCTGGATCATGCTAGATCGAGACCCTTTCTTTTAAATATACAGTATTCATCGTTCATTTCAAGACGACGAAGCCATTATTTAGTTCTATTTGATTTTCTTCGTAATTTCTTACTAATTGTTCAACTATAGTTGTGTTATTAGCGATCAGACTGTCCCTGAATTGAAAGAAATGCATAGTAGTCTTCCATGTCTTCCAGACTTGGACAGTTTTAGTATCTTACGATATTAGCATGCTAAATGAGCTTCTAATTAATGCAATTTTTCGAGAATGCTGTCTAAGTTCATTAACTTCGTGAAAGTTTGAGGGGATTGCTTTCGGCGGCTTATATTGAAGGAGATACATGGTTTTGTTTCAACAATTTGGTTTTAATTTTCACATAGGTGTCTATGATGCGTTGCAGAAGAAGTAACTGAAGACGCTTATGTTCAGCATTTGTGAGGAGACGTTAGGTCCGATGATTACGAGTATACTTGTAAAGACCAAATTTCTTAACTATCGAATTAAGAATGCGTGGCTGTGATTCGACTTAGTTTTCATTTATATGACACACTCCAGAGCCACGAATATATCCAAGACTTTGATTGTCGATTGAACTCTCAGACTCTCTCTTGTTTCTCTTTGTCTTGTCTTTGTGATTTACATGAGCTAAAGCATGCCAATACATGCTATACTAGTTCGAAGAATTATGAGGTATGCATGAAAATTAGTCGGATCGGAAACAAAAAGAATGGTGCGTCTCAAATCTAACATGATTGATGTAACCTCTGATCGAATTGGATAAATTGATGGACTCCGTCAAGTTAAGTCTAAATATGAAGGGGTTCATGTTCCTCTTTATCCCAGTAGCCATCCAAGTGAAAATATTTTGTCATCTCGTGGGCATTGATAGGTATGCATTTAAACAGTTAGTTGTATTGTTTCAGGAGCTCTGCTGGCAAGATGACGGTTGTTTCGCTGATGAGAACTTGAATCAAACGCCTGAGGAGGTAAGCATGATGAGGGTTACTCGTTTGTTTTACTTCATAATAAAAAGCTGAAGTGGATGGTTTCTATGTTTCGGCACACCATTCTGATGAAGCTCCTCTACCATGATGATGTCACGGTATGCTGGCATCAGACTTGGTCGCTAAGGAGCATCTGCAACTTTGCATGGCTCACCGTGCATTAGTTATCGAATGGTCACGATTTGTTGTTCTTTTTATAAATACAACCGTGTGATGATAGGATAAACCTGCTTATGACAGGTTACATCATCCAAGCTCCGCCCTTATATGACTCATATCTTTGAGTCCAACAACAATGAGGCTTAACGAGGACACTGCTTCCACGTGAAGCGGCAATTCTTGTTGCAGAGAGGTGCGAGAGGCACTTGAGACATGGCGGTCTTTCGGACGTGGCACCGACTCCAGTGGCACATATGGGGACTACTCGAACACGAGGTTAGCAAGACATGTGACAATAAATTAGGGTTGTAAATCACATAATAGATAAGAGGTTTCTAACATATTGTTCTGCCTGTCTGATGCTTTCCAAGGAGCAGATATAGAAATCATCTTGCAATTTGGGGATCCCAAGTCCGGCTGCGAATCCGTCCCTCGCTTCTAACTCGAACAGTCACATCCGTAAGCTGGTATGGAATTTCTTCAACGGACTGTTTAATCCATAGTTGATATTAGGAAACTGATTTTGACTAGTATTTGTACGAGATAGGGACATCACCTGGCACATAGTTTATGCATCTTCTCACACATTTCATTGTTTTGAGTTTCAACAAACATACTTGTTCCCATTTTTCGCCTAGTGTCGCTCTAAATTGAAGCAATCGTTCACATAGTTTGTAGCAGTCACTTTTGTTTCTCTTTTCCTTTTTGTCCAATTCATGGATCAGGCCATGCCCATCGTGAAAGCTGAATACTGCCTATTGTGATCTCTCTTCTCTAAACTTCATTTTCTATATAGTAAGAACAATATACTAATTATGATTTTAGGAGCTGGGGTTGACTGTACATTGCAACTAGAGATAGAAAGTTCTATGGAAGAATTGATAATATTATTTCTCTTAGAAGTCAGCCTTCTGAAGTCAGTTGTGAATATTTAACTAGCAAAAAATGTCCCTGGAAACTGGTTGACCAATGTAAAATACCCCAATTTTAGGCATCATACTTTTAGTTTGGGCATCCGTAGATCTGCATTTTTTGCAGGAATAATATACTCATAATCATTTACTTCTTTTCCATTAGCAAGTGTTTGACTATGTATTGCACATCGATATTAAGAGCTAGAAATGATAATTTGGTAAGATTTTATATCCAACTACTAACAGGATCTCAACCGCCTAAAATTGGTGGCCAAACATGCCCAAAATTCTAGAAGGTCAGTTGACAAACTAGAATACTCAACTTTATTCACTTATTTTAGTTGATGCGACCATATAACAGTCTTTTGAAAATGTTTAATACCATAATATATTTAAGCTTATAAGTTGACGAACTCTGTTGCAGCTATTAATATTAATCTCACAAACAAATAAATCTCGTAGTGGTAGTACAAATTTAATACAAATAAGACTAATATAAAATCAACATTTGTCTGTAACATTTTCTAAGGTCAACTATTAGCACCGAGTTGTCGAAAGGGCATGGCAGGTTCAAGCGAGTTTTTGTGCAAGTAAGTCTTTCAATACAAAGAAGTCTTTCAATACAAAGACATGCATTCTGCACATTGTGTCCATTTGGTTCTGCAATTGGAAGGAAGACACAAATATATCAGATCATGACAGCAGCAAGGTGATGCTAATATATGTTCGTGGTTCTCTTTTTGTTGCTACTGGTAGTAGTGAGCTAAGATTAGCTGTTTATATTTGATATAATCTGTGTTTGTCCATTCAAGGGGAAAACAGAATTTTGCTATAATATATATATATATATATATAGTTAGAAAAATATTTATGTTTGAGGAGAGATTGAAAAGAAGACTAATAGAATAGTTTTATATTGTTAAATATCAAAAGGGTCGAATGATATATATTTGAGTCTAACCCACAAACTCGACAATTTAAGCTTTTAAGGTTAAATTGGTGTTTGACTCAATATATGTTAACGAGGACTCGTTTGACTCATACTCATTAATGCAAGATTCATAGTATCACAGCCAAGGCTTTTAAACAAAAAGAATGAGGCAAACAAAAAAATATGGATGCTTGAAAAAAGAAAAAAAAAGAGATCTAAATAATTAAAAATTCATAATAATTAAAGAGAGAGAGAGCACAAAATGATATTTGAGTTAAGATGAACTTGGTAACCAAAATTAAACTTGTGGTGCGGACAAAATTAATTATACTAAACGATCAAGCTTACGATGCTGACAAAGTTAGTCACACCACTGATCAAGCTATGATTATAGATAAAATTGATTATACCATCTACCCTTACGAGTAAGGGGGAGATAATTAAGTCATATATGAATAGGAGAAGAATATTAGAATAATATTCATGTGTGAGAATGTTAGAGAAAGAGGGAGAATACTCAGATAGATAGGTGAAGATTAACTTTGGGACATGAAAGAAATAGTGTGATACATGGTAATATCAACTACATCGATCACGAACATAGCCTTGTATTAGAAATCCTGTTGCTGTGTAGCGCAGGAAATATTGACCATAATAGCTGTTCTTGGGTGTTTGTTTGTTTTTTTCATTGATTACAGCCGGATGCATTGTTTAGCATGAAGAGTCTTCTCCGTCCAAATAGAGATCTGATCATCATTACTCTGCTCTATATCCTTGTAGATCGCAGATACACCGTTAAAACTTATATCTTGTTCCTTCTCACAGAGAGAAACTCTCAAAGGGCATGGTCCTAATTCAGATCACCTTGGGATCATAATAGTCCGTCACAGAAGACAAGTTCATTCACATTATAGCAACTAAAAAAGATTTAAAAAGTCGGGTGCTAGTCAAGCATTGGGACTATGTTGGCTAAATTGACTCCATTTAATTTTTCTTTATTAAGCCATCCATATGAATGCTTTCATCTAAATATCCATCACAGTCTGAGAAGTATAAAGAATATAAGTGAGATTATGAAAATTTGAAGCTAATGGATTGGTAGAACCTCCATTATTGAAGTGATAAGTCTAGCTAGATGCAATGAGTGCTGAGAGGATTTCCTGTGGGGCCTTTGGGGCTAGATATCTTTGTTTTCCTGCATGATTTGATGTCCATGATTGATTGCATCAATTGCTGAGTTTTAAACACATATAACACATTTATCTCATCATTTAATTTACAATAAAATATCGACCATCATAGCTAAGTTTTCATGTTAGGCTCTTGAAAAGCTAAACTCTTCTTCAATAAAGAATCAGAGAACTGAAAAGAAAGTAGAATGCTTTTCCATGGTGTATGCTCCAAAACCCCAAATATCATAGACAATATTGTAATATAGAAGTTGCTTCTTTCACTCAAGAGTTATTTATGTCTTTATTTTCCTTGCCGTATATCATCGGGATATCATAATCAGGCAACGGTCATGCAGATTTAGAAGATCAAAGCTGTATGTAACTTTTTTTTGTTGCAAAAAACTGTATGTAATTTAAGTACCTTAATTGCTGAAACTACAATTGATTTTGGTACCTAAACTTCATGTAGAACCTTGAATTGTATACCTCTAGGATATAGCGTTGAATTATTAATAGTTCATCTACCTAATCCTAGATATTATCATGATTTTGTCCATTTGCTATATGATACAAATTGGATTGTCACATCAAGAATAGCACTGCAGCTTTTGTTTCATGCTTCGCCATTGTCGGTAGTCCAAGCAAGATGTGCAAGATCTACTTAAATAAACCAGTGTGTCAATTACGTTAAAGCACAACACTACAATAATTGTTGAGAAGGTCCACAACTATTCAATGTGCATTGCTTGCGGCCCCAAGTAGATTTAATATGGTTGAGGCCGGGAGACAACTGGACTGACGAGATTTGAAATATGTTTCGCAGGACCACTCACGTAACTTACTGAATGGGTTGAACTGGTGAATGTGCAGGTATCAAAACTCCCTTGCTTGTCTTAATTTAAAATTTCTTCAGGAAGTACACCTTCATTGTTCCATGGCTTAAGACAAACATCAGAGGACCACAAGAACTTTCACTAATCTTGTTCCTTCATCATTAGATATCGTGTAATGTACTCTGGACCCTGTAAGTACATTTCAACCCTACCGAATCATTGATCTTTCTCTTTTTATAATCCTATTGCCTTCAGTGTCGTGAGAAGTTTCCACTCTTATATCTGGGACTGACAAAATCCACCCTATCATGATCAGTGCAGGATTTGTTCAGTGAAAAGCTGGATGCCCGTGGGTTTTGCTGTCTACTACCATCATCAGAGGAACAACTAAAAAACTAGTGTAACACACATCTGGGTGTTGGACCACAGTTTGAGGGTTTGAAGCACAATTTATATTCATCGTTTAGCACTTATCAAATCTTTGTTTTTTAGATGAACCAAGACATTTACAGTGGTCCAGTTGCTACGATTTTGTAGTTTGGAATACTCCAGGCAAAGATTCTAGATGTGCTTTGTCTCTCCTACTTCATCCTGTCTCGAGTTAAGTTTCAACTGTCTGGGGTTTCAGGGACCACAAGATAGAATGATCTCCAAATGAGCTGGGAAGAATGAAGGTTTGTGAATTGGGAACGTACTTCTCCGGATATTTTTATTCTGCATGGATAGTGTGCAGGCTTTTGTGTATGCATATCAATCTGCATGACGAAACTGCATTTTTGAGCCTTTCATTATATGAACTTAAAGTGAAAGAACAATATATCATTAGATTTCAAGTGTATAATCATATAGTTCTTCTCATGATTCTGTCTTTTTCTTTTCCAAACATTTCTGTCATCTGTTGTGCTCTTTTGTTTAAAAATGAAAATGATTCTTAAAGTCAGCTAATTCTTTTATGTAATAGATTCTTAAAGTTGGCATCTATCATTTCTGTATTGCAAAATGATTTCATGTTCCTATGATGCAGAAACAGCAAGGAAGACGGGGCTGAGTTAAAGACACCAACTCAAAGGTACCGATCATTTCGTTCTTTATTTCTCTCGAACATAGTTGGTATTCATTAAATATAATTGCTGCCAGATCCTTGCATATAACAGTATTCATTACTCTACTGGAAAGTTTTGAGGATTTTTTTTCATCTACATCTGCATTAGGGTAGCAAAGAAGGGCTTGACTGCATGCTATTTTCACTATTTCTAGCAGGCTTGAAAGAAACAGGTCGCTTAAAGCTGTAAACCTTTCTTCCCCCACATGAACTTTAGGTACTCCATGCATGTAGCATTTGGTCTTTGATCTTCATGTTTGATATCTGGCATCTATCATGGCTTCCTTCAATCTACAACTGGTATATTATCAACAAAAAACCAGAAAGAAGTATCACTGAAGGAGACTCTTGGGATAGTCCTCTACCAAAAACAAAAAACAACTGCGAGAGTTGAAACATAGAGATAGCAACCTTTCTTCCAAAGTCAAAACAAAATAAAAGGAAAACGTCTGAAAATTGTGACAATGAACGGACCATTACTGCCCTTGCTTGGGATTGGTGTCAATTTGGTTTATGATCTCAGTAATCCTCAAGATCTTTTGGACTATGCACATTCACGTGGGAAGAACAGCACACGTACGTCACATAACCAGTTCACATCTATGATTGGCATTACGTATAAAGCAACTGATGACCTTCTTCCTTGAGTCACAATTAGTGGTTTCACCTAAATCTATGAACCATGCAACAGTAGCTAGAAATGTCAGGAAGTACTTGCTATTTGAAGAAAAAATTGAGCATCATGACATGATAATTTGTGAAGATACCCTTGTTTTCAAACGTAACCCTTCAGCTTCCGATTTGAGTTTCTTCCTTGTGCATTACAATACTTTTCACATCAATCATTCCAGAGCATCCGTTCCCTATCCTGAAAATAGGTTTTATTTGGGGCTGACACCAGTGGAATAATTGCATGCTAATTGTGTGTCATGAACTTTCACCGAGAGAAATGAGAGTCGTCATCTTCGTCAAGAAACTCCTCTCTTCAACTTGTGTGACATTGGCTGGGGCCCAACCATATGTTTTCCATCAGTCTCCAGAGATCAAGATGGGGAGTATGTCACTGTGTTGGTCCCTTCAGTCCCTTTTCCTAGCATGGCACCATTAGAAGAATGAAGGCATAACAGTATGTTGATTGAGCCACATTACTGTGAGGTTGGCGACGAGTGACCTGTAACCAATGGGTATCATTCTCTTCCCAACTAAATCATTTACTGCATGGTTATGGTAAGGAGCAACCTTAGAAGATACTCTTGTGGAGTCATCTGCCATTGCGTTCACAACCATTAATGCATTCCCTAATGCCATGGAATCTTGATCTTCCAGTGCCATCCAAGAATGAAACCATTGCCACCAGATACTGACTGCTCTTGTTATTGTGGGCAGGTGGGTGGGTGGGTGGATACTGCCCTAAGCTTATGTGGCCACAGGTGGGTCCTCCTCTCCATTCAATGGAGGCTTTGATTGACATTGTACCATCCTGATTCAGAAATGGTGAGGGACATCCATCACATGAACTTTTCCAGCTATGAGCAAGAAGAAGAGCCTCTGCAATTAGCAAGAGCCAAGCTCTCATGTTGGTGGTTGGACGTACGCTCTTTCTCCCAAGTTCCCAACCTTCCAACCATTGGTAATCTGGTTATGAGACTTTAAAACCTGAGCACAGAAGAAGAAGAAGAAGAAGAAGAAGAAGAAGAAGAAGGGTGTGGCGTGCATGCCAATTGCAGTTGTAAGCCAGGCCTCTTGGAATTGCCCAACAGCCTCCCAAGACATGGACACCAAAAGGCATCGTGGCTGATTGAACCGAAGAACATGGAAAGTGATTTAATTGAAGAGGGGAGAGAGAGAGAGAGAGAGAGAGAGAGAGAGAGAGAAGAGTGGATGCATGTCATGAAGAAAAATAAACGAGGAGAACAGAAACACGAGGCTAATCTCCTCCGCACCACCATTTCTCCCCCTTCTTTTGTACTTTTCCCCCTCCCCCATTGAAAAGTTGAAAGCAACCACACCCTGTCCCTCCAATTTTCCACTCAACCCCACCCCTAGTCTGCCCTCCGCCTCTTCCTCCTCCTCCTCTCTTTCGCTCTCTCTCAACCTTATAATTTTAGACCCAACTCCTGTTTTCTTTCATATATAATGACTCAGTAAAAACCTAAAAGGAACAACAAAACAGGCTCATATGTCAGTCAAGGGACTTGTCTTGCTGCCCCTCTTGGCTTCTCTTCCCCACCCGACCCCCACTCTCATTTAATACTACTTACCAATGTCCATCTTTACTTGACCGTCCTGCCAATAATTGTAGTCCCAATCCATCTCCATGCCTGCCTGTATCTGTGCTCAGTCGTATTGGGGTGCTGGTAATGTGAGCAGAGTGGAACCTACCTCCTCTTCTCCCTTCACATTTATTGTTTTTCTTTGATGTCCCATCTCAGGAACTGAATGGTTGGGGAGCTTAAAACCAGATCCGTCACTTTACTGCCACTGCTGCCTATTAACCTTTTGGCTTGTGCTGCTGCTTTACCCCCTTCCAAATCTTCCTCCTCCTCCTCTGTTCCATCTTTGCGAGGTTCCTTGGGGATTTGTGGCTTATAAATCAAATTCTGCCGCTGATTACTTCTCGGCGTGCTGCTGGCTTACTTGTTCTTGGATTCTCATCTTTACTTCTCGATTTGCTTCTTGCACTCTGAGATCTCTTGCCAAGATCAGTCCATTTTTGTTTGTTACTCTTGGCCCTGCAGTTGGTTTATCTGTTCTTGGATTCCTAGGCTTGCTTCTTGATTTGCTTCTGTCCACCCGTTTGCCAAGACTGGGTTTCTTGATCCGGCTGCAGGGGCCAACTTGGTTTTTTTTGCTTGTCAACCCTATTCCTGGTTCACGCAGTCCCACTCCCCTCTTTCGTCGCTTCTTATCCAGGTTGCCACTTGCTCTCTGTTGGGATCTCCACTGGTCTTGGTTCTCTTTGATTTATGGCCGTGCTTGAATCTGTAGAGGGGGAGCCCTAGTGTGTTATGACATGAATTGGTGTGGAAGGATGCAACCTTTGATAGAGAGAGGCAGAGAAGTGTAGTTTGGTGCGAGGAGAGAGTGACAAGAGGAAGGAAAGGGAAAGGGTGAAACAGATAAGAGATCAGTGCATAACATAGCTGTAGGGCGCTTTGAGGTGTTGCTTTCATGGACTGGGATCTGAAGATGCTCCCATGGGATTTGGCCGAATTGGATCGTGACGCCGTACCAAGCCTCGGCTCCTTGGTGGCCGGACCAACCGGCGGCTCTGCCCTGCGAAGCCCCGCGAGCGGTCCGGGTTGCTCCATCGATCTGAAGCTTGGGGGAGTGGGTGATTCTGGGTCATTATACAGGTGGAAGGACCACCCCAGGATATCGTCTACGACGATGGTATCTTCATCTTCTGGTCCATCGAAGAGGCAACGGGCTTCGAGCAATGCGAGCCAGAATGCCTCGTGCTTGGTTGATGGGTGCAAATCAGATCTTAGCAAGTGCAGGGAATACCACCGCCGCCACAAGGTCTGTGAGGCTCATTCCAAGACTCCTGTGGTTCTGGTGGGCGGCCAAGAGCAACGCTTCTGCCAGCAGTGCAGCAGGTAATGAAACAGGAGTTCCTCCGAGGTTTGGTTCACATAGGGAAGGTTGCTTGGGTCTTTATGCAGTATCACAGTGGCCCTTCATGCTTATTTGATCTAGGTAGATGCTTTCTATTTGCAATATTTGGTTTTGTTTTCTGATCTTGGAACTGCTGAATGTCATAAGGGAAAGCTCGTCATCTGTATTCATCCTGTTGAATTCATAGAAACTGTTATGACATCCTTGTTATGTGTAGAAACGTCTGCAGTATCTACACATCAACTATTCATAATCTGTTGCATAACTATTTAAAGTTATTGCCTGTTCTGGATCATAGTGATCACCTTTTCAATCGTCTCTTTTGGTTTTCTTTGGTTCTTTGAGTGTTCTTAAAGTTGACTTTTGCTTCAGGAAAATAAGAAATCTTGCCAAGGGGATGGAGAAAAGGATGGGAAACTTCTAGTCAGTAACTTTATGATCTAAAAATTATGTTTAGAATAATGGAACACTTGAAGAACTACAGCCACTGGTATTAACAAGCAGTAAGGCCTCCTTCTGTCTATAATATGAAATTACTTGGAGGGAGATTTTTTAATTGCATGATAATGTGACTGTTTATGCAAACTTCATATTAGTTAATAGGTGTCACTAGATTATTGATCTGATGGAAGTTTGCAGTACAGATCTTATTAAATGTTTATGAAGGACCAACAAGCAACACATTCTGATTGAGATGGTTTGTCTGGTTGCATGAACCATAAGATAATGGTAGGCCCTTGGATAACAACCCAAAGCTAATTGCACAGCTGAAGCAAGTGGATGAATGAGACTTAGATAAACTGCATAAAAAAAACTTGTTTTCCAGTATACTTGAGGGAACTATCAATTAGATATGAAGGATCCAATGATTTTGGTGAATAACTCTGTAAATAGTTACTCTGTACCTATCCTGGTACTATTATGATAAGAGTATCATAATAAAAGATAACAAGTTTATCCTGGCATAGCCTTTCTCGTGTTCCTGTTTGTGATATTTGATATCATAAATTCATCTGACATTTCTGTAGTTTGATTGATTTGAAGCATTATTTAATCTAACAAGTATGACATAATTATGTTGAAGTCTCTTAATGGATCTATAACAATATTTATTAGGTACCTTTAATCTCACTTTAGTATTTTGTTTTGAATGTTGAAGAACGTCTTCCTCTGAAGTTGGATGATAATCAGGTTACCATTTAGCTTATCACTGGTGTCTGCAAACATATTGTTGGCTATATCAATTTAACATTGATTTGAAAGTATTTTTAGTGTTCTTTTTTTTACTTTCGTTTCATAACTTATTTTTGCCCTTTTCTGTCATTAAATCTTTGATTCAAGTCTGTATTCATAATGGATATTGTCCATCAAGATGATGAATTCTGTGCGGGTTTTCAGTCTCTGTTGCAGTTATCTGTTGTGATATGTTTGCAAGCTTGTACCTGTCCGCACCTGTTGTTTACTTATTGCTTGTAGGTTAAATTTTTCTCCACTTCAGCCTCTTATAACTTTATTGAGGGGGTTCTTGCTGGTATAACTTAAAGTTGCCTTTGTGTATATTTGTTCTCTTTTTGCAGCAAAATGATATTGTTCTCTGAAAATTGGTGTGATAGTTTTCTTTCTTTTTTTTTTGAAGTTTCAGCATGTATATTTTTATCTTGTTATTTGGCTTATGAAATTCTTCATGCCCAGTTGGATACTTTTTGGTGTCCCAGTGTGACTTCTATCTTCTTCAACATATCCTAGAAATCCGATTTCAGTGAGGATTTATTCCTGCAGAAATCATTTGCTGGTAGATTTCAATTTCCTGAGGAATCAATTTCCTTATCCTGAGTAATCCATTCCTGCAGATTTCATTTGCTTGTAGAATTTGATGAGGTAAAGCGTAGCTGCAGGAAGCGTCTTGATGGACACAACAGACGTCGAAGGAAACCCCAGCCGAGTTCTGTAAATTCAGGTAGCTTGTTTTGGATCACTTAGATTGTGGTATCATTCTTAATATATCTGCTTTTTTTTTTCTTAATCTGTCACCGCACTTCAAATTTGTTGCTTATGATTAGATCCTCATGGCTTAATATTATCTTCAGCACCCAGCTGAAAACCTGCCAATTTTAAGCATGTGCATCTTTCTACTGTCAATGCCTCTTTGTTTAATTTCCTTGCAAGGATGACCAATATATGTGATGTGGCATGATGACGGCTTGCCAGCTAAGGTTAGCAAGATATGTACCACGTGCATTGTTGTCCATGCCATGGAGCTGGGCATGTTCTTATGCAACATGAACGAAGCTCATTATTGTGCATGCATTTGTCATCGAACAACTAGTAATACCTGAATCTTCTTATTAAGATGAATTGAACTGACAAACAAAGTAATTTTCCAAACACTAGGTATTTATGACTCGATCATTCATGATGTTGTTCAGTAGTTGCTGCAGTTGCCAAATGACTCCAATGACAGTTAAGTTGGTACATAGTAAATGATGTTTGCCGAACTTTACATTTGTGGCTTGTCTCTAAGGAAGTCCACTCCTAATCATTGACAGAATTAATTGACCTCCTATTGTCCATGTAAATTTGTTTTTTGCATGTACAGGAACCAAATACTTGGCATACCCTCAAATCTTTCCAACCAGCTCAACAGAATCAAACTGGACTGGAATTGTCAAAACAGAGGACAACACAGGATATACACAGTGCACAGTTGCAGATCTCATCATCAACAGGAATCCTTTTCTTTCCGACTCATCTCACCGCTACAGCAAGGAAAGAAAGCAGTTCCCATTCTTGCAAGAGAGCGAGACCAGCCTCAGCAGCATAAGCACACTTGGATCTTTAGTAGGCCAAACCCATTTTATGACAAGCACTGTGTCTGGAGTCGGCAGCAGCAGCAACAAGATGTTCTCCAATGGGCTAACCCAAGTGCTCCATTCTGATTGTGCTCTCTCTCTTCTGTCATCGCCGACACAGACATCAGGCATCAAACTAAGCCATGATATGCCATCATCTGATCAAATCCCCATGGCTGAGCCTCTTGTTCCAAGTTTGCAGTATGGCAATGTCACACAGTACTCTCACTCCACACCTAGAAATGTTTCACCGGTGGAGTACTCGTGTTCAGTCATGGGCGACAATCATGTGAGCACCATCTTGGCTTCTGATGCTATCGATGCTGATATCCATTGCCAGAGTATATTTCATATCGGGGGCGAAGGCCCCTCCAATGGGACCTCTCAAGCTCTTCCCTTCTCTTGGCAGTAGTTAGGGTATCCGCGGAGAGCTGTCATCCAACAGAGCAGAGTCTCATCATATTTTTGAAGTCAGGATTCTCAAGCTATGATCGAGTTCTCTGCATTTAATTACTGATCAGTTCTGGAATCATTGTCATCTAGGAGCCGATATCATGGCCTTTGACATTCTGCAACTCACGGTGGCTGGAGCTATGAATTTTGTATTATCTGCTGCCACTCATCTGCAGTTTAAATCATTCTCCAAGAAGTTCTCGTTTCTGACACACAATGAATGTTTCGATTTGGAGGATTCACTGATCCAGACTTGGTTTTCACGGAAGCTGACGAGCTTGATGTCCTGGATTTAGTTTGCACCTGTAATTGATCGCCCTGCAGTCATTGCATGGTGGATGATCAGATCAACTATTCGGAAATATCAATCATGAGGCTTGTAAAATGAGATCGAATCAAATAATGTTTGAGAGCTTCTCTTAGAATTCACACACACAGATCGGCCATGAAAAGTCAAATTACAAGGTACCGTTCTTCTTTTATATCAAATATATTTAAATATCTTTTAGTATTTTTTGGGAAACCTTCTATCGTTTGTCTCTCTCTATCCCGTCCTCCGTGGAAGCTTTCCGGGAAGGAAGTCTCTCCACGGAGAAGGGACGGAAACTAAGCAGATATTTCCGGGAACGTGTCGAGATAAATCCTAAAAGTGAGCCGATATCGCTCAACGTTATCCTCTTTTTTGTCCTCTATTTGACCGACTTTTTCTTTTGTTTTTAATTTTACATAAGAAAGCTTTTATTTCCTCGTTTGTCATCACGATAATTAAATAGAAACTATGGAAACAAATATATATATATATATATATATAATAAACAACGGAATAGCGTTCAACTTCATTTCAAAATGCCACCAAATCAATCAATTCCGTCCGCCTCTCCTCTTCGTCTTCTCCCACCAACGTTTTAGTCCTCTGTGTAAACGGTGGAATTAGCGCTAGGGTTTCATCTTAGAATCTGGACATGACGGGAGGCGACCAGCCGTCGCGGCTTCTCTACGAGCTCTGCTCTCTCCTCCTGGAGGTCCTCCGCGCCCCTCACCTTGCGCCCTCGCGGCCACCGGCTGATGCGGCAACGGCGAGGAGGCGGGTGCCGACACGGATGTCGCCGGCACGGTTCGCCTCGGTCCTCCTCGGGGCGTCGCTGGCGTTGATGCTCTGCGGGTCCGTCACGTTCCTGATCGGGTTCATACTGATGCCCTGGGTGGTTGGCCTCGTAATCCTGTTCTACTTCGTGGGGATCGTCTCGAATCTGCCCGGGTTAGGAAGGGCCATCCTTTGCCCCGGTTGTGGCCCCTCAAGCCCCAAGGAAATGTCAGGTCAATGTCTTGAATGAACCCGTTGCGTTTTCCCTTTTCCCTCAAAACATTTCTGCCGATCAACAGGTTACGTATTGAAATATATTTGAAAATAGATGATTAATTTTCTTTTCTCTTATTATATGGAAATCTCTACAGGTACGTGTTGAGTTATATTTGAAACTTGATGATTAATGTTCTTTTCTCTTATTATATAGAAATCTCTACATGCATAAATATTTATTTGTTGCTTCTGCAATTTACTACTTCTAGTATAGAATTTTGTTTTTCTTGTCTTGTTAGATTGTTTGATGTAGTTTATAAATTGTAATTGCATCTCTAAGCTTTCATTATTTTTTGACCATTTTATGTATTGAATTGTTTTGGTAATTGATCTCTCTTTTTTTTTTTTTTATAGTTATCTGCCTTTTGCTTTTGTGACAACCATTTATCGTTGTAGGTTCTTTAAAAAAATGTTCCATATTTAGAGAGGTATCTTCTGTTGTTCAATTACTGCTACTATGATTCTTTTTTTCCCCCTTTAATTTGACATTTCTTGGGTGCATTAGGCCCCATCTAGAGGTGGTAGATCGTCACAGAGGAGGACAGATGACAGGTGCACAGTAGTGTCATTGTGATGGTTTGAACTCTCAACCTGTGGGCCCACATACACCATCAGGTTATGTGCACACATAATCTTTTTGTCAACATGTTTTTGATGTCAGTATTATCCGATCATGACTTTGTCTTCTGAATTCTTCACCTGGATCTTGGAGTTGGCTTCTACTTTAGTTTACTTAATTTACACAAGAATGAATCTTGGAGTTACAAGCACTTGGAGTTCTATGCATTATCATTCTCACTTGATGGTGTGCTAAGAGAATCAATTTTTAGCAATTGTCTATATTAATGACCTGTGTAAGTAATTATTTTAATCTGACCAATTTTCTTATTGAATATAGTGTAGTCAGATACTTTAATATAATATATTTGTTGGTGGCATAGTTTTTTTTATCTATCATTTTCCGATTCTAGTAAAGGAAATTAATCTTAGAAAACTTCCTAAGCTGACAATTGGCATATAGTTGCATTATTTTGATATTTATGTAAACTTTGAAAAGAACTTGTAGGAAGTTTAGAATATTTTTCTTAATTTACCTATGCTGTTTTACTTCAACCAAGGATAAAAAATCTCGTCCGACTGTACATAGTTGTTTATAACCTTATTGTCAAATTCATAAAGAGTGTTGTAGATACCTCAATTAGGTAAATTTCAAACTCCAGAGGAACTACTGGGGATGATATGTTGGTATGCGCACAAATTCTCTGGTCTCTATTAGCAGCCTATATCTTTTTGCATCCTTCTGTATCTCTGTGTGTCTCACTAACAATTTAATTTGCTGTTGTTTGCACATTTTTGGATAGCTACAAAGTAAAGATGTTCAATCTATTTGCAAATACTAGGAAATTGATGTCATTACAAGAGTCTTGTGCTTTTCTTTTTCACTTGCATGTCAGGAAAAATATGACCTTAAATGAATGTTTTTCTCTTTGTGAGAACTTTTTATCTTTTGGATGAAGTAAGCTGCTTACTGAAGACTAAGATATAGTTGTTTAGAGTATAGCTTTAATTTGTTTTCCTATAGTGCTTTTGCAGTGTCATGTTAGCAATTGATCCCAAGGCATGTATATTGTTCAATTGCTTATGGGAGTACAATCTGGGATCTGAACGAAATTGAGATATCTAGTGGGCAGGTTACGCAATTTAAGGGGTAGTTTCTGATTACCACTTTTGTATTAGATAAGTTGTAACTTTAAGTGGTCTTATGTAGAAGCCAGGGGAAGAATTGGTTTCATGGGAGAGAATGAAAGGTAAACATTTTGGATAATCCATATGCTTTTCCGATCTGCGTAAGTTTTGTTCAATTGTGTTCATGTGTGTTGCTTACATGTCTGTCCCTTTGTGTGCTGAGAAGAATGTGATGGAAAGGGCTCGATTTGAAGATACAATTCATAAAAATTTCTGGAGTATTTTTGTCAAGTAAAACTCCTTTTCAATTGACAAAGTTTCTTTATTGATCAATTTTTTCATTGTTTTTTTTTTTGTTGGTTTTGGCAGGCCCACTGTTCTCTAAACTTCCAATTATTTGATTGTGGAGCTCAGACATACACTAGTTGATACCCTGCAGGCCCACTGTTCCATGGCTTCTCCTGAGGACCTCTTTGTTGCTGCAGAGTTTGCACATAAAATTAGGTACAAGCATCTTGGATTCTATATGAGAGGCTACATGGTAGATAGAAGTCACCATTTATGCCTTCACACACGTCGTGGTATCAAACCACACTTCATGGCTTTCCATGGAGGTAATGCTGCTGTTGTTTATCACAGTAACTATGATAAGCTAAACTTTCCTTTACGTATAATATCGAGATCAATCGGTCAAGTTAATCAAAAAGTTTCAGGTGGTAGCTGATTTGTACCAAAGTTTCTGATGGATTTGTTTCTTGAAGTGGTATATTATGTTATACTTGCTTTAGGCAAAATCACACATATATATTCTTTTAATTTTAATTTTTGCATATATATATATATATATATATATATTGACGAAACTCAAAAAATATCTTCCCATAGTTAATACTCGTAAGCATGCAGTACCATTGATTTCATACACTACTAAGCAAAGAGAAAAAAACAAAAAAAAGCAAAAACACATTTAATCACTTTTTTCACCTTAAAATAATAAATTCAAATTAAAAAAGAAATGGATCAAATGGTATGAAATAAGACTAGACTTCTCATGAGTGTTTGTTTTGAGCCAAAGGGAAACGAAAAATTTCATAGATACCATTCTTTTTATTCTAAAATGCTTTCATGTTGAAAAATGTATGTCATAGTGTGACAACTTCTTAATTATCATATTTCTTATGAGTTTTGTTGTGACACAGGCTGTTTGGATGAGTAAATATTGATTAGCAAGCAATGCTCCGAAAGAAGTTGTAATTTTTTTGGTAAATAATATGATTGGTCGGGACATTTCGTGTTACTGAGTGAAAATAATAATATATTCGATGTCAATTATATCTCTCTATTTTATTGGATTTAAATCAGATTACATGATTAGCTTTCACCCGTTCGATTCAAGATGGGGAAAGAGAGTAGCGGTTGTCCCCATAACGTTTATATACGACTCAAAAATCCACCGTGCAAGTAATGGATGGGAGACGGACGGTCCAGATTCTTCCTCTATTTGTTTGCGGGACTCGAAGTGACCATATTACCCCTTCCTTGCTGGCTCCATATTCCTAAAGTCGTAGTCCATCTCGATCATTCCACCATCGCTTATACTATAGATGGGTGATTAGAAGCTCGTTTTCTCGGACTCTTCTCTCGTGCTCTCGCTTTTTCCCACGGGAATCGATTAGGGCTTCCAGAAACCCTATCTTCGATCCGCCTAATACCATCAACTCTTTCTGGTCGTATGACAATCCTATGGCGGTGGATGACGCTCGGTCGTCCTAGCCCCGCCAGTCGCAAGTGTGACGCCAATCGACCACAACATCATTGCGTTCATGAATGGGCCTCCTCGATCATCGACCTCCTTGTTGAAGAAATATACCGTCGATGATTGAGTTGGCTTGGCTTGGTTTTGACCCAAAGGCATAATGACGTTCGAGGAACCATCGTGATGACCTTAGAACGGTTGAGGTGGTTTCGAGGTAGTATTCATGTAATCTCAATCTATTTAAGGTGGTCCTGTGGTTAGCCTGAGATAGAATCTTGTATCTTAGTGGGTTCTTGCATAAAGGTCAATGTCGGAAGGGGTTTTCCGACCTGATCCATCCGATGATCAAGTTAGTTCAAAAGACTATATGAGGTATGAAATGTCTTTGGGAAAAGGTCCGACCCCCTAGGTCGCACCCAGGATTTTTATACTCGACCAACTAGGGGGGGGGTGTGTGTGGGGTTGGGGGCTTACAAGCAATAAACACCTCCACATCAGCATTAGGGAGAGGATGATTGGGCCCCTTTCTTTCACATCAATGCTCTTGGAGTGATTGGTTGGCAAAATATTCCATATCACTTATCCCCACCAAAAAGGCGTGCTCCAGGGTTCTTATTTGGGAGGTTCGAAACGTGGCTCTAAATTTATTCTCTATTCCTCGGCGTGGGTAGAACCCTCTCGACCTTCACATCTCGAGCACTTTAGCCCGGGGCCTCCATCATGGCAATCTAGTGGCATGGATTGAGCATTTCCGATCTATACGTCTTGGGCACATTTGACCTAAGGCCTTCATTGTGGAGAATCTAGTGATGTGGATCGGTTTTTTCGACCCACACGCCTCGGGCACATTAGGCTCGATTTCTCTACCATGACGGGTATTGATGGCATGGGTCAGATTTTCCCAACTCACACGTCTCAAGCATGTTTGACCCAAAGCCTCTGCCATGGCAGATATAGCGACATGGATCAAGCTTTCACGACTCACATGTCTCAGGCATATGTGGCTATGGTCTTCGCCATAATGGGTATTGATGGCATGGGTAAGGCTTTTTCGACTCATACGTCTCGGCACATTTGGCCTAGAGCCTTGTTGTGACGAATATTGATAGCATGGGTTGAGTTTTCTCGACTCATAAGTCTAAGGCACACTCATCCCAGAGCCTCTGTCATGGTGGATCTCAATATCCCTTCTCCATTGTAGCGGATCTCGGGTCTTTCTACCATGGCAAACTTCAAATTTTCTCTCCATTGTGGCGGATTTTGTCCCTTCTTGGCTATAGCGGATCTCAAGTTTTCCTATTGTGGTGAGCTTTAAATCTTCTCCCCATCGAGGTAGATTTCATATCTCTTTTCTACCGGAGCCTCACTTCGTCATGACAGATTTTGAGGCTCAATCTGCCATGGTAGATTTTTAGGCTCATTTCACCATAGCGGATTTCAAGGCTCATGCGACATAGTGGATCTCTAAATGCCATTTCATCATAGTGGATCTCGAAATGTCACTTTCTCGTGGTGAACTTTGAGGCCTCTCCTATCATAGCGAGCTTTAGCCTTCCACGCTGTCGAGGCCCCTTAGAGTTTATCCTAGAGGGGGACACTTGTCTCAATTGTGGGAGGAGAGAAATCAATTGCTCTCCCTTAAAACTCTCACCTGCTAAAGATTAGGACTCATTCCCCACCTTGGCAGCCACTAGTGAGATAAAACTTAGAGATATAAGTTATAAATAATATTTATAAAAAATTTTAATCTAAATTATGCTAAAATAATTCAATAATAAAATAATAATCATAATAAATATTAAAATTAATCAACATAAAATAACTGTAATTATGATGAAATATAAATCATGCCTTCATGTGAAAAATAAATATTTTCTATAATTTTAAACAAATACATGTGAATAATTAAATAAAAATATTGAAGAAATAATTATATTTTTATTTATCACATATAAAATATAATTAATAAGTCATATGAGTAAACTATAAGAGAAAATCATAATATATATATATATATATATTAATTCCATATAGAATCATTATATTAGTCAACATAAATTTAATTAAGTTAATCAAAAATTAAAATATATCAAAATAAAAAATTTATCAAAAATTTGACTTTTCCTCATATTGAACAAAACTTGATTGATGAAATCTAAATCTAGTTAGTAGCAAAATATACACATGACCAAGTTAAATCAAAATATTTGATAAAAATAAATCAAATTAATTAATTTTATATTGGGGATATAAATTTTAAATCCAAAAGGGTAAAACTATAATTTTGACATAGGACATATTATGAATTTTTTTAATTTTTGAAAGGTAAAATAGGGGATAAAATTTAAGGGCACTAATAGGAATTTTCTTATTTATGAAGGATAAAACTATCCTTTTAGTCAAAAGAAAAACCTAATCTCTTTTTTTGCGTGCGATCATTGTTTTGCCCATGGCGACCATTGTGGGAGGTACGATTGTGATCTTGTGCAATTGCCGCCTGTATGAGGCACCACAACCACCGCCCGCAGCCACTACATGAAGTGCAATCGTTGCCACCATGAGCAGTCGTAGTGGTGCTATTGTAGTGGAGCTACTGCTGCTGTTATAGACAATGATGGTGCTCTGCAGTTGTCGCATGCAACAGACTACGCAATCGTTGCCCACAACTGGGCATGCGACCAACGTCGCCGCCCTCAACAATACTATCGCTGGCAGCTTGATCAAACACGAGGAGCTTTACATCGCACGCAAGCATATGATATGATGAACTAGATGGAAAAACTGATTGACAACACCACGAATCGCTCATGCATCATAAATAAAAAATAATTAAGATCTTTTTGCAAGCAAAAGGTGCTAACAAATAGATCTAAATTATTTGATTTCAAACTCATGGCTCTGATATCAATTATAAGTATAAAAACCATAATATGCAATTATTATGCGGAAGCCCTTTATGCCAAAATATGAAATCAAATAACAATAGATCTTTATAATATGTACCTTTTAATACTACTCAGAAAGAAAGCCTTTATTTGATATGTAAACATATCATCATTGGATCCGCGATCTATAGTGATGTTGATTTGAAAAGAGAACTAGACTCACCTTGTCCTCTCTTCCTATCCTTCACAAGACCACTATTATTAGTTGGTCGCCTGCCCTCAACAATACTGTCGCTGATAGCATGATCAAACACGAGGAACCTTACATCACAAGCAAACATACGATATGATGAACTAGATGGAAATTGATCTATAATACCATGAATCGCTCATGCATCGTAAATAAAAATCGATTAAGATCTTTTTACGAGCAAAAGATGCTAACAAATATATCTAAAGTACTTGATTTCAAAATCATGGCTCTGATACCAATTGTTAGTATAAAAACCATAATATGCAATTATTATGTAGAAGTCCTTTATGCCAAAATATGAAATCCAATAACAATATATCTTTATAATACATATCTTTTGATACTACTCAGAAAGCCTTTATTTGATATGTAAACATATCATCATCGGATCTGAGATCTGTGGTGACGTTGATTTGAAAGGAGAACTAGACTCACATTGTCCTCTCTTTCTATCCTTCACAACACCACTGTTATCAATGGATGTATGGGATATAAGAGAAAATCTATAATCTCTCATTGTTTGGTTCATGTGATTAAAGGGAGATGAGAGAAACGATGTAATCTTTCAATCATATCACTTATTCATGTCTCTACTTATCTGCGTATTCACGTATTCATATATATGTATATTGTGTGTATTGTGTGTATTTATAGGCGAGAGCAGAGAGCCCAGGATAACTAATTAAGAGGGTTCCTCCTGTTGGGAAACTACATAGTTGCATCACATGTGTAGTGAAAAACCAAAATAAAACTGGTTTCCCATGTTTATCATTCGTCATGCAATGATTGGTGCTTGAAAAACCATAAAATTGAAAACTACATAACACATGTTAAATGTTTTACCTAGGGAGATTATATATCCTTGAAAAGTCATATACAAAGGAGAGGATGAAGAAGGTCAGATGTCCTCCTCTCTAGCGGTATCGACACGATGGAAGTAGTGATGCTTGTCCTTGTAGCGCTAAAACTCGTAGCTTTTGCATACTTTCTTTGTGACTTTTGCACACCACCTTGCAGCAAGCGTCGAAGAACTCCTTTCTTCTTTGCTATCCTCACGCACCAAGGAGAGGGGTGGTCGGCTAAGAAAAAATGAAAGGGAGGAGAATAGGAGGCGGTAACCAAAAGTTTCTAGCTCATGAGCCCTGTGGCCCATTCCTATTTATAGATGTTCCTGTCAACTTAACCCTAATGGATCCTGCCCTATTGGGTACTGGATATCTATCCAGTTACCCAAGCCTCTTATGTTAATGGATTTCTATCAAATAATATCTTATTAGCACTTATTAGATCTCATTTATAGAATCCACTAAATACAAGGGCTTATTGGATATCCAATAAAACAAGGGTTTTGTATATATCTTATATCCAAACATCTACTTATTGCAACATCTACCATATATGTATGACTCTCTAGGCCCAATACGAGTTGGTCATGAATTGCACATGTCATAACTCATGCTAATTTAGTAAATTATTATCTCATAATAATTCACTCAACTCATTGACTATGGACGTACTGGGCCACTACGTCATATTCCCCAAATGGTACAGGGGATATAATCCATTGGACATATCTGTTCATAAGTATAGTGTATCTATAGTCTTTTATCCATCGAATATCTTAGAGACTATATATCGAGTATGGTCCTGTCAGGCCTCATACGAAATCCATCCAACTCTCGCTTTTATCGGATTCTTTTGAAGAACTCATTCTCTCTCAATTTGAATGACCATGGCCAGGGATTTGCTTGAGCGAGAGCACACAAGATATTTCTTCCATGATACCGAGGGTGAATAATCATCTGTTGACACTCAATTGTCTCCGTAAGATTGGCTACCAATTCCGATAATCAATTGTACTAAATCTAAAACTTTCATACCTATAAGTCTGGCATCAAAGAATGGAAACGATGTATCCTCGGTGTCTTAAGTCTCATGACCATGACATATAACTATGACTATGGAATCGCTGTCTGATGTTAGATATCATTAACCATCTAACATTTCGTAACCAGATCAATCAGTGAACTCATTCTCTAATGAGCACATGTACTGTACCCTTAGTGTCCTCACACAAACAACTATGAGACTAGTCACCTCCATCATATGGATGTGTATATAGTACACTGGTCTATCCAGTTATCTCGATGTTCCTCTTGAGTAACCTATGATCGAGATTATTTAGAATCTGTGTTTAATGATGAATCGATCTCATTATCGTGATCTCATGATGATCTAATTCCCATTACACAAATCCAAGGACATCACAATATATATACACAATAGATAATTATATAATATAAAAAATAATCAATAATAATAATATATATAAAAAGACTATGTAATGTGTCACACATGTCATCACTCACGTGATTGGCTTATAGGGCACTTGTAACTATCACCACTCATCAAGGGTATCTATCATCTCTTAAGGAATCCTACTATACCCCCTTATTTTATAGGAAGATGGGACCCTAAGTCCTTAAGGTGTAAGGACTTGTGGGGTGTAGATACTATGATTTTTCTTATTTGGATTTCCTTGTAAGGCATGCATAACTACTATTTTCCTTGTAGGGCTATTGCACCCCCGTTGCATTGTCGCTGACCATATTTGAATGAGGGATACCCAAATTTGAGTGCTAATAGGATTTACATTGAGGTGTGAGGGCTATTGTTCCTTGGGCTTGGGCTTTGCATGATCAAATAGGACTGAATAGTGTTGAGATCATCCCTGATCATGACTCTCTCAATTGGGTGATTCATGTCCCGTTGAATCTTGTTTTGAAGGTTGGAAAACTAAGCTTCAGTAGCTTCTTTAGAGAACTATCTTACTGCACTTGGTTTTTTCCCATTGTCTGCAATTTAGAAGACAACTTTGATGCCTCGTCGGGTGGTAATGGACTTCTTCTCGATGATAGTGTCCTCTTCAAAGGCCTTCTCTTAGTCGGTCACTAAGTCTTTGACAGATGGCAGCATCTTGCTTGGCTCTTTATCTAGTATCGAAAGCTTGAATGACTTAAGTTCTCAACATTCACAATTGAGTATATCTCCATGTAGGGCGACAACTTGAGTCGTCTCCAATCCGCTTCAAGACTTTAAATGGTATATATCTGATGGGCTTAGCTTCTTTCTTTCTCTTATAAATCATTCTTTCCTAATGTGTGGACATGCAAGGCCTCTTTCACAGAATCATTCTTTGACACACTATTGATCATGTCATTCTTTGTATTCCTATTGGCTTCGCTAAAGTTGCTTCTCAATCTCTTCATGCACCTTGCGGATATTCTCTAAAATTTTTTGGCTTATTGAATTGCATTGCTATTGTTAGAGGTAGTTGATTCTTAGTCGATCGTGAGTCGATATGGCTTCGGAGAAGTGGTCTCGAGTCCAAGTCTCTACACTATGCTTATTGAGGTGAGATTCTTTCAGATTCCGATGATGGTGATCGCATCGTTGATCTCTTGTTTCGCTTAGATCTTGAGAGTAGTGAGATTCTGTGCAGGTTGTTGATGGGAGGACGAAGGCCCACTAGTGGAAGATCAAGGCCCACCACAACGGGAGAAGAAGATGCCCACTACAGTGAGACCATGGAGCCGAATGTGCCCAAGATGTATAATATGGGAAAAAGAGTAGCAAGGGAAAAAGGTTCATTACGACAGAAGACCAAGACCCACCACGGTGGGAGAAGAAGATGCCCATGAGAGGGGATGAAGGCTTGCTACGATGGAAGATCAAGGTCCGCCACATCGATTGAAGAGGATGCCAATTACGGTGAGGCCATCGGGCCAAATTTGTATGAGATGTGTAAATCGGGAAAAGAGTAGCAGGAAACTAAGGCTTGTTATGGCGGAAGATCAAAGCTCGCCAAGGCGGGAGGAGTGAATGCTCGCTATAGTGAGGCCATCAGGCTGAATATGCCTGATATGTGTAAGTCAAAGAAAGAGTAGCAGGGGATGAAGGCCTAGAGAGAAGAACACAAGAAGGACTAAGGAGTCAAATGAGCCTTCCCCTCCTACATGCAAGGAACTTAAAGGGGAGCATCTCCCCTCTCCCACTGTCATTAAAGCGGCCATCCTCTCCAAAATGGCCCTCGAAAGATCCCTAGAGGTGGGAAACCCCAAAATCCTCCATAATAACACCTCGAAGAAGCCCTGATGGTAGAAAACCTCAAAATCCTCCAAGGTTGAAAAGTTCAAGCCACATCATAATATGTGGCAATGACACAAACCCCAAGACCCATATCGTCAAATCTTAAAAAAAAGAGTAGTAGGGGACGGAGGCCCACTAGTGGAAGATCAAGGCCCGCCACAACGGGGGAAGAAGATGCCCAATACGGTGAGGCCATCGGGCCGAATGTGCCCAAGATGGATAAGGTGGGAAAAGAGTAGCAAGGGACCAAGGTTCATTATGACGGAAGATCAAGACCCACCACGACGGGAGAAGAAGATGCCCACGACGAGGGATGAAGGCTTGCTATGATGGAAGATCAAGGTTCGCCACGGTGATTGAAGAGGATGCCAATTACGGTGAGGCCATCGGGCCAAATTTGTATGAGATGTGTAAATCGGGAAAAGAGTAGCAGGAAACTAAGGCTTGTTATGGCGGAAGATCAAAGCTCGCCAAGGCGGGAGGAGTGAATGCTCGCTATAGTGAGGTCATCGGGCCGAACGTGCCCAAGATGTGTAAGTCGGGAAAAGAATAGAGGGGGATGAAGGCTCACTATGGCGGATGATCAAGACCCGCCACAATAGGAGAAAAAGATATCCGCTATGATGGGGCCATCAAGCTGAATGTGCCCAAGACGTGCGAGTCATGAAGCGAGACCCACATCGAGATTCCCTCTATAGCAAAGTCATAAGGCAAAATATGCTAGAAACATAAGTCGAGATAACTCGATTTGTACCAAAGTACCTAGATCATTAGAAGAAGGCACCCGCAATACCTGAGTTAGCAAGGCCCAACTTGAGCCCCACATTAATATAAAACCAATTCTCCTAGGCTAACTTAACCATCGGAGGGGTTGGTTCGGGAACCCCACCCGAGATCAGCATATCGTGCAAGGCCTCGGCGGAGATAAGATTTATTCTAGTCTCACCTCAAGGTAATCTCGAACCACCCTCCCGACCATTCAGTCCCACCCTCGAGAAGAATGACTTGGACGATTTTGGGCCTTCGGGACAAGAGCGATATAAACTCCAGATCCATGACATTAAGTTGTTAATGATATGATATCCTTTCAGTTATTGTTAAATGTTAACCACAGTAAACATTACGAGCATAATGTATTTATCCAGCAACTTTACGGGTATTAACGTGATCACTCAGTTTTTTGCTTGATCAACTTTGTTCCGAGTTATAATAGGCATAAGATGTGTTGTTGTTAATCATCCTCGTGAAAGTTGAAACCAAGCATGGGATGTTGACCAGCTAAATAGGGAAAACCTGTTTGATGACATGGTGAAGGAACATAATAATAAGTGAGACGTCGAAGGTTCTGCAATAGGCCTCCAAGGTAGATTCTCCTCGTACCTGAAGCTATCATGTACTTATGCTGTGGTTTTACTCGTGCCTAATATTTCATTCACCCAGCACCGATGTCCTCATGCTACTTGTGTTATGATATATATTCTTTCGATTGATGAGGAATCGGAAAAGGGATATAAATAGTATGGATGCTGATTCGACTGGTTAGACATATGATTTATTAGATATATGATTTATTTCTCTTTCACCTCCCTTTCGTACATGAATCTCCCACAGAGTCCCCACAAAGAATGTCAAGTCAGCAGCAGCACTGCAACAGGACGAAGCCCATCAACTGTGTTTGTGGAAGAATTCGATGAGGCCGTCGTAGACGACCTGCTTGGCATTCACCCCCATCACGAAGTCCAGATGTGCGTACTCCATCACCAGCTGAGCCACGAGCTTGTCGGCGTCATGGTTGCTGAGATCATTCAACAGCAGCTGCACGTCCGTCACGTCCGACAGCATGTCCCCGCCGCCGTAGCTGAGCAGCAGCGGCAGGTGGTGTGGAATGTTGGACATGTGGTACTCGGGTGGGCTGCTCCGCCCATACGCAGCCAGGTTGGCGATACTGCTGCCGTGGTCGTATTTTGTTATCACTTCACGTCTGAATGCTGTGAGTACTCAAAACATACTCCCTTGTGAGAAAGAAATCTACGAGAGCTCAATTAGATGATATTTTAGATCTGTATCAGACTGACTGACTCTGTGAAAATGGACGAGTGTCCTCACAGATGTAGGCTGGAGTTCATACTTCAAGTACATGTCGACAGTGGAATCATTGAGGCAGCAGTTTAGCCCTGCATCCAAAGTGAGCGTGTGTGCAGAATAAGGAAGGAAATGCCAATACATATGTAAATTAATTGAAGACTACAACAATAAATATATATATGATCAAAGAGTCAAATCAAACCTATGTTGCGGAATATTATCACCGTAATAATTTGTACGTACCTGTGAATGATGCCATAAGGTCGTAGCAGTTCACCCCCGGCATAGCGCAGACGGACTCCAAAAAATTGGTTCCAACTACCCTGCTTATCCATTAGGAACACACTTGAATTAGAAGAGATTTTATGAAAACATCACTCAATGTTAATAAGCCCCTGTGATGATTTTGTCAGCAGGTCTTCTTTTGACAACAAAGAGGGATATGTTTGTTTACGTACCCTTTAGGATCAAACTCTGCCACTCCAAGCGCTTCCAACATCTGCAAGAAAAGCTAGAAAGCTATGACACAGCACTGGACGTAGGTAAATTCGAAGAAGAAGATAGTGATCTAAAAATCATTGCTGTGAAATGGTAGAGTGTTGTGAACTCCTTCTTACTTCTCCTGAGAATGCGCTGGCTGCAGCTCTTACGATTGGAGTTGTCATGTAACTCAGATAGGCCACCGGAGTCAAAAGGGCAGCTGACTTGATCTTATCCACCAGCTTCCCCTCGGAGAATGCTGATAGAGCTGTCAGAGTTCCCTGTAGCATCCAATGTCACTCAGAAATGTTTTCGTACTAGTAGTGGTAGTAGTAGAACATACAAGGATCGGACTGAAAGTACTTCAAAGTGAGAGGAAGAACGATATGTTTGGCATTAAAGTATTTGAAAGTAAAAGTCTCCTACCATGGAGTGACCAACATAGTGCAGCTTCTGCCCAGTTTGCTGGAATACAAAACCCACAGTAGCAGGCAAATCATAGCTGGCCAACTCATCCCATGACCACGCCCAATAAGCCTGCGACACACAAAACACAAAAAAAGAAAGGATGATGCCAACTATACCACCAACCTGCTCGAGACTCCATGATCAGCAATGTAGAGAAGATGACCAACCGGGTCTGATGTATCGAGAGACTCATGGCGACGGCTCCACCTGGTGCCCCTGCCGTGTGTAATCCACACATCGAATCCGTTGTCTGCAAGTACGAAAGCCAGTGATTGTTGAGGTGGATTCAGAAGCCATGTCAACCCGTCCTGCCATCATTCATCAAGCGTCAATCGTCAGAAGAAGAAGAAGAAGAAGAATGACGAAGAAGACAACGTCCTGTGCATGCATGCACCGCAACACACGCGGATTGCTCAAGGAAACGTACCATGAGGACTCCATGTTGCAGCAGCACAGGCTGCCTCTTCCCCGCGCTGCCGCCTCCTCTTCCTTGTGGGATCCTGTGCATGGTCAGAATGTACCCATCTTGCGTCTTCACCTGCAAGGGACGCAGCAAGCTTCAACCACTCATGCCGTGCCCGCATCGATCATCAACCCATCCACATTTATCTGAACTCGGCTACCTCATATTCTCGGCACTCGTAACCCTGAGGGCTCACCACGGCGGTGCACACCCCGTCATCCGCAGACTCGAGGCTTTGCAGCAGCTGCCGCTGTCCGTTGGCTCCGGCCAGCTCGCATTGGAAGCCCAAGGAGAGGACGAAGGTGATGACGAGAAGCCAGCAACGGAATCCCATGTTGGAGGTAAGCGAAGTGGATGAGATCAACTGCTTCACCAAGGATTCGCCTTCTTATAGGGAGGAGGGTGAGGAGGAAGTAAGTGAAGGATGATTCCTCGTTCATGGCCTTCTTATAGGGCGGAGGAGGACGAAGGAGATGGAGAGGGTGATCTCTGCAGGCTGTTGATGGGTGGTGATACGTGATTCTCGCTACTCTCTCAAAAACTAGCAGTTAATCCACCCAAATCTTATTCTATAAACACTTAAGGTACTGTCGTATAATTTTCATATTTCGGTTGTCCATTATAGTTGGAACTTAAGATTTTATTATTGTGGTTGTTATTGATCTATTGTGGTCATTCACAACTAAATGCAATTGCACAAAAATTCAAAAATAGATTAATGTTGTCGGCCAACCATCGATATTTTCCTCTATTAGAGATTTCTGATTCGGGATGTTCATCGGTTACGGTCTCTCATTTTCATTTTGGGATGACAACCCACATGATCGTTTCTATAGAGATTTTCACCTAGCAACTCCAAACCCCGACGAGTCAGACTAGTTAAAAATTCAAAACTTTTTCCTATCATTTTGGTTGAGCATAAAGTGTTTTTTCTATCATCTGTACAACCAATCTAATCACTATCAGTATGAGAATACAACTTTCAATCTTTTACCTATGTATGACAAATGTCATAATTGAGAGTTTCTTTACTGTATCTAAGAACTATTTTAGTTGCTCCAAAATGATGCTTGCTAGGACCGTGCAATGATTTGGATAACAAATTAAACGCAAAACATAATATTACTCTTGAATGTGTGAGATAAATTAATCCTCCAATTAAACTTCTATATTATTTCTCATCTATTTTTTTAACTTAATCATCTAATATTAGTTTATTATTTGTATTCATTAGATTATTCACTGCCTTACAAGTTGTCATACAAAATATTTTTAACAAATATTTAGCATATTTCTCTTAGCACTAAAAATATATTTATATTTTAAATAATTTTCTTTTCTAAAAGTAATGTAATAGTCCTAAATCAATCATTTGAAATTCTAACATCATACTTTTCTAAAATTTAATAAGTGTATTTAATTAATTTTTGGTATAAATTATATCATCCACACACAAATAGATAATAAGAATTTTCATACCTTGAGCTTTTATATATAATTAATTCAACAAAAGGGTGCTGTTGTCCTACTAAATAGCATTTATGTCACGAAACAACAAATTCTCAATGTAAATTTCGGAGAAAATTTGAGGAAAATATGCAGAAATTTTATAGCAAATCCTCGATTCAAATGTGATAATAGTAGCAATTAAGATTTTGGCAACGTAATGGTAGGAAAATTGATGCAAAGATAAAAGATGATTATTTGTCATAAAAATCGCAATACGCAACGATGAATTATAGCACAATAAGATCAGTTTAGAAAGAATTTTTCTAGAGATCGATCTTAAATGAAAGCTATGTTGATCTATGAGATTGTGTAAAATTTTATCCATAATAGTTAAGCAATAAACCGGTTTTAGGAAGCAAACAAGTGGCTAAACATTTTACATTATTTTCCTTCAACGATGATCACGATTACATTGGTAGAAATTTTCGTGAGGAAAAGCTTTTTCAATGTGTAAAGGTAAGGATTTGCAGTAGTAATAAGGTGTGGATGGTGAAATTTTATCAGATCTTCAATTTAAACGCAGGTAGACTAATTGATCTACGACTTGGGGTGGAAGATGGAGGCGCATCCTACAGCATTATTGGAATTGCTTGGATGGGTGGATGCGACAAAGATGTAGGGGCAACAAGAGCACAACTCGATGATGATAGAATCGAAGGAGCTTTATAGGATTTGATCTTTGAAGGATCAACCCTTGAACGCTATATGGGTTTCTCCCTCATAGGGTCGGCCAACAAGGCTAAAATAGAATTAATCTTGCTTAATTCAAAAGAGGAGGAGGCTACAAGCTTATATAGGGCTCAAAACCCTAACCCTAGGGCGGTCTACCTATGTAAAATTACCCCATTGCCTCTTCTATAGTAGCCTTAATAAGGATGAGCGACTAAGATGGCTCCATGGTGCCTATACCGAAACCCCGCCATCTAGCCTAATAAAAGGGCGACGAAGAAACCCTAATACCCCAAAATAAAACCTAGCCACACCTCTTTATAGGATATAGGTGACTATGTGGGGTTTTATTACAAATCTTACAGAGTTTGTATTGACTACTTCTAGGGTGATTAGGACTCAACCCTAATAGGGTCCTATCACCTGGTTTGATACTCTTAAATCATGGAGGTTTGTCGGATCTTTGCGAGTTGGCCGTCGATATTTTTATACTATGTTGGTCCAAAGCGGTTAAGCAGTGTGTTCTTAAATTGATTCCAAGTCGGAGCCCTATGATTATATTCCAGCCAATTGTACTATTGAATTGCATCTTCTTCAAGGTGGATGATAGTGATTTCCACCATAGCATCATCCGACGTTCGGTAGTAGCGAAAGTAACATTTGATGTGTGAAATCCACCCCGTCGGGTCTCCTTCTTCCCATCATGGGAAGTCCACCCTCATGCATTGCTGAAGCATGTCCGAGGGCTATTCCTCCTTCTCTAGAGGCTCTCTAAACACTCTCCTTGCTGAAATTTGGTTGGACTCAATAGTTGTCCAATTTTGAACTCCGCGAACAAAGCGCGTAGTTTATCCTCTAAGCACAATTCAAGTCGTGATTTGAGCCAAGATTCCAATGCCTCAAATTTAGCATCTATTGGATCTTGAGAAGCTATGGCACATGCCTGTAAATCAGTGATGTCTTTGTCTTTTGTTTTGTTAATAAGTCAATGGCATGGGGTGGTGGAAGGTTCGGATGAAAGATCGGTGTTATAAGATTATGGTTGTAAGGGTTTACTATTTTGGCTTTGGGTGCTGTTGGGTTATGAAAATAGGTTACGATAGTTGCATCTTAAGGCTAGAGGGATGCCCTACAGATGTCTTTATTGGTGGCGCAAGATGGCTAGGGTTTGGTAGGTTATGGAGAAGAAAAAGACAAGGGTGTAGTAGTAGATTTTTCATAGAAAAATTCCAACAGAAAGACGTAACTTTTCTAGCAATTCACAGCAAAGATTTGAGTAAAACTTAAGGAAATCTACTAGCAAGGAGAGATAATGCCGTCAAAAATTTTGTGGAAGGAAATGATAGCAAAAGATTTGGCAAAATCAAATATCACGAGAAGGTCTTGTAGAATTTTTTCGTCGAAAGAATCCAGCAATATAAACAAAATTTTTTCATCAATTCAAAATAAGGATTCGAGTAAAGCTTAAGGGGAATCCACTGGTAAGGGAAAGGTAATGCTGATAAAAAATGTTGAAGAAAACAACATCAAAAGGTTTAATAAAATCAAAGATCATTGGTACGAACTACGGTAATTTTGCAACCAAAGTACAACAATTTAGATTTAAAAGATCAATGGTTTATATTGATAATTTTCGATGAAACCAAAGGAAAATCTACTGGTAGGAAGTGCCAAATCCGTTGTGAAAATTTCATAGAGATTTAGAAGGAAAAAGTAAAACAAGATCGAAGCTATGCGGTTGAATTCATGTGCAACTTTCGTAAAGATGGAAACTTTACGATGAAAAGTTTATGTAGCAAAATAGGAATGAATTTTTAGGTTTTTGAATAAGGATAACTAAATTATAGCAACAAGGTAGGAAACTAGATGCAATTCACGGGAGATCAAAGGATGATCCGTAATAGTGGAGATGACAGTGGAATTCAGTGACGATCTTCAAGCAATTGTGGGAATTGCTTTTGATAGCTTTGGAAGGATGATGGATGGCAGTAGAAGGGCAGCGAGATGCCCAAAATGTTGTTGTAATACCAAGTGATAGAACCCTAGAGGATTCTAAGCTTGGGGTGATCTCTATATGAGATCGGCTTCCTTAGAACTCTATAAGGGGTTCCCTCCTACAAAAATTCAAAGGCTACGTAATATTCATCCATTCATGAAAAAAGTGGATAATTATAAGGATATTTATATGCCTTATAGACCAAAACTCCTAATAGGACTCCTACTCCTAATAACTCATAATGCTTCTCTAATAAGCAACCTCCAACTGCCCATCTAGGGGTGGTGGTTGTTTATTAATTACTAATCCAACTCTAACTTAACCCCACCTCAACCAACTCCTATTTAACTAGGATAAGGGTGACTAACTAGGGTTACACATGTCCTATACTTCTCTTAAAATATCTTTCCTCAAATTATCCTAACCTAGTCGGCCTCTTAATAGGGTCACTAAATATGATTTACATGTATGCCCTCTTTATGAAACTAAATTAGGACTCCTCCAGAGTCATAACATATTTTTTTCTCGGTTGTCAATGCTAATAATGTTCTAATTCTAGCGATTAGAGAAAATATTTTGAAAAATCAATATCTAAAATTTAAGCATACGCTTTTACAACTAAATGAGCTTTATGTTTTTATTATAAGCTATTAGAATTAAATTTCGACTTCTTTGCCTACTTGAGTCTAATGACTATTAGAAAATCTTAATAGAGCATCATATTCATAGTGAAAAATAAAATTAAAATCCATATTTCATAAAGAATAGTATATGGTCGTCGTGAAAAGATTGGTAAGCAAGAAACTACAAAAATGAAAAACTGTGAGTCACGTGTGAGATGTTTTACATAAGGGAGATCATATATCCTTAAAAAATCAGATCTGTAAGACTAGATGAAGGAGGTCAAATGTCCTCTTTGCTGATCCACATGGCAGATGGTGCGACGACGCTTCTCTTTTCGTAGAACGATCTTTTCTCTCCTTTGCACACCATACTACACCAAGATCAAGAAGGGCCCGACCCTTCTTGCTATCCACACACCCCTAATAGGGTGCCAGCTATTATGGGCTTAATAAATTCACCCCTTGCAAAAGTTTAATAAAACAACTAGTTTGTTTTTCTCATATGCTTTGAAACAAAAAAAAATACTAGCGTTAACTCATTCAATTTTATCACACTATTATAGTATCGTAAGAATAATTTTAACAAAGTTAAGTTATATTATTCCATGAGATTTTAAATGAGGTTTCAAAACTTTAAATTTCATATAAAAATATTATAGATATAAGATAAGAATTATTTGATTATGAGAAAGGAAGTATTCGTTTAGAATTGTTGAAGGCCTCATCACCAAAAGCTACAGGTCGATAACTAAAGAATATATCAAAAATGACAAAAGATTTGCTTGGTTTCGTATTTTTTATTAACATCTATAAAAATTAAATTTGAATATTACAAAGGTGTAAATATAAATAGATACGTAAACAAAGAACATAGTCATGTTCGACTCTGTGGCCCAATGGATAAGGCGCTGGTCTACGGAACCAGAGATTCTGGGTTCGATCCCCAGCAGAGTCGTTGGCAAAACATTTTTGTTAATTTTTTTTCGAGTGAAAAATAGATAAGTTTCATAATTAAATTATATCGATTTTTTAAATAAATACGGAAGAAACCATAAAGGTGGGAAACCTCAAAATACTCCAAAGTTGAAAAGTAAAGCCACATCATAACTTACCAATGCTTTGAAATATGTGGCGACGACATAAACCCCACGACTAATATAATCAAATCTTAAATAAAAGAGCGAGGGAAGGCCCGTTATAGTGGAAAATTAAGGCCCGCCACAATGGGAGAAGAAGATGCCAACTACGGTAAGGCCATCCGAATGTGCTCGAGATGAATAAGATGGGAAAAGAGTAGCATGAAGGCCACGATGGAAGATCAAGACCCACCATGGCGGAGAAGAAGATGCTCACGGAGGATGAAGGCTCGCTACAATGGGTGATGGGGCCACGGCGATTGAAGAAGATGTCCACTACGATGAGACCATCGAATGTGTTCGAGATGTGTAAATTGGGAAAAGAGTAGCAGGAACTAAGGCTGCTCATGACGATCAAAGCCCCTTGGGAGGAGTGAATGCTCGCTATAGTGAGGCCATCGAATATGCCGATATGTGTAAGTCAAAAAGAGTAGCTAGAGAGAAGAACACAAGAAGGACTAAGGAGTCAAATGAGCCTTCCCTCCTACATGCAAGGAACTTAAAGGGAGCATCTCCTCCCATCATTAAAGCGCCATCCTCTCCAAAATGGCCTCGAAGATCCTAGAGGTGGGAAACCCCAAAATCCTCCATAATAGCACCTCAAGAAGCCACGATGGTAGAAAACCTCAAAATCCTCCAAGGTTGAAAAGTTCAAGCCACATCATAATATGTGGCGATGACACAAACCCCAAGACCCATATCGTCAAATCTTAAAAAAGAGTAGTAGGGACGAAGGCTCACTAGTGGAAGATCAAGGCCCGCCACAACGGGGAAGAAGATGCCCAATACGATGAGGCAATCGAATGTGCCCAAGATGGATAAGGTGGGAAAAGAGTAGCAAGGGACCAAGGTTCATTATGACGGAAGATCAAGACCCACCACGGAGAAGAAGATGCCCACGACGAGGGATGAAGGCTTGCTATGATGGAAGATCAAGGTTCGCCACGGTGATTGAAGAGGATGCCAATTACGGTGAGGCCATCGGGCCAAATTTGTCTGAGATGTGTAAATCGGGAAAAGAGTCGCAGGAAACTAAGGCTTGTTATGGCGGAAGATCAAAGCTCGCCATGGCGGGAGGAGTGAATGCTCGCTATAGTGAGGTCATCGGGCCGAACGTGCCCAAGATGTGTAAGTCGGGAAAAGAATAGCGGGGGATGAAGGCTTGCCATGGCGGATGATCAGGACCCACCACGATAGGAGAAAAAGATATCTGTTGTGATGGGGCCATCAAGCTGAATGTGCCTGAGACGTCGAAGGTTCTGCAATAGGCCTCCAAGGTAGATTCTCCTCGTACCTGAAGCTATCATGTACTTATGCTGTGGTTTTACTCGTGCCTAATATTTCATTCACCCAGCACCGATGTCCTCATGCTACTTGTGTTATGATATATATTCTTTTGATTGATGAGGAATCGGAAAAGGGATATAAATAGTATGGATGCTGATTCGACTGGTTAGACATATGATTTATTAGATATATGATTTATTTCTCTTTCACCTCCCTTTCGTACATGAATCTCCCACAGAGTCCCCACAAAGAATGTCAAGTCAGCAGCAGCACTGCAACAGGACGAAGCCCATCAACTGTGTTTGTGGAAGAATTCGATGAGGCCGTCGTAGACGACCTGCTTGGCATTCACCCCCATCACGAAGTCCAGATGTGCGTACTCCATCACCAGCTGAGCCACGAGCTTGTCGGCGTCATGGTTGCTGAGATCATTCAACAGCAGCTGCACGTCCGTCACGTCCGACAGCATGTCCCCGCCGCCGTAGCTGAGCAGCAGCGGCAGGTGGTGTGGAATGTTGGACATGTGGTACTCGGGTGGGCTGCTCCGCCCATACGCAGCCAGGTTGGCGATACTGCTGCCGTGGTCGTATTTTGTTATCACTTCACGTCTGAATGCTGTGAGTACTCAAAACATACTCCCTTGTGAGAAAGAAATCTACGAGAGCTCAATTAGATGATATTTTAGATCTGTATCAGACTGACTGACTCTGTGAAAAATGGACGAGTGTCCTCACAGATGTAGGCTGGAGTTCATACTTCAAGTACATGTCGACAGTGGAATCATTGAGGCAGCAGTTTAGCCCTGCATCCAAAGTGAGCGTGTGTGCAGAATAAGGAAGGAAATGCCAATACATATGTAAATTAATTGAAGACTACAACAATAAATATATATATGATCAAAGAGTCAAATCAAACCTATGTTGCGGAATATTATCACCGTAATAATTTGTACGTACCTGTGAATGATGCCATAAGGTCGTAGCAGTTCACCCCGGCATAGCGCAGACGGACTCCAAAAATTGGTTCCAACTACCCTGCTTATCCATTAGGAACACACTTGAATTAGAAGAGATTTTATGAAAACATCACTCAATGTTAATAAGCCCCTGTGATGATTTTGTCAGCAGGTCTTCTTTTGACAACAAAGAGGGATATGTTTGTTTACGTACCCTTTAGGATCAAACTCTGCCACTCCAAGCGCTTCCAACATCTGCAAGAAAAGCTAGAAAGCTATGACACAGCACTGGACGTAGGTAAATTCGAAGAAGAAGATAGTGATCTAAAAATCATTGCTGTGAAATGGTAGAGTGTTGTGAACTCCTTCTTACTTCTCCTGAGAATGCGCTGGCTGCAGCTCTTCCGATTGGAGTTGTCATGTAACTCAGATAGGCCACCGGAGTCAAAAGGGCAGCTGACTTGATCTTATCCACCAGCTTCCCTCGGAGAATGCTGATAGAGCTGTCAGAGTTCCTGTAGCATCCAACGTCACTCAGAAATGTTTTCGTACTAGTAGTGGTAGTAGTAGAACATACAAGGATCGGACTGAAAGTACTTCAAAGTGAGAGGAAGAACGATATGTTTGGCATTAAAGTATTTGAAAGTAAAAGTCTCCTACCATGGAGTGACCAACATAGTGCAGCTTCTGCCCAGTTTGCTGGAATACAAAACCCACAGTAGCAGGCAAATCATAGCTGGCCAACTCATCCCATGACCACGCCCAATAAGCCTGCGACACACAAAACACAAAAAAAGAAAGGATGATGCCAACTATACCACCAACCTGCTCGAGACTCCATGATCAGCAATGTAGAGAAGATGACCAACCGGGTCTGATGTATCGAGAGACTCATGGCGACGGCTCCACCTGGTGCCCCTGCCGTGTGTAATCCACACATCGAATCCGTTGTCTGCAAGTACGAAAGCCAGTGATTGTTGAGGTGGATTCAGAAGCCATGTCAACCCGTCCTGCCATCATTCATCAAGCGTCAATCGTCAGAAGAAGAAGAAGAAGAAGAAGAATGACGAAGAAGACAACGTCCTGTGCATGCATGCACCGCAACACACGCGGATTGCTCAAGGAAACGTACCATGAGGACTCCATGTTGCAGCAGCACAGGCTGCCTCTTCCCGCTGCCGCCTCCTCTTCCTTGTGGGATCCTGTGCATGGTCAGTATGTACCCATCTTGCGTCTTCACCTGCAAGGGACGCAGCAAGCTTCAACCACTCATGCCGTGCCCGCATCGATCATCAACCCATCCACATTTATCTGAACTCGGCTACCTCATATTCTCGGCACTCGTAACCCTGAGGGCTCACCACGGCGGTGCACACCCCGTCATCCGCAGACTCGAGGCTTTGCAGCAGCTGCCGCTGTCCGTTGGCTCCGGCCAGCTCGCATTGGAAGCCCAAGGAGAGGACGAAGGTGATGACGAGAAGCCAGCAACGGAATCCCATGTTGGAGGTAAGCGAAGTGGATGAGATCAACTGCTTCACCAAGGATTCGCCTTCTTATAGGGAGGAGGGTGAGGAGGAAGTAAGTGACGGATGATTCCTCGTTCATGGCCTTCTTATAAGGCGGAGGAGGACGAAGGAGATGGAGAGGGTGATCTGTGCAGGCTGTTGATGGGTGGTGATACGTGATTCTCGCTACTCTCTCAAAAACTAGCAGTTAATCCATCCAAATCTTATTCTATAAACACTTAAGTTACTGTCGTATAATTTTCATATTTGGGTTGTCCATTATAGTTGGAACTTAAGATTTTATTATTGTGGTTGTTATTGATCTATTGTGGTCATTCACAACTAAATGCAATTGCAAAAAAGTTCAAAAATAGATTACTGTTTTGTGATGGATAATTTTTTCCTATCATTTTGGTTGAGCACAAATCATAAAGTGTTTTTTGTATCATCTCCACGAGAATATAATTTCCAATCTTCGTACCTTGAGCTTTTATATATAATTAATTCGACGAAAAGGGTGTTGCATCTGTATTGTCCTACCAAATAGCATTTACGTCGTAGAAACATCAAATTCTAGACGTAAATTCCAGAGAATTTTCTATATTAAATTCTCTTGATTGTGTGAGATAAATTAATCCTCCAATTAATCTTCTATATTATTTCTCATCTATTTTTTTTAACTTCATCATCTAATATAAATATATTATTTGTATTCATTAGATTATTCACAGGCTTACAAGTTGTCATACGAAATCTCTTTAGCACTAAAAAAATATTTATATTTTAAATAATTTTCTTTCCTAAAAAATAATGTAATAGTCCTAAATCAATCATTTCAAATTCTAACATCATACTTTTCTAAAATTTAATAAGTGCATTTAATTAATTTTTGGTATAAATCATATCATCCACATACAAATAGACAATAAGAATTTGAGCTTTTATATATAATTAATTCGATGAAAAGGGTGCTGCGTATGTGTTGTCCTACCAAACTGCATTAAACAACAAATTCTCGATATAAATTCCAGAGAAAATTTGAGGAAAATATGCAGAAATTTTCTAGCAAAACCTTGGTGCAAATGTGAGTAATAACAACAATTAAGATTTTGGCAATATAACGGTAGGAAAATTAATGCAAAGATAAAAAATAGATTCTTCGTCATCAAAATCCAGCAATACGCGACGAAGAATTACAACACAATAAGATCAATTTTAGAAAGAATTTTTTTCCATAAATCTATCTTAGATGAAAGCTAAGTTGATTTATAAGATTGTGTAAAAATTTCATCCACAATAGATAAGCAACTGTTTGGAAGCAAACAAGCTAAAATTTCTGCAACATTTTCCCTTCGCAACGATGATCACGATTACATTGGTAGAAATTTGCAGTGAGGAAAAGATGGAAAAGCTTCTTCGATGTGTAAAAGATAGATTCTTCATCATAAAAATCTAGCAATACGCCACGATGAATTATAGCACAATAAGATCAGTTTCAGAAAGAATTTTTTAAAAGATCAATCTTAGATGAAAGGTAAGTTGATCTTTGAGATTGTGTAAAAATTTCATCCACAATAGATAAGCAATAAACCGATTTCAGGAATCAAACAAGCGATTGAAAATTTCTACAGCATTTTCCCTTCGGAACGATGATCATGATTACATTAGTAGATATTTGCAATGAGGAAAAGATGGAAAAGCTTCTTCGATGTGTAAAGGTAGGGATTTGTAGTAGTAATTAGGTTTGGATGGTGAAATTTTATCAGATCTCCAATTCAAACACAGGGGGGCAGCGATAGACTAATTGATCTATGACTTAGGGTGGAAGATGGAGGCACATCTTACAGCAATTATTGGAATTACTTGGATGGGTGGAGGTGACAGAGATGATAATATGGGCAACAGGAACGTGACTCTGATACATGATGATAGAACCCTAGAAGGAGCTTTATAGGATTTGATCTTTGAGGGGGATCAACCTTTGGAACACTATAGGGGTTCCTCCCTCCTAGGGTCGGCCAACAAGGTTAAAATATAATTGATTTTCCTTAATTCAAAAGAGGAGGAAGCTAAGCTTATATAGGGCTCAAAACCGTAACCCTAGGGCCGTCGAAGTAAAATTATCCCTTGCCTCTCCTATAGGCGTTGCCATAATAGGGATAGGTGATGGCTAAGATGGCTCCATGACCGCTTATGCTCTAGAAACCTTGGCCGTCTAGCCCAAGAAATGGGTGACAACCAAGAAGCCCTAATGCCCCAAAATAAAACATAGTCACACCTCTTTATAGGATATAGGTGATTAGGTGGGGTTTTATTACAAATCTCAGAGTTTTTATTGACTACTTCTAGGGTGATTAGGACTCAACTCTACTAGGGTCCTATCACCGGTTTGATACTCTTGAATCATGGAGGTTTGTCGAATCTTTGCGAGTTGGTTGTCAATATTTTTATACTCCGTTAGTCTAAAGCGGTTCAAGAGTGTGTTCTTAAATTGATTCCAAGTCGGATGATTATATTCCAGCCAATTGTACCATTAAATTGCATCTCCTTCAAGGTGGATGATAATGATTTCCACCATAGCATCATCCGATGTTTGGTAGTAGCGAAGAAACATTCGATGCACGAAATCCACCCCTCCCCTTCTTCCCATCGTGGAAGTCCACCCTCATGCATTGTTAAAGCATGTCCGAGGGCTATCCTCCTTCTCTAGAGGTATCTCTAAATTCTCTCAGAAATTTGGTTGGACTCTGGTTGTCCAATTTTGAACTTTGCGAACAAAGAACGTATCCTCTAAGCGCATTTCAAGCCGTGATATGAGCCGAGATTCCAACGCCTCAAATTTGGCATCAATTGGATCTTAAGAAGCTATGACATATACCTATAGATCAGTGATGCCTGTCTTTTTTGTGTTAATAAGTCAATGGCATGGGGTGGTGGAAGGTTCAGATGAAAGATCGGTGGTAGAAGATTATGGCCGTAAGGGTTTAGTATTTTGGGCTACGGTTTGGCTACTGTTAGGGTTATGAAAATAGGTTATGATGGTTACATCTTAAGGCTAGAGGGATGCCCTAAAGATGTCTTCATTGGTGGTAGCAAGATGACTAGGGTTTGGTTAGTTACGGAGAAGAAAAAAGACAAAGGTGCAATAGTAGATTTTTCACCAAAAAATTCTAACAGAAAGACAACTTTTTCCAGCAATTCATGGCAAAGATTTAAGTAAAATTCAAGGAAATCTAGTAGTAAGGAGAGATAATGCTGTCAAAAATTTCGTAGAAGGAAATGACAGCAAAAGGTTTGGCAAAATCAAAGATCACGAGAAGGTGCTGCAGTAGAATTTTTTCATCCAAAGAATCTAGCAGTATAGATGAAATTTTTTCCATTAGTTCAAAATAAGGATTTGGTTAAAACTCAAGGGGAATCCACTGGTAAGGGAAAGGTAATGCCAATAAAAAATTATGGAAGAAAACAACAGCAAAAGGTTTAGCAAAATCAAAGATCACCGGTATGAACTACGATAGAATTTTGCAACCAAAGTGTAGCAATTTGGATGTAAAAGATCAGCAGTTTATATTGATAATTTTTCAATGAAACCAAAGGGAAATCCACTATTAGGAAGTGCCAAAGCCATTGTGAAAATTTCATGGAGATTTAGATGGAAAAAAGCAACAACAAGATCGAACAAGTAGTGCTATGTGGTTGGAATTCTACGATGCAACTTTCATTGTAAAGATGGAAACTTTAAAAGTTTGTGTAGCAAAATAGGAATGAGTTTTTAGGTTTTTGAATAAGGATAACTAAACTATAGCAGTAGTAAGGTAGGAAACCATGATCTATTGTAATTCACGAGGAGATCAAAAGATGATCTACTAGTGGAGATGATAGTAGAATTCTGATGATCTTCAAGCAATTGTGGGAATAGCTTTGGATAGCTTTGGAAGGATGATGGATGGCTATAGAAGGGCGTGAGATGCCAAGAATACTGCTCTAATACCAAGTGATAGAACTCTAATGGATTCTAAGCTTGGGTGATCTCTATAGGGAAGCCTTGGAACTCTATAGGATTCCCTCCTCCAAATTCGCTCAAAGGCTATAGAAATATTTATCTATTCATGAAGAAAAGTGGATAATTACAAGGCTTGGTTTGCTTGGTAATTAGTTTGCTTGGTTTCGTATTTTATTAACATCTATAAAAATTAAATTTAAATATTGCAAATATGTAAATATAAATAGATATTATAGATAAACAAAATTGTCATCACCGACTTTGTGGCCCAATGGAACCAGAGATTCTGGGTTCGAACCCTAGCCGAGTCGTTTATCAAATATTTTATTTTACTTTTCTTGAGTAAAAAACATAATTTTCATAATTAAACTATATCTATTTTTGTTTAAATAAAAGCTGGCTTCTTACTAGGCTTGCTACAACGAGATCATTAAGAATGTGGTCAATGTATAAGTTCGAAAAGAGTAGTGGACGAAGGCTCGCCATGGTAGGAGAAAAGATATTTGTTATGACGTCATCGGGCCAAATATATCCAATTGTGCGAGTAAAATAGATAAGTTTCATAATTAAATTATATCTATTTTTGTTTAAATAAAAGCTAGCTTCTTACGGTTTGCTACAGAGGAAGATCATGGCCCTCCATGGCGAGAGGAGAGGAAGCTATGGCGAGATCATTGGGCTAAAATGTGGTCGAGATGTATAAGTTCGGAAAAGAGTAGTGAGAAGGCCAGCCATAATAGGAGAAAAGATATCTACTACGACGGGTCATTGGGCGAATGTATCCGAGATGTGCGAAGGAAGCATGACCCACACATCAAGATTCCCTCAACAACAAGGTCATAATGCAAATAAAAGGTGCGAAACATGTGAGTTGGGATAATCCGCTCCAAGGTGCACAAATCATCAAGAAGGCGCCCAAAATACTGAGGAAGGCCCGACTTGAATCCCCACTCGAAAACATGACGCACCTAGGAAGAAAGGAGACCTCGATCGAAATCGGATGACATTCCATGAATCCTTCTTGAGTCACGCCGTGTGGGGGATGAATGATAGGTTGCATTCTAGCACCGAGCAAGATGCCATATGGCGCGTGTGGAGTTGACATGGAGAGTAATGACGAAGGCCGTCATGGTAGGAGAAAAGATATTTGCTATGACGGGGCCATCGGGATCAAGATGTGCGAGTAAGGAAGCCCACACATCAAGATTCCCTCTACAACACGGTCATAATACAAATAAAGGTGCGAAACATGTGAGTTGGGATTACGATGCACCAAAGTGCCAAGATCATCAAAAGAAGGCACCAAATACGAGTTAGTAGGGCTGACTTGAATCCCCGAAAACATGACGCACCTAGGAAGAAAAGGAGACCCCGATGGTAACTCTAGATGACATGCAATGAATCCTCTTGAGTCACGCCTGGGGGATGAATGATAAGTTGCATTCCAACACCGTAGCAAGATGCACAGCGCCAAGGAGCCGACATGGAGGATTGCGCATTTGTCGATGTAGGAGAGGGATGGGCTAGTGGGACAAGACCGAGCCATATTGACTCGTGGTCCATGGCATCAAGTTGTTAACAATATGATATACTTTCAATTATTGTTAAAGGTTAATCACAGTAAACACGAGGTGCAAAATGTGTTTATCGACAACTTTACAGGTATTAAGGTGATCACTCAGATTTTTGCTTGATCAACATCGTTCCAAGTTCTAAGACGCATCAGATGTGTTGTTGTTGGTCATCCTTTTGAAAGTTAGAAACCAAGCATGGGATGTTGACCGGATAAATAGGGAAAACCCAGTTTGATGACATGCTGAAGGAACATAATAATACGTGAGACGTTGAAGGTTCTGCAATAGAGGCCTACAAGGTGGATCTCCTCCTCGTACCTGGAGCTATCACTTATTTATGCTGTGGGTATACTCATGCCTAATATTCATGCTACTTGTGTTATGATATATATTCTTTCGATTGACGAGGCATCGGGAAAAGGGATGTAAATAGTATGGATGCTGATTCGACATATGATTTATTAGATATATGATTTATTTCTCTTTCACCTCCCTTTTGTACATGAATCTCCCACAGAGTGCACAAAGAATGTCAAGTCAGCAGCAGCACTGCAACAGGACGAAGCCCATCAACTGTGTTTGTGGAAGAATGCGATGAGGCCGTCGTAGACGACCTGCTTGGCATTCACCCCATCACGAAGTCCAGATGTGCGTACTCCTTCACCAGCTGAGCCACGAGCTTGTCGGCGTCATGGTTGCTGAGATCATTCAACAGCAGCTGCACGTCCTTCACGTCCGACAGCATGTCCCCGCCGCCGTAGCTGAGCAGCAGCGGCAGGTCGTGTGGAATGTTGGACATGCGGTACTCGGGTGGGCTGCTCTGCCCATACGCAGCCATGTTGGCCGTACTGCTCCCGTGGTCGTATTTTGTTATCACTCCACGTCTGAATGCTGTGAGTACTCAAAACATACTCCCTTGTGAGAAAGAAATCTACGAGAGCTCAATTAGATGATATTTTAGATCTGTATCAGACTGACTGACTCTGTGAAAAATGGACGAGTGTCTTCACAGATGTAGGCTGGAGTTCATACTTCAAGAAGGCGTCAACAGTGGAGTCATTGAGGCAGCAGTTTGGCCCTACATCCAAAGTGAGTGTGTGTGCAGAATAAGGAAGGAAAAGCCAATACATATGTAAATTAATTGAAGCTTACTACAATAAATGTATATGATTAAAGTCAGTCAAATCAAATTTATGTTGCGGATGTGCGTACCTGTTAATGATGCCATAAGGTCGAAGCAGTTCACCCCGGCATAGCGCATACGGCCTCCAAAAACTTGGTTCCGACTGCCCTAAATATCCAGCCATTAGGAACACACTTGAATTAGAAGAGCTTTTATGAAAACAATCACTCAATGTTGATAAGGCCCTGTGATGATTTTGTCAGCAGGTCTTTGTTTTGACAACAAAGAGGGATATGTTAGTTTACGTACCCTTTAGGATCAAATTCTGCCACTCCAAGAGCTCCCAACAACTGCAAGAAAAAGCTAGAAAGCTATGACACAGCTCTGGACGTCGGAAAATTAGAAGAAGAAGAAGAAGAAGAAGATAATGATCTAAAAATCAGTGCTGTGAAATGGTAGAGTGTTGTGAACTCGTTCTTACTTCTCCTGAGAATGCGCTGGCTGCAGCTCTTCCAATCGTGGTTGTCATGTAAGTAAGATAGGCCACCGGAGTCAAAAGGGCAGCTGACTTGATCTTATCCACCAGCTTCCCTCAGAGAATGCTGATAGAGCTGTCAGAGTTCCTGTAGCATCCAACACGTCACTCAATTATAAAAAATGTTGTTGTAGTACTAGTGGTAGTAGTAGAACATACATACAATGATATGTTTGGCATTGAAGTAACTAAAAGAAAAGTGTGCTACCATGGAGTGACCAACATAGTGCAGCTTCTGCCCAGTTTGCTGGAATACAAAACCCACAGTAGCAGGCAAATCATAGCTGGCCAACTCATCCCATGACCACGCCCAATAAGCCTGAGAGACAACAAAAAGGATGATGCTAATTATACCAACAACCTGCGCAAAACTTCATTATCAGCAATGCAGCGAAGATGACCGACCGAGTCTGATGTGTTGAGAGACTCATGGCGACGGCTCCACCTGGTGCCCCTGCCGTGTGTGATCCATACATCGAATCCGTTGTCTGCAAGTACGAAAGCCAGTGATTGTTGAGGTGGATTCAGTAGCCATGACAACCCGTCCTGCCATCACTCATCAATCGTCAATCATCATCATCATCAGAAGGAGAAGAAGAAGAATGACGATGAAGACAACCTACTGTGCACGCATGCATGGCAACACATGCAGGCAGATTGGTTAAGGAAACGCACCGCGGTGACTCCATGTTGGAGCAGCACAGGCTGCCTCTTCCCCACGTTGCCGCCTCCTCTTCCTTGTGGGATCCTGTTCATGGTCAGTATGTACCCATCTTGCGTCTTCACCTGCAAGGGACGCAACAAGCTTCAACCACTGATGCCATGCCCGCATTCGATCATCAATCCACCCCACATTTATGTGCACTCGGCTACCTCATATTCTCGGCACTCGTAACCCTGAGGGCTCACCACGGCGGTGCACACCCCATCATCCGCCGCCTCGAGGCTTTGCAGCAGCTGCCGTCGTCCGTGAGCTCCAGCCGGCTCGCCCTGGAAGCCCACGGAGAGGACGAAGGCGATGACGAGAAGCCAGTTAAAGCAACGGAATCCCATGTTGGAGGTAAGCGAAAGGTGAGATCACCTCCTTCACCAAGGATTGGCCTTCTTACGGGGAGAAGGATGAGGAGGAAGTGGATGAAGGATGAGTAGGAAGTGGATGAAGGATGAGACCTCGTTCATGGCCTTCTTATAGGGCGGAGGAGGAAGGAGATGGCCGAGTGCAGGCTGATTCTCGCTACGTGTTAACAGCTCCCAAAACTGTCATTTAATCCTCCCTAAATCTTAATTCTATCAACACATTGTCATATAATTTTCATATTCCGTTGGTCTAATTTTGTTATTGGTGTTGTTGTTGTTAATGGTTTGTTGTGTGATCTTTCACAACTACATGTATTCTGTACAAAAGTTTAAAAATAGAAATAATAAAAGAAGCTGAGCTAAATTTAAACTCTTCACCTCTACAGTAATTGGCATATTCCACCCAGCCATTACCCAAATTCATGCAAACATAATACACAAGATTGTGTCCTTGGAATGACAAATAAAAGATGCTGCTAGGGTGATACTCAGAATTGTCTCCTCAAAACATTAGTTTACTTTTATTCAAAATTTTTTTATAGGTGATAGGGTGAAATATTTCCCCATCCACTCCAACTCGTGATAGCCACCTTAGCAGAGAAAGACAATTCTACTAAGGAGGTCGAGGGGTTCGTTTGGAAAAACATAATCACCCAGTTTGGAATTTCTAGGGCTCTCAACAATAACAATGGAACATAATTGATAATTCAACAACTTAAAGTTCAAAGAGTTTTGCTAATCTTATGGGATCCAATTAAGTGGAGCATCCCTAGACCAACGGCCTAGCCTAGGTCACCAACCGAGCTATTCTTGAAGCGTCAAGAACTCTCGAGCATACTATGGGCATCTCGGACCATAAATCGTGAGTTGCCCTTTAGCTTGGCATACAACTCTAAGGCACTATCGCATGAGGTGATCTCCCAAGTGGAGAACTTCAACGGCAAAGGATTCAAGTCAACTGGATTTGGTTAGGAGCTGAGAGTAAAGGCGCATATCCGAGCCCTGAGATACCACAAAGCAGTGGCAAGCCTTTACAACCACAAGGTCCACTTATGATTGGATGAGGTTAGGGATCTTGTCTTTCACAAGACCGAAATCAATGACCCAACCAGCTCCAAAGGAAAGCTAGGCTCGAACTGAGAAGGGCCCTACCGAGTGACTAAAGTAGTTCGAGATGAAATTTACCGCCTTGAAATCACATAAGGCAAAATATTGCCAACTTAAAGAAGTTCTATCCCAAAGACCGAGCTGGTGTAGGGTCGAACTCAACCTGACCACAGATCCTAACACAACTAATGCATCTCAACAAGGGTTCATGTACAAAAAAAAAAGAATGCTTTCATTGGAAAGAAAAATCATCATTGGGTCAGGCACCCACCACAAGAGTCAGGTCCTAACCCACCACAAAAAGAGGAAAAATCATTACTAAACAACCAAGGATAAAGCTAGACAAGGCTGTCAGGCATTGACTAGGCAGATGGGCGAGGGGGGGAGTCAAGGCTCTCATCGAAATGCACCTTAGTCTCTATTGTGATGTCCTCATCCTCGGGGCAATCAGCAAAAGGGTCTTGCTCGACCTCCAAGTCGGGATCCTTCACCTTGAATCACACTAGGGTGACCAAGTACTTATACTACTATAAGATCTGTCACGACATCTCCAAGTCCCTCCAGAACCCGATCGATTCCTTATACATGATGATCATCTCCTTTGCTTGTTCGGGAGCAAGATGCTACTCTTCACCCTAAATCTCCCCCGCCCTTACTATGACCATGTTTCGGGCACAACTATCGACAAACACCTCTGAGGGAGAGTAGTATATCTGCTTTGCCAATGAGGGGCAGAGAGACCCCAGTAGTATTTCATGGCAGCCACCATCTCCATCCACACTTTCTTCTCCTAGCTGAGACTCGCCCAGTGGGGCTGTAAGGAGATGCATGGTGCAAAATCAGGGAGGTCGGCCATCTGCAAGGCTATGAAAGGTTGGCACGAAGTGTGGGCCTTGGTCTAACACAAGTCCCACATCGACTTGGGGTGAGATGAGTTCCTCCCAGGTTGCCCAGTTGGAGCATGACTAGGTGGGGTGTGCACCCTTTCTTAAGCACAACCCATGATGACAACTCCATCTCTTTGAGCAGACTCTTGAGAGATGTTGGTCGGTCTTTGAGTCGAGCTTCCCCCAACATCATCTTAGAGTGCGACACTTTCTACACTATGCCTTTTTGCCTATTCTTCGATCATTCAGAGTCGTCATGGCCTTATCGAGGTGGGTCGAGAGTTTCTATCGAAGGCTCATGTGTAACAAGCTGAGGTGGTCGAGGCATTATAGAGCCTTATGCATAACCTACCCCCTTCATACTTTTGAGTTTCATACCTACAAATAATAAACAATAGGATATTAAGTTAGCATCAACACCGAGAAACAAATAAGGCAAATCTAGGTTGTACGTTGAGACCAACTTCAACCAACTAGTCTTTGTTCATCTTCCTCAACACCTTATAGAAGGAAAGAATCTCCTTTAAACCATGGAAATACTCGGTCTCCTCATTTGACAAGAAGGGAGGAATGTTGTTGGTGGCTTGTGTCGACCAATTGAGGGTAAACCCCCACTCGCAACAGGCATTGACAAAAAAAGTTGCATGCCTTCCATCCGTTATTGTTTGAGGGGGCAACACTCACTCTGAAGCCTACTCAAGCAGCTAAGTAGTATCTACCCTATCCCTTGCATAAGTAGAAATAGGAGGAAAAGAGGGTCCGGGTTGGGACGATTGCCACCCCTTAACAATTATTGATGAACACCATTAGATAACGCCACAAGTTGGGCACCATATGGGAGGGCAAGATTCATCAATACTGTAGGTGTGACTTGATGACCAAATGAAATAGAAAACATAGTCCTTCCTTGAGGGTATTACTCGACTAGCAAAATCCATTGGGGATCGAGTCATAAGGTCGATGCACGAGCTGTGGGATATGCAACTCGTACTCGGCAGAGTTGCAGTAGTATGATCGTAGTCGATCTAGAAGCTATGCCATCATTATGAATCGTAGTCATGGACCTCCTTCATGGAAGCTAGGGCCCAAAGGGCCTTAACATTTGTGGGGGACATGCCCGCTGAAGAAGATGAACTTATATGCTCCACCCTTGGACTACTCAAGGACGAATAATAGACCTTGGCATATGGTTGACTCGATGTACTAGAAAAATATTAGGAAGGTGAAGACATCCTGACCTGGGGTATGGTCACCGAGTCATTGCCAAGAAAGATGAAGACCCGACACCTCGCTCCTAAGTACGATGAGAAGCAATTCTCAAGGCCTAGAGAGAAGAACACAAGAAAGACTAAGGAATCAAATGAGCCTTCCCATCCTACAAGCAAGGAATTTAAAGGGGAGCATCGCCCCTCTCCCATTGTCATTAAAGCGGCCATCCTCTCCAAAATGACCCTCGAAAGCTCCTAGAGGTGGGAAACCCCAAAATCCTCCACAATAGCACCTCAAAGAAGCCCCGAAGGCAGAAAACCTCAAAATCCTCCATGGTTGAAAAGTGCAGGCCACATCATAACTGACCAATGCTTTGAAATATGTGGCGACGACATAAACCCCAAGACCCATATCGTAAAAAAAAGAGTAATAGAGGATGAAGGCCCAATAGTGGAAGATCAAGGCCCACCACAATGGGAGAAGAAGATGCCCACTACGGTGAGACCATGGAGCCGAATGTGCCCAAGATGTATAATATGGGAAAAAGGTTCATTACGACAGAAGACCAAGACCCACCACAGCGGGAGAAGAAGATGCCCATGAGAGGGGATGAAGGCTTGCTACGATGGAAGATCAAAGCCCGCCACATCGATTGAAGAGGATGCCCACTACGGTGAGGCCATCGGGCTGAATTTGTCAGAGATGTGTAAATCGGAAAAAGAGTAGTGGGGAACTAAGTCCTGCTATGGCGGAAGATCAAAGCCCGCCATGGCAGGAGGAGTGAATGCTTGCTATAGTGAAGTCCTCAGGCCAAACGTGCCCAAGATGCGTAAGTCTGGAAAAGAGCAGCGGGGGATGAAGGCTCGCCATGGCAGATGATCAAGACCCACCACGATAGGAGAAAAAGATATCCGCTATGATGGGGCCATCAAGCTGAATGTGCCAGAGACGTGCGAGTCATGAAGCCAGACCCACATCGAGATTCCCTCTATAGCAAAGTCATAAAGCAAAAGGTGCCAGAAACATGAGTCGAGATAACTCGATTTGTACCAAAATACCTAAATCATTAGAAGAAGACGCCCGCAATACCTGAGTTAGCAAGGCCCGACTTGAGCCCCACACTGATATAAAACCAATTCTCCTAGGCTAACTTAACTATCGGAGGGGTTGGGTCGGGAACCCCACTCGACATCAACCTATCGTGCAAGGCCTCGACGGAGATGAGATTTATTCTATGTTTTTATTATAAGCTATTAGAATTAAATTTCGACTTCTTTGCCTACTTGAGTCTAATGACTATTAGAAAATCTTAATAGAGCATCATATTCATAGTGAAAAATAAAATTAAAATCCATATTTCATAAAGAATAGTATATGGTCGTCGTGCAAAGATTGGTAAGCAAGAAACTACAAAACTGAAAAACTGTGAGTCACGTGTGAGATGTTTTATATAAGGGAGATCATATATCCTTAAAAAATCAGATCTGTAGGACTAGATGAAGGAGGCCAAATGTCCTCTTTGCTGATCCACATGGCAGATGGTGCGACGACGCTTCTCTTTTCGCAGAATGATCTTTTCTCTCCTTTGCATACCATACTACACCAAGATCACGAAGGGCCCGACCCTTCTTGCTATCCACACACCCCTAATAGGGGTGCCAGCTATTAGGGGCTTAATAAATTCACCCCTTGCAAAAGTTTAATAAAACAACTAGTTTGTTTTTCTCATATGCTTTGAAACCAAAAAAAATACTAACGTTAACTCATTCAATTTTATCACACGATTATAGTATCGTAAGAATAATTTTAACAAAGTTAAGTTATATTATTCCATGAGATTTTAAATGAGGTTTCAAAACTTTAAATTTCATATAAAAAAATTATAGATATAAGATAAGAATTATTTGATTATGAGAAAGGAAGTATTCATTTAGAATTGTTGAAGGCCTCATCACCAAAAGCTACAGGTCGATAACTAAAGAATATATCAAAAATGACAAAAGATTTGCTTGGTTTCGTATTTTTTATTAACATCTATAAAAATTAAATTTGAAAATTACAAAGGTGTAAATTCACATAGATACCGTAAACAAAGAAAATAGTCATCTTCGACTCTGTGGCCCAATGGATAAGGCGCTGGTCTACGGAACCAGAGATTCTGGGTTCGATCCCCAGCAGAGTCGTTGGCAAAATATTTTTGTTAATTTTTTTTCGAGTGAAAAATAGATAAGTTTCATAACTAAATTATATCGATTTTTTAAATAAATACGGAAGAAACCATAAAGGTGGGAAACCTCAAAATACTCCAAAGTTGAAAAGTAAAGCCACATCATAACTTACCAATGCTTTGAAATATGTGGCGACGACATAAACCCCACGACTAATATAATCAAATCTTAAATAAAAGAGCAGTAGGGGACGAAGGCCCGTTATAGTGGAAAATTAAGGCCCGCCACAATGGGAGAAGAAGATGCCAACTACGGTAAGGCCATCAAGCCGAATGTGCTCGAGATGGATAAGATGGGAAAAGAGTAGCAGTGGATGAAGGCTCGCTACGATGGAAGATCAAGACCCACCATGGCGGGAGAAGAAGATGCTCACGGCGGAGGATGAAGGCTCGCTACAATGGGTGATCAGGGCCCGCCACGGCGATTGAAGAAGATGTCCACTACGATGAGACCATCGGGTCGAATGTGTTCGAGATGTGTAAATTGGGAAAAGAGTAGCAGGGAACTAAGGCCTGTTCTGGCGGACGATCAAAGCCCGCCTTGGCGGGAGGAGTGAATGCTCGCTATAGTGAGGCCGTCAGGCTGAATATGCCTGATATGTGTAAGTCAAAAAAAGAGTAGCAGGGGATGAAGGCCTAGAGAGAAGAACACAAGAAGGACTAAGGAGTCAAATGAGCCTTCCCCTCCTACATGCAAGGAACTTAAAGGGGAGCATCTCCCCTCTCCCACTATCATTAAAGCGGCCATCCTGTCCAAAATGGCCCTCGAAAGATCCTAGAGGTGGGAAACCCCAAAATCCTCCATAATAGCACCTCGAAGAAGCCTTGATGGTAGAAAACCTCAAAATCCTCCAAGGTTGAAAAGTTCAAGCCACATCATAATATGTGGCGATGACACAAACCCCAAGACCCATATCGTCAAATCTTAAAAAAAAGAGTAGTAGGGGACGAAGGCTCACTAGTGGAAGATCAAGGCCCGCCACAACGGGGGAAGAAGATGCCCAATACGATGAGGCAATCGGGCCGAATGTGCCCAAGATGGATAAGGTGGGAAAAGAGTAGCAAGGGACCAAGGTTCATTATGACGGAAGATCAAGACCCACCACGACGGGAGAAGAAGATGCCCACGACGAGGGATGAAGGCTTGCTATGATGGAAGATCAAGGTTCGCCACGGTGATTGAAGAGGATGCCAATTACGGTGAGGCCATCGGGCCAAATTTGTCTGAGATGTGTAAATCGGGAAAAGAGTCGCAGGAAACTAAGGCTTGTTATGGCGGAAGATCAAAGCTCGCCATGGCGGGAGGAGTGAATGCTCGCTATAGTGAGGTCATCGGGCCGAACGTGCCCAAGATGTGTAAGTCGGGAAAAGAATAGCGGGGGATGAAGGCTTGCCATGGCGGATGATCAGGACCACGATAGGAGAAAAAGATATCTGTTGTGATGGGGCCATTGAATGTGCCCAGACGGCAGTCATGAAGCGAGACCCACATCGAGATTCCCTCTATAGCAAAGTCATAAGGCAAAATATGCTAGAAACATAAGTCGAGATAACTCGATTTGTACCAAAGTACCTAGATCATTAGAAGAAGGCACCCGCAATACCTGAGTTAGCAAGGCCCAACTTGAGCCCCACATTAATATAAAACCAATTCTCCTAGGCTAACTTAACCATCGGAGGGGTTGGGTCGGGAACCCCACCCGAGATCAGCCTATCGTGCAAGGCCTCGGCGGAGATAAGATTTATTCTAGTCCCACCTCAAGGTAATCTCTGAACCACCCTCGGTACCCCAGCTCGACCATTCAGTCCCACCCTTGAGAAGAATGACTTGGACGATTTTGGGCCTTCGGGACAAGAGCGATATAAACTCTAGATCCATGACATCAAGTTGTTAATGATATGATATCCTTTCAGTTATTGTTAAATGTTAACCATAGTAAACATTACGAGCATAATGTATTTATCCAGCAACTTTACAGGTATTAACGTGATCACTCAGTTTTTTGCTTGATCAACTTTGTTCCGAGTTATAATAGGCATAAGATGTGTCGTTGTTAATCATCCTCGTGAAAGTTGAAACCAAGCATGGGATGTTGACCAGCTAAATAGGGAAAACCTGTTTGATGACATGGTGAAGGAACATAATAATAAGTGACACGTCGAAGGTTCTGCAATAGGCCTCCAAGGTAGATTCTCCTCGTACCTGAAGCTATCATGTACTTATGCTGTGGTTTTACTCATGCCTAATATTTCATTCACCCAGCACCGATGTCCTCATGCTACTTGTGTTATGATATATATTCTTTCGATTGACGAGGAATCGGAAAAGGGATATAAATAGTATGGATGATGATTCGACTGGTTAGACATATGATTTATTAGATATATGATTTATTTCTCTTTCACCTCCCTTTCGTACATGAATCTCCCACAGAGTCCCCACAAAGAATGTCAAGTCAGCAGCAGCACTGCAACAGGACGAAGCCCATCAACTGTGTTTGTGGAAGAATTCGATGAGGCCGTCGTAGACGACCTGCTTGGCATTCACCCCCATCACGAAGTCCAGATGTGCGTACTCCATCACCAGCTGAGCCACGAGCTTGTCGGCGTCATGGTTGCTGAGATCATTCAACAGCAGCTGCACGTCCGTCACGTCCGACAGCATGTCCCCGCCGCCGTAGCTGAGCAGCAGCGGCAGGTGGTGTGGAATGTTGGACATGTGGTACTCGGGTGGGCTGAGCTGCCCATACGCAACCATGTTGGCGATAATGCTCCCATGGTCGTATTTTGTTATCACTCCACGTCTGAATGCTGTGAGTACTCAAAACATACTCCCTTGTGAGAAAGAAATCTACGAGAGCTCAATTAGATGATATTTTAGATCTGTATCAGACTGACTGACTCTGTGAAAAATGGACGAGTGTCCTCACAGATGTAGGCTGGAGTTCATACTTCAAGTACATGTCGACAGTGGAATCATTGAGGCAGCAGTTTAGCCCTGCATCCACAGTGAGCGTGTGTGCAGAATAAGGAAGGAAATGCCAATACATATGTAAATTAATTGAAGACTACAACAATAAATATATATATGATCAAAGAGTCAAATCAAACCTATGTTACGGAATATTATCACCGTAATAATTTGTACGTACCTGTGAATGATGCCATAAGGTCGTAGCAGTTCACCCCCGGCATAGCGCAGACGGACTCCAAAAAATTGGTTCCAACTACCCTGCTTATCCATTAGGAACACACTTGAATTAGAAGAGATTTTATGAAAACATCACTCAATGTTAATAAGCCCCTGTGATGATTTTGTCAGCAGGTCTTCTTTTGACAACAAAGAGGATATGTTTGTTTACGTACCCTTTAGGATCAAACTCTGCCACTCCAAGCGCTTCCAACATCTGCAAGAAAAGCTAGAAAGCTATGACACAGCACTGGACGTAGGTAAATTCGAAGAAGAAGATAGTGATCTAAAAATCATTGCTGTGAAATGGTAGAGTGTTGTGAACTCCTTCTTACTTCTCCTGAGAATGCGCTGGCTGCAGCTCTTCCGATTGGAGTTGTCATGTAACTCAGATAGGCCACCGGAGTCAAAAGGGCAGCTGACTTGATCTTATCCACCAGCTTCCCCTCGGAGAATGCTGATAGAGCTGTCAGAGTTCCCTGTAGCATCCAACGTCACTCAGAAATGTTTTCGTACTAGTAGTGGTAGTAGTAGAACATACAAGGATCGGACTGAAAGTACTTCAAAGTGAGAGGAAGAACGATATGTTTGGCATTAAAGTATTTGAAAGTAAAAGTCTCCTACCATGGAGTGACCAACATAGTGCAGCTTCTGCCCAGTTTGCTGGAATACAAAACCCACAGTAGCAGGCAAATCATAGCTGGCCAACTCATCCCATGACCACGCCCAATAAGCCTGCGACACACAAAACACACAAAAAAAGAAAGGATGATGCCAACTATACCACCAACCTGCTCGAGACTCCATGATCAGCAATGTAGAGAAGATGACCAACCGGGTCTGATGTATCGAGAGACTCATGGCGACGGCTCCACCTGGTGCCCCTGCCGTGTGTAATCCACACATCGAATCCGTTGTCTGCAAGTACGAAAGCCAGTGATTGTTGAGGTGGATTCAGAAGCCATGTCAACCCGTCCTGCCATCATTCATCAAGCGTCAATCGTCAGAAGAAGAAGAAGAAGAAGAATGACGAAGAAGACAACGTCCTGTGCATGCATGCACCGCAACACACGCGGATTGCTCAAGGAAACGTACCATGAGGACTCCATGTTGCAGCAGCACAGGCTGCCTCTTCCCCGCGCTGCCGCCTCCTCTTCCTTGTGGGATCCTGTGCATGGTCAGTATGTACCCATCTTGCGTCTTCACCTGCAAGGGACGCAGCAAGCTTCAACCACTCATGCCGTGCCCGCATCGATCATCAACCCATCCACATTTATCTGAACTCGGCTACCTCATATTCTCGGCACTCGTAACCCTGAGGGCTCACCACGGCGGTGCACACCCCGTCATCCGCAGACTCGAGGCTTTGCAGCAGCTGCCGCTGTCCGTTGGCTCCGGCCAGCTCGCATTGGAAGCCCAAGGAGAGGACGAAGGTGATGACGAGAAGCCAGCAACGGAATCCCATGTTGGAGGTAAGCGAAGTGGATGAGATCAACTGCTTCACCAAGGATTCGCCTTCTTATAGGGAGGAGGGTGAGGAGGAAGTAAGTGAAGGATGATTCCTCGTTCATGGCCTTCTTATAGGGCGGAGGAGGACGAAGGAGATGGAGAGGGTGATCTGTGCAGGCTGTCGATGGGTGGTGATACGTGATTCTCGCTACTCTCTCAAAAACTAGCAGTTAATCCACCCAAATCTTATTCTATAAACACTTAAGTTACTGTCGTATAATTTTCATATTTCGGTTGTCCATTATAGTTGGAACTTAAGATTTTATTATTGTGGTTGTTATTGATGTATTGTGGTCATTCACAACTAAATGCAATTGCAAAAAAGTTCAAAAATAGATTACTGTTGTCGGCCAACCATCGATATTTTACTCTATTAGAGATTTCATTAAGGTCTCTCATTTTCATTTTGGGATGGATAATTTTTTCCTATCATTTTGGTTGAGCACAAATCATAAAGTGTTTTTTGTATCATCTCCACGAGAATATAATTTCCAATCTTCGTACCTTGAGCTTTTATATATAATTAATTCGACGAAAAGGGTGTTGCATCTGTATTGTCCTACCGAATAGCATTTACGTCGTAGAAACATCAAATTCTAGACGTAAATTCCAGAGAAATTTCTATATTAAATTCTCTTGATTGTGTGAGATAAATGAATCCTTCAATTAATCTTCTATATTATTTCTCATCTATTTTTTTTAACTTCATCATCTAATATAAGTATATTATTTGTATTCATTAGATTATTCACAGGCTTACAAGTTGTCATACGAAATCTCTTTAGCATATTTCTCTTAGCACTAAAAAAATATTTATATTTTAAATAATTTTCTTTCCTAAAAAATAATGTAATAGTCCTAAATCAATCATTTCAAATTCTAACATCATACTTTTCTAAAATTTAATAAGTGCATTTAATTAATTTTTGGTATAAATCATATCATCCACATACAAATAGACAATAAGAATTTGAGCTTTTATATATAATTAATTCGATGAAAAGGGTGCTGCGTATGTGTTGTCCTACCAAACTGCATTAAACAACAAATTCTCGATATAAATTCCAGAGAAAATTTGAGGAAAATATGCAGAAATTTTCTAGCAAAACCTTGGTGCAAATGTGAGTAATAACAACAATTAAGATTTTGGCAATATAACGGTAGGAAAATTAATGCAAAGATAAAAAATAGATTCTTCGTCATCAAAATCCAGCAATACGCGATGAAGAATTACAACACAATAAGATCAATTTTAGAAAGAATTTTTTTCCATAAATCTATCTTAGATGAAAGCTAAGTTGATTTATAAGATTGTGTAAAAATTTCATCCACAATAGATAAGCAATAAACTGGTTTCAGGAAGCAAACAAGCGGCTAAAAATTTCTGCAACATTTTCCCTTCGCAACGATGATCACGATTACATTGGTAGAAATTTGCAGTGAGGAAAAGATGGAAAAGCTTCTTCGATGTGTAAAACACAGATTCTTCATCATAAAAATCTAGCAATACGCCACGATGAATTATAGCACAATAAGATCAGTTTCAGAAAGAATTTTTTTAAAAGATCAATCTTAGATGAAAGGTAAGTTGATCTTTGAGATTGTGTAAAAATTTCATCCACAATAGATAAGCAATAAACCGATTTCAGGAATCAAACAAGCGGTTGAAAATTTCTACAGCGTTTTCCCTTCGGAACGATGATCATGATTACATTAGTAGAAATTTGCAATGAGGAAAAGATGGAAAAGCTTCTTCGATGTGTAAAGGTAGGGATTTGTAGTAGTAATTAGGTTTGGATGGTGAAATTTTATCAGATCTCCAATTCAAACACAGGGGGCAGCGATAGACTAATTGATCTATGACTTAGGGTGGAAGATGGAGGCACATCTTACAGCAATTATTGGAATTACTTGGATGGGTGGAGGCGACAGAGATGATAATAGGGGCAACAGGAACGTGACTCTGATACATGATGATAGAACCCTAGAAGGAGCTTTATAGGATTTGATCTTTGAGGGGGATCAACCTTTGGAACACTATAGGGGTTCCTCCCTCCTAGGGTCGGCCAACAAGGTTAAAATATAATTGATTTTCCTTAATTCAAAAGAGGAGGAAGCTATAAGCTTATATAGGGCTCAAAACCGTAACCATAGAGTCGTGCTGCCTAAGTAAAATTATCCCCTTGCCTCTCCTATAGGCGCGTTGCCATAATAGGGATAGGTGATGGCTAAGATGGCTCCATGACCGCCTATGCCTACTAGAAACCTTGGCCGTCTAGCCCAGTAAATGGGTGACAACCAGTAAGCCCTAATGCCCCAAAATAAAACATAGTCACACCTCTTTATAGGATATAGGTGATTAGGTGGGGTTTTATTACAAATCTCACAGAGTTTTTATTGACTATTTCTAGGGTGATTAGGACTCAACCCTACTAGGGTCCTATCACCTGGTTTGATACTCTTGAATCATGGAGGTTTGTCGAATCTTTGCGAGTTGGTCATCGATATTTTTATACTCCGTTAGTCTAAAGCGGTTCAGTAGTGTGTTCTTAAATTGATTCCAAGTCGGAGCCCCATGATTATATTCCAGCCAATTGTACCATTAAATTGCATCTCCTTCAAGGTGGATGATAATGATTTCCACCATAGCATCATCCGATGTTTGGTAGTAGCGAAAGAAACATTCGATACACGAAATCCACCCCACCCGGTCCCCTTCTTCCCATCGTGGGAAGTCCACCCTCATGCATTGTTAAAGCGTGTCCGAGGGCTATCCCTCCTTCTCTAGAGGTATCTCTGAATTCTCTCGCAGAAATTTGGTTGGACTCAGTGGTTGTCCAATTTTGAACTTTGCGAACAAAGAACGTATCCTCTAAGCGCAATTCAAGCCGTGATATGAGCCGAGATTCCAACGCCTCAAATTTGGCATCAATTGGATCTTAAGAAGCTATGACATATACCTATAGATCAGTGATGCCTGTCTTTTTTTGTGTTAATAAGTCAATGGCATGGGGTGGTGGAAGGTTCAGATGAAAGATCGGTGGTAGAAGATTATGGCCATAAGGGTTTAGTATTTTGGGCTACGGTTTGGGTGCTGTTAGGGTTATGAAAATAGGTTATGATGGTTACATCTTAAGGCTAGAGGGATGCCCTAAAGATGTCTTCATTGGTGGTAGCAAGATGACTAGGGTTTGGTTAGTTACGGAGAAGGAAAAAGACAAAGGTGCAATAGTAGATTTTTCACCAAAAAAATTCTAACAGTAAAGACAACTTTTTCCAGCAATTCATGGCAAAGATTTAAGTAAAATTCAAGGGAAATCTAGTAGTAAGGGAGAGATAATGCTGTCAAAAATTTCGTAGAAGGAAATGACAGCAAAAGGTTTGGCAAAATCAAAGATCACGAGAAGGTGCTGCAGTAGAATTTTTTCATCCAAAGAATCTAGCAGTATAGATGAAATTTTTTCCATCAGTTCAAAATAAGGATTTGGTTAAAACTCAAGGGGAATCCACTGGTAAGGGAAAGGTAATGCCAATAAAAAATTATGGAAGAAAACAACAGCAAAAGGTTTAGCAAAATCAAAGATCACCGGTATGAACTACGATAGAATTTTGCAACCAAAGTGTAGCAATTTGGATGTAAAAGATCAGCAGTTTATATTGATAATTTTTCAATGAAACCAAAGTGAAATCCACTATTAGGAAGTGCCAAAGCCATTGTGAAAATTTCATGGAGATTTAGATGGAAAAAAGCAACAACAAGATCGAACAAGTAGTGTTATGTGGTTGGAATTCTACGATGCAACTTTCATCGTAAAGATGGAAACTTTGCGACGAAAAGTTTGTGTAGCAAAATAGGAATGAGTTTTTTAGGTTTTTTGAATAAGGATAACTAAACTATAGCAGTAGTAAGGTAGGAAACCATAATCTATTGTAATTCACGAGGAGATCAAAGGATGATCTACGGTAGTGGAGATGATAGTAGAATTCAGTGATGATCTTCGAGCAATTGTGGGAATAGCTTTGGATAGCTTTGGAAGGATGATGGATGGCTATAGAAGGGCAGCGAGATGCCAAGAATACTGCTCTAATACCAAGTGATAGAACTCTAATGGATTCTAAGCTTGGGTGATCTCTATAGGGAATCAGTTTCCTTGGAACTCTATAGGGATTCCCTCCTCCAAATTGCTGCTCAAAGGCTATAGAAATATTTATCTATTCATGAAGAAAAGTGGATAATTACAAGGCTTGGTTTGCTTGGTAATTAGTTTGCTTGGTTTCATATTTTTATTAACATCTATAAAAATTAAATTTAAATATTACAAATATGTAAATATAAATAGATATTATAGATAAACAAAATTGTCATCACCGACTTTGTGGCCCAATGGAACCAGAGATACTTTTCTTGAGTAAAAGACATAATTTTCATAATTAAATTATATCTATTTTTGTTTAAATAAAAGCTGGATTCTTACTAGGCTTGCTACAACGAGATCATTGGGCTGAATGTGGTCAATGTATAAGTTCGGAAAAGAGTAGTCGGGGACGAAGGCTCGCCATGGTAGGAGAAAAAGATATCTGTTACGACGGGGTCATCGGGCCAAATATATCCAATTGTGCGAGTAAAAATAGATAAGTTTCATAATTAAATTATATCTATTTTTGTTTAAATAAAAGCTAGCTTCTTACCTGGTTTGCTACAGAGGAAGATCATGGCCCTCCATGGCGGGAGGAGAGGAAGCCCGCTATGGCGAGATCATTGGGCTAAAATGTGGTAGAGATGTATAAGTTCGGAAAAGAGTAGTCGGAGACGAAGGCCAGCCATAATAGGAGAAAAAGATATCTACTACGACGGGGTCATTGGGCCGAATGTATCCGAGATGTGCGAGTAAGGAAGCATGACCCACACATCAAGATTCCCTCAACAACAAGGTCATAATGCAAATAAAAGGTGCCAGAAACATGTGAGTTGGGATAACCTGATCTGCTCCAAGGTGCACAGATCATCAGAAGAAGGCGCCCAAAATACCTGAGTTAGCAGGGCCCGACTTGAATCCCACACTCGAAAACATGACGCACCTAGGAAGAAAAGGGAGACCTCGATCAACGGTAACTCTGGATGACATTCCATGAATCCTTCTTCGAGTCACGCCGTTCGTGGGGGATGAATGATAGGTTGCATTCTAGCACCAGTAGCAAGATGCCATATGGCAGTGCCAGGGAGTTGACATGGAGAGTAATCTGGGACGAAGGCCCGTCATGGTAGGAGAAAAAGATATTTGCTATGACGGGGCCATCGGGCCGAATGTATCCAAGATGTGCGAGTAAGGAAGCCTGACCCACACATCAAGATTCCCTCTACAACACGGTCATAATACAAATAAAAGGTGCCAGAAACATGTGAGTTGGGATTACCTGATCTGCACCAAAGTGCACAGATCATCAAAAGAAGGCACCCGAAATACCTGAGTTAGTAGGGCCTGACTTGAATCCCGCACTCGAAAACATGACGCAACTAGGAAGAAAAGGGAGACCTCGACCGACGGTAACTCTAGATGACATGCAATGAATCCCTCTTCGAGTCACGCCGTTCGTGGGGGATGAATGATAAGTTGCATTCCAACACCAGTAGCAAGATGCCATACGACAGCGCCAAGGAGCTGACATGGAGGATTGCGCGGCATTTGTCTGATGTAGGAGAGGGATGGGCTAGTGGGACAAGACCGAGCCATATTGACTCGTGGTCCATGGCATCAAGTTGTTAACAATATGATATACTTTCAATTATTGTTAAAGGTTAATCACAGTAAACACGAGGTGCAAAAATGTGTTTATCAGACAACTTTACAGGTATTAAGGTGATCACTTAGATTTTTTGCTTGATCAACATCGTTCCAAGTTCTAAGACGCATCAGATGTGTTGTTGTTGGTCATCCTTTTGAAAGTTAGAAACCAAGCATGGGATGTTGACCGGATAAATAGGGAAAACCCAGTTTGATGACATGCTGAAGGAACATAATAATACGTGAGACGTTGAAGGTTCTGCAATAGAGGCCTACAAGGTGGATCTCCTCCTCGTACCTGGAGCTATCACTTATTTATGCTGTGGGTATACTCATGCCTAATATTCATGCTACTTGTGTTATGATATATATTCTTTCGATTGACGAGGCATCGGGAAAAGGGATGTAAATAGTATGGATGCTGATTCGACATATGATTTATTAGATATATGATTTATTTCTCTTTCACCTCCCTTTTGTACATGAATCTCCCACAGAGTGCACAAAGAATGTCAAGTCAGCAGCAGCACTGCAACAGGACGAAGCCCATCAACTGTGTTTGTGGAAGAATGCGATGAGGCCGTCGTAGACGACCTGCTTGGCATTCACCCCCATCACGAAGTCCAGATGTGCGTACTCCTTCACCAGCTGAGCCACGAGCTTGTCGGCGTCATGGTTGCTGAGATCATTCAACAGCAGCTGCACGTCCTTCACGTCCGACAGCATGTCCCCGCCGCCGTAGCTGAGCAGCAGCGGCAGGTCGTGGAATGTTGGACATGCGGTACTCGGGTGGGCTGCTCTGCCCATACGCAGCCATGTTGGCCGTACTGCTCCCGTGGTCGTATTTTGTTATCACTCCACGTCTGAATGCTGTGAGTACTCAAAACATACTCCCTTGTGAGAAAGAAATCTACGAGAGCTCAATTAGATGATATTTTAGATCTGTATCAGACTGACTGACTCTGTGAAAAATGGACGAGTGTCTTCACAGATGTAGGCTGGAGTTCATACTTCAAGAAGGCGTCAACAGTGGAGTCATTGAGGCAGCAGTTTGGCCCTACATCCAAAGTGAGTGTGTGTGCAGAATAAGGAAGGAAAAGCCAATACATATGTAAATTAATTGAAGCTTACTACAATAAATGTATATGATTAAAGTCAGTCAAATCAAATTTATGTTGCGGATGTGCGTACCTGTTAATGATGCCATAAGGTCGAAGCAGTTCACCCCCGGCATAGCGCATACGGCCTCCAAAAACTTGGTTCCGACTGCCCTAAATATCCAGCCATTAGGAACACACTTGAATTAGAAGAGCTTTTATGAAAACAATCACTCAATGTTGATAAGGCCCTGTGATGATTTTGTCAGCAGGTCTTTGTTTTGACAACAAAGAGGGATATGTTAGTTTACGTACCCTTTAGGATCAAATTCTGCCACTCCAAGAGCTCCCAACAACTGCAAGAAAAAGCTAGAAAGCTATGACACAGCTCTGGACGTCGGAAAATTAGAAGAAGAAGAAGAAGAAGAAGAAGATAATGATCTAAAAATCAGTGCTGTGAAATGGTAGAGTGTTGTGAACTCGTTCTTACTTCTCCTGAGAATGCGCTGGCTGCAGCTCTTCCAATCGTGGTTGTCATGTAAGTAAGATAGGCCACCGGAGTCAAAAGGGCAGCTGACTTGATCTTATCCACCAGCTTCCCCTCAGAGAATGCTGATAGAGCTGTCAGAGTTCCCTGTAGCATCCAACACGTCACTCAATTATAAAAAAATGTTGTTGTAGTACTAGTGGTAGTAGTAGAACATACATACAATGATATGTTTGGCATTGAAGTAACTAAAAGAAAAGTGTGCTACCATGGAGTGACCAACATAGTGCAGCTTCTGCCCAGTTTGCTGGAATACAAAACCCACAGTAGCAGGCAAATCATAGCTGGCCAACTCATCCCATGACCACGCCCAATAAGCCTGAGAGACAACAAAAAAGGATGATGCTAATTATACCAACAACCTGCGCAAAACTTCATTATCAGCAATGCAGCGAAGATGACCGACCGAGTCTGATGTGTTGAGAGACTCATGGCGACGGCTCCACCTGGTGCCCCTGCCGTGTGTGATCCATACATTTTAAATCCGTTGTCTGCAAGTACGAAAGCCAGTGATTGTTGAGGTGGATTCAGTAGCCATGACAACCCGTCCTGCCATCACTCATCAATCGTCAATCATCATCATCATCAGAAGGAGAAGAAGAAGAATGACGATGAAGACAACCTACTGTGCACGCATGCATGGCAACACATGCAGGCAGATTGGTTAAGGAAACGCACCGCGGTGACTCCATGTTGGAGCAGCACAGGCTGCCTCTTCCCCACGTTGCCGCCTCCTCTTCCTTGTGGGATCCTGTTCATGGTCAGTATGTACCCATCTTGCGTCTTCACCTGCAAGGGACGCAACAAGCTTCAACCACTGATGCCATGCCCGCATTCGATCATCAATCCACCCCACATTTATGTGCACTCGGCTACCTCATATTCTCGGCACTCGTAACCCTGAGGGCTCACCACGGCGGTGCACACCCCATCATCCGCCGCCTCGAGGCTTTGCAGCAGCTGCCGTCGTCCGTGAGCTCCAGCCGGCTCGCCCTGGAAGCCCACGGAGAGGACGAAGGCGATGACGAGAAGCCAGTTAAAGCAACGGAATCCCATGTTGGAGGTAAGCGAAAGGTGAGATCACCTCCTTCACCAAGGATTGGCCTTCTTACGGGGAGAAGGATGAGGAGGAAGTGGATGAAGGATGAGTAGGAAGTGGATGAAGGATGAGACCTCGTTCATGGCCTTCTTATAGGGCGGAGGAGGAAGGAGATGGCCGAGTGCAGGCTGATTCTCGCTACGTGTTAACAGCTCCCAAAAACTGTCATTTAATCCTCCCTAAATCTTAATTCTATCAACACATTGTCATATAATTTTCATATTCCGTTGGTCTAATTTTGTTATTGGTGTTGTTGTTGTTAATGGTTTGTTGTGTGATCTTTCACAACTACATGTATTCTGTACAAAAGTTTAAAAATAGAAATAATAAAAGAAGCTGAGCTAAATTTAAACTCTTCACCTCTACAGTAATTGGCATATTCCACCCAGCCATTACCCAAATTCATGCAAACATAATACACAAGATTGTGTCCTTGGAATGACAAATAAAAGATGCTGCTAGGGTGATACTCAGAATTGTCTCCTCAAAACATTAGTTTACTTTTATTCAAAATTTTTTTTTATAGGTTGATAGGGTGAAATATTTCCCCATCCACTCCAACTCGTGATAGCCACCTTAGCAGAGAAAGACAATTCTACTAAGGAGCAGGTCGAGGGGTTCGTTTGGAAAAACATAATCACCCAGTTTGGAATTTCTAGGGCTCTCAACAATAACAATGGAACATAATTGATAATTCAACAACTTAAAGTTCAAAGAGTTTTGCTAATCTTATGGGATCCAGCTAAGGTTCGCTTGGAGCATCCCTAGACCAACGGCCTAGCCTAGGTCACCAACCGAGCTATTCTTGAAGCGTCAAGAACTCTCGAGCATACTATGGGCATCTCGGACCACCAAGACCGTCGTGAGTTGCCCTTTAGCTTGGCATACAACTCTAAGGCAGTACTATCGCATGAGGTGATCTCCCAAGTGGAGAACTTCAACGAAGCAGCATTGGAAGGAGTGCTTCAAGTCAACCTGGATTTGGTTAGGGAGCTGAGAGTAAAGGCGCATATCCGAGCCCTGAGATACCACAAAGCAGTGGCAAGCTTTTACAACCACAAGGTCCACTTATGATTGGATGAGGTTAGGGATCTTGTCTTTCACAAGACCGAAATCAATGACCCAACCAGCTCCAAAGGAAAGCTAGGCTCGAACTGAGAAGGGCCCTACCGAGTGACTAAAGTAGTTCGAGATGAAATTTACCGCCTTGAAATCACATAAGGCAAAATATTGCCAACTTAAAGAAGTTCTATCCCAAAGACCGAGCTGGTGTAGGGTCGAACTCAACCTGACCACAGATCCTAACACAACTAATGCATCTCAACAAGGGTTCATGTACAAAAAAAAAAGAATGCTTTCATTGGAAAGAAAAATCTTTACATCATCATTGGGTCAGGCACCCACCACAAGAGTCAGGTCCTAACCCACCACAAAAAGAGGAAAAATCATTACTAAACAACCAAGGATAAAGCTAGACAAGGCTGTCAGGCATTGACTAGGCAGATGGGCGAGGGGGGGAGTCAAGGCTCTCATCGAAATGCACCTTAGTCTCTATTGTGATGTCCTCATCCTCGGGGCAATCAGCAAAAGGGTCTTGCTCGACCTCCAAGTCGGGATCCTTCACCTTGAATCACACTAGGGTGACCAAGTACTTATACTACTATAAGATCTGTCACGACATCTCCAAGTCCCTCCAGAACCTGATCGATTCCTTATACATGATGATCATCTCCTTTGCTTGTTCGGGAGCAAGATGCTACTCTTCACCCTAAATCTCCCCCGCCCTTACTATGACCATGTTTCGGGCACAACTATCGACAAACACCTCTGAGGGAGAGTAGTATATCTGCTTTGCCAATGAGGGGCAGAGAGACCCCAGTAGTATTTCATAGCAGCCACCATCTCCATCCACACTTTCTTCTCCTAGCTGAGACTCGCCCAGTGGGGCTGTAAGGAGATGCATGGTGCAAAATCAGGGAGGTCGGCCATCTGCAAGGCTATGAAAGGTTGGCACGAAGTGTGGGCCTTGGTCTAACACAAGTCCCACATCGACTTGGGGTGAGATGAGTTCCTCCCAGGTTGCCCAGTTGGAGCATGACTAGGTGGGGTGTGCACCCTTTCTTAAGCACAACCCATGATGACAACTCCATCTCTTTGAGCAGACTCTTGAGAGATGTTGGTCGGTCTTTGAGTCGAGCTTCCCCCAACATCATCTTAGAGTGCGACACTTTCTACACTATGCCTTTTTGCCTATTCTTCGATCATTCAGAGTCGTCATGGCCTTATCGAGGTGGGTCGAGAGTTTTTATCGAAGGCTCATGTGTAACAAGCTGAGGTGGTCGAGGCATTATAGAGCCTTATGCATAACCTACCCCCTTCATACTTTTGAGTTTCATACCTACAAATAATAAACAATAGGATATTAAGTTAGCATCAACACCGAGAAACAAATAAGGCAAATCTAGGTTGTATGTTGAGACCAACTTCAACCAACTAGTCTTTGTTCATCTTCCTCAACACCTTATAGAAGGAAAGAATCTCCTTTAAACCATGGAAATACTCGGTCTCCTCATTTGACAAGAAGGGAGGAATGTTGTTGGTGGCTTGTGTCGACCAATTGAGGGTAAACCCCCACTCGCAACAGGCATTGACAAAAAAAGTTGCATGCCTTCCATCCGTTATTGTTTGAGGGGGCAACACTCACTCTAAAGCCTACTCAAGCAGCTAAGTAGTATCTACCCTATCCCTTGCATAAGTAGAAACAGGAGGAAAAGAGGGTCCGGGTTGGGACGATTGCCACCCCTTAACAATTTTTGATGAACACCATTAGATAACGCCACAAGTTGGGCACCATATGGGAGGGCAAGATTCATCAATACTGTAGGTGTGACTTGATGACCAAATGAAATAGAAAACATAGTCCTTCCTTGAGGGTGTTACTCGACTAGCAAAATCCATTGGGGATCGAGTCATAAGGTCGATGCACGAGCTGTGGGATATGCAACTCGTACTCGGCAGAGTTGCAGTAGTATGATCGTAGTCGATCTAGAAGCTATGCCATCATTATGAATCGTAGTCATGGACCTCCTTCATGGAAGCTAGGGCCCAAAGGGCCTTAACATTTGTGGGGGACATGCCCGCTGAAGAAGATGAACTTATATGCTCCACCCTTGGACTACTCAAGGATGAATAATAGACCTTGGCATATGGTTGACTCGATGTACTAGAAAAATATTAGGAAGGTGAAGACATCCTGACCTGGGGTATGGTCACCGAGTCATTGCCAAGAAAAATGAAGACCCGACACCTGACTCCTAAGTACGATGAGAAGCAATTCTCAAGGCCTAGAGAGAAGAACACAAGAAAGACTAAGGAATCAAATGAGCCTTCCCATCCTACATGCAAGGAATTTAAAGGGGAGCATCGCCCCTCTCCCATTGTCATTAAAGCGACCATCCTCTCCAAAATGACCCTCGAAAGCTCCTAGAGGTGGGAAACCCCAAAATCCTCCACAATAGCACCTCAAAGAAGCCCCGAAGTCAGAAAACCTCAAAATCCTCCATGGTTGAAAAGTTCAGGCCACATCATAACTGACCAATGCTTTGAAATATGTGGCAACGACATAAACCCCAAGACCCATATTGTCAAATCTTAAAAAAAAAGAGTAATAGGGGATGAAGGCCCACTAGTGGAAGATCAAGGCCCACCACAACGGGAGAAGAAGATGCCCACTACGGTGAGACCATGGAGCCGAATGTGCCCAAGATGTATAATATGGGAAAAAGAGTAGCAAGGGAAAAAGGTTCATTACAACAGAAGAAGATGCCCACGATAGGGGATGAAGGCTTGCTACGATGGAAGATCAAAGCCCGCCACAGCGATTGAAGAGGATGCCCACTATGGTGAGGCCATCGGGCTAAATGTGTTCGAGATGTATAAATCAGGAAAAGAGTAGTAGGGAACTAAGGCCTGTTCTGGCGAAAGATCAAAGCCCGCCATGGCGAGAGGAGTGGATGCTCACTATAGTAAGGTCGTCCTGCTGAATATGCCTGAGATGTGTAAGTCAAAAAAAGAGTAGCAGGGGATGAAGGCCCGCCATGGTGGATGATCAAGACCCTCCACGGCAGAAGAAAATGATATCTGCTATGATAGTGCCATCAAGCTAATTTCGCTGAGATGTGCGAGTTAGGAAGCTTGACCCACATCGAGATTCCCTCTATAGCAAAGTTATAGCAAAGTCATAAGGCAAAAGGTGCTAGAAACATGAGTCGAGATAACTCGATTTGTATCAAAGTGCCCAGATCATCAGAACAAGGCACCCAATACCTGAGTTAGCAAGGCCTGACTTGAGCCCCACAATGATATAAAACAAATTCTCCTCAGCTAACTTAACCATTGGAGGGGTTGGGTTGGGAACCCACCCGACATCAGCCTATCGTGCAGGGTCTCAGCGGAGATAAGATTTATTCCTGTTCCACCTCAAGGTAACCTTGGAACCACCCTCGATATCCCCAGCTCGGCCACTTAGTCCTGCCCTCGAGAAGAATGACTTGGATGATTTCGTGCTTTGGGACAAGACCAAGCAATACTGACTCCTGATCCACGACATCAAGTTGTTAATGATATGATATCCTTTTAGTTATTGTTAAAGGTTAATCACACTAGACATGAGGTGCATAATGGAGAATGATCGTCGCCAATCTATAAGCCATGTCGTCATTACGAATCGTAGTCATGGGCCTCCTTTATGGAAGCTAGAACCCGAAGGGCCATAATATCTACGGGGGACATGCCCCCCGAAGAAGATGAACTTATATGCTCGGCCCTTGGACTACTCAAGGATGAAGCACAGACCTTAGTGGATGGCTGACTCGATGAACTAGAAAAAGATCAGGAAGGTGAAGACATTCTGACCTGGGGTATGGCCACCAAGTCATTGCCAAGAAAGATGAAGACCCGACACCTCGCTCCTAAGTACGATGAGAAGCAATTCTCAAGGCCTACAGAGAAGAACACAAGAAGGACTAAGGAGTCAAATGAGCCTTCCCCTCCTACATGCAAGGAAATTAAAGGGGAGCATCTCTCCCACTCATTAAAGCGGCCATCTTCTCCAAAATGGCCCTCGAAAGATCCTAGAGGTGGAAAACCCCAAAATCCTCCATAATAGCACCTCGAAGAAGCCCTGATGGTAGAAAACCTCAAAATCCTCCAAGGTTGAAAAGTTCAAGCCACATCATAATTGATCAGTGCTTTGAAATATGTGGCGACGACACAAACCCCAAGACCCATATTGTCAAATCTTTAAAAAAAGAGTAGTAGGGGACAAAGGCCCACTAGTGGAAGATCAAGGCCTGCCACAACGGGAGAAGAAGATGCCCACTACGGTGAGGCCATCAGGCCGAATATGCCCAAGATAGATAAGATGGGAAAAGAGTAGCAAGGGACCAAGGTTCATTATGACGGAAGATCAAGTCTCACCACGGCGGGAAAAGAAGATGCCCACGATGACGGATGAAGGCTTGCTATGATGGAAGATCAAGGCCCGCCATGACGATTGAAGAGGATGCCCATTATTACGGTGAGGCCATCGGGCCGAATTTGTCTGAGATGTGTAAATCGGGAAAAGAGTAGCAGGAAACTAAGGCTCGTTATGGCAGAAGATCAAAGCTCGCCAAGGCGGGAGGAGTGAATGCTCGCTATAGTGAGGTCATCGGGCCGAACGTGCCCAAGATGTGTAAATCGGGAAAAGAATAGAGGGGGATGAAGGCTCACTATGGCAGATGTTCAAGACCCGCCACAATAGGAGAAAAAGATATCCGCTATGATGGGGCCATCAAGCTGAATGTGCCCGAGACGTGCGAGTCATGAAGCGAGACCCACATCGAGATTCCCTCTATAGCAAAGTCATAAGGCAAAATATGCTAGAAACATAAGTCGAGATAACTCAATTTGTACCAAAGTACCTAGATCATTAGAAGAAGGCACCCGCAATACCTGAGTTAGCAAGGCCCGACTTGAGCCCCACATTAATATAAAAGCAATTCTTCTAGGCTAACTTAACCATCGGAGGGGTTGGGTCGGGAACCCCACCCGAGATCAGCCTATCGTGCAAGGCCTCGGCGGAGATAAGATTTATTCTAGTCCCACCTCAAGGTAATCTCTGAACCACCCTCGGTACCCCAGCTCGACCATTCAGTCCCACCCTTGAGAAGAATGACTTGGACGATTTTGGGCCTTCGGGACAAGAGCGATATAAACTCGAGATCCATGACATCAAGTTGTTAATGATATGATATCCTTTCAGTTATTGTTAAATGTTAACCATAGTAAACATTACGAGCATAATGTATTTATCCAGCAACTTTACAGGTATTAACGTGATCACTCAGTTTTTTGCTTGATCAACTTTGTTCCGAGTTCTAATAGGCATAAGATGTGTTGTTGTTAATCATCCTTGTGAAAGTTGAAACCAAGCATGGGATGTTGACCAGCTAAATAGGGAAAACCTGTTTGATGACATGGTGAAGGAAAATAATAAGTGAGACGTCGAAGGTTCTGCAATAGGCCTCCAAGGTAGATTCTCCTCGTACCTGAAGCTATCATGTACTTATGCTGTGGTTTTACTCGTGCCTAATATTTCATTCACCCAGCACCGATGTCCTCATGCTACTTGTGTTATGATATATATTCTTTTGATTGATGAGGAATCGGAAAAGGGATATAAATAGTATGGATGATGATTCGACTGGTTAGACATATGATTTATTAGATATATGATTTATTTCTCTTTCACCTCCCTTTCGTACATGAATCTCCCACAGAGTCCCCACAAAGAATGTCAAGTCAGCAGCAGCACTGCAACAGGACGAAGCCCATCAACTGTGTTTGTGGAAGAATTCGATGAGGCCGTCGTAGACGACCTGCTTGGCATTCACCCCCATCACGAAGTCCAGATGTGCGTACTCCATCACCAGCTGAGCCACGAGCTTGTCGGCGTCATGGTTGCTGAGATCATTCAACAGCAGCTGCACGTCCGTCACGTCCGACAGCATGTCCCCGCCGCCGTAGCTGAGCAGCAGCGGCAGGTGGTGTGGAATGTTGGACATGTGGTACTCGGGTGGGCTGCTCCGCCCATACGCAGCCAGGTTGGCGATACTGCTGCCGTGGTCGTATTTTGTTATCACTTCACGTCTGAATGCTGTGAGTACTCAAAACATACTCCCTTGTGAGAAAGAAATCTACGAGAGCTCAATTAGATGATATTTTAGATCTGTATCAGACTGACTGACTCTGTGAAAAATGGACGAGTGTCCTCACAGATGTAGGCTGGAGTTCATACTTCAAGTACATGTCGACAGTGGAATCATTGAGGCAGCAGTTTAGCCCTGCATCCAAAGTGAGCGTGTGTGCAGAATAAGGAAGGAAATGCCAATACATATGTAAATTAATTGAAGACTACAACAATAAATATATATATGATCAAAGAGTCAAATCAAACCTATGTTGCGGAATATTATCACCGTAATAATTTGTACGTACCTGTGAATGATGCCATAAGGTCGTAGCAGTTCACCCCCGGCATAGCGCAGACGGACTCCAAAAAATTGGTTCCAACTACCCTGCTTATCCATTAGGAACACACTTGAATTAGAAGAGATTTTATGAAAACATCACTCAATGTTAATAAGCCCCTGTGATGATTTTGTCAGCAGGTCTTCTTTTGACAACAAAGAGGGATATGTTTGTTTACGTACCCTTTAGGATCAAACTCTGCCACTCCAAGCGCTTCCAACATCTGCAAGAAAAGCTAGAAAGCTATGACACAGCACTGGACGTAGGTAAATTCGAAGAAGAAGATAGTGATCTAAAAATCATTGCTGTGAAATGGTAGAGTGTTGTGAACTCCTTCTTACTTCTCCTGAGAATGCGCTGGCTGCAGCTCTTCCGATTGGAGTTGTCATGTAACTCAGATAGGCCACCGGAGTCAAAAGGGCAGCTGACTTGATCTTATCCACCAGCTTCCCCTCGGAGAATGCTGATAGAGCTGTCAGAGTTCCTGTAGCATCCAACGTCACTCAGAAATGTTTTCGTACTAGTAGTGGTAGTAGTAGAACATACAAGGATCGGACTGAAAGTACTTCAAAGTGAGAGGAAGAACGATATGTTTGGCATTAAAGTATTTGAAAGTAAAAGTCTCCTACCATGGAGTGACCAACATAGTGCAGCTTCTGCCCAGTTTGCTGGAATACAAAACCCACAGTAGCAGGCAAATCATAGCTGGCCAACTCATCCCATGACCACGCCCAATAAGCCTGCGACACACAAAACACAAAAAAAGAAAGGATGATGCCAACTATACCACCAACCTGCTCGAGACTCCATGATCAGCAATGTAGAGAAGATGACCAACCGGGTCTGATGTATCGAGAGACTCATGGCGACGGCTCCACCTGGTGCCCCTGCCGTGTGTGATCCATACATCGAATCCGTTGTCTGCAAGTACGAAAGCCAGTGATTGTTGAGGTGGATTCAGTAGCCATGACAACCCGTCCTGCCATCACTCATCAATCGTCAATCATCATCATCATCAGAAGGAGAAGAAGAAGAATGACGATGAAGACAACCTACTGTGCACGCATGCATGGCAACACATGCAGGCAGATTGGTTAAGGAAACGCACCGCGGTGACTCCATGTTGGAGCAGCACAGGCTGCCTCTTCCCCACGTTGCCGCCTCCTCTTCCTTGTGGGATCCTGTTCATGGTCAGTATGTACCCATCTTGCGTCTTCACCTGCAAGGGACGCAACAAGCTTCAACCACTGATGCCATGCCCGCATTCGATCATCAATCCACCCCACATTTATGTGCACTCGGCTACCTCATATTCTCGGCACTCGTAACCCTGAGGGCTCACCACGGCGGTGCACACCCCATCATCCGCCGCCTCGAGGCTTTGCAGCAGCTGCCGTCGTCCGTGAGCTCCAGCCGGCTCGCCCTGGAAGCCCACGGAGAGGACGAAGGCGATGACGAGAAGCCAGTTAAAGCAACGGAATCCCATGTTGGAGGTAAGCGAAAGGTGAGATCACCTCCTTCACCAAGGATTGGCCTTCTTACGGGGAGAAGGATGAGGAGGAAGTGGATGAAGGATGAGTAGGAAGTGGATGAAGGATGAGACCTCGTTCATGGCCTTCTTATAGGGCGGAGGAGGAAGGAGAGTGCAGGCTGATTCTCGCTACGTGTTAACAGCTCCCAAAAACTGTCATTTAATCCTCCCTAAATCTTAATTCTATCAACACATTGTCATATAATTTTCATATTCCGTTGGTCTAATTTTGTTATTGGTGTTGTTGTTGTTAATGGTTTGTTGTGTGATCTTTCACAACTACATGTATTCTGTACAAAAGTTTAAAAATAGAAATAATAAAAGAAGCTGAGCTAAATTTAAACTCTTCACCTCTACAGTAATTGGCATATTCCACCCAGCCATTACCCAAATTCATGCAAACATAATACACAAGATTGTGTCCTTGGAATGACAAATAAAAGATGCTGCTAGGGTGATACTCAGAATTGTCTCCTCAAAACATTAGTTTACTTTTATTCAAAATTTTTTTTTATAGGTGATAGGGTGAAATATTTCCCCATCCACTCCAACTCGTGATAGCCACCTTAGCAGAGAAAGACAATTCTACTAAGGAGCAGGTCGAGGGGTTCGTTTGGAAAAACATAATCACCCAGTTTGGAATTTCTAGGGCTCTCAACAATAACAATGGAACATAATTGATAATTCAACAACTTAAAGTTCAAAGAGTTTTGCTAATCTTATGGGATCCAGCTCGGTGGAGCATCCCTAGACCAACGGCCTAGCCTAGGTCACCAACCGAGCTATTCTTGAAGCGTCGAAGAACTCTCGAGCATACCACCACCAATTCGTGAGTTGCCCTTTAGCTTGGCATACAACTCTAAGGCAATACTATCGCATGAGGTGATCTCCCAAGTGGAGAACTTCAACGAAGCAGCATTGGAAGGAGTGCTTCAAGTCAACCTGGATTTGGTTAGGGAGCTGAGAGTAAAGGCGCATATCCGAGCCCCGAGATACCACAAAGCAGTGGCAAGCCTTTACAACCACAAGGTCCACTTATGATTGGATGAGGTTAGGGATCTTGTCTTTCACAAGACCGAAATCAATGACCCAACCACTCAAAGGAAAGCTAGGCTCGAATCGAGAAGGGCCCTACCGAGTGACTAAAGTAGTTCGAGATGAAATTTACCTTGAAATCACATAAGGCAAAATATTGCCAACTTAAAGAAGTTCTATCCCAAAGACCGAGCTGGTGTAGGGTCGAACTCAACCTGACCACAGATCCTAACACAACTAATGCATCTCAACAAGGGTTCATGTACAAAAAAAAAAGAATGCTTTCATTGGAAAGAAAAATCTTTACATCATCATTGGGTGCACCCACCACAAGAGTCGTCCTAACCCACCACAAAAAGAGGAAAAATCATTACTAAACAACCAAGGATAAAGCTAGACAAGGCTGTCAGGCATTGACTAGGCAGATGGGCGAGGGGGGGAGTCAAGGCTCTCATCGAAATGCACCTTAGTCTCTATTGTGATGTCCTCATCCTCGGGGCAATCAGCAAAAGGGTCTTGCTCGACCTCCAAGTCGGGATCCTTCACCTTGAATCACACTAGGGTGACCAAGTACTTATACTACTATAAGATCTGTCACGACATCTCCAAGTCCCTCCAGAACCCGATCGATTCCTTATACATGATGATCATCTCCTTTGCTTGTTCGGGAGCAAGATGCTACTCTTCACCCTAAATCTCCCCCGCCCTTACTATGACCATGTTTCGGGCACAACTATCGACAAACACCTCTGAGGGAGAGTAGTATATCTGCTTTGCCAATGAGGGGCAGAGAGACCCCAGTAGTATTTCATAGCAGCCACCATCTCCATCCACACTTTCTTCTCCTAGCTGAGACTCGCCCTGTAAGGAGATGCATGGTGCAAAATCAGGAGGTCGGCCATCCGCAAGGCTATGAAAGGTTGGCACGAAGTGTGGGCCTTGGTCTAACACAAGTCCCACATCGACTTGGGGTGAGATGAGTTCCTCCCAGTTGCCCAGTTGGAGCATGACTAGGTGGGGTGTGCACCCTTTCTTAAGCACAACCCATGATGACAACTCCATCTCTTTGAGCAGACTCTTGAGAGATGTTGGTCGGTCTTTGAGTCGAGCTTCCCCCAACATCATCTTAGAGTGCGACACTTTCTACACTATGCCTTTTTGCCTATTCTTCGATCATTCAGAGTCGTCATGGCCTTATCGAGGTGGGTCGAGAGTTTCTATCGAAGGCTCATGTGTAACAAGCTGAGGTGGTCGAGGCATTATAGAGCCTTATGCATAACCTACCCCCTTCATACTTTTGAGTTTCATACCTACAAATAATAAACAATAGGATATTAAGTTAGCATCAACACCGAGAAACAAATAAGGCAAATCTAGGTTGTACGTTGAGACCAACTTCAACCAACTAGTCTTTGTTCATCTTCCTCAACACCTTATAGAAGGAAATAATCTCCTTTAAACCATGGAAATACTCGGTCTCCTCATTTGACAAGAAGGGAGGAATGTTGTTGGTGGCTTGTGTCGACCAATTGAGGGTAAACCCCCACTCGCAACAGGCATTGACAAAAAAAGTTGCATGCCTTCCATCCGTTATTGTTTGAGGGGGCAACACTCACTCTGAAGCCTACTCAAGCAGCTAAGTAGTATCTACCCTATCCCTTGCATAAGTAGAAACAGGAGGAAAAGAGGGTCCGGGTTGGGACGATTGCCACCCCTTAACAATTCTTGATGAACACCATTAGATAACGCCACAAGTTGGGCACCATATGGGAGGGCAAGATTCATCAATACTGTAGGTGTGACTTGATGACCAAATGAAATAGAAAACATAGTCCTTCCTTGAGGGTGTTACTCGACTAGCAAAATCCATTAGGGATCGAGTCATAAGGTCGATGCACGAGCTGTGGGATATGCAACTCGTACTCGGCAGAGTTGCAGTAATATGATCGTAGTCGATCTAGAAGCTATGCCATCATTATGAATCGTAGTCATGGACCTCCTTCATGGAAGCTAGGGCCCAAAGGGCCTTAACATTTGTGGGGGACATGCCCGCTGAAGAAGATGAACTTATATGCTCCACCCTTGGACTACTCAAGGATGAATAATAGACCTTGGCATATGGTTGACTCGATGTACTAGACAAATATTAGGAAGGTGAAGACATCCTGACCTGGGGTATGGTCACCGAGTCATTGCCAAGAAAAATGAAGACCCGACACCTCACTCCTAAGTACGATGAGAATCAATTCTCAAGGCCTAGAGAGAAGAACACAAGAAAGACTAAGGAATCAAATGAGCCTTCCCATCCTACATGCAAGGAATTTAAAGGGGAGCATCGCCCCTCTCCCGTTGTCATTAAAGCGACCATCCTCTCCAAAATGACCCTCGAAAGCTCCTAGAGGTGGGAAACCCCAAAATCCTCCACAATAGCACCTCAAAGAAGCCCCGAAGTCAGAAAACCTCAAAATCCTCCATGGTTGAAAAGTTCAGGCCACATCATAACTGACCAATGCTTTGAAATATGTGGCAACGACATAAACCCCAAGACCCATATTGTCAAATCTTAAAAAAAAAGAGTAATAGGGGATGAAGGCCCACTAGTGGAAGATCAAGGCCCACCACAACGGGAGAAGAAGATGCCCACTACGGTGAGACCATGGAGCCGAATGTGCCCAAGATGTATAATATGGGAAAAAGAGTAGCAAGGGAAAAAGGTTCATTACAACAGAAGAAGATGCCCACGATAGGGGATGAAGGCTTGCTACGATGGAAGATCAAAGCCCGCCACAGCGATTGAAGAGGATGCCCACTATGGTGAGGCCATCGGGCTAAATGTGTTCGAGATGTATAAATCAGGAAAAGAGTAGTAGGGAACTAAGGCCTGTTCTGGCGAAAGATCAAAGCCCGCCATGGCGAGAGGAGTGGATGCTCACTATAGTAAGGTCGTCCTGCTGAATATGCCTGAGATGTGTAAGTCAAAAAAAGAGTAGCAGGGGATGAAGGCCCGCCATGGTGGATGATCAAGACCCTCCACGAAGAAAATGATATCTGCTATGATAGTGCCATCAAGCTAATTTCACGAGATGTGCGAGTTAGGAAGCTTGACCCACATCGAGATTCCCTCTATAGCAAAGTTATAGCAAAGTCATAAGGCAAAAGGTGCTAGAAACATGAGTCGAGATAACTCGATTTGTATCAAAGTGCCCAGATCATCAGAACAAGGCACCCAATACCTGAGTTAGCAAGGCCTGACTTGAGCCCCACAATGATATAAAACAAATTCTCCTCAGCTAACTTAACCATTGGAGGGGTTGGGTTGGGAACCCACCCGACATCAGCCTATCGCAGGTCTCGGAGATAAGATTTATTCTGTTCCACCTCAAGGTAACCTTGGAACCACCCTCGATATCCCCACGGCCACTTAGTCCCGCCTCGAGAAGAATGACTTGGATGATTTCGTGCTTTGGGACAAGACCAAGCAATACTGACTCCTGATCCACGACATCAAGTTGTTAATGATATGATATCCTTTTAGTTATTGTTAAAGGTTAATCACACTAGACATGAGGTGCATAATGGAGAATGATCGTCGCCAATCTATAAGCCATGTCGTCATTACGAATCGTAGTCATGGGCCTCCTTTATGGAAGCTAGAACCCGAAGGGCCATAATATCTACGGGGGACATGCCCCCCGAAGAAGATGAACTTATATGCTCGGCCCTTGGACTACTCAAGGATGAAGCACAGACCTTAGTGGATGGCTGACTCGATGAACTAGAAAAAGATCAGGAAGGTGAAGACATTCTGACCTGGGGTATGGCCACCAAGTCATTGCCAAGAAAGATGAAGACCCGACACCTCGCTCCTAAGTACGATGAGAAGCAATTCTCAAGGCCTACAGAGAAGAACACAAGAAGGACTAAGGAGTCAAATGAGCCTTCCCCTCCTACATGCAAGGAAATTAAAGGGGAGCATCTCCCCTCTCCCACTGTCATTAAAGCGGCCATCTTCTCCAAAATGGCCCTCGAAAGATCCTAGAGGTGGAAAACCCCAAAATCCTCCATAATAGCACCTCGAAGAAGCCCTGATGGTAGAAAACCTCAAAATCCTCCAAGGTTGAAAAGTTCAAGCCACATCATAATTGATCAGTGCTTTGAAATATGTGGCGACGACACAAACCCCAAGACCCATATTGTCAAATCTTTAAAAAAAGAGTAGTAGGGGACAAAGGCCCACTAGTGGAAGATCAAGGCCTGCCACAACGGGAGAAGAAGATGCCCACTACGGTGAGGCCATCAGGCCGAATATGCCCAAGATAGATAAGATGGGAAAAGAGTAGCAAGGGACCAAGGTTCATTATGACGGAAGATCAAGTCTCACCACGGCGGGAAAAGAAGATGCCCACGATGACGGATGAAGGCTTGCTATGATGGAAGATCAAGGCCCGCCACGACGATTGAAGAGGATGCCCATTATTACGGTGAGGCCATCGGGCCGAATTTGTCTGAGATGTGTAAATCGGGAAAAGAGTAGCAGGAAACTAAGGCTCGTTATGGCAGAAGATCAAAGCTCGCCAAGGCGGGAGGAGTGAATGCTCGCTATAGTGAGGTCATCGGGCCGAACGTGCCCAAGATGTGTAAATCGGGAAAAGAATAGAGGGGGATGAAGGCTCACTATGGCAGATGTTCAAGACCCGCCACAATAGGAGAAAAAGATATCCGCTATGATGGGGCCATCAAGCTGAATGTGCCCGAGACGTGCGAGTCATGAAGCGAGACCCACATCGAGATTCCCTCTATAGCAAAGTCATAAGGCAAAATATGCTAGAAACATAAGTCGAGATAACTCAATTTGTACCAAAGTACCTAGATCATTAGAAGAAGGCACCCGCAATACCTGAGTTAGCAAGGCCCGACTTGAGCCCCACATTAATATAAAAGCAATTCTTCTAGGCTAACTTAACCATCGGAGGGGTTGGGTCGGGAACCCCACCCGAGATCAGCCTATCGTGCAAGGCCTCGGCGGAGATAAGATTTATTCTAGTCCCACCTCAAGGTAATCTCTGAACCACCCTCGGTACCCCAGCTCGACCATTCAGTCCCACCCTTGAGAAGAATGACTTGGACGATTTTGGGCCTTCGGGACAAGAGCGATATAAACTCGAGATCCATGACATCAAGTTGTTAATGATATGATATCCTTTCAGTTATTGTTAAATGTTAACCATAGTAAACATTACGAGCATAATGTATTTATCCAGCAACTTTACAGGTATTAACGTGATCACTCAGTTTTTTGCTTGATCAACTTTGTTCCGAGTTCTAATAGGCATAAGATGTGTTGTTGTTAATCATCCTTGTGAAAGTTGAAACCAAGCATGGGATGTTGACCAGCTAAAAAGGGAAAACCTATTTGATGACATGGTGAAGGAACATAATAATAAGTGAGACGTCGAAGGTTCTGCAATAGGCCTCCAAGGTAGATTCTCCTCGTACCTGAAGCTATCATGTACTTATGCTGTGGTTTTACTCATGCCTAATATTTCATTCACCCAGCACTGATGTCCTCATGCTACTTGTGTTATGATATATATTCTTTCGATTGACGAGGAATCGGAAAAGGGATATAAATAGTATGGATGATGATTCGACTGGTTAGACATATGATTTATTAGATATATGATTTATTTCTCTTTCACCTCCCTTTCGTACATGAATCTCCCACAGAGTTCCCACAAAGAATGTCAAGTCAGCAGCAGCACTGCAACAGGACGAAGCCCATCAACTGTGTTTGTGGAAGAATTCGATGAGGCCGTCGTAGACGACCTGCTTGGCATTCACCCCCATCACGAAGTCCAGATGTGCGTACTCCATCACCAGCTGAGCCACGAGCTTGTCGGCGTCATGGTTGCTGAGATCATTCAACAGCAGCTGCACGTCCGTCACGTCCGACAGCATGTCCCCGCCGCCGTAGCTGAGCAGCAGCGGCAGGTGGTGTGGAATGTTGGACATGTGGTACTCGGGTGGGCTGCTCCGCCCATACGCAGCCAGGTTGGCGATACTGCTGCCGTGGTCGTATTTTGTTATCACTTCACGTCTGAATGCTGTGAGTACTCAAAACATACTCCCTTGTGAGAAAGAAATCTACGAGAGCTCAATTAGATGATATTTTAGATCTGTATCAGACTGACTGACTCTGTGAAAAATGGACGAGTGTCCTCACAGATGTAGGCTGGAGTTCATACTTCAAGTACATGTCGACAGTGGAATCATTGAGGCAGCAGTTTAGCCCTGCATCCAAAGTGAGCGTGTGTGCAGAATAAGGAAGGAAATGCCAATACATATGTAAATTAATTGAAGACTACAACAATAAATATATATATGATCAAAGAGTCAAATCAAACCTATGTTGCGGAATATTATCACCGTAATAATTTGTACGTACCTGTGAATGATGCCATAAGGTCGTAGCAGTTCACCCCCGGCATAGCGCAGACGGACTCCAAAAAATTGGTTCCAACTACCCTGCTTATCCATTAGGAACACACTTGAATTAGAAGAGATTTTATGAAAACATCACTCAATGTTAATAAGCCCCTGTGATGATTTTGTCAGCAGGTCTTCTTTGACAACAAAGAGGATATGTTTGTTTACGTACCCTTTAGGATCAAACTCTGCCACTCCAAGCGCTTCCAACATCTGCAAGAAAAGCTAGAAAGCTATGACACAGCACTGGACGTAGGTAAATTCGAAGAAGAAGATAGTGATCTAAAAATCATTGCTGTGAAATGGTAGAGTGTTGTGAACTCCTTCTTACTTCTCCTGAGAATGCGCTGGCTGCAGCTCTTCCGATTGGAGTTGTCATGTAACTCAGATAGGCCACCGGAGTCAAAAGGGCAGCTGACTTGATCTTATCCACCAGCTTCCCCTCGGAGAATGCTGATAGAGCTGTCAGAGTTCCCTGTAGCATCCAACGTCACTCAGAAATGTTTTCGTACTAGTAGTGGTAGTAGTAGAACATACAAGGATCGGACTGAAAGTACTTCAAAGTGAGAGGAAGAACGATATGTTTGGCATTAAAGTATTTGAAAGTAAAAGTCTCCTACCATGGAGTGACCAACATAGTGCAGCTTCTGCCCAGTTTGCTGGAATACAAAACCCACAGTAGCAGGCAAATCATAGCTGGCCAACTCATCCCATGACCACGCCCAATAAGCCTGCGACACACAAAACACAAAAAAAGAAAGGATGATGCCAACTATACCACCAACCTGCTCGAGACTCCATGATCAGCAATGTAGAGAAGATGACCAACCGGGTCTGATGTATCGAGAGACTCATGGCGACGGCTCCACCTGGTGCCCCTGCCGTGTGTGATCCATACATCGAATCCGTTGTCTGCAAGTACGAAAGCCAGTGATTGTTGAGGTGGATTCAGTAGCCATGACAACCCGTCCTGCCATCACTCATCAATCGTCAATCATCATCATCATCAGAAGGAGAAGAAGAAGAATGACGATGAAGACAACCTACTGTGCACGCATGCATGGCAACACATGCAGGCAGATTGGTTAAGGAAACGCACCGCGGTGACTCCATGTTGGAGCAGCACAGGCTGCCTCTTCCCCACGTTGCCGCCTCCTCTTCCTTGTGGGATCCTGTTCATGGTCAGTATGTACCCATCTTGCGTCTTCACCTGCAAGGGACGCAACAAGCTTCAACCACTGATGCCATGCCCGCATTCGATCATCAATCCACCCCACATTTATGTGCACTCGGCTACCTCATATTCTCGGCACTCGTAACCCTGAGGGCTCACCACGGCGGTGCACACCCCATCATCCGCCGCCTCGAGGCTTTGCAGCAGCTGCCGTCGTCCGTGAGCTCCAGCCGGCTCGCCCTGGAAGCCCACGGAGAGGACGAAGGCGATGACGAGAAGCCAGTTAAAGCAACGGAATCCCATGTTGGAGGTAAGCGAAAGGTGAGATCACCTCCTTCACCAAGGATTGGCCTTCTTACGGGGAGAAGGATGAGGAGGAAGTGGATGAAGGATGAGTAGGAAGTGGATGAAGGATGAGACCTCGTTCATGGCCTTCTTATAGGGCGGAGGAGGAAGGAGATGGCCGAGTGCAGGCTGATTCTCGCTACGTGTTAACAGCTCCCAAAAACTGTCATTTAATCCTCCCTAAATCTTAATTCTATCAACACATTGTCATATAATTTTCATATTCCGTTGGTCTAATTTTGTTATTGGTGTTGTTGTTGTTAATGGTTTGTTGTGTGATCTTTCACAACTACATGTATTCTGTACAAAAGTTTAAAAATAGAAATAATAAAAGAAGCTGAGCTAAATTTAAACTCTTCACCTCTACAGTAATTGGCATATTCCACCCAGCCATTACCCAAATTCATGCAAACATAATACACAAGATTGTGTCCTTGGAATGACAAATAAAAGATGCTGCTAGGGTGATACTCAGAATTGTCTCCTCAAAACATTAGTTTACTTTTATTCAAAATTTTTTTTTATAGGTTGATAGGGTGAAATATTTCCCCATCCACTCCAACTCGTGATAGCCACCTTAGCAGAGAAAGACAATTCTACTAAGGAGCAGGTCGAGGGGTTCGTTTGGAAAAACATAATCACCCAGTTTGGAATTTCTAGGGCTCTCAACAATAACAATGGAACATAATTGATAATTCAACAACTTAAAGTTCAAAGAGTTTTGCTAATCTTATGGGATCCAGCTAAGGTTCGGCTCGGTGGAGCATCCCTAGACCAACGGCCTAGCCTAGGTCACCAACCGAGCTATTCTTGAAGCGTCGAAGAACTCTCGAGCATACTATGGGCATCTCAGACCACCCGCAAGACCAGTTCTGGTGAGTTGCCCTTTAGCTTGGCATACAACTCTAAGGCAGTACTATCGCATGAGGTGATCTCCCAAGTGGAGAACTTCAACGAAGCAGCATTGGAAGGAGTGCTTCAAGTCAACCTGGATTTGGTTAGGGAGATGAGAGTAATGTAATAAATCAATAAAAAAATATTTATATTTTAAATAATTTTCTTTCGTAAAAAATAATGTAATAGTCATAAATCAATAATTTAAAATTCTAACATCATACTTTTCTAAAATTTAATAAGTATTTTTAATTAATTTTTGGTATAAATCATATCATCCACATACAAATAGACAATAAGAATTCTCATACCTTGAGCTTTTATATATAATTAATTCGACGAAAAGGGTGCTACGTATGTGTTGTCCTACCAAACAACATTTACGTCATAGCAACAACAAATTCTCGATGTAAATTCCAAAGAAAATTTGAGAAAAATATGCAAAAATTGTATAGCGAAACCTCGATTCAAATGTGGGTAATGGCATCAATTAAGATTTTGGCAACGTAACGATAGGACAATTGATGCAAAGATAAAAAACAGATTCTTCGTCATAAAAATCCAACAATACGCGATGAAGAATTACAGCACCATAAGATCAATTTTAGAAAGAATTTTTTCCATAAATCAATCTTAGATGAAAGCTAAGTTGATCTACAAGATTATATAAAAATTTCATCCACAATAGATAAGCAATAAACTGGTTTCAGGAAGTAAACAAGTGGGCTGAAAACTTCTGCAACATTTCCCCTTCGCAACGATGATCACGATTACATTGGTAGAAATTTGCAGTGAGGAAAAGATGGAAAAGCTTCTTCGATGTGTAAAAGACAGATTCTTCGTCATAAAAATCTAGCAATATGCAACGATGAATTATAGCACAATAAGATCAGTTTCAGAAAGAATTTTTTTAAAAGATCAATTTAGATGAAAGCGAAGTTAATCTTTGAGATTGTGTAAAAAATTCATCCACAATAAATAAGCAATAAATCGGTTTCAGGAATCAAATAAGTGGATGAAAATTTCTACAGCGTTTCCCCTTTGTAACGACGATCACGATTACATTGGTAGAAATTTACAGTGAGGAAAAGATGGAAAAGCTTCTTCGATGTGTAAAGGTAAGGATTAGCAATAGTAATAAGGTGTGGATGGTGAAATTTTATCAGATCTCCAATTCAAATGCAGGGGGGCAACGGTAGACTAATTGATCTTCGACTTCGGGTAGAAGATAGAGGCGGATCTTGCAGCAATTATTTGAATTGCTTGGATCGGTGGGGGCGAGATGAGGGCAACAGGAATGCGACCGATACACGATGATAGAACCCTAGAATGAGCTTTATAGGATTTGATCCTTGAGGGGATCAACCCTTGGAACACTATAGGGGTTCCTCCCTCTTAGGGTCAGCCAACAAGGCTAAAATAGAATTGATCTTGCTTAATTCAAAAGAGGAAGAGGCTACAAGCTTATATAGGGTTCAAAACCCTAACCCTAGGGTGGTGCTACCAAAGTAAAATTACCCCCTTGCCTCTCCTATAGCGCCTTAATAGGGATGGGCGGTAGCTAAGATGACTCCATGGCCACTTATACCTACTAGAAACCCGCCGTCTAGCCCAGAAAGGCGATGACCAGTAAGCCTTAATGCCCTAAAATAAAACCAAGCCACACCTCTTTATAGGATATAGGTGACTAGGTGGGGTTTTATTATAAATCTCACAGAGTTTTTATTGACTACTTCTAGGGTGATTAGGACCCAACCCTACTAGGGTTCTATCACCTGGTTTGATACTCTTGAATCATGGAGGTTTGTCGGATCTTTGTGAGTTGATCGTCAATATTTTTATACTCCATTGGTCCAAAGCGGTTCAACAGTGTGTTCTTAAATTGATTCTATGTCGGAGCCCCATGATTATATTCCAGCCAATTGTCCCATTAAATTGCATATCCTTCAAGGTAGATGATAGTAATTTCTACATCATCGGCGTTGGTAGTAGCGAAAGTAACATTCGATACATGAAATCCACCCCGTCGGGTCTCCTTCTTCTCATTGTGGGAAGTCCATCCTTATGCATTGCTGAAGCATGTCCGAGGGTTGTCCCTCCTTCTCTAGAGGGCTCTTTGAACTCTTTCCTTGTTGAAATTTGGTTGGACTCAGTAGTTGTCCAATTTTGAACTCCGCGAACAAAGCACATAGTTTATCCTCTAAACACAATTCAAGCCATGATTTGAGCTGAGATTCCAATGCCTCAAATTTGGCATCAGTTGGATCTTGAGAAGCTATGGCATATGCTTGTAGATCAGTGATGTCTTTGTTTTTTTTTTTTTTGTTGATAAGTCAATGGCATGGGGTGGTGGAAGGTTCAGATGAAAGATTGGTGGTAGAAGATTATGGCTACAAGGGTTTACTATTTTGGGCTACTATTTTGGGTGCTATTAAGGTATGAAAATAGGTTATGATGGTTACATCTTAAGGCTAGAGGGATGCCCTAAAGATATCATCATTGGTAGCAGCAAGATGACTAGGTTTTGGTAGGTTACGGAGAAGAAAAAAGACAAAGGTGTAGTAGTAGATTTTTCATCAAAAAAAATTCCAATAGCAAAGATGTAACTTTTTCCAGCAATTCACAGAAAAGATTTAAGTAAAACTTAAGGGAAATCTACTAGTAAGGGAGAGATAATGCTGTAAAAAATTTTGTGAAAGGAAATGATAGCAAAAGTTTTGGCAATCAAAGATCACGAGAAGGTGCTACGGTAGAATTTTTTCGCCGAAAGAATCCAGTAGTATAGACAAAATTTTTCCCAATAGTTCAAAATAAGGATTCAAGTAAAACTCAAGCGGAATCCACAAGGGAAAGGTAATGCCGATAAAAAATTATGGAAGAAAACAACAGCAAAAGGTTTAGCAAAATCAAAGATCACCGGTATGAACTGCGGCAGAATTTTACAACCAAAGTGCAGCAATTTGGATATAAAAGATTCACGATTTACATTGATAATTTTTTGATGAAACCAAAGGAAAATCCACTATTAGTAAGTGCCAAAGCTATTGTGAAAATTTTATAGAGATTTTAATGGAAAAAAAGCAACAACAAGATCAAACAAGTAGTGGTATGCTGTTGGAATTCTGCGGTGCAACTTTCGTCGTAGAGATGGAAACTTTGCGATGAAAAGTTTGTGTAGCAAAATATGAATGAATTTTTTGGGTTTTTTGAATAAGGATAACTAAATTATAGTAGCAGTAATGTAGGAAACCAGAACCTGTTATAATTCACGGGGAGATCAAAGGATGATCTACGGTAATGGAGATGATGATGGAATTCAGTGACGATCTTCAAGCATTTATGGGAATTACTTTAGATAGCTATGGAAGGATAATGAATGGCTGTAGAAGGGCAGTGAGATGCCAAGAATGTTACTCTAATATCAAGTGTTAGAACCCTAGTGGATTCTAAGCTTGGGGTGATCTCTATAGGGGATTGACTTCCTTGGAACTCTATAGGGGTTCCCTCCCCCAAATTGCTGCTCAAGACTGCATAAAATATTCATCTATTCATGAAGAAAAGTGGATAATTACAAAGCTATTTATAGGTCTTCTAGACCCTAACTCCTAATAGGACTCCTACCCCTAACAACTCCTAATGTTTCTCTAATAAGCAACCTTCAACTGGCCCATCTAGTGGTGGTTGATTGTTTATTAATTACTAATCTAACTCTAACTTAATCCCACCTTAACCAATCTCTTTTTAACTAGAATAAGAGGTAGCTAGCTAGGGTTACACATGCCCTATACTTCCCTTAAAATATCTTCCCTCAAAATATCCTAAGCGACCTCTTAATAGGGTGGATAGGATTTACATGTATGCCCTCTTTTATAAAACTAAATTAGAACTCCTCTAGCTATAGTCCTAACATATTGTTTTTAGGTTGTCAATGCTAATAATGTTCTAATTCTAGCAATTAGAGAAAATATTTTTAAAAAATTAATATCTAAAATTTAAGCATACACTTTGACAACTAAATGAGCTATATGTTTTAATTATAAGCTATTAGAATTAAATTTTGACTTCTATGCCTACTTGAGTCTAATTACTATTAGAAAATCATAATAGAGCATCACATTCATAGTGAAAAATAAAATTAAAATCCATATTTCACAAAGAATAATATATGGTCGTGCAAAGATTAGTAAGCAAGAAACTACAAAATCGAAAAGCGTGAGTCACGTGTGAGATGTTTTACATAAGGGAGATCGTATATCCTTAAAAACCAGATCCGTAGGACTAGATGAAGAAGGTCGATGTCCTCTTTGGTGATCCACATGGCGATGGTGCGACGATGCTCCTCTTTTCGCAGAACAATCTTTCCTCTCCTTTGCACACTAGATTGCACTAAGAAGGGGCCGACCCTTCTTGCTATCCACATGCACCTAATAGGGGTGTCAGCTGAGGAGGAGAGGGAGGGAGAAGAATAGGAGGGGATGGCCAAAAGAATCTAGCTTGTGACTCATTTATGCTACTTACATATGCCCTGCAAGCCAATCATGTGAGCGATGGCACGTGTGACACGCTTTGTGATCTTTTTGCTTATGATTAATATTGACATATTCTCATATTATATTATTTATTACATATATATTGTGATGTCCTTAGTTTTGTGCAATGGGAGTCGGATCGTGATGAGATCACGATAATGAGATCGATTCACCTTTAAACACACATCTAAATAATCCCGGTTATAGGTTATTCAAGAGGGACATTGAGATAATCGGACAGATCGGTGTACTATATACCCGTCCATATGATGGAGGTGGCTGATCTTATAGCCACTTGTGTGGAGACACTAAGGATATAGTATAGATGCTCATTGGAGAATGAGTTCACTAATTGATCCATTTATAGAATGTTGTATGGTTAATGATACCTAATATCAGACAACGATTCTATAATCCCTGTTGTGTATCTGGTCCTTAGACTTGAGACACCAAGGATGCCTTGTATGAGTACTCTTTTCTTTGACGCTAGACTTACAGGTTTGGAAAGTTCTAAATCTAGTACAACTGGTTATCGGGATCGGTAGCTAGCCTTACGAAGGCAATTGAGTGTCAATAGAGGATCATCCACTCTCAGTCTCATGAGAGGAATATCCTATATGTGCTTGCTCATACAAATCCCTGGCCAAGGTCATTCGGATTGAGAGAGAAGGAGTTCTCCGGGAGAATCCAATTAGAGTGAGACTATGACGGATTCTGTATGTAGCCTGATAGTACCATATCCAATATACAGTCTCTCGGATATTAGTTGGATGAGAGATTATAGATACACGATAACTTAGGACAGACAGGTCCGATGGATTCGATCCCCCTTACTGCCTGGGGACTATGGCGTAGTGGCCTAGTACGTCCATAATCGATGAGTCAAGTGAATTATTATAGAGATAATAATTCACTATATCAGAAAGAGTTTTGATGGGAGAGACTCATGGCCAGCTCGTTATCGGGCCTAGAGGGTCACACACATATGGTAGATGCTTCAGTGAATAGAGGATTGGATGAAGATCCAATTAGCACCTGTTCTTATTAGATAAGACCCTATGCTGATGGGCTCCTTGATTAAAGCCCAATTAGAGGCCTAAGAAGATTATTGGATAGAGATCCAATAATGCAAGGTTAGTGGGTAATTTGATGGAGATCCAATACCCACTAAGGAAGGAGTCATAGGGTTTTGGTGGCTCTCCATAAATAAGAGGGCAGACTCATGGTTGATAGACTTGCAACTTTAGCCACCACCTCCTATTCTCCTCCCTCCCTCTGAGCAAGAGTTGCAAGATCAGATTAGAGGAGTTTTCCTGCAGAGATCCATCGTGTGGATACCACTAGAGAGGAGGACGCTTGACCTCCTTTATCTTCTCCATCCAGATCTGAAATATAGGGATATACGATCTCCCTAGGTAAAATCAATCTCTCACACATCGCGATTTTATCGATTTTTATGTTTTTCTCGCGACCTCAATCTTTTGTACGATGGTTTGATCTGTGTAGAAAATCGATTTTTGTTTTGATTTCCGCTGCGCATGTGATGCACCCGTTAATGTTTCCCAACAGTGGTATCAGAGCCAAGGTTTTCGTGCGAAAGATTGGTTTTAAATTGTGTATGATGAGATTGAATCACGTAGAATCGTTCTACACGTTCTTGCTGCATTTTCACAGCGAAGGAAGCCCTTGTAAGAGGCAAGGCATGGCCGCCAACCCCTTGTAGGCGGCCAATCTGCCGCAAGGGGTGGCGCCGATGCGCCGCAGGGTGGCCGCCACGCCACCCTCGAGGGCCTACCGCGCGGCCGCAAGGCGGCGCGCTGCAGGGGCACGCCCGCCTGCCCTCGCAGGGGTGGTGGTGGTGGCGGCACCTGAGGGTATTGTACCCATCGGCTGCAAATGGATCTTCAAGAAGAAGATCAGAGTGGATGGAAAGGTAGAGACCTATAAAGCAAGGCTGGTAACTAAATGATATTGTCAAAGATAAGGAGTTGACTATGACGAAATATTTTCACCTGTAGCCATGCTTAAGTCCGTTAGAATTATTTTTGCTATTACAGCATACTATGACTATGAGATCTGGTAGATGGATGTCAAAATAGCATTACTCAATGGTAACCTCGAGGAGGAGGTGTATATGATACAGCCAGAGGGATTCGTATTCAAAGAGAGTCTAGATAAAGTGTGTAGATTACTTAGATCTATTTATGGATTGAAGCAAGCTTCCCGAAGTTGGAACATAAGATTTGATAAGGTGATCAGATCTTATGACTTCGTTAAGAACAAAGATGAGCCTTGTGTGTACAGGAAGGTAAGTGGGAGCGCTATCACCTTCTTGGTGCTATATATGGATGACAACCTAATCATTGGGAATGATATAGGAGTGCTCTCCACAGTAAAGGTGAAACTTCTCCATGAAAAACTTAAGGGAAGCATCCTATATTTTGGGGATCCGGATCTATAAAGATAGATCCAAAAGGATGCTTGGCTTGTCCCAATCTAGGTACATAAACTCCATTGTCAAAAGGTTTGATATGAAAAATTCCAAGAGAGGTCTTATATCGATAAGACATGGAATATCACTTTCTAGGGGTATGTCGAAAGACTCCTGAAGAAAGGACAGACATGGATAAGATATCTTATGCCTTAGTGATAGGGTCTATCATGTATGCGATGCTATATACCATACCTGATATAGCACATGCTTTGAGTGTCACGAGCAGGTATCAGGCGGATCCAGGTTTAGAACACTGGAAGGCAGTAAAGTGTATCCTTAAGTACTTGAGAAAGACTAAGGGTCTTGTACTGGTATATGGAGGAGGTAACCTGCAGGTTAAGAGCTACATGGACTCGAGTTTTCAGTCCGACATTAATGATAGTAAGTCAAATTCAGGTTATATTTTCAACCTGAATGGATGAGAAGTAAGCTAGAAGAGTTCCAAGCAAGATACTGCTACTGACTCGACCATAAAGGCGGAATACATTGCTACAATAGAAGCAGAAAAGGAAGAGGTTTGGATGAAGAAGTTTATCAAGGATTTGAGAGTCATACCAAGCAGCGTGGAGCTGACTCCCATATATTGTGGCAGCGATAGGGCAATAACTCTAACAAAGGAACTCAGGTCTCAACAGAATTGTTCTAAGGAGGTTCCATCTGATTAGAGTGATCATGACCCGAAAAGATATAGTAATGGAAAGAGTTCCATCCGAAGTAACATTACAGATCCACTGACGAAGCCGTTGCCTCAGATTGTATTTGAGCATCAGAGCGATCTGATAGAGATCAGACACATAGGTGATTGGCTTTAGGTCAAGTAGGAGATTGCTAGTTACATGTGCCTTGCAAGCCAATCACGTGAATGATGGCACGTGTGACACGTTGTGTGATCTTTTTGCTTATGATTAATATTGATATATTCTCACATTATATTATTTATTATATATATATTGTGATGTCCTTGGTTCTGTGCAATGAGAGTCAGATTGTGATGAGATCATGATAATGAGATCGATTCACCTTTAAACACACATCCTAAATAATCCCAGTTATAGGTTACTCAAAAGGGACATTGAGATAACCGGACAGATCGGTGTACTATATACCCGTCCATATGATGGAGGCGGTTGATCTCATAGCCACTTGTGTTGAGACACTAAGGATATAGTACAGGTGCTTATTGGAGAATGAGTTCACTGATTGATCCGCTTATGGAATGTTATATGGTTAATGATACCTAATGTCAGACAGTGATTCCATAGTCCTAGTTGTGTATCTGGTCCTTAGACTTAAGACACCAAGTATGCCTTGTATGAGTACTCCTTTCTTTGACACCAGACTTACAGGTTTGGAAAGTTTTAGATCTGGTACAACTGGTTATCGGGATCGATAGCCAATCTTACGAAGGCAATTGAGTGTCAATAGAGGATCATCCACTCTTGGTATCATGAGAGGAATATCTCATATGTGCTTGCTCAGATATATCCCTGGCTAGGGTCATTCGGATTGAGAGAGAAAGAGTTCTCCGGGAGAATCCGATTATAACGAGACTATGACGGATTCTGTATGTGGCCTGACAATACCATGTCTAATATATGGTCTCTAGGATATTAGTTGGATGAGGGATTATAGATACACAGTAACCGAGGATAGATAGGTCTGATGGATTCGATCCCGCTGTACCGTCTGGGGACTATGGCATAGTGGCCTAGTACATCCATAGTCGATGAGTTGAGTGAATTATTATGGGGATAATAATTCATTATATCAGAAGAAGTTCTGATGGAAGAGACTCACGGCCAACTCGGTATCGGGCCCAGAGGGTCACGTACATATGGTGGATACTTCAACGAATAGAAAATTGGATGGAGATCCAATTAGCCCTTATTCTCATTAGATGAGACCCTATGCTGATGGGCTCCTTGATTAAGGCCAAATTAGAGGCCTAAGGAGATTATTGGATAGAGATCCAATAATACAAGGTTATGCCTATATGTTCTCAATTACCATGTATATATTGTCCCTCATTTATCTAATATCTCAAAGACCACATATTATGTATGGTACTGTCAAGCCTTAAATGGTATCCATCCGAGTCTCGCTCTGATCGGATTCTCCCAGAGAATTCCTTCTCTCTCAATTCGAATGACCCTGGCCAGCGATTTGCCTGAGCGAGAGCATATGAGATATCTCTCTCATGATATTAAGTGTAGATGATCCTCTATTGATACTTAATTGCCTTCACAAGATTGACACTAATCTCGATAACCGATTATATCAAAGGCAGAACTTTCAGACCTATAAGTCCGGTGTAAAAAAAATGAGTACTAAAACAACGCATCCTTCATGTCTCAAGTCTAAGGACCATACACATAACTAGGACTACAAAATCACTATATGATGTCAAGTATCATTAATCATCTTGCATTTCATAAGCAGATCAATCAGTAAACCCATTCTTCAATCAGCGCCTGTACTATATGTCTAGTGTCTCCACACAAGCAGCTATAAGACCAACTGCCTCTATTATACAGACGGGCATATAGCACACCGGTCTATTCGATTATTTCGATATCCCTCTCGAGTAACCTACGATTTAGATTATTTGGGATCTTTATTTAAAAGCAAATTGATCTCATCATGATTCAATTCTCATTGCGCATATCCAATGACATTATAATATATGCAACATGCAGCATAAAGTGAGAAAATGCTAACAATAATAATAAGTAAAAAGACTATTCAGTGTGTCACATGTGTCATCACTCATGTGATTGGCTTGTAAGGTACTTGTAACCAGCAATTCTCTTTTCCTGAGGGTAAATTTGTCAGCTTTCAAATCTTTCTTTTTTAGATGTTTATAATGTGTCATTCATTTCTTGCACTCATTTTTCTTTTCGAGCTATAAGACTACAAAATTAGAATCATGGTATTGATATATATGTAAAAGACTACAAAATTTTGTTAGTGGTGTATGAGTATAATTAGAATCACTTGAATTAGAATTATTACAATATAAGAAGACTTTATAATCAATTTCTTAGTTATAGAATCATAAAGTCTGAAACATTTTGTTTTATTACTATACCCCACAAATAAACATTTAATATTTTTATCATTAAGTTTGCTTTTTTTCTCTATAGGAATATAAACGTAAGTAAAAAAACCAAATACCTTTAAATAACTTACATTTGGCTTTCTTTCAAATTTTACTTCATAATATAATTTTCTTTGTATTAAATTGATATAAAAATTGTTTAATAAGTATACTATTATGGTTATAGCTTCTACCCAAAACTCTTTTAATACTATTTTTTCTTTAATCATACACTTTACAGTCTCAATCACAACGTGGTTCTTTGGCTCCACTATGCTGGGGGGTATAGTTTGCTGTCAATTTTCTATGAATATATGTTTTTTATAAAGAATAAAAAAATATTTGAAGGTAAATTCACCCATGCAAATGTTTAATAAAACAACTAGTTTGTTTTTCTCATATGCTTTGAAACCAACAAAAATACAAACGTTAACTCATTCAATTTTATCACACTATTATAGTATCAAAAGAGTACTTTTAACAAAGTTAAGTTATATTATTCCATGAGATTTTTCACACCTTTAAATTTCACATAAACATATTATAGATATAAGATAAGAATTATTTGATTATGAGAAAGGAAGTATTCGTTTAGAATTGTTGAAGGCCTCATCACCAAAAGCTACAGGTCGATAACTAAAGAATATATCAAAAATGACAAAAGATTTGCTTGGTTTCGTATTTTTTATTAACATCTATAAAGAAAATAATATTTTTCCTTATTGGGGGATATTACAAAGGTGTAAATATAAATAATTATTAGAAATCAACAACGTTGCCATCTACGAGTTTGTGGCCCAATGGATAAGTCATTGGTCTACGGATCTAGAGATTCTGGGTTCGATCCCTAACAGACTTGTTTCCAAAATATTTTATTTTATTTTTTTTTCTCAAGTAAAAATAGATGAGTTTCATAATTAAATTATATCTATTTTTGTTTAAATAAAAACTGGCTTCTTACTTGGCTTGCTACAAAGGAAGATCAAGGCCCCCCATGGCAGGAGGAGAGGATGCCCACTACGACGAGATCATTAGGTTGAATGTGGTCGAGATGTATAAGTTCGGAAAAGAGCGTTGGGATGAAGCCCGCCATGATAGGAGAAAAAGATATATACTATGACGGAGCCATCGGGCTGAATGTATCCAAGATATGCGGGTAAGGAAGCCTGACCCACACATCAAGATTCCCTCTACAACAAGGTCATAATGCAAATAAAAGGTGCTAGAAACATGTGAGTTGGGATAACCCGATCTACACCAAAGTGCACAGATCATCAGAAGAAGGCACTCGAAATACCTGAGTTAGCAGGGCCCGACTTGAATCTCGTGAAAACATGATGCACCTAGGAAGAAAAGGGTGACCTCGACCGACGATAACTCTAGATGACATGCCATGAATCCCTCTTCGAGTCATACCATTCGTGGGGGATGAATGATAAGTTTCATTCCATCACCACCAGTAGCAAGATGCCATATGGTAGTGTCAGGGAGCTGACATGGAGGATTGCGCGGCATTTGTCTGATGTAGGAGTGAGATGGGCTAGCGGGACAAGACCAAGTCATATTGACTCGTGGTCCATGGCATCAAGTTGCTAACAATATGATATCCTTTCAATTATTGTTAAAGGTTAATCACAGTAAATATGAGGCGCAAAAATGTGTTTATCAGACAACTATACAGGTATAAAAGTGATCACTCAGTTTTTTGCTTGATCAACATTGTTCCAAGTTCTAAGACGCATCAGATGTGTTGTTGTTGGTCATCCTTTTGAAGGTTAGAAATCAAGCAAGGGATGCTGACCGGTTAAATAGGGAAAAGCAGTTTGATGACATGCTGAAGGAACATAATAATACTTGAGACGTTGAAGGTTCTGCAATAGAGGCCTATAAGGTAGATCTCCTGCTCGTACCTGGAGCTATCACTTATTTATGCTGTGATTACACTCATGCCTAATATTCATGCTACTTACTTGTGTTATGATATATATTCTTTCGATTGACGAGGCATCGGGAAAAGGGATGTAAATAGTATGGATACTGATTCGACATATGATTTATTAGATATATGATTTATTTCTCTTTCACCTCCCTTTTTACATGAATCTCCCACAGAGTCCACAAAGAATGTCAAGTCAGCAGCAGCACTGCAACAGGACGAAGCCCATCAACTGTGTTTGTGGAAGAATGCGATGAGGCCGTCGTAGACGACCTGCTTGGCATTCACCCCCATCACGAAGTCCAGATGTGCGTACTCCTTCACCAGCTGAGCCACGAGCTTGTCGGCGTCATGGTTGCTGAGATCATTCAACAGCAGCTGCACGTCCGTCACGTCCGACAGCATGTCCCCGCCGCCGTAGCTGAGCAGCAGCGGCAGGTCGTGTGGAATGTTGGACATGCGGTACTCGGGTGGGCTGCTCTGCCCATACGCAGCCATGTTGGCCGTACTGCTCCCGTGGTCGTATTTTGTTATCACTCCACGTCTGAATGCTGTGAGTACTCAAAACATACTCCCTTGTGAGAAAGAAATATACGAGAGCTCAATTAGATGATATTTTAGATCTGTATCAGACTGACTTACTCTGTGAAAAATGGATGAGTGTCCTCACAGACGTAGACTGGAGTTCATACTTCAAGAAGGCGTCGACAGTGGAGTCATTGAGGCAGCAGTTTGGCCCTACATCCAAAGTGAGTGTGTGCAGAACAAGGAAGGAAAAGCCAATACATATGTAAATTAATTGAAGCCTACTACAATAAATATATATGATCAAAGAGTCAAATCAAACTTATGTTGCACAATATTATCTCCGGAATAATTTGTACGTACCTGTGAATGATGCCATAAGGTCGTAGCAGTTCACCCCGGCATAGCGCAGACGGACTCCAAAAATTGGTTCCAACTGCCCTGCTTATCCATTAGAAACACACTTGAATTAGAAGAGATTTTATGAAAACATGACTCAATGTTAATAAGCCCCTGTGATGATTTTGTTGGCAGGTCTTCTTTTGACAACAAAGAGGGATATGTTAGTTTACGTACCCTTTAGGATCAAACTCTGCCACTCCAAGCGCTCCCAACATCTGCAAGAAAAGCTAGAAAGCTATGACACAGCACTGGACGTAGGTAAATTCGAAGAAGAAGACAGTGATCTAAAAATCAGTGCTGTGAAATGGTAGAGTGTTGTGAACTCGTTCTTACTTCTCCTGAGAATGCGCTGGCTGCAGCTCTTCCAATCGTGGTTGTCATGTAAGTAAGATAGGCCACCGGAGTCAAAAGGGCAGCTGACTTGATCTTATCCACCAGCTTCCCCTCAGAGAATGCTGATAGAGCTGTCAGAGTTCCCTGTAGCATCCAACACGTCACTCAATTATAAAAAAATGTTGTTGTAGTACTAGTGGTAGTAGTAGAACATACATACAATGATATGTTTGGCATTGAAGTAACTAAAAGAAAAGTGTGCTACCATGGAGTGACCAACATAGTGCAGCTTCTGCCCAGTTTGCTGGAATACAAAACCCACAGTAGCAGGCAAATCATAGCTGGCCAACTCATCCCATGACCACGCCCAATAAGCCTGCGACACACAAAACACAAAAAAAGGAAGGATGATGCTAATTATACCACCAACCTGCTCGAGACTTCATGATCAGCAATGTAGAGAAGATGACCAACCGGGTCAGATGTATCGAGAGACTCATGGCGACGGCTCCACCTGGTGCCCCTGCCGTGTGTAATCCACACATCGAATCCGTTGTCTGCAAGTACGAAAGCCAGTGATTGTTGAGGTGGATTCAGAAGCCATGTCAACCCGTCCTGCCATCATTCATCAAGCGTCAATCGTCAGAAGAAGAAGAAGAAGAAGAAGAAGAAGAATGACGAAGAAGACAACGTCCTGTGCATGCATGAACCGCAACACATGCGGATTGCTCAAGGAAACGTACCATGAAGACTCCATGTTGCAGCAGCACAGGCTGCCTCTTCCCCGCGCTGCCGCCTCCTCTTCCTTGTGGGATCCTGTGCATGGTCAGTATGTACCCATCTTGCGTCTTCACCTGCAAGGGACGCAGCAAGCTTCAACCACTCATGCCGTGCCCGCATCGATCATCAACCCATCCACATTTATCTGAACTCGGCTACCTCATATTCTCGGCACTCGTAACCCTGAGGGCTCACCACGGCGGTGCACACCCCGTCATCCGCAGACTCGAGGCTTTGCAGCAGCTGCCGCTGTCCGTTGGCTCCAGCTCGCATTGGAAGCCCAAGGAGAGGACGAAGGTGATGACGAGAAGCCAGCAACGGAATCCCATGTTGGAGGTAAGCGAAGTGGATGAGATCAACTGCGTCACCAAGGATTCGCCTTCTTATAGGGAGGAGGGTGAGGAGGAAGTAAGTGAAGGATGATTCCTCGTTCATGGCCTTCTTATAGGGCGGAGGAGGACGAAGGAGATGGAGAGGGTGATCTGTGCAGGCTGTCGATGGGTGGTGATACGTGATTCTCGCTACTCTCTCAAAAACTAGCAGTTAATCCACCCAAATCTTATTCTATAAACACTTAAGTTACTGTCGTATAATTTTCATATTTCGGTTGTCCATTATAGTTGGAACTTAAGATTTTATTATTGTGGTTGTTATTGATCTATTGTCGTCATTCACAACTAAATGCAATTGCACAAAAGTTCAAAAATAGATTACTGTTGTCGGCCAACCATCTATATTTTCCTCTATTAGAGATTTATGCTTTAGGATGTTCACCGATTACGGTTTCTCATTTTCATTTTGGGATAGCAACTCACATGATCGTTTCTATCGAGATTTTCACCTAGCAACTCTAAACCCCGACGAGTTAGGCTAGTTAACAATTCAAAACATTTTTCTATCATTTTGGTTGATCACAAATCGTAAAATATTTTTTTATCATCTGCATAGCCAATCTAATCACTATCAGTATAAAAACATAATTTTCAATCTTTTACCTACGTATGACAAATGTCATAATTGGGAGATATATCTTAAAACTATTTTATTTGCTCCAAAATGATGCTTGCTAGGACCGTGCATGAATTTGGATAACAAATTAAATGCAAAACATAATATTACTCTTGAATGTGTGAGATAAATTAATCCTCCAATTAAACTTCTATATTATTTCTCATCTATTTTTTTTAACTTCATCATCTAATATAAGTATATTATTTGTATTCATTAGATTATTCACTGGCTTACAAGTTGTCATATGAAATCTCTTTAACAAATCTTTAGCATATTTCTCTTAGCACTAAAAAAAATATTTATATTTTAAATAATTTTATTTCCTAAAAAATAATGTAATAGTCCTAAATCAATCATTTCAAATTCTAACATCATACTTTTCTAAAATTTAATAAGTGCATTTAATTAATTTTTGGTATAAATCATATCATCCACAGACAAATAGACAATAAGAATTTTCATACCTTGAGCTTTTATATATAATTAATTCGATGAAAAGGGTGTTGCGTATGTGTTGTCCTACCAAACAGCATTTACGTCGGAGAAACAACAAATTCTCGATATAAATTTCAGAGAAAATTTGAGGAAAATATGCAGAAATTTTCTAGCAAAACCTTGGTGCAAATGTGAGTATAGGAGCAATTAAGATTTTGGCAATATAACGGTAGGAAAATTGATGCAAAGAAAAAAAAATAGATTCTTTGTCATAAAAATCCAACAATACGCGACGAAGAATTACAGCACAATAAGATCAATTTTAGAAAGAATTTTTCCATAAATCAATCTTAGATGAAAGCTAAGTTGATTTATAAGATTGTGTAAAAATTTCATCCACAATAAATAAGCAACGATGATCACGATTACATTGGTAGAAATTTGCAGTGAGGAAAAGATGGAAAAGCTTCTTCAATTTGTAAAAGACAGATTCTTCGTCATAAAAATCTAGCAATACGCAACGATGAATTATAGCACAATAAGATCAGTTTCAGAAAAAAAAATTTTAAAAGATCAATCTTAGATGAAAGCTAAGTTGATTTTTGAGATTGTGTAAAAATTTCATCCACAATAGATAAGCAATAAACCAATTTCAGGAATCAAACAAGCGGTTGAAAATATCTATAGCGTTTCCCCTTCGTAACGATGATCACGATTACATTAGTAGAAATTTGCAATGAGGAAAAGATGGAAAAGCTTCTTCGATGTGTAAAGGTAGGGATTTGTAGTGGTAATTAGGTTTGGATGGTGAAATTTTATCAGATCTCCAATTCAAACGCAGGGGTTAGCGGCAGACTAATTGATCTACGACTTGGGGTGGAAGATGGAGGCGCATCTTACATCAATTATTGGAATTACTTGGATGGGTGGAGGCGACAGAGATGATAGTACAGGCAATAGGAACGTGACTCTTATACCTAATGATAGAACCCCGGAAGGAGCTTTATAGGATTTAATCTTTGAGGGGGATCAACCTTTGGAACACTATAGGGGTTCCTCCCTCCTAGGGTCGGCCAACAAGGTTAAAATATAATTGATCTTGCTTAATTCAAAAGAGGAGGAAGCTACAAGCTTATACAGGGCTCAAAACCGTAACCCTAGGGCCATACTACCTAAGTAAAATTATCCCCTTGCCTCTCCTATAGTCGCATTGCCTTAATATGGATAGGTGATAGCTAAGATGGCTCCATGACCACCTATACCTGCTAGAAACCCTGGCCGTCTAGCCAAGTAAATGGGCGATGACCAGTAAGCCCTAATGCCCCAAAATAAAACATAGTCACACCTCTTTATAGGATATAGGTGATTAGATGGGATTTTATTATAAATCTCATAGAGTTTTTATTGACTACTTCTAGGGTGATTAGGACTTAACCCTACTAGGATCCTATCACCTGGTTTGATACTCTTGAATCATGGAGGTTTGTTGGATCTTTTCGAGTTGGCCATTGATATTTTTATACTCCGTTGATCCAAAGCGGTTCAATAGTGTGTTCTTAAATTGATTCCAAGTCGGAGCCCCATGATTATATTCCAGCCAATTGTACCATTAAATTGTATCTCCTTCAAGTTTGATGATAGTGATTTCCACCATAGCATCATCCGATATTCGGTAGTAGTGAAAGTAATGTTCGATATGCGAAATCCACCCCACCTCGTCCCCTTCTTCCCATCATGGGTAGTCCACCCTCATGTATTGCTGAAGCATGTCCGAGTGCTGTCCCTCCTTCTCTAGAGGTCTCTCGAAACTCCTCCTTACTGAAATTTGGTTAGACTTAGTGGTTGTCCAATTTTGAACTCCACGAACAAAGCACGTAGTTTATCCTCTAAGCGTAATTCAAGCCCTGATTTTAGCCGAGATTCCAACGCCTCAAATTTGGCATCAATTGGATCTTGAGAAGCTATGGCATATGCATGTAGATCAATGATGTCTTTGTCTCTTTTTTTTTGTTAATAAGTTAATGGCATGGGGTGGTGGAAGGTTCAGATGAAAGATCAGTGGTAGAAGATTATGGCTGTAATGGTTTAGTATTTTGAGCTATAGTTTTGGATACTATTAGGGTTATAAAAATAGCTTATGATGGTTGCATCTTAAGGCTAGAGGGATACCCTAAAGATGTATTCATTGGTGGTAGCAAGATGCCTAGGGTTTGGTAGGTTACAGAGGAGAAAAAAGACAAAGGTGCAGTAGTAGATTTTTCATCAAAAAATTCCAACAGTAAATATATAACTTTTTCCAGCAATTTACAGCAAAGATTTGAGTAAAACTTCATCATATAAAGGGATTCAATCCTACAAATACAGAGTCTCCATCATATCATCAAAATGGCTACCGAAGAGAAAAATATTAAGAGAAATGATAAAATATTTCAAGTCAGAAGTTCTAAAGATCTATAGACAGAGAAAAAACATAAGACAATTGCTGCAGCAACGAAGATCAGCTCGACATCTTCACAAAAATTTTGGTGAAAAAAATTCTTTGAAAATAATTTTTAAATCTTAACTACTTGAATTAAGGGGGTGTGTTGGAAATAATTCAAGTAGTTAAGATAAAGTTAAGTAGTTAGGATTAGATAAAGATTTAAATTTAAATCTAGTTTAGATGAGGATTATGATTAGTTTAGATGAGGGTAAGATTTATTTAGACTAGTGATTAGAAATACTCCTGATATCCTCTACTATTCTCTTCTCCTTCTCCCTGAAGTTCTGCAGAAAAGCCAACACCCCCTTCATACTTTTGAGTTTCATACCTATAAATAATAAACAATAGGATATGAAGTTAGCATCAACACCGAGAAACGAATAAGGCAAAATCTAGATCGTACCCCAAGGGGTCGGGTTGAGACCAACTTCAACCAGCTAGTCTTTGTTCATCTTCCTTGACGCCTTATAGGAGGAAAGAATCTCCTTTAAACCTTGGACATACTCGGTCTCCTCATCTGACAAGAAGGGAGGAATGTTGTTGGTGGCTTGCGTTGACCAATTGAGGCTGAACCCCTGCTCGCGATAGGGGTTGACAAAAAAGTTGCATGCCTTCCATCCCTTATTGTTTGAAGGGGCAACACTCACTCTGAAGCCTACTCAGGCAACTAAGTAGTAGCTACCCTGTCCCTTGCATAAGTAGAAATAGGAGAAAAAGAGGCTCCGAGTTGGGACGATCGTCGCCTCTTAACACTTTTCGATGAACACCAATAGATAACGCCACAAGTTGGGCACCATATGGGAGGGCAAGATTCACCAACATTGTAGGTGTGACTTGATGACCAGATGAAATAGAAAACATAGTCTTGCCTCAAGGGTGTTACTGGACCAGCAAAATCCATTGGGGATCGAGTCATAAGGTCAATGCACGATTGAGGGATATGTAACTCGTACCTGACCGAGTTGTAGTAGCTTATCATAGTCGATCCAGAAGCTATGCCATCATTATGAATCATGGTCATGGACCTCCTTCATGAAGCTATGGCCCAAAGGGCCTTAACATTTGTAGGGGACATGCCCCCGGAAGAAGATGAACTTATATTCTCCGCCCTTGGACTACTCAAGGATAAAGCACAGACCTTGGTAGATTGTTGACTCGATCCAGAAGCTATGCCATCATTATGAATCATGGTCATGGACCTCCTTCATGAAGCTATGGCCCAAAGGGCCTTAACATTTGTAGGGGACATGCCCCCGGAAGAAGATGAACTTATATTCTCCGCCCTTGGACTACTCAAGGATAAAGCACAGACCTTGGTAGGTTGTTGACTCAACGTATTAGAAAAATATTAGGAAGGTGAAGACATCCATACCTAGGGTATGGCCACCGAATCATTACCAAGAAAGATGAAGACCCGACACCTCGCTCTTAAGTGCAATGAGAAGCAACTCTCAAGGCCTAGAGAGAAGAACACAAGAAAGACTAAGGAATGAAATGAGCCTTCGCCGCCACAAATACGGAACTTAAAGGGGAGCATCGCCCCTCTCCCACTGTCATTAAGGCGGCCATCCTCTCTAGAATGACCCTCGAAGGCTCCCGAAGGTGAGAAACCCCAAAATCCTCCATAATGGCACCTCGAAGAATGCATAAAGGTGGGAAACCTCAAAATCCTCCAAGGTTGAAAAGTAAAGCCACATCAGAACTGACTAATGCTTTGAAATATGTGGCGACGACATAAACCCCAAGACCAATATCGTCAAATCTTAAAAAAGAGAGTAGTAGGGGACGAAGGCCTACTATAGTGGAAAATCAAGGCCCGCCACAATGGGAGAAGAAGATGCCAACTATGGTGAGGCCATCAGGTCGAATGTGCCCGAGATGGATAAGATGGGAAAAGAGTAGTAGGGGACGAAGGCTCACTATGATGGAAGATGAAGACCCACCACAGCAGGAAAAGAAGATGCCCACGGCGGGGGATGAAGGCTTGCTACAATGGATGATCAAGGCCCGCCACGGGGATTGAAGAAGATGTCCACTACGATGAGGCCATTTGGCCGAATGTATTCGAGATGTGTAAATCGGGAAAAGAGTAGCGGGGAACTAAGGCCTGTTATGGCGGAAGATCAAAGCCCGCCATGGCGGGAGGAGTGGATGCTCGCTATAGTGAGGTCATCGAATCGAATATGCCCACGATGTGTAAGTCAGAAAAAGAGTAGTAGGGGAGGAAGGCCCGCCATGGTGGATGATTAAGACCCACCATGGAAGGAGAAAAATATATCCGCTATGATAGGGCCATCAAGTAATTATGCTCGAGATGTGTGAGCCAGGAATCATATTTAAATTTAATTTTTATAGATGTTAATAAAAATACGAAACCAAGCAAACTAATTACCAAGCAAACCAAGCCTTGTAATTATCCACTTTTCTTCATGAATAGATAAATATTTCTATAGCCTTTGAGCAACAATTTGGAGGGAATCATTATAGAGTTCCAAGGAAACCGATTCCCTATAGAGATCACCCAAGCTTAGAATCCATTAGAGTTCTATCACTTGGTATTAGAGCAGTATTCTTGGCATCTCGCTGCCGTTCTATAGCCATCCATCATCCTTCCAAAGCTATTCCCACAATTGCTTGAAGATCATCACTGAATTCTACTGTCATCTCCACTACCGTAGATCATCCTTTGATCTCCTCGTGAATTACAATAGATTCTAGTTTCCTACCTTACTACTGCTATAATTTAGTTATCCTTATTCAAGAAACCTAAAAAATTCATTCCTATTTTGCTACACAAACTTTTCATCGCAAAGTTTCCATCTTTACGATGAAAGTTGCATCGTAGAATTCTAGCCATATAGCACTACTTATTCGATCTTGTTGTTGCTTTTTTCCATCTAAATCTCCATGAAATTTTCACAATGGCTTTGGCACTTCCTAATAGTGGATTTCCCTTTGGTTTCATTGAAAAATTATCAATATAAACTGCTGATCTTTTACATCCAAATTGCTAAACTTTGGTTGCAAAATTATATCGTAGTTTATACCGGTGATCTTTGATTTTGCTAAACCTTTTGTTGTTGTTTTCTTCCATAATTTTTTATTGGCATTACCTTTCCCTTACCAGTGGATTCCCCTTGAGTTTTAACCAAATCCTTATTTTGAATTGATGGAAAAAATTTCATCTATACTGCTAGATTCTTTAGATGAAAAAATTCTACTGCAGCACCTTCTCGTGATCTTTGATTTTGCCAAACCTTTTGCTGTCATTTCCTTCTACAAAATTTTTGACAGCATTATCTCTCCCTTACTACTAGATTTCCCTTGAGTTTTACTTAAATCTTTGCCATGAATTGCTGGAAAAAGTTATGTCTTTACTGTTGGAATTTTTTTGGTGAAAAATCTACTATTGCACCTTTGTCATTTTTCTTCTCCGTAACTTACCAAACCCTAGTCATCTTGCTACCACCAATGAAGACATCTTTAGGGCATCCCTCTAGCCTTAAGATGTAACCATCATAACCTATTTTCATAACCCTAACAGCACCCAAACCGTAGCCCAAAATACTAAACCCTTACGGTCATAATCTTCTACCAGCGATCTTTCATCTGAACCTTCCACCACCCCATGCCATTGACTTATTAACACAAAAAAAGACAAAGACATCACTGATCTATAGGTATATGCCATAGCTTCTTAAGATCCAATTGATGCCAAATTTGAGGCGTTGGAATCTCGGCTCATATCACGGCTTGAATTGCGCTTAGAGGATAAATTACGTGCTTTGTTCGCGGAGTTCAAAATTGGACAACCATTGAGTCTAACCAAATTTCTGCAAGGAGAGAATTCAGAGATACCTCTAGAGAAGGAGGGATAGCACTCGGACATGCTACAACAATGCATGAGGGTGGACTTCCCACGACAGGAAGAAGGGGACCGGGTGGGGTGGATTTCGTGCATCGAATGTTTCTTTCGCTACTACCAAACATCGGATGATGCTATGGTGGAAATCATTATCATCCACCTTGAAGGAGATGCAATTCAATGGTACAATTGGCTGGAATATAATCATGGGGCTCCGACTTGGAATCAATTTAAGAACACACTACTGAACCGCTTTGGACCAACGGAGTATAAAAATATCGACGACCAACTCGCAAAGATCCGACAAACCTCCATGATTCAAGAGTATCAAACCAGGTGATAGGACCCTAGTAGGGTTGAGTCCTAATCACCCTAGAAGTAGTCAATAAAAACTCTGTGAGATTTGTAATAAAACTCCACCTAATCACCTATATCCTATAAAGAGGTGTGACTATGTTTTATTTTAGGGCATTAGGGCTTACTGGTTGTCACCCATTTACTGGGCTAGACGGCCAAGGTTTCTAGCAGGCATAGGCGATCATGGAGCCATCTTAGTCGTCTCTCATCCTTATTAAGGCAGGGCTACTATAGAAGAGGCAATAGGGTAATTTTACATAGGTAGACCGTCCTAGGGTTAGGGTTTTGAGCCCTATATAAGCTTGTAGCCTCCTCCTCTTTTGAATTAAGCAAGATTAATTCTATTTTAGCCTTGTTGGCCGACCCTATGAGGGAGAAACCCATATAGCGTTCCAAGGGTTGATCCCCTTCAAAGATCAAATCCTATAAAGCTCCTTCTGGGATTCTATCATCGGGTATCAGAGTTGTGCTCTTGTTGCCCCTACTGCCATCTTTGTCGCATCCACCCATCCAAGCAATTCCAATAATTGCTGTAGGATGCGCCTCCATCTTCCACCCCAAGTCGTAGATCAATTAGTCTACCGCCGCCCCCCTGCGTTTGAATTGAAGATCTGATAAAATTTCACCATCCACACCTTATTACTACTGCAAATCCTTACCTTTACACATTGAAAAAGCTTTTCCTCACAGAAAATTTCTACCAATGTAATCGTGATCATCGTTGCGAAGGGAAAATAATGTAAAAATGTTTAGCCACTTGTTTGCTTCCTAAAACCGGTTTATTGCTTAACTATTATGGATAAAATTTTTACACAATCTCATAGATCAACATAGCTTTCATTTAAGATCGATCTCTAGAAAAAATTCTTTCTGAAACTGATCTTATTGTGCTATAATTCATCGTTGCGTATTGCCAGATTTTTATGACAAATAATCTGTCTTTTATCTTTGCATCAATTTTCCTACCATTACGTTGCCAAAATCTTAATTGCTACTATTATCACATTTGAATCGAGGATTTGCTATAAAATTTCTGCATATTTTCCTCAAATTTTCTCCGAAATTTACATTGAGAATTTGTTGTTTCTCTGACATAAATGCTATTTAGTAGGACAACACATACGCAGCACCCTTTTTGTTGAATTAATTATATATAAAAGCTCAAGGTATGAAAATTCTTATTATCTATTTGTGTGTGGATGATATAATTTATACCAAAAATTAATTAAATACACTTATTAAATTTTAGAAAAGTATGATGTTAGAATTTCAAATGATTGATTTAGGACTATTACATTACTTTTTAGAAAAGAAAATTATTTAAAATATAAATATATTTTTTAGTGCTAAGAGAAATATGCTAAATATTTGTTAAAAATATTTTGTATGACAACTTGTAAGGCAGTGAATAATCTAATGAATACAAATAATAAACTAATATTAGATGATTAAGTTAAAAAAAATAGATGAGAAATAATATAGAAGTTTAATTGGAGGATTAATTTATCTCACACATTCAAGAGTAATATTATGTTTTGCGTTTAATTTGTTATCCAAATCATTGCACGGTCCTAGCAAGCATCATTTTGGAGCAACTAAAATAGTTCTTAGATACAGTAAAGAAACTCTCAATTATGACATTTGTCATACATAGGTAAAAGATTGAAAGTTGTATTCTCATACTGATAGTGATTAGATTGGTTGTACAGATGATAGAAAAAACACTTTATGCTCAACCAAAATGATAGGAAAAAGTTTTGAATTTTTAACTAGTCTGACTCGTCGGGGTTTGGAGTTGCTAGGTGAAAATCTCTATAGAAACGATCATGTGGGTTGTCATCCCAAAATGAAAATGAGAGACCGTAACCGATGAACATCCCGAATCAGAAATCTCTAATAGAGGAAAATATCGATGGTTGGCCGACAACATTAATCTATTTTTGAATTTTTGTGCAATTGCATTTAGTTGTGAATGACCACAATAGATCAATAACAACCACAATAATAAAATCTTAAGTTCCAACTATAATGGACAACCGAAATATGAAAATTATACGACAGTACCTTAAGTGTTTATAGAATAAGATTTGGGTGGATTAACTGCTAGTTTTTGAGAGAGTAGCGAGAATCACGTATCACCACCCATCAACAGCCTGCAGAGATCACCCTCTCCATCTCCTTCGTCCTCCTCCGCCCTATAAGAAGGCCATGAACGAGGAATCATCCTTCACTTCCTCCTCACCCTCCTCCCTATAAGAAGGCGAATCCTTGGTGAAGCAGTTGATCTCATCCACTTCGCTTACCTCCAACATGGGATTCCGTTGCTGGCTTCTCGTCATCACCTTCGTCCTCTCCTTGGGCTTCCAATGCGAGCTGGCCGGAGCCAACGGACAGCGGCAGCTGCTGCAAAGCCTCGAGTCTGCGGATGACGGGGTGTGCACCGCCGTGGTGAGCCCTCAGGGTTACGAGTGCCGAGAATATGAGGTAGCCGAGTTCAGATAAATGTGGATGGGTTGATGATCGATGCGGGCACGGCATGAGTGGTTGAAGCTTGCTGCGTCCCTTGCAGGTGAAGACGCAAGATGGGTACATTCTGACCATGCACAGGATCCCACAAGGAAGAGGAGGCGGCAGCGCGGGAAGAGGCAGCCTGTGCTGCTGCAACATGGAGTCCTCATGGTACGTTTCCTTGAGCAATCCGCGTGTGTTGCGGTGCATGCATGCACAGGACGTTGTCTTCTTCGTCATTCTTCTTCTTCTTCTTCTTCTGACGATTGACGCTTGATGAATGATGGCAGGACGGGTTGACATGGCTTCTGAATCCACCTCAACAATCACTGGCTTTCGTACTTGCAGACAACGGATTCGATGTGTGGATTACACACGGCAGGGGCACCAGGTGGAGCCGTCGCCATGAGTCTCTCGATACATCAGACCCGGTTGGTCATCTTCTCTACATTGCTGATCATGGAGTCTCGAGCAGGTTGGTGGTATAGTTGGCATCATCCTTTCTTTTTTTGTGTTTTGTGTGTCGCAGGCTTATTGGGCGTGGTCATGGGATGAGTTGGCCAGCTATGATTTGCCTGCTACTGTGGGTTTTGTATTCCAGCAAACTGGGCAGAAGCTGCACTATGTTGGTCACTCCATGGTAGGAGACTTTTACTTTCAAATACTTTAATGCCAAACATATCGTTCTTCCTCTCACTTTGAAGTACTTTCAGTCCGATCCTTGTATGTTCTACTACCACTACTAGTACGAAAACATTTCTGAGTGACGTTGGATGCTACAGGGAACTCTGACAGCTCTATCAGCATTCTCCGAGGGGAAGCTGGTGGATAAGATCAAGTCAGCTGCCCTTTTGACTCCGGTGGCCTATCTGAGTTACATGACAACTCCAATCGGAAGAGCTGCAGCCAGCGCATTCTCAGGAGAAGTAAGAAGGAGTTCACAACACTCTACCATTTCACAGCAATGATTTTTAGATCACTATCTTCTTCTTCGAATTTACCTACGTCCAGTGCTGTGTCATAGCTTTCTAGCTTTTCTTGCAGATGTTGGAAGCGCTTGGAGTGGCAGAGTTTGATCCTAAAGGGTACGTGAACAAACATATCCCTCTTTGTTGTCAAAAGAAGACCTGCTGACAAAATCATCACAGGGGCTTATTAACATTGAGTGATGTTTTCATAAAATCTCTTCTAATTCAAGTGTGTTCCTAATGGATAAGCAGGGTAGTTGGAACCAATTTTTTGGAGTCCGTCTGCGCTATGCCGGGGGTGAACTGCTACGACCTTATGGCATCATTCACAGGTACGTACAAATTATTACGGTGATAATATTCCGCAACATAGGTTTGATTTGACTCTTTGATCATATATATATTTATTGTTGTAGTCTTCAATTAATTTACATATGTATTGGCATTTCCTTCCTTATTCTGCACACACGCTCACTTTGGATGCAGGGCTAAACTGCTGCCTCAATGATTCCACTGTCGACATGTACTTGAAGTATGAACTCCAGCCTACATCTGTGAGGACACTCGTCCATTTTTCACAGAGTCAGTCAGTCTGATACAGATCTAAAATATCATCTAATTGAGCTCTCGTAGATTTCTTTCTCACAAGGGAGTATGTTTTGAGTACTCACAGCATTCAGACGTGAAGTGATAACAAAATACGACCACGGCAGCAGTATCGCCAACCTGGCTGCGTATGGGCGGAGCAGCCCACCCGAGTACCACATGTCCAACATTCCACACCACCTGCCGCTGCTGCTCAGCTACGGCGGCGGGGACATGCTGTCGGACGTGACGGACGTGCAGCTGCTGTTGAATGATCTCAGCAACCATGACGCCGACAAGCTCGTGGCTCAGCTGGTGATGGAGTACGCACATCTGGACTTCGTGATGGGGGTGAATGCCAAGCAGGTCGTCTACGACGGCCTCATCGAATTCTTCCACAAACACAGTTGATGGGCTTCGTCCTGTTGCAGTGCTGCTGCTGACTTGACATTCTTTGTGGGGACTCTGTGGGAGATTCATGTACGAAAGGGAGGTGAAAGAGAAATAAATCATATATCTAATAAATCATATGTCTAACCAGTCGAATCAGCATCCATACTATTTATATCCCTCTTCCGATTCCTCGTCAATCGAAAGAATATATATCATAACACAAGTAGCATGAGGACATCGGTGCTGGGTGAATGAAATATTAGGCACGAGTAAAACCACAGCATAAGTACATGATAGCTTTAGGTACGAGGAGAATCTACCTTGGAGGCCTATTGCAGAACCTTCGACGTCTCACTTATTATTATGTTCCTTCACCATGAAATCAAACAGGTTTTCCCTATTTAGCTGGTCAACATCCGATGCTTGGTTTCAACTTTCACAAGGATGATTAACAACAACACATCTTATGCCTATTATAACTCGGAACGAAGTTGATCAAGCAAAAAACTGAGTGATCACGTTAATACCTGTAAAGTTGCTGGATAAATACATTATGCTCGTAATGTTTACTGTGGTTAACATTTAACAATAACTGAAAGGATATCATATCATTAACACTTCATGTCATGGATCTGGAGTTTTCATTTTAATAGCCCAAAATTGATAATTATCACCTTTGAAGATAGGAAGTAGCTGATTAGGAACACTTACTGTAAGGCCCGCCATTAAAATGAAAACTCTACTTATTTCACAAGGATTGTGGAATTTAGTAGAAAATAGTTTTGTTGAGTATGATCTGCAGGATCCTAAGATTACTAAGGATCAAAAGGATCAGATAAATGAAAATATGCAACGATATACAAAAGGATCAGATTTTCTTTGAACCAAGCTCTAATACCACTATTGGCTTTTCTGCAGAAATTCAGGGGGAAGGAAAAGAGAATAGTAGAGGATAAATAAATCTTACCCTCATCTAAACTAATCACAATCCTCATCTAAACTAGATTTAAATTTAAATTTCTATCTAATCCTAACTACTTAACTTTATATTAACTACTTGAATTATTTCCAACAGGGGTCAGGTTATATATCAGGCTCTATAATGCCCTAATCACCTTAGCTTATTACACATGAGCCTTTGGTAAAAACTCTCGACCCACCTCGATAAGGCCACGACGACTCCGAATGACCGAATAAGAGGCAAAAAGCCATTGTGTAGAAAGTGTCACACTCTAAGATGATGTTGGGGAAAGCTTGACTCAAAGATCGACCAACGTCTCTCGATAGTCTACTCAAGCCAATATAAACTGCTGATCTTTTACATCCAAATTGATGCACTTTGGTTGCAAAATTCTAGTTCATCTTGGTGATCTTTGATTTTGCTAAACTTTTTGCCATTATTTTATTTCATAATTTTTTATTGGCATTACCTTTCCCTTACCAGTGGATTCCCCTTGAGTTTTACCCGAATCCTTATTTTGAACTGATGGAAAATTTTTTGTCTATACTACTAGATTCTTTCGATGAAAAATTCTCTGACCTTCTCGTGATCTTTGATTTTGCCAAACCTTTTTTGTCATTTCCTTCTACGAAATTTTTGACAGCATTATCTCTCCTTACTAATAGATTTCCCTTGAGTTTTACTCAAATCTTTGCTGTAAATTACTGGAAAAAGTTATATCTTTACTGTTGGAATTTTTTGATGAAAAATCTACTACTGCACCTTTGTCTTTTTTCTCCTCTGTAACCTACCAAACCCTAGGCATCTAGCTACCACCAATGAAGACATCTTTAGGGTATCCCTCTAGCCTTAAGATGCAACCATCATAAGCTATTTTTATAACCCTAATAGTATCCAAAACTATAGCTCAAAATACTAAACCATTACAGCCATAATCTTCTACCACTGATCTTTCATCTGAACCTTCCACCACCTCATGCCATTAACTTATTAACAAAAAAAAAGAGACAAAGACATTGATCTACAGGCATATGCCATAGCTTCTCAAGATCCAATTGATGCCAAATTTGAGGCGTTGGAATCTCGGCTAAAATCAGGGCTTGAATTACGCTTAGAGGATAAACTACGTGCTTTGTTCGTGGAGTTCAAAATTGGACAACCACTGAGTCTAACCAAATTTCCGTAAGGAGTTCAGAGACCTCTAGAGAAGGAGGGACAGCACTCGGACATGCTTCAGCAATACATGAGGGTGGACTACCCATGATGGGAAGAAGGGGACGAGGTGGGGTGGATTTCGCATATCGAACATTACTTTCACTACTACCGAATATCGGATGATGCTATGGTGGAAATCACTATCATCAAACTTGAAGGAGATACAATTTAATGGTACAATTGGCTGGAATATAATCATGGGGCTCCGACTTGGAATCAATTTAAGAACACACTATTGAACCGCTTTGGATCAACGGAGTATAAAAATATCAATGGCCAACTCGAAAAGATCCAACAAACCTCCATGATTCAAGAGTATCAAACCAGGTGATAGGATCCTAGTAGGGTTAAGTCCTAATCACCCTAGAAGTAGTCAATAAAAACTCTATGAGATTTATAATAAAATCTCATCTAATCACCTATATCCTATAAAGAGGTGTGACTATGTTTTATTTTGGGGCATTAGGGCTTACTGGTCATCGCCCATTTACTTGGCTAGACGGCCAGGGTTTCTAGCAGGTATAGGTGGTCATGGAGCCATCTTAGCTATCACCTATCCATATTAAGGCAATGCGACTATAGGAGAGGCAAGGGGATAATTTTACTTAGGTAGTATGGCCCTAGGGTTACGGTTTTGAGCCCTGTATAAGCTTGTAGCTTCCTCCTCTTTTGAATTAAGCAAGATCAATTATATTTTAACCTTGTTGGCCGACCCTAGGAGGGAGGAACCCCTATAGTGTTCCAAAGGTTGATCCCCCTCAAAGATTAAATCCTATAAAGCTCCTTCCGGGGTTCTATCATTAGGTATAAGAGTCACGTTCCTATTGCCTGTACTATCATCTCTGTCGCCTCCACCCATCCAAGTAATTCCAATAATTGATGTAAGATGCGCCTCCATCTTCCACCCCAAGTCGTAGATCAATTAGTCTGCCGCTAACCCCTGCGTTTGAATTGGAGATCTGATAAAATTTCACCATCCAAACCTAATTACCACTACAAATCCCTACCTTTACACATCGAAGAAGCTTTTCCATCTTTTCCTCATTGCAAATTTCTACTAATGTAATCGTGATCATCGTTACGAAGGGGAAACGCTATAGATATTTTCAACCGCTTGTTTGATTCCTGAAATTGGTTTATTGCTTATCTATTGTGGATGAAATTTTTACACAATCTCAAAAATCAACTTAGCTTTCATCTAAGATTGATCTTTTAAAATTTTTTTTTCTGAAACTGATCTTATTGTGCTATAATTCATCGTTGCGTATTGCTAGATTTTTATGACGAAGAATCTGTCTTTTACAAATTGAAGAAGCTTTTCCATCTTTTCCTCACTGCAAATTTCTACCAATGTAATCGTGATCATCGTTGCTTATTTATTGTGGATGAAATTTTTACACAATCTTATAAATCAACTTAGCTTTCATCTAAGATTGATTTATGGAAAAATTCTTTCTAAAATTGATCTTATTGTGCTGTAATTCTTCGTCGCGTATTGTTGGATTTTTATGACAAAGAATCTATTTTTTTTTCTTTGCATCAATTTTCCTACCGTTATATTGCCAAAATCTTAATTGCTCCTATACTCACATTTGCACCAAGGTTTTGCTAGAAAATTTCTGCATATTTTCCTCAAATTTTCTCTGAAATTTATATCGAGAATTTGTTGTTTCTCCGACGTAAATGCTGTTTGGTAGGACAACACATACGCAACACCCTTTTCATCGAATTAATTATATATAAAAGCTCAAGGTATGAAAATTCTTATTGTCTATTTGTCTGTGGATGATATGATTTATACCAAAAATTAATTAAATGCACTTATTAAATTTTAGAAAAGTATGATGTTAGAATTTGAAATGATTGATTTAGGACTATTACATTATTTTTTAGGAAATAAAATTATTTAAAATATAAATATTTTTTTTAGTGCTAAGAGAAATATGCTAAAGATTTGTTAAAGAGATTTCATATGACAACTTGTAAGCCAGTGAATAATCTAATGAATACAAATAATATACTTATATTAGATGATGAAGTTAAAAAAAATAGATGAGAAATAATATAGAAGTTTAATTGGAGGATTAATTTATCTCACACATTCAAGAGTAATATTATGTTTTGCATTTAATTTGTTATCCAAATTCATGCACGGTCCTAGCAAGCATCATTTTGGAGCAAATAAAATAGTTTTAAGATATATCTCCCAATTATGACATTTGTCATACGTAGGTAAAAGATTGAAAATTATGTTTTTATACTGATAGTGATTAGATTGGCTATGCAGATGATAAAAAAAAAATATTTTACGATTTGTGATCAACCAAAATGATAGAAAAAATGTTTTGAATTGTTAACTAGCCTAACTCGTCGGGGTTTAGAGTTGCTAGGTGAAAATCTCGATAGAAACGATCATGTGAGTTGCTATCCCAAAATGAAAATGAGAAACCGTAATCGGTGAACATCCTAAAGCATAAATCTCTAATAGAGGAAAATATAGATGGTTGGCCGACAACAGTAATCTATTTTTGAACTTTTGTGCAATTGCATTTAGTTGTGAATGACGACAATAGATCAATAACAACCACAATAATAAAATCTTAAGTTCCAACTATAATGGACAACCGAAATATGAAAATTATACGACAGTAACTTAAGTGTTTATAGAATAAGATTTGGGTGGATTAACTGCTAGTTTTTGAGAGAGTAGCGAGAATCACGTATCACCACCCATCGACAGCCTGCACAGATCACCCTCTCCATCTCCTTCGTCCTCCTCCGCCCTATAAGAAGGCCATGAACGAGGAATCATCCTTCACTTACTTCCTCCTCACCCTCCTCCCTATAAGAAGGCGAATCCTTGGTGACGCAGTTGATCTCATCCACTTCGCTTACCTCCAACATGGGATTCCGTTGCTGGCTTCTCGTCATCACCTTCGTCCTCTCCTTGGGCTTCCAATGCGAGCTGGCCGGAGCCAACGGACAGCGGCAGCTGCTGCAAAGCCTCGAGTCTGCGGATGACGGGGTGTGCACCGCCGTGGTGAGCCCTCAGGGTTACGAGTGCCGAGAATATGAGGTAGCCGAGTTCAGATAAATGTGGATGGGTTGATGATCGATGCGGGCACGGCATGAGTGGTTGAAGCTGCGTCCCTTGCAGGTGAAGACGCAAGATGGGTACATACTGACCATGCACAGGATCCCACAAGGAAGAGGAGGCGGCAGCGCGGGGAAGAGGCAGCCTGTGCTGCTGCAACATGGAGTCTTCATGGTACGTTTCCTTGAGCAATCCGCATGTGTTGCGGTTCATGCATGCACAGGACGTTGTCTTCTTCGTCATTCTTCTTCTTCTTCTTCTTCTTCTTCTTCTGACGATTGACGCTTGATGAATGATGGCAGGACGGGTTGACATGGCTTCTGAATCCACCTCAACAATCACTGGCTTTCGTACTTGCAGACAACGGATTCGATGTGTGGATTACACACGGCAGGGGCACCAGGTGGAGCCGTCGCCATGAGTCTCTCGATACATCTGACCCGGTTGGTCATCTTCTCTACATTGCTGATCATGAAGTCTCGAGCAGGTTGGTGGTATAATTAGCATCATCCTTCCTTTTTTTGTGTTTTGTGTGTCGCAGGCTTATTGGGCGTGGTCATGGGATGAGTTGGCCAGCTATGATTTGCCTGCTACTGTGGGTTTTGTATTCCAGCAAACTGGGCAGAAGCTGCACTATGTTGGTCACTCCATGGTAGCACACTTTTCTTTTAGTTACTTCAATGCCAAACATATCATTGTATGTATGTTCTACTACTACCACTAGTACTACAACAACATTTTTTTATAATTGAGTGACGTGTTGGATGCTACAGGGAACTCTGACAGCTCTATCAGCATTCTCTGAGGGGAAGCTGGTGGATAAGATCAAGTCAGCTGCCCTTTTGACTCCGGTGGCCTATCTTACTTACATGACAACCACGATTGGAAGAGCTGCAGCCAGCGCATTCTCAGGAGAAGTAAGAACGAGTTCACAACACTCTACCATTTCACAGCACTGATTTTTAGATCACTGTCTTCTTCTTCGAATTTACCTACGTCCAGTGCTGTGTCATAGCTTTCTAGCTTTTCTTGCAGATGTTGGGAGCGCTTGGAGTGGCAGAGTTTGATCCTAAAGGGTACGTAAACTAACATATCCCTCTTTGTTGTCAAAAGAAGACCTGCCAACAAAATCATCACAGGGGCTTATTAACATTGAGTCATGTTTTCATAAAATCTCTTCTAATTCAAGTGTGTTTCTAATGGATAAGCAGGGCAGTTGGAACCAATTTTTTGGAGTCCGTCTGCGCTATGCCGGGGGTGAACTGCTACGACCTTATGGCATCATTCACAGGTACGTACAAATTATTCCGGAGATAATATTGTGCAACATAAGTTTGATTTGACTCTTTGATCATATATATTTATTGTAGTAGGCTTCAATTAATTTACATATGTATTGGCTTTTCCTTCCTTGTTCTGCACACACTCACTTTGGATGTAGGGCCAAACTGCTGCCTCAATGACTCCACTGTCGACGCCTTCTTGAAGTATGAACTCCAGTCTACGTCTGTGAGGACACTCATCCATTTTTCACAGAGTAAGTCAGTCTGATACAGATCTAAAATATCATCTAATTGAGCTCTCGTATATTTCTTTCTCACAAGGGAGTATGTTTTGAGTACTCACAGCATTCAGACGTGGAGTGATAACAAAATACGACCACGGGAGCAGTACGGCCAACATGGCTGCGTATGGGCAGAGCAGCCCACCCGAGTACCGCATGTCCAACATTCCACACGACCTGCCGCTGCTGCTCAGCTACGGCGGCGGGGACATGCTGTCGGACGTGACGGACGTGCAGCTGCTGTTGAATGATCTCAGCAACCATGACGCCGACAAGCTCGTGGCTCAGCTGGTGAAGGAGTACGCACATCTGGACTTCGTGATGGGGGTGAATGCCAAGCAGGTCGTCTACGACGGCCTCATCGCATTCTTCCACAAACACAGTTGATGGGCTTCGTCCTGTTGCAGTGCTGCTGCTGACTTGACATTCTTTGTGGACTCTGTGGGAGATTCATGTAAAAAGGGAGGTGAAAGAGAAATAAATCATATATCTAATAAATCATATGTCGAATCAGTATCCATACTATTTACATCCCTTTTCCCGATGCCTCGTCAATCGAAAGAATATATATCATAACACAAGTAAGTAGCATGAATATTAGGCATGAGTGTAATCACAGCATAAATAAGTGATAGCTCCAGGTACGAGCAGGAGATCTACCTTATAGGCCTCTATTGCAGAACCTTCAACGTCTCAAGTATTATTATGTTCCTTCAGCATGTCATCAAACTGCTTTTCCCTATTTAACCGGTCAGCATCCCTTGCTTGATTTCTAACCTTCAAAAGGATGACCAACAACAACACATCTGATGCGTCTTAGAACTTGGAACAATGTTGATCAAGCAAAAAACTGAGTGATCACTTTTATACCTGTATAGTTGTCTGATAAACACATTTTTGCGCCTCATATTTACTGTGATTAACCTTTAACAATAATTGAAAGGATATCATATTGTTAGCAACTTGATGCCATGGACCACGAGTCAATATGACTTGGTCTTGTCCCGCTAGCCCATCTCACTCCTACATCGGACAAATGCGCAATCCTCCATGTCGGCTCACGACACTACCATATGGCATCTTGCTACCGTGGTGATGGAATGAAACTTATCATTCATCCCCACGAATGGTATGACTCAAGAGGATTCATGGCATGTCATCTAGAGTTATCGTCTCGAGGTCACCCTTTTCTTCCTAGGTGCATCATGTTTTCGAGTACGAGATTCAAGTCGGCCTCGCTAACTCGTATTTCGAGTGCCTTCTTCGATGATCTGTGCACTTTGGTGTAGATCGGGTTATCCCAACTCACATGTTTCTAGCACCTTTTATTTGCATTATGACCTTGTTGTAGAGGGAATCTTGATGTGTGGGTCAGGCTTCCTTACCCGCATATCTTGGATACATTCAGCCCGATGGCTCCGTCATAGTATATATCTTTTTCTCCTATCATGGCGGGCTTCATCCCAGCTCTTTTCCGAACTTATACATCTCGACCACATTCAACCTAATGATCTCGTCGTAGTGGGCATCCTCTCCTCCTGCCATGGGGGGCCTTGATCTTCCTTTGTAGCAAGCCAAGTAAGAAGCCAGTTTTTATTTAAACAAAAATAGATATAATTTAATTATGAAACTCATCTATTTTTACTTGAGAAAAAAAAATAAAATAAAATATTTTGGAAACAAGTCTGTTAGGGATCGAACCCAGAATCTCTAGATCCGTAGACCAATGACTTATCCATTGGGCCACAAACTCGTAGATGGCAACGTTGTTGATTTCTAATAATTATTTATATTTACACCTTTGTAATATCCCCCAATAAGGAAAAATATTATTTTCTTTATAGATGTTAATAAAAAATACGAAACCAAGCAAATCTTTTGTCATTTTTGATATATTCTTTAGTTATCGACCTGTAGCTTTTGGTGATGAGGCCTTCAACAATTCTAAACGAATACTTCCTTTCTCATAATCAAATAATTCTTATCTTATATCTATAATATGTTTATGTGAAATTTAAAGGTGTGAAAAATCTCATGGAATAATATAACTTAACTTTGTTAAAAGTACTCTTTTGATACTATAATAGTGTGATAAAATTGAATGAGTTAACGTTTGTATTTTTGTTGGTTTCAAAGCATATGAGAAAAACAAACTAGTTGTTTTATTAAACATTTGCATGGGTGAATTTACCTTCAAATATTTTTTTATTCTTTATAAAAAACATATATTCATAGAAAATTGACAGCAAACTATACCCCCCAGCATAGTGGAGCCAAAGAACCACGTTGTGATTGAGACTGTAAAGTGTATGATTAAAGAAAAAATAGTATTAAAAGAGTTTTGGGTAGAAGCTATAACCATAATAGTATACTTATTAAACAATTTTTATATCAATTTAATACAAAGAAAATTATATTATGAAGTAAAATTTGAAAGAAAGCCAAATGTAAGTTATTTAAAGGTATTTGGTTTTTTTACTTACGTTTATATTCCTATAGAGAAAAAAAGCAAACTTAATGATAAAAATATTAAATGTTTATTTGTGGGGTATAGTAATAAAACAAAATGTTTCAGACTTTATGATTCTATAACTAAGAAATTGATTATAAAGTCTTCTTATATTGTAATAATTCTAATTCAAGTGATTCTAATTATACTCATACACCACTAACAAAATTTTGTAGTCTTTTACATATATATCAATACCATGATTCTAATTTTGTAGTCTTATAGCTCGAAAAGAAAAATGAGTGCAAGAAATGAATGACACATTATAAACATCTAAAAAAGAAAGATTTGAAAGCTGACAAATTTACCCTCAGGAAAAGTGAATTGCTGGTTACAAGTACCCTACAAGCCAATCACATGAGTGATGACACATGTGACACACTGAATAGTCTTTTTACTTATTATTATTGTTAGCATTTTCTCACTTTATGTTGCATGTTGCATATATTATAATGTCATTGGATATGTGCAATGAGAATTGAATCATGATGAGATCAATTTGCTTTTAAATAAAGATCTCAAATAATCTAAATCGTAGGTTACTCGAGAGGGATATCGAAATAATCGAATAGACCGGTGTGCTATATGCCCGTTTGTATAATAGAGGCAGTTGGTCTTATAGCTGCTTGTGTGGAGACACTAGACATATATCGATTGAAGAATGGGTTTACTGATTGATCTGCTTATGAAATGCAAGATGATTAATGATACTTGACATCATATAGTGATTTTGTAGTCCTAGTTATGTGTATGGTCCTTAGACTTGAGACATGAAGGATGCGTTGTTTTAGTACTCATTTTTTTTACACCGGACTTATAGGTCTGGAAGTTCTGCCTTTGATATAGTCGGTTATCGAGATTAGTGTCAATCTTGTGAAGGCAATTAAGTATCAATAGAGGATCATCTACACTTAATATCATGAGAGAGATATCTCATATGCTCTCGCTCAGGCAAATCGCTGGCCAGGGTCGTTCGAATTGAGAGAGAAGGAATCCTCTGGGAGAATCCGATCAGAGCGAGACTCGGATGGATACCATTTAAGGCTTGACAGTACCATACATAATATGTGGTCTTTGAGATATTAGATAAATGAGGGATAATATATACATGGTAATTGAGAACATATAGGCATAACCTTGTATTATTGGATCTCTATCCAATAATCTCCTTAGGCCTCTAATTTGGCCTTAATCAAGGAGCCCATCAGCATAGGGTCTCATCTAATGAGAATAAGGGCTAATTGGATCTCCATCCAATTTTCTATTCGTTGAAGTATCCACCATATGTACGTGACCCTCTGGGCCCGATACCGAGCTGGCCGTGAGTCTCTTCCATCAGAACTTCTTCTGATATAATGAATTATTATCCCCATAATAATTCACTCAACTCATCGACTATGGACGTACTAGGCCACTATGCCATAGTCCCCAGACGGTACAGCGGGATCGAATCCATCAGACCTATCTATCCTCGGTTACTGTGTATCTATAATCCCTCATCCAACTAATATTCTAGAGACCATATATTAGACATGGTATTGTCAGGCCACATACAGAATCCGTCATAGTCTCGCTATAATCGGATTCTCCCGGAGAACTCTTTTTCTCTCTCAATCCGAATGACCCTAGCCAGGGATATATCTGAGCAAGCACATATGGGATATTCCTCTCATGATACCAAGAGTGGATGATCCTCTATTGACACTCAATTGCCTTCGTAAGATTGGCTATCGATCCCGATAACCAGTTGTACCAGATCTGAAACTTTCCAAACCTGTAAGTTTGGTGTCAAAGAAAGGAGTACTCATACAAGGCATACTTAGTGTCTTAAGTCTAAGGACCAGATATACAACTAGGACTATGGAATCACTGTCTGACATTAGGTATCATTAACCATACAACATTCCATAAGCGGATCAATCAGTGAACTCATTCTCCAATAAACACCTGTACTATATCCTTAGTGTCTCAACACAAGTGGCTATGAGATCAACCGCCTCCATCATATGGACGGGTATATAGTACACCGATCTGTCCGGTTATCTCAATGTCCCTTTTGAGTAACCTATAACTGGGATTATTTAGGATGTGTGTTTAAAGGTGAATCGATCTCATTATCATGATCTCATCACAATCCGACTCTCATTGCACAGAACCAAGGACATCACAATATATATATAATAAATAATATAATGTGAGAATATACCAATATTAATCATAAGCAAAAAGATCACACAGCGTGTCACACGTGCCATCATTCACGTGATTGGCTTGCAAGGCACATGTAACTAGCAATCTCCTACTTGACCTAAAGCCAATCACCTATGTGTCTGATCCCTATCAGACTGCTCTGATGCTCAAATACAATGCAACCCGTCGGTGGATCCGTAATGTTACTTCGGATAGAACTCTTTCCATTACTATATCTTTTCGGGTCATGATCACTCTAATCAAATGGAACCTCCTTAGAACAATTCTGTTGAGACCTGAGTTCCTTTGTTAGAGTTATTGCCCTATCGCTGTCATAATATATGGGAGTCAGCTCCACGCTGCTTGGTATGACTCTCAAATCCTTGATAAACTTCTTCATCCAAACCCCTTCCTTTTCTGCTTCTATTGTAGCAATGTATTCCGCCTTTATGGTCGAGTAAGTAGCAGTATCTTGCTTGGAACTCTTCTAGCTTACTTCTCATCCATTCAGGTTGAAAATATAACCTGAATTTGACTTACTATCATTAATGTCAGACTGAAAACTCGAGTCCATGTAGCTCTTAACCTGCAGGTTACCTCCTCCATATACCAGTACAAGACCCTTAGTCCTTCTCAAGTACTTAAGGATACACTTTACTGCCTTCCAGTGTTCTAAACCTGGATCCGCCTGATACCTGCTCGTGACACTCAAAGCATGTGCTATATCAGGTATGGTATATAGCATCGCATACATGATAGACCCTATCACTAAGGCATAAGATATCTTATCCATGTCTGTCCTTTCTTCAGGAGTCTTTCGACATACCTCTAGAAAGTGATATTCCATGTCTCATCAATATAAGACCTCTCTTGGAATTTTTCATATCAAACCTTTTGACAATGGAGTTTATGTACCTAGATTGGGACAAGCCAAGCATCCTTTTGGATCTATCTCTATAGATCCGGATCCCCAAAATATAGGATGCTTCCCTTAAGTTTTTCATGGAGAAGTTTCACCTTTACTGTGGAGAGCACTCCTATATCATTCCCAATGATTAGGTTGTCATCCATATATAGCACCAAGAAGGTGATAGCGCTCCCACCTTCTACACATAAGGCTCATCTTTGTTCTTAACAAAGTCATAAGATCTGATCACCTTATCAAATCTTATGTTCCAACTTCGGGAAGCTTGCTTCAATCCATAAATAGATCTAAGTAATCTACACACTTTATCTAGACTCTCTTTGAATACGAATCCCTCTGGCTGTATCATATACACCTCCTCCTCGAGGTTACCATTGAGTAATGCTATTTTGACATCCATCTACCAGATCTCATAGTCATAGTATGCTGTAATAGCAAAATTAATTCTAACGGACTTAAGCATGGCTACAGGTGAAAATATTTCGTCATAGTCAACTCCTTGTCTTTGACAATATCATTTAGTTACCAGCCTTGCTTTATAGGTCTCTACCTTTCCATCCACTCTGATCTTCTTCTTGAAGATCCATTTGCACCGATGGGTACAATACCCTCGGTGCCACCACCACCACCCTCTGGACAGGCGTGGCTGCCTTGCGCCATGGCGATCGCTCCTTGCGGCGGCGCGGGCTGAGCCCTCGAGGTGGCGGCGCCACCTGCAGGCGCATTGTGGGCGCCACCCCTTGCGGGGGCCTTGCACATTGGCCGCCTAAGGGGTTGGCCTGGCCATGCCCTCTTACAAGGGCTTCCTTCTGTGAAAATGCAGCAAGAACGTGTAGAACGATTCTACGTGATTCAATCTCATACATAATTTAAAACCAATCTTTCGCACGAAAACCTTGGCTCTGATACCACTGTTGGAAAACATCAACGGGTGCATCACATGCGCAGCGGAAATCAAAACAAAAATCGGTTTCCTACATAGATCAAACCATCGTACAAAAGATTGAGGTCGCGAGAAAAACATAAAAATCGATAAAATCGCGATGTGTGAGAGATTGATTTTACCTAGGGAGATCGTATATCCCTATATTTCAGATCTGGATGGAGAAGATAAAGGAGGTCAAGCGTCCTCTCTAGCGGTATCCACACGATGGATCTCTGCAGAAAAACTCCTCTAATCTGATCTTGCAACTCTTGCTCAGAGGGAGGGAGGAGAATAGGAGGTGGTGGCTAAAGTTGCAAGTCTATCAACCATGAGTCTGCCCTCTTATTTATGGAGAGCCACCAAAACCCTATGACTCCTTCCTTAGTGGGTATTGGATCTCCATCAAATTACCCACTAACCTTGCATTATTGGATCTCTATCCAATAATCTTCTTAGGCCTCTAATTGGGCTTTAATCAAGGAGTCCATCAGCATAGGGTCTTATCTAATGAGAACAGGTGCTAATTGGATCTTCATCCAATCCTCTATTTACTGAAGCATCTACCATATGTGTGTGACCCTCTAGGCCCGATAACGAGCTGGCCATGAGTCTCTCCCATCAAAACTCTTTCTGATATAGTGAATTATTATCTCTATAATAATTCACTTGACTCATCGATTATGGACGTACTAGGCCACTACGCCATAGTCCCTAGGCAGTAAGGGGGATCGAATCCAACGGACCCATCCTAAGTTATCGTGTATCTATAATCTCTCATCCAACTAATATCCGAGAGACTGTATATTGGATATGGTACTATCAGGCTACATACAGAATCCGTCATAGTCTCACTCTAATTGGATTCTCCTGGAGAACTCCTTCTCTCTCAATCCGAATGACCTTGGCCAGGGATTTGTATGAGCAAGCACATATAGGATATTCCTCTCGAGAGTGGATGATCCTCTATTGACACTCAATTGCCTTCGTAAGGCTAGCTACCGATCCCGATAACCAGTTGTACTAGATTTAGAACTTTCCAAACCTGTAAGTCTAGCATCAAAGAAAAGAGTACTCATACAAGTTATCCTTGGTGTCTCAAGTCTAAGGACCAGATACACAACAGGGATTATAGAATCATTGTCTGATATTAGGTATCATTAACCATACAGCATTCTATAAATGGATCAATTAGTGAACTCATTCTCCAATGAGCATCTATACTATATCCTTAGTGTCTCCACACAAGTGGCTATAAGATCAGCCACCTCCATCATATGGACGGGTATATAGTACACCGATATCTCAATGTCCCTCTTGAATAACCTATAACCGGATTATTTAGATGTGTGTTTAAAGGTGAATCGATCTCATTATCGTGATCTCATCACGATCCGACTCCCATTGCACAAAACTAAGGACATCACAATATATATGTAATAAATAATATAATATGAGAATATGTCAATATTAATCATAAGCAAAAAGATCACAAAGCGTGTCACACGTGCCATCGCTCACATGATTGGCTTGCAGGGCATATGTAAGTAGCATAAATGAGTCACAAGCTAGATTCTTTTGGCCATCCCCTCCTATTCTTCTCCCTCCCTCTCCTCCTCAGCTGACACCCCTATTAGGTGCATGTGGATAGCAAGAAGGGTCGGCCCCTTCTTAGTGCAATCTAGTGTGCAAAGGAGAGGAAAGATTGTTCTGCGAAAAGAGGAGCATCGTCGCACCATCTGCCATGTGGATCACCAAAGAGGACATCTGACCTTCTTCATCTAGTCCTACGGATCTGGTTTTTTAAGGATATACGATCTCCCTTATGTAAAACATCTCACACGTGACTCACAGTTTTTCGATTTTGTAGTTTCTTGCTTACTAATCTTTGCACGACGACCATATATTATTCTTTGTGAAATATGGATTTTAATTTTATTTTTCACTATGAATGTGATGCTCTATTATGATTTTCTAATAGTAATTAGACTCAAGTAGGCATAGAAGTCAAAATTTAATTCTAATAGCTTATAATTAAAACATATAGCTCATTTAGTTGTCAAAGTGTATGCTTAAATTTTAGATATTAATTTTTTAAAAATATTTTCTCTAATTGCTAGAATTAGAACATTATTAGCATTGACAACCTAAAAACAATATGTTAGGACTATAGCTAGAGGAGTTCTAATTTAGTTTTATAAAAGAGGGCATACATGTAAATCCTATCTGGTCGACCCCTATTAAGAGGTCGGCTCAGTTAGGATATTTCGAGGGAAGATATTTTAAGGGAAGTATAGGGCATGTGTAACCCTAGCTAGCCACCTCTTATTCTAGTTAAAAAGAGATTGGTTAAGGTGGGATTAAGTTAGAGTTAGATTAGTAATTAATAAACAATCAACCACCACTAGATGGGCCAGTTGAAGGTTGCTTATTAGAGAAACATTAGGAGTTGTTAGGGGTAGGAGTCCTATTAGGAGTTAGGGTCTAGAAGACCTATAAATAGCTTTGTAATTATCCACTTTTCTTCATGAATAGATGAATATTTTATGCAGTCTTGAGCAGCAATTTGGGGGAGGGAACCCCTATAGAGTTCCAAGGAAGTCAATCCCCTATAGAGATCACCCCAAGCTTAGAATCCACTAGGGTTCTAACACTTGGTATTAGAGTAACATTCTTGGAATCTCACTGCCCTTCTACAGCCATTCATTATCCTTTCATAGCTATCTAAAGCAATTCCCATAAATGCTTGAAGATCGTCACTGAATTCCATCATCATCTCCATTACCGTAGATCATCCTTTGATCTCCCCGTGAATTATAACAGGTTCTGGTTTCCTACATTACTGCTACTATAATTTAGTTATCCTTATTCAAAAAACCCAAAAAATTCATTCATATTTTGCTACACAAACTTTTCATCGCAAAGTTTCCATCTCTACGACGAAAGTTGCACCGCAGAATTCCAATAGCATACCACTACTTGTTTGATCTTGTTGTTGCTTTTTTTCCATTAAAATCTCTATAAAATTTTCACAATAGCTTTGGCACTTCCTAATAGTGGATTTTCCTTTGGTTTCATCAAAAAATTATCAATATAAATCGTGAATCTTTTATATCCAAATTGCTGCACTTTGGTTGTAAAATTCTGCCGCAGTTCATACCGGTGATCTTTGATTTTGCTAAACCTTTTGCTGTTGTTTTCTTCCATAATTTTTTATCGGCATTACCTTTCCCTTGTGGATTCCGCTTGAGTTTTACTTGAATCCTTATTTTGAACTATTGGGAAAAATTTTGTCTATACTACTAGATTCTTTCGGCAAAAAAATTCTACCGTAGCACCTTCTCGTGATCTTTGATTGCCAAAACTTTTGCTATCATTTCCTTTCACAAAATTTTTTACGGCATTATCTCTCCCTTACTAGTAGATTTCCCTTAAGTTTTACTTAAATCTTTTCTGTGAATTGCTGGAAAAAGTTACATCTTTGCTATTGGAATTTTTTTTGATGAAAAATCTACTACTACACCTTTGTCTTTTTTCTTATCCGTAACCTACCAAAACCTAGTCATCTTGCTGCTACCAATGATGATATCTTTAGGGCATCCCTCTAGCCTTAAGATGCAACCATCATAACCTATTTTCATACCTTAATAGCACCCAAAATAGTAGCCCAAAATAGTAAACCCTTGTAGCCATAATCTTCTACCACCAATCTTTAATCTGAACCTTCCACCACCCCATGCCATTGACTTATCAACAAAAAAAAAAAAAACAAAGACATCACTGATCTACAAGCATATGCCATAGCTTCTCAAGATCCAACTGATGCCAAATTTGAGGCATTGGAATCTCAGCTCAAATCATGGCTTGAATTGTGTTTAGAGGATAAACTATGTGCTTTGTTCGCGGAGTTCAAAATTGGACAACTACTGAGTCCAGCCAAATTTCAACAAGGAAAGAGTTCAAAGAGCCCTCTAGAGAAGGAGGGACAACCCTCGGACATGCTTCAGCAATGCATAAGGATGGACTTCCCACAATGAGAAGAAGGAGACCCGACGGGGTGGATTTCATGTATCGAATGTTACTTTCGCTACTACCGAACGTCAGATGATGCTGTGGTAGAAATTACTATCATCTACCTTGAAGGATATGCAATTTAATGGGACAATTGGCTGGAATATAATCATGGGGCTCCGACATGGAATCAATTTAAGAACACACTGTTGAACCGCTTTGGACCAATGGAGTATAAAAATATCGACGATCAACTCACAAAGATCCGACAAACCTCCATGATTCAAGAGTATCAAACCAGGTGATAGAACCCTAGTAGGGTTGGGTCCTAATCACCCTAGAAGTAGTCAATAAAAACTCTGTGAGATTTATAATAAAACCCCACCTAGTCACCTATATCCTATAAAGAGGTGTGACTTGGTTTTATTTTAGGGCATTAAGGCTTACTGGTCATCGCCCCTTTACTGGGCTAGACGGCCAGGGTTTCTAGTAGGTATAAGTGGCCATGGAGTCATCTTAGCTACCGCCCATCCCTATTAAGGCAGGGCGGCTATAGGAGAGGCAAGGGGGTAATTTTACTTTGCTAGCACCACCCTAGGGTTAGGGTTTTGAACCCTATATAAGCTTGTAGCCTCTTCCTCTTTTGAATTAAGCAAGATCAATTCTATTTTAGCCTTGTTGGCTGACCCTAAGAGGGAGGAACCCCTATAGTGTTCCAAGGGTTGATCCCCTCAAGGATCAAATCCTATAAAGCTCATTCTAGGGTTCTATCATCAGGTATCAGAGTCGCATTCCTGTTGCCCCTACTGCCATCTCTGCCACCCCCACCGATCCAAGCAATTCAAATAATTGCTGCAAGATCCGCCTCTATCTTCTACCCGAAGTCGAAGATCAATTAGTCTACCGTTGCCCCCCTACATTTGAATTGGAGATTTGATAAAATTTCACCATCCACACCTTATTACTATTGCTAATCCTTACCTTTACCAATCGAAGAAGCTTTTCCATCTTTTCCTCACTGTAAATTTCTACCAATGTAATCGTGATCGTCGTTACAAAGGGGAAACGCTGTAGAAATTTTCATCCACTTATTTGATTCCTGAAACCGATTTATTGCTTATTTATTGTGGATGAAATTTTACACAATCTCAAAGATTAACTTTGCTTTCATCTAAATTGATCTTTTAAAAAATTCTTTCTGAAACTGATTTTATTGTGCTATAATTCATCGTTGCATATTGCTAGATTTTTATGACGAAGAATCTATCTTTTACACATCGAAGAAGCTTTTCCATCTTTTCCTCACGCAAATTTCTACCAATGTAATCGTGATCATCGTTGCGAAGGGGAAATGTTGCAGAAATTTTCAGCCACTTGTTTACTTCCTGAAACCAGTTTATTGCTTATCTATTGTGGATGAAATTTTTATATAATCTTGTAGATCAACTTAGCTTTCATCTAAGATTGATTTATGGAAAAAATTCTTTCTAAAATTGATCTTATGGTGCTGTAATTCTTCATCGCGTATTGTTGGATTTTTATGACGAAGAATCTGTTTTTTATCTTTGCATCAATTTTCCTACCGTTACGTTGCCAAAATCTTAATTGATGCCATTACCCACATTTGAATCGAGGTTTCGCTATAAAATTTCTACATATTTTTCTCAAATTTTCTCTGGAATTTACATCGAGAATTTGTTGTTGCTATGACGTAAATGTTGTTTGGTAGGACAACACATACGTAGCACCCTTTTCGTCGAATTAATTATATATAAAAGCTCAAGGTATGAGAATTCTTATTGTCTATTTGTATGTGGATGATATGATTTATACCAAAAATTAATTAAAAATACTTATTAAATTTTAGAAAAGTATGATGTTAGAATTTGAAATTATTGATTTATGACTATTACATTATTTTTTACGAAAGAAAATTATTTAAAATATAAATATTTTTTTATTGATTTATTACATTACTCTCATCTCCCTAACCAAATCCAGGTTGACTTGAAGCACTCCTTCCAATGCTGCTTCGTTGAAGTTCTCCACTTGGGAGATCACCTCATGCGATAGTACTGCCTTAGAGTTGTATGCCAAGCTAAAGGGCAACTCACCAGAATTGGTCTTGGTGGTCCGAGATGCCCATAGTATGCTCGAGAGTTCTTGACGCTTCAAGAATAGCTCGGTTGGTGACCTAGGCTAGGCCGTTGGTCTAGGGATGCTCCACCGAGCCGAACCTTAGCTGGATCCCATAAGATTAGCAAAACTCTTTGAACTTTAAGTTGTTGAATTATCAATTATGTTCCATTGTTATTGTTGAGAGCCCTAGAAATTCCAAACTGGGTGATTATGTTTTTCCAAACGAACCCCTCGACCTGCTCCTTAGTAGAATTGTCTTTCTCTGCTAAGGTGGCTATCACGAGTTGGAGTGGATGGGGAAATATTTCACCCTATCAACCTATAAAAAAAAATTTTGAATAAAAGTAAACTAATGTTTTGAGGAGACAATTCTGAGTATCACCCTAGCAGCATCTTTTATTTGTCATTCCAAGGACACAATCTTGTGTATTATGTTTGCATGAATTTGGGTAATGGCTGGGTGGAATATGCCAATTACTGTAGAGGTGAAGAGTTTAAATTTAGCTCAGCTTCTTTTATTATTTCTATTTTTAAACTTTTGTACAGAATACATGTAGTTGTGAAAGATCACACAACAAACCATTAACAACAACACCAATAACAAAATTAGACCAACGGAATATGAAAATTATATGACAATGTGTTGATAGAATTAAGATTTAGGGAGGATTAAATGACAGTTTTGGGAGCTGTTAACACGTAGCGAGAATCAGCCTGCACTCGGCCATCTCCTTCCTCCTCCGCCCTATAAGAAGGCCATGAACGAGGTCTCATCCTTCATCCACTTCCTACTCATCCTTCATCCACTTCCTCCTCATCCTTCTCCCCGTAAGAAGGCCAATCCTTGGTGAAGGAGGTGATCTCACCTTTCGCTTACCTCCAACATGGGATTCCGTTGCTTTAACTGGCTTCTCGTCATCGCCTTCGTCCTCTCCGTGGGCTTCCAGGGCGAGCCGGCTGGAGCTCACGGACGACGGCAGCTGCTGCAAAGCCTCGAGGCGGCGGATGATGGGGTGTGCACCGCCGTGGTGAGCCCTCAGGGTTACGAGTGCCGAGAATATGAGGTAGCCGAGTGCACATAAATGTGGGGTGGATTGATGATCGAATGCGGGCATGGCATCAGTGGTTGAAGCTTGTTGCGTCCCTTGCAGGTGAAGACGCAAGATGGGTACATACTGACCATGAACAGGATCCCACAAGGAAGAGGAGGCGGCAACGTGGGGAAGAGGCAGCCTGTGCTGCTCCAACATGGAGTCACCGCGGTGCGTTTCCTTAACCAATCTGCCTGCATGTGTTGCCATGCATGCGTGCACAGTAGGTTGTCTTCATCGTCATTCTTCTTCTTCTCCTTCTGATGATGATGATGATTGACGATTGATGAGTGATGGCAGGACGGGTTGTCATGGCTACTGAATCCACCTCAACAATCACTGGCTTTCGTACTTGCAGACAACGGATTCGATGTATGGATCACACACGGCAGGGGCACCAGGTGGAGCCGTCGCCATGAGTCTCTCGATACATCAGACCCGGTTGGTCATCTTCTCTACATTGCTGATCATGGAGTCTCGAGCAGGTTGGTGGTATAGTTGGCATCATCCTTTCTTTTTTTGTGTTTTGTGTGTCGCAGGCTTATTGGGCGTGGTCATGGGATGAGTTGGCCAGCTATGATTTGCCTGCTACTGTGGGTTTTGTATTCCAGCAAACTGGGCAGAAGCTGCACTATGTTGGTCACTCCATGGTAGGAGACTTTACTTTCAAATACTTTAATGCCAAACATATCGTTCTTCCTCTCACTTTGAAGTACTTTCAGTCCGATCCTTGTATGTTCTACTACTACCACTACTAGTACGAAAACATTTCTGAGTGACGTTGGATGCTACAGGGAACTCTGACAGCTCTATCAGCATTCTCCGAGGGGAAGCTGGTGGATAAGATCAAGTCAGCTGCCCTTTTGACTCCGGTGGCCTATCTGAGTTACATGACAACTCCAATCGGAAGAGCTGCAGCCAGCGCATTCTCAGGAGAAGTAAGAAGGAGTTCACAACACTCTACCATTTCACAGCAATGATTTTTAGATCACTATCTTCTTCTTCGAATTTACCTACGTCCAGTGCTGTGTCATAGCTTTCTAGCTTTTCTTGCAGATGTTGGAAGCGCTTGGAGTGGCAGAGTTTGATCCTAAAGGGTACGTGAACAAACATATCCCTCTTTGTTGTCAAAAGAAGACCTGCTGACAAAATCATCACAGGGGCTTATTAACATTGAGTGATGTTTTCATAAAATCTCTTCTAATTCAAGTGTGTTCCTAATGGATAAGCAGGGTAGTTGGAACCAATTTTTTGGAGTCCGTCTGCGCTATGCCGGGGGTGAACTGCTACGACCTTATGGCATCATTCACAGGTACGTACAAATTATTACGGTGATAATATTCCGCAACATAGGTTTGATTTGACTCTTTGATCATATATATATTTATTGTTGTAGTCTTCAATTAATTTACATATGTATTGGCATTTCCTTCCTTATTCTGCACACACGCTCACTTTGGATGCAGGGCTAAACTGCTGCCTCAATGATTCCACTGTCGACATGTACTTGAAGTATGAACTCCAGCCTACATCTGTGAGGACACTCGTCCATTTTTCACAGAGTCAGTCAGTCTGATACAGATCTAAAATATCATCTAATTGAGCTCTCGTAGATTTCTTTCTCACAAGGGAGTATGTTTTGAGTACTCACAGCATTCAGACGTGAAGTGATAACAAAATACGACCACGGCAGCAGTATCGCCAACCTGGCTGCGTATGGGCGGAGCAGCCCACCCGAGTACCACATGTCCAACATTCCACACCACCTGCCGCTGCTGCTCAGCTACGGCGGCGGGGACATGCTGTCGGACGTGACGGACGTGCAGCTGCTGTTGAATGATCTCAGCAACCATGACGCCGACAAGCTCGTGGCTCAGCTGGTGATGGAGTACGCACATCTGGACTTCGTGATGGGGGTGAATGCCAAGCAGGTCGTCTACGACGGCCTCATCGAATTCTTCCACAAACACAGTTGATGGGCTTCGTCCTGTTGCAGTGCTGCTGCTGACTTGACATTCTTTGTGGGGACTCTGTGGGAGATTCATGTACGAAAGGGAGGTGAAAGAGAAATAAATCATATATCTAATAAATCATATGTCTAACCAGTCGAATCATCATCCATACTATTTATATCCCTTTTCCGATTCCTCGTCAATCGAAAGAATATATATCATAACACAAGTAGCATGAGGACATCGGTGCTGGGTGAATGAAATATTAGGCATGAGTAAAACCACAGCATAAGTACATGATAGCTTCAGGTACGAGGAGAATCTACCTTGGAGGCCTATTGCAGAACCTTCGACGTCTCACTTATTATTATGTTCCTTCACCATGTCATCAAATAGGTTTTCCCTTTTTAGCTGGTCAACATCCCATGCTTGGTTTCAACTTTCACAAGGATGATTAACAACAACACATCTTATGCCTATTAGAACTCGGAACAAAGTTGATCAAGCAAAAAACTGAGTGATCACGTTAATACCTGTAAAGTTGCTGGATAAATACATTATGCTCGTAATGTTTACTATGGTTAACATTTAACAATAACTGAAAGGATATCATATCATTAACAACTTGATGTCATGGATCTCGAGTTTATATCGCTCTTGTCCCGAAGGCCCAAAATCGTCCAAGTCATTCTTCTCAAGGGTGGGACTGAATGGTCGAGCTGGGGTACCGAGGGTGGTTCAGAGATTACCTTGAGGTGGGACTAGAATAAATCTTATCTCCGCCGAGGCCTTGCACGATAGGCTGATCTCGGGTGGGGTTCCCGACCCAACCCCTCCGATGGTTAAGTTAGCCTAGAAGAATTGCTTTTATATTAATGTGGGGCTCAAGTCGGGCCTTGCTAACTCAGGTATTGCGGGTGCCTTCTTCTAATGATCTAGGTACTTTGGTACAAATTGAGTTATCTCGACTTATGTTTCTAGCATATTTTGCCTTATGACTTTGCTATAGAGGGAATCTCGATGTGGGTCTCGCTTCATGACGCGTCTCGGGCACATTCACTTGATGGCCCCATCATAGCGGATATCTTTTTCTCCTATTGTGGCGGGTCTTGAACATCTGCCATAGTGAGCCTTCATCCCCCTCTATTCTTTTCCCGATTTACACATCTTGGGCACGTTCGGCCCGATGACCTCACTATAGCGAGCATTCACTCCTCCCGCCTTGGCGAGCTTTGATCTTCTGCCATAACGAGCCTTAGTTTCCTGCTACTCTTTTCCCGATTTACACATCTCAGACAAATTCGGCCCGATGGCCTCACCGTAATAATGGGCATCCTCTTCAATCGTCATGGCGGGCCTTGATCTTCCATCATAGCAAGCCTTCATCCGTCATCGTGGGCATCTTCTTTTCCCGTGGTGAGACTTGATCTTCCGTCATAATGAACCTTGGTCCCTTGCTACTCTTTTCCCATCTTATCTATCTTGGGCATATTCGGCCTGATGGCCTCACCGTAGTGGGCATCTTCTTCTCCCGTTGTGGCAGGCCTTGATCTTCCACTAGTGGGCCTTTGTCCCCTACTACTCTTTTTTTAAAGATTTAACAATATGGGTCTTGGGGTTTGTGTCGCCACATATTTCAAAGCACTGATCAATTATGATGTGGCTTGAACTTTTCAACCTTGGAGGATTTTGAGGTTTTCTACCATCAGGGCTTCTTCGAGGTGCTATTATGGAGGATTTTGGGGTTTTCCACCTCTAGGATCTTTCGAGGGCCATTTTGGAGAGGATGGCCACTTTAATGACAGTGGGAGAGGGGAGATGCTCCCCTTTAATTTCCTTGCATGTAGGAGGGGAAGGCTCATTTGACTCCTTAGTCCTTCTTGTGTTCTTCTCTGTAGGCCTTGAGAATTGCTTCTCATCGTACTTAGGAGCGAGGTGTCGGGTCTTCATCTTTCTTGGCAATGACTTGGTGGCCATACCCAGTCGAATGTCTTCACCTTCCGATCTTTTCTAGTTCATCGAGTCAGCCATCCACTAAGGTCTGTGCTTCATCCTTGAGTAGTCCAAGGGCCGAGCATAAAAGTTCATCTTCTTCGGGGGGCATGTCCCCCGTAGATATTATGGCCCTTCGGGCTCTAGCTTCCATAAAGGAGGCCCATGACTACGATTCGTAATGACGACATGGCTTATAGATTGGCGACGATCATTCTCCATTATGCACCTCATGTCTAGTGTGATTAACCTTTAACAATAACTAAAAGGATATCATATCATTAACAACTTGATGTCGTGGATCAGGAGTCAGTATTGCTTGGTCTTGTCCCAAAGCACGAAATCATCCAAGTCATTCTTCTCGAGGGCAGGACTAAGTGGCCGAGCTGGGGATATCGAGGGTGGTTCCAAGGTTACCTTGAGGTGGAACAGGAATAAATCTTATCTCCGCTGAGACCCTGCACGATAGGCTGATGTCGGGTGGGTTCCCAACCCAACCCCTCCAATGGTTAAGTTAGCTGAGGAGAATTTGTTTTATATCATTGTGGGGCTCAAGTCAGGCCTTGCTAACTCAGGTATTGGGTGCCTTGTTCTGATGATCTGGGCACTTTGATACAAATCGAGTTATCTCGACTCATGTTTCTAGCACCTTTTGCCTTATGACTTTGCTATAACTTTGCTATAGAGGGAATCTCGATGTGGGTCAAGCTTCCTAACTCGCACATCTCAGCGAAATTAGCTTGATGGCACTATCATAGCAGATATCATTTTCTTCTGCCGTGGAGGGTCTTGATCATCCACCATGGCGGGCCTTCATCCCCTGCTACTCTTTTTTTGACTTACACATCTCAGGCATATTCAGCAGGACGACCTTACTATAGTGAGCATCCACTCCTCTCGCCATGGCGGGCTTTGATCTTTCGCCAGAACAGGCCTTAGTTCCCTACTACTCTTTTCCTGATTTATACATCTCGAACACATTTAGCCCGATGGCCTCACCATAGTGGGCATCCTCTTCAATCGCTGTGGCGGGCTTTGATCTTCCATCGTAGCAAGCCTTCATCCCCTATCGTGGGCATCTTCTTCTGTTGTAATGAACCTTTTTCCCTTGCTACTCTTTTTCCCATATTATACATCTTGGGCACATTCGGCTCCATGGTCTCACCGTAGTGGGCATCTTCTTCTCCCGTTGTGGTGGGCCTTGATCTTCCACTAGTGGGCCTTCATCCCCTATTACTCTTTTTTTTTAAGATTTGACAATATGGGTCTTGGGGTTTATGTCGTTGCCACATATTTCAAAGCATTGGTCAGTTATGATGTGGCCTGAACTTTTCAACCATGGAGGATTTTGAGGTTTTCTGACTTCGGGGCTTCTTTGAGGTGCTATTGTGGAGGATTTGGGGGTTTCCCACCTCTAGGAGCTTTCGAGGGTCATTTTGGAGAGGATGGTCGCTTTAATGACAATGGGAGAGGGGCGATGCTCCCCTTTAAATTCCTTGCATGTAGGATGGGAAGGCTCATTTGATTCCTTAGTCTTTCTTGTGTTCTTCTCTCTAGGCCTTGAGAATTGCTTCTCATCGTACTTAGGAGTCAGGTGTCGGGTCTTCATTTTTCTTGGCAATGACTCGGTGACCATACCCCAGGTCAGGATGTCTTCACCTTCCTAATATTTTTCTAGTACATCGAGTCAACCATATGCCAAGGTCTATTATTCATCCTTGAGTAGTCCAAGGGTGGAGCATATAAGTTCATCTTCTTCAGCGGGCATGTCCCCCACAAATGTTAAGGCCCTTTGGGCCCTAGCTTCCATGAAGGAGGTCCATGACTACGATTCATAATGATGGCATAGCTTCTAGATCGACTACGATCATACTACTACAACTCTGCCGAGTACGAGTTGCATATCCCACAGCTCGTGCATCGACCTTATGACTCGATCCCTAATGGATTTTGCTAGTCGAGTAACACCCTCAAGGAAGGACTATGTTTTCTATTTCATTTGGTCATCAAGTCACACCTACAGTATTGATGAATCTTGCCCTCCCATATGGTGCCCAACTTGTGGCGTTATCTAATGGTGTTCATCAAGAATTGTTAAGGGGTGGCAATCGTCCCAACCCGGACCCTCTTTTCCTCCTGTTTCTACTTATGCAAGGGATAGGGTAGATACTACTTAGCTGCTTGAGTAGGCTTCAGAGTGAGTGTTGCCCCCTCAAACAATAACGGATGGAAGGCATGCAACTTTTTTTGTCAATGCCTGTTGCGAGTGGGGGTTTACCCTCAATTGGTCGACACAAGCCACCAACAACATTCCTCCCTTCTTGTCAAATGAGGAGACCAAGTATTTCCATGGTTTAAAGGAGATTCTTTCCTTCTATAAGGTGTTGAGGAAGATGAACAAAGACTAGTTGGTTGAAGTTGGTCTCAACACGACCCCTTGGGGTACAACCTAGATTTGCCTTATTTGTTTCTCGGTGTTGATGCTAACTTAATATCCTATTGTTTATTATTTGTAGGTATGAAACTCAAAAGTATGAAGGGGGTAGGTTATGCATAAGGCTCTATAATGCCTCGACCACCTCAGCTTGTTACACATGAGCCTTCGATAGAAACTCTCGACCCACCTCGATAAGGCCATGACGACTCTGAATGATCGAAGAATAGGCAAAAAGGCATAGTGTAGAAAGTGTCGCACTCTAAGATGATGTTGGGGGAAGCTCGACTCAAAGACCGACCAACATCTCTCAAGAGTCTGCTCAAAGAGATGGAGTTGTCATCATGGGTTGTGCTTAAGAAAGGGTGCACACCCCACCTAGTCATGCTCCAACTGGGCAACCTGGGAGGAACTCATCTCACCCCAAGTCGATGTGGGACTTGTGTTAGACCAAGGCCCACACTTCGTGCCAACCTTTCATAGCCTTGCAGATGGCCGACCTCCCTGATTTTGCACCATGCATCTCCTTACAGCCCCACTGGGCGAGTCTCAGCTAGGAGAAGAAAGTGTGGATGGAGATGGTGGCTGCCATGAAATACTACTGGGGTCTCTCTGCCCCTCATTGGCAAAGCAGATATACTACTCTCCCTCAGAGGTGTTTGTCGATAGTTGTGCCCGAAACATGGTCATAGTAAGGGCGGGGGAGATTTAGGGTGAAGAGTAGCATCTTGCTCCCGAACAAGCAAAGGAGATGATCATCATGTATAAGGAATCGATCGGGTTCTGGAGGGACTTGGAGATGTCGTGACAGATCTTATAGTAGTATAAGTACTTGGTCACCCTAGTGTGATTCAAGGTGAAGGATCCCGACTTGGAGGTCGAGCAAGACCCTTTTGCTGATTGCCCCGAGGATGAGGACATCACAATAGAGACTAAGGTGCATTTCGATGAGAGCCTTGACTCCCCCCCTCGCCCATCTGCCTAGTCAATGCCTGACAGCCTTGTCTAGCTTTATCCTTGGTTGTTTAGTAATGATTTTTCCTCTTTTTGTGGTGGGTTAGGACCTGACTCTTGTGGTGGGTGCCTGACCCAATGATGATGTAAAGATTTTTCTTTCCAATGAAAGCATTCTTTTTTTTTTGTACATGAACCCTTGTTGAGATGCATTAGTTGTGTTAGGATCTGTGGTCAGGTTGAGTTCGACCCTACACCAGCTCGGTCTTTGGGATAGAACTTCTTTAAGTTGGCAATATTTTGCCTTATGTGATTTCAAGGCGGTAAATTTCATCTCGAACTACTTTAGTCACTCGGTAGGGCCCTTCTCAGTTCGAGCCTAGCTTTCCTTTGGAGCTGGTTGGGTCATTGATTTCGGTCTTGTGAAAGACAAGATCCCTAACCTCATCCAATCATAAGTGGACCTTGTGGTTGTAAAGGCTTGCTTTGTGGTATCTCGGGCTCGGATATGTGCCTTTACTCTCAGCTCCCTAACCAAATCCAGTTGACTTGAAGCACTCCTTCCAATCTTTGCCGTTGAAGTTCTCCACTTGGGAGATCACCTCATGCGATAATCGCCTTAGAGTTGTATGCCAAGCTAAAGGGCAACTCACGGACTGGTCTTGGGTGGTCCGAGATGCCCATAGTATGCTCGAGAGTTCTTGACGCTTCAAGAATAGCTCGGTTGGTGACCTAGGCTAGGCCGTTGGTCTAGGGATGCTCCAAGGCGAACCTTAGCTGGATCCCATAAGATTAGCAAAACTCTTTGAACTTTAAGTTGTTGAATTATCAATTATGTTCCATTGTTATTGTTGAGAGCCCTAGAAATTCCAAACTGGGTGATTATGTTTTTCCAAACGAACCCTCGACCTGCTCCTTAGTAGAATTGTCTTTCTCTGCTAAGGTGGCTATCACGAGTTGGAGTGGATGGGGAAATATTTCACCCTATCAACCTATAAAAAAAAATTTTGAATAAAAGTAAACTAATGTTTTGAGGAGACAATTCTGAGTATCACCCTAGCAGCATCTTTTATTTGTCATTCCAAGGACACAATCTTGTGTATTATGTTTGCATGAATTTGGGTAATGGCTGGGTGGAATATGCCAATTACTGTAGAGGTGAAGAGTTTAAATTTAGCTCAGCTTCTTTTATTATTTCTATTTTAAACTTTTGTACAGAATACATGTAGTTGTGAAAGATCACACAACAAACCATTAACAACAACAACACCAATAACAAAATTAGACCAACGGAATATGAAAATTATATGACAATGTGTTGATAGAATTAAGATTTAGGGAGGATTAAATGACAGTTTTTGGGAGCTGTTAACACGTAGCGAGAATCAGCCTGCACTCGGCCATCTCCTTCCTCCTCCGCCCTATAAGAAGGCCATGAACGAGGTCTCATCCTTCATCCACTTCCTACTCATCCTTCATCCACTTCCTCCTCATCCTTCTCCCCGTAAGAAGGCCAATCCTTGGTGAAGGAGGTGATCTCACCTTTCGCTTACCTCCAACATGGGATTCCGTTGCTTTAACTGGCTTCTCGTCATCGCCTTCGTCCTCTCCGTGGGCTTCCAGGGCGAGCCGGCTGGAGCTCACGGACGACGGCAGCTGCTGCAAAGCCTCGAGGCGGCGGATGATGGCCACTGCACCGCCGTGGTGAGCCCTCAGGGTTACGAGTGCCGAGAATATGAGGTAGCCGAGTGCACATAAATGTGGGGTGGATTGATGATCGAATGCGGGCATGGCATCAGTGGTTGAAGCTTGTTGCGTCCCTTGCAGGTGAAGACGCAAGATGGGTACATACTGACCATGAACAGGATCCCACAAGGAAGAGGAGGCGGCAACGTGGGGAAGAGGCAGCCTGTGCTGCTCCAACATGGAGTCACCGCGGTGCGTTTCCTTAACCAATCTGCCTGCATGTGTTGCCATGCATGCGTGCACAGTAGGTTGTCTTCATCGTCATTCTTCTTCTTCTCCTTCTGATGATGATGATGATTGACGATTGATGAGTGATGGCAGGACGGGTTGTCATGGCTACTGAATCCACCTCAACAATCACTGGCTTTCGTACTTGCAGACAACGGATTCGATGTATGGATCACACGGCAGGGGCACCAGGTGGAGCCGTCGCCATGAGTCTCTCAACACATCAGACTCGGTCGGTCATCTTCGCTGCATTGCTGATAATGAAGTTTTGCGCAGGTTGTTGGTATAATTAACATCATCCTTTTTTGTTGTCTCTCAGGCTTATTGGGCGTGGTCATGGGATGAGTTGGCCAGCTATGATTTGCCTGCTACTGTGGGTTTTGTATTCCAGCAAACTGGGCAGAAGCTGCACTATGTTGGTCACTCCATGGTAGCACACTTTTCTTTTAGTTACTTCAATGCCAAACATATCATTGTATGTATGTTCTACTACTACCACTAGTACTACAACAACATTTTTTTATAATTGAGTGACGTTGGATGCTACAGGGAACTCTGACAGCTCTATCAGCATTCTCTGAGGGGAAGCTGGTGGATAAGATCAAGTCAGCTGCCCTTTTGACTCCGGTGGCCTATCTTACTTACATGACAACCACGATTGGAAGAGCTGCAGCCAGCGCATTCTCAGGAGAAGTAAGAACGAGTTCACAACACTCTACCATTTCACAGCACTGATTTTTAGATCATTATCTTCTTCTTCTTCTTCTTCTTCTAATTTTCCGACGTCCAGAGCTGTGTCATAGCTTTCTAGCTTTTTCTTGCAGTTGTTGGGAGCTCTTGGAGTGGCAGAATTTGATCCTAAAGGGTACGTAAACTAACATATCCCTCTTTGTTGTCAAAACAAAGACCTGCTGACAAAATCATCACAGGGCCTTATCAACATTGAGTGATTGTTTTCATAAAAGCTCTTCTAATTCAAGTGTGTTCCTAATGGCTGGATATTTAGGGCAGTCGGAACCAAGTTTTTGGAGGCCGTATGCGCTATGCCGGGGGTGAACTGCTTCGACCTTATGGCATCATTAACAGGTACGCACATCCGCAACATAAATTTGATTTGACTGACTTTAATCATATACATTTATTGTAGTAAGCTTCAATTAATTTACATATGTATTGGCTTTTCCTTCCTTATTCTGCACACTCACTTTGGATGTAGGGCCAAACTGCTGCCTCAATGACTCCACTGTTGACGCCTTCTTGAAGTATGAACTCCAGCCTACATCTGTGAAGACACTCGTCCATTTTCACAGAGTCAGTCAGTCTGATACAGATCTAAAATATCATCTAATTGAGCTCTCGTAGATTTCTTTCTCACAAGGGAGTATGTTTTGAGTACTCACAGCATTCAGACGTGGAGTGATAACAAAATACGACCACGGGAGCAGTACGGCCAACATGGCTGCGTATGGGCAGAGCAGCCCACCCGAGTACCGCATGTCCAACATTCCACACGACCTGCCGCTGCTGCTCAGCTACGGCGGCGGGGACATGCTGTCGGACGTGAAGGACGTGCAGCTGCTGTTGAATGATCTCAGCAACCATGACGCCGACAAGCTCGTGGCTCAGCTGGTGAAGGAGTACGCACATCTGGACTTCGTGATGGGGGTGAATGCCAAGCAGGTCGTCTACGACGGCCTCATCGCATTCTTCCACAAACACAGTTGATGGGCTTCGTCCTGTTGCAGTGCTGCTGCTGACTTGACATTCTTTGTGCACTCTGTGGGAGATTCATGTACAAAAGGGAGGTGAAAGAGAAATAAATCATATATCTAATAAATCATATGTCGAATCAGCATCCATACTATTTACATCCCTTTTCCCGATGCCTCGTCAATCGAAAGAATATATATCATAACACAAGTAGCATGAATATTAGGCATGAGTATACCCACAGCATAAATAAGTGATAGCTCCAGGTACGAGGAGGAGATCCACCTTGTAGGCCTCTATTGCAGAACCTTCAACGTCTCACGTATTATTATGTTCCTTCAGCATGTCATCAAACTGGGTTTTCCCTATTTATCCGGTCAACATCCCATGCTTGGTTTCTAACTTTCAAAAGGATGACCAACAACAACACATCTGATGCGTCTTAGAACTTGGAACGATGTTGATCAAGCAAAAATCTGAGTGATCACCTTAATACCTGTAAAGTTGTCTGATAAACACATTTTTGCACCTCGTGTTTACTGTGATTAACCTTTAACAATAATTGAAAGTATATCATATTGTTAACAACTTGATGCCATGGACCACGAGTCAATATGGCTCGGTCTTGTCCCACTAGCCCATCCCTCTCCTACATCAGACAAATGCCGCGCAATCCTCCATGTCAGCTCCTTGGCGCTGCCATATGGCATCTTGCTACTGGTGTTGGAATGCAACTTATCATTCATCCCCCACGAACGGCGTGACTCGAAGAGGGATTCATTGCATGTCATCTAGAGTTACCGTCGGTCGAGGTCTCCCTTTTCTTCCTAGGTGCGTCATGTTTTCGAGTGCGGGATTCAAGTCAGGCCCTACTAACTCAGGTATTTCGGGTGCCTTCTTTTGATGATCTGTGCACTTTGGTGCAGATCAGGTAATCCCAACTCACATGTTTCTGGCACCTTTTATTTGTATTATGACCGTGTTGTAGAGGGAATCTTGATGTGTGGGTCAGGCTTCCTTACTCGCACATCTTGGATACATTCGGCCCGATGGCCCCGTCATAGCAAATATCTTTTTCTCCTACCATGACGGGCCTTCGTCCCAGATTACTCTCCATGTCAACTCCCTGGCACTGCCATATGGCATCTTGCTACTGGTGCTAGAATGCAACCTATCATTCATCCCCCACGAACGGCGTGACTCGAAGAAGGATTCATGGAATGTCATCCAGAGTTACCGTCGATCGAGGTCTCCCTTTTCTTCCTAGGTGCGTCATGTTTTCGAGTGGGGGATTCAAGTCGGGCCCTGCTAACTCAGGTATTTTGGGCGCCTTCTTCTGATGATTTGTGCACCTTGGAGCAGATCAGGTTATCCCAACTCACATGTTTCTGGCACCTTTTATTTGCATTATGACCTTGTTGTTGAGGGAATCTTGATGTGTGGGTCATGCTTCCTTACTCGCACATCTCGGATACATTCGGCCCAATGACCCCGTCGTAGTAGATATCTTTTTCTCCTATTATGGCTGGCCTTCGTCTCCGACTCTTTTCGAACTTATACATCTCGACCACATTTTAGCCCAATGATCTCGCCATAGCGGGCTTCCTCTCCTCTCGCCATGGAGGGCCATGATCTTCCTCTGTAGCAAACCAGGTAAGAAGCTAGCTTTTATTTAAACAAAAATAGATATAATTTAATTATGAAACTTATCTATTTTTACTCGCACAATTGGATATATTTGGCCCGATGACCGTCATGATATCTTTTCTCCTACCATGGCGAGCCTTCGTCCCCTACTCTTTTCCGAACTTATACATTGACCACATTCAGCCCAATGATCTCGTTGTAGCAAGCCTAGTAAGAATCCAGCTTTTATTTACACAAAAATAGATATAATTTAATTATGAAAATTATGTTTTTTACTCAAGAAACGTAAAATAAAATATTTGATAGACGACTCGGCTAGGGTTCAAACCCAGAATCTCTGGTTCCATTGGGCCACAAAGTCGGTGATGACAATTTTGTTTATCTATAATATCTATTTATATTTACATATTTGCAACATTTAAATTTAATTTTTATAGATGTTAATAAAAATACGAAACCAAGCAAACTAATTACCAAGCAAACCAAGCCTTGTAATTATCCACTTTTCTTCATGAATAGATAAATATTTCTATAGCCTTTGAGCAACAATTTGGAGGAGGGAATCCCTATAGAGTTCCAAGGAAACTGATTCCCTATAGAGATCACCCAAGCTTAGAATCCATTAGAGTTCTATCACTTGGTATTAGAGCAGTATTCTTGGCATCTCACTGCCCTTCTATAGCCATCCATCATCCTTCCAAAGCTATCCAAAGCTATTCCCACAATTGCTTGAAGATCATCACTGAATTCTACTATCATCTCCACTACCGTAGATCATCTTTTGATCTCCTCGTGAATTACAATAGATCATGGTTTCCTACCTTACTACTGCTATAGTTTAGTTATCCTTATTCAAAAAACCTAAAAAACTCATTCCTATTTTGCTACACAAACTTTTCGTCGCAAAGTTTCCATCTTTACAATGAAAGTTGCATCGTAGAATTCCAACCACATAGCACTACTTGTTCGATCTTGTTGTTGCTTTTTTCCATCTAAATCTCCATGAAATTTTCACAATGGCTTTGGCACTTCCTAATAGTGGATTTCCCTTTGGTTTCATTGAAAAATTATCAATATAAACTGCTGATCTTTTACATCCAAATTGCTACACTTTGGTTGCAAAATTCTATCGTAGTTCATACCGGTGATCTTTGATTTTGCTAAACCTTTTGCTGTTGTTTTCTTCCATAATTTTTTATTGGCATTACCTTTCCCTTACCAGTGGATTCCCCTTGAGTTTTAACCAAATCCTTATTTTGAACTGATGGAAAAAATTTCATCTGTACTGCTAGATTCTTTGGATGAAAAAATTCTACTGCAGCACCTTCTCGTGATCTTTGATTTTGCCAAACCTTTTTCTATCATTTCCTTCTATGAAATTTTTGACAGCATTATCTCTCCCTTACTACTAGATTTCCCATGAATTTTACTTAAATCTTTGCCATGAATTGCTGGAAAAAGTTATGTTTTTACTGTTAGAATTTTTTTGGTGAAAAATCTACTATTGCACCTTTGTCTTTTTTCTTCTCCGTAACTAACCAAACCCTAGTCATCTTGCTACCACCAATGAAGACATCTTTAGGGCATCCCTCTAGCCTTAAGATGTAACCATCATAACCTATTTTCATAAACCTAACAACACCCAAACCGTAGCCCAAAATACTAAACCCTTATGGCCATAATCTTCTACCACCGATCTTTCATCCGAACCTTCCACCACCCCATGCCATTGACTTATTAACACAAAAAAAGACAGGCATCACTGATCTATAGGTATATGCCATAGCTTCTTAAGATCAAATTGATGCCAAATTTGAGGCGTTGGAATCTCGGCTCATATCACGGCTTGAAATGCGCTTAGAGGATAAACTACGTGCTTTGTTCGCAAAGTTCAAAATTGGACAACGACCGAGTCCAACCAAATTTCTGAGAGAATTTAGAGATACCTCTAGAGAAGGAGGATAGCACTCGGACATGCTTCAACAATGCATGAGGGTGGACTTCCACGATGGGAAGAAGGGGACCGGGTGGGCTGGATTTCGTGCATCGAATGTTTCTTTCGCTACTACCAAACATCGGATGATGCTATGGTGGAAATCATTATCATCCACCTTGAAGGAGATGCAATTTAATGGTACAATTGGCTGGAATATTATCATAGGGCTCCGACTTGGAATCAATTTAAGAACACACTACTGAACCGCTTTAGACTAACGGAGTATAAAAATATCGTTGACCAACTCGCAAAGATTCGACAAACCTCCATGATTCAAGAGTATCAAACCAGGTGATAGGACCCTAGTAGAGTTGAGTCCTAATCACCCTAGAAGTAGTCAATAAAAACTCTGTGAGATTTGTAATAAAACCCCACCTAATCACCTATATCCTATAAAGAGGTGTGACTATGTTTTATTTTGGGGCATTAGGGCTTACTGGTTGTCACCCATTTACTGGGCTAGACGGCCAAGGTTTCTAGCAGGCATAAGCGGTCATGGAGCCATCTTAGCCATCACCTATCCCTATTATGGCAACGCGCCTATAGGAGAGGCAAGGGGATAATTTTACTTAGGCAGCACGGCCCTAGGGTTACGGTTTTGAGCCCTATATAAGCTTGTAGCTTCCTCCTCTTTTGAATTAAGGAAAATCAATTATATTTTAACCTTGTTGGCCGACCCTAGGAGGGAGGAACCCCTATAGTGTTCCAAAGGTTGATCCCCCTCAAAGATCAAATCCTATAAAGCTCCTTCTAGGGTTCTATCATCATGTATCAGAGTCACGTTCCTGTTGCCCCTATTATCATCTCTGTCGCCTCCACCCATCCAAGTAATTCCAATAATTGCTGTAAGATGTGCCTCCATCTTCCACCCTAAGTCATAGATCAATTAGTCTATCGCTGCCCCCCTGTGTTTGAATTGGAGATCTGATAAAATTTCACCATCCAAACCTAATTACTACTACAAATCCCTACCTTTACACATCGAAGAAGCTTTTCCATCTTTTCCTCATTGCAAATTTCTACTAATGTAATCATGATCATCGTTCCGAAGGGAAAACGCTGTAGAAATTTTCAACCGCTTGTTTGATTCCTGAAATCGGTTTATTGCTTATCTATTGTGGATGAAATTTTTACACAATCTCAAAGATCAACTTACCTTTCATCTAAGATTGATCTTTTAAAAAAATTCTTTCTGAAACTGATCTTATTGTGCTATAATTCATCGTGGCGTATTGCTAGATTTTTATGATGAAGAATCTGTCTTTTACACATCGAAGAAGCTTTTCCATCTTTTCCTCACTGCAAATTTCTACCAATGTAATCGTGATCATCGTTGCGAAGGGAAAATGTTGCAGAAATTTTTAGCCGCTTGTTTGCTTCCTGAAACCAGTTTATTGCTTATCTATTGTGGATGAAATTTTTACACAATCTTATAAATCAACTTAGCTTTCATCTAAGATAGATTTATGGAAAAAATTCTTTCTAAAATTGATCTTATTGTGTTGTAATTCTTCGTCGCGTATTGTTGGATTTTGATGACGAAGAATCTATTTTTTATCTTTGCATTAATTTTCCTACCGTTATATTGCCAAAATCTTAATTGTTGTTATTACTCACATTTGCACCAAGGTTTTGCTAGAAAATTTCTGCATATTTTCCTCAAATTTTCTCTGGAATTTATATCGAGAATTTGTTGTTTAATGCAGTTTGGTAGGACAACACATACGCAGCACCCTTTTCATCGAATTAATTATATATAAAAGCTCAAATTCTTATTGTCTATTTGTATGTGGATGATATGATTTATACCAAAAATTAATTAAATGCACTTGTTAAATTTTAGAAAAGTATGATGTTAGAATTTGAAATGATTGATTTAGGACTATTACATTATTTTTTAGGAAAGAAAATTATTTAAAATATAAATATTTTTTTAGTGCTAAGAGAAATATGCTAAAGAGATTTCGTATGACAACTTGTAAGCCTGTGAATAATCTAATGAATACAAATAATATACTTATATTAGATGATGAAGTTAAAAAAAATAGATGAGAAATAATATAGAAGATTAATTGAAGGATTAATTTATCTCACACAATCAAGAGAATTTAATATAGAAAATTCTCTGGAATTTACGTCTAGAATTTGATGTTTCTACGACGTAAATGCTATTCGGTAGGACAATACAGATGCAACACCCTTTTCGTCGAATTAGTTATATATAAAAGCTCAAGGTACCAAGATTGGAAATTATATTCTCGTGGAGATGATACAAAAAACACTTTATGATTTGTGCTCAACCAAAATGATAGGAAAAAATTATCCATCCCAAAATGAAAATGAGAGACCTTAATGAAATCTCTAATAGAGTAAAATATCGATGGTTGGCCGACAACAGTAATCTATTTTTGAACTTTTTTGCAATTGCATTTAGTTGTGAATGACCACAATACATCAATAACAACCACAATAATAAAATCTTAAGTTCCAACTATAATGGACAACCGAAATATGAAAATTATACGACAGTAACTTAAGTGTTTATAGAATAAGATTTGGGTGGATTAACTGCTAGTTTTTGAGAGAGTAGCGAGAATCACGTATCACCACCCATCAACAGCCTGCACAGATCACCCTCTCCATCTCCTTCGTCCTCCTCCGCCCTATAAGAAGGCCATGAACGAGGAATCATCCTTCACTTACTTCCTCCTCACCCTCCTCCCTATAAGAAGGCGACTCCTTGGTGAAGCAGTTGATCTCATCCACTTCGCTTACCTCCAACATGGGATTCCGTTGCTGGCTTCTCGTCATCACCTTCGTCCTCTCCTTGGGCTTCCAATGCGAGCTGGCCGGAGCCAACGGACAGCGGCAGCTGCTGCAAAGCCTCGAGTCTGCGGATGACGGGGTGTGCACCGCCGTGGTGAGCCCTCAGGGTTACGAGTGCCGAGAATATGAGGTAGCCGAGTTCAGATAAATGTGGATGGGTTGATGATCGATGCGGGCACGGCATGAGTGGTTGAAGCTTGCTGCGTCCCTTGCAGGTGAAGACGCAAGATGGGTACATACTGACCATGCACAGGATCCCACAAGGAAGAGGAGGCGGCAGCGGGGGGAAGAGGCAGCCTGTGCTGCTGCAACATGGAGTCCTCATGGTACGTTTCCTTGAGCAATCCGCGTGTGTTGCGGTGCATGCATGCACAGGACGTTGTCTTCTTCGTCATTCTTCTTCTTCTTCTTCTTCTTCTTCTGACGATTGACGCTTGATGAATGATGGCAGGACGGGTTGACATGGCTTCTGAATCCACCTCAACAATCACTGGCTTTCGTACTTGCAGACAACGGATTCGATGTGTGGATTACACACGGCAGGGGCACCAGGTGGAGCCGTCGCCATGAGTCTCTCGATACATCTGACCCGGTTGGTCATCTTCTCTACATTGCTGATCATGAAGTCTCGAGCAGGTTGGTGGTATAATTAGCATCATCCTTCCTTTTTTTGTGTTTTGTGTGTCGCAGGCTTATTGGGCGTGGTCATGGGATGAGTTGGCCAGCTATGATTTGCCTGCTACTGTGGGTTTTGTATTCCAGCAAACTGGGCAGAAGCTGCACTATGTTGGTCACTCCATGGTAGGAGACTTTTACTTTCAAATACTTTAATGCCAAACATATCGTTCTTCCTCTCACTTTGAAGTACTTTCAGTCCGATCCTTGTATGTTCTACTACTACCACTACTAGTACGAAAACATTTCTGAGTGACGTTGGATGCTACAGGGAACTCTGACAGCTCTATCAGCATTCTCCGAGGGGAAGCTGGTGGATAAGATCAAGTCAGCTGCCCTTTTGACTCCGGTGGCCTATCTGAGTTACATGACAACTCCAATCGGAAGAGCTGCAGCCAGCGCATTCTCAGGAGAAGTAAGAAGGAGTTCACAACACTCTACCATTTCACAGCAATGATTTTTAGATCACTATCTTCTTCTTCGAATTTACCTACGTCCAGTGCTGTGTCATAGCTTTCTAGCTTTTCTTGCAGATGTTGGAAGCGCTTGGAGTGGCAGAGTTTGATCCTAAAGGGTACGTAAACAAACATATCCCTCTTTGTTGTCAAAAGAAGACCTGCTGACAAAATCATCACAGGGGCTTATTAACATTGAGTGATGTTTTCATAAAATCTCTTCTAATTCAAGTGTGTTCCTAATGGATAAGCAGGGTAGTTGGAACCAATTTTTTGGAGTCCGTCTGCGCTATGCCGGGGGTGAACTGCTACGACCTTATGGCATCATTCACAGGTACGTACAAATTATTACGGTGATAATATTCCGCAACATAGGTTTGATTTGACTCTTTGATCATATATATATTTATTGTTGTAGTCTTCAATTAATTTACATATGTATTGGCATTTCCTTCCTTATTCTGCACACGCTCACTTTGGATGCAGGGCTAAACTGCTGCCTCAATGATTCCACTGTCGACATGTACTTGAAGTATGAACTCCAGCCTACATCTGTGAGGACACTCGTCCATTTTTCACAGAGTCAGTCAGTCTGATACAGATCTAAAATATCATCTAATTGAGCTCTCGTAGATTTCTTTCTCACAAGGGAGTATGTTTTGAGTACTCACAGCATTCAGACGTGAAGTGATAACAAAATACGACCACGGCAGCAGTATCGCCAACCTGGCTGCGTATGGGCGGAGCAGCCCACCCGAGTACCACATGTCCAACATTCCACACCACCTGCCGCTGCTGCTCAGCTACGGCGGCGGGGACATGCTGTCGGACGTGACGGACGTGCAGCTGCTGTTGAATGATCTCAGCAACCATGACGCCGACAAGCTCGTGGCTCAGCTGGTGATGGAGTACGCACATCTGGACTTCGTGATGGGGGTGAATGCCAAGCAGGTCGTCTACGACGGCCTCATCGAATTCTTCCACAAACACAGTTGATGGGCTTCGTCCTGTTGCAGTGCTGCTGCTGACTTGACATTCTTTGTGGGGACTCTGTGGGAGATTCATGTACGAAAGGGAGGTGAAAGAGAAATAAATCATATATCTAATAAATCATATGTCTAACCAGTCGAATCATCATCCATACTATTTATATCCCTTTTCCGATTCCTCGTCAATCGAAAGAATATATATCATAACACAAGTAGCATGAGGACATCGGTGCTGGGTGAATGAAATATTAGGCATGAGTAAAACCACAGCATAAGTACATGATAGCTTCAGGTACGAGGAGAATCTACCTTGGAGGCCTATTGCAGAACCTTCGACGTCTCACTTATTATTATGTTCCTTCACCATGTCATCAAATAGGTTTTCCCTTTTTAGCTGGTCAACATCCCATGCTTGGTTTCAACTTTCACAAGGATGATTAACAACAACACATCTTATGCCTATTAGAACTCGGAACAAAGTTGATCAAGCAAAAAACTGAGTGATCACATTAATACCTATAAAGTTGCTGGATAAATACATTATGCTCGTAATGTTTACTATGGTTAACATTTAACAATAACTGAAAGGATATCATATCATTAACAACTTGATGTCATGGATCTCGAGTTTATATCGCTCTTGTCCCGAAGGCCCAAAATCGTCCAAGTCATTCTTCTCAAGGGTGGGACTGAATGGTCGAGTGGGGTGGGTGGTTGAGATTACCTTGAGGTGAGACTAGAATAAATCTTATCTCCGCTGAGGCCTTGCACGATATGCTGATCTCGGGTGGGGTTCCCGACCCAACCCCTCCGATGGTTAAGTTAGCCTAGGAGAATTGGTTTTATATTAATGTGGGGCTCAAGTTGGGCCTTGCTAACTCAGGTATTGCGGGTGTCTTCTTCTAATGATCTAGGTACTTTGGTACAAATCGAGTTATCTCGACTTATGTTTCTAGCATATTTTGCCTTATGACTTTGCTATAGAGGGAATCTCGATGTGGGTCTCGCTTCATGACTCGCACGTCTCGGGCACATTCAGCTTGATGGCCCCATCATAACGGATATCTTTTTCTCCTATCACGTTCGGCCCGATGACCTCACTATAGCGAGCATTCACTCCTCCCGCCTTGGCGAGCTTTGATCTTGCGCCATAACAAGCCTTAGTTTCCTGCTACTCTTTTCCCGATTTACATATCTCAGACAAATTTGGCCCGATGGCCTCACCGTAATTGGCATCCTCTTCAATCACCGTGGCGAACCTTGATCTTCCATCATAGCAAGCCTTCATCCCTCGTCGTGGGCATCTTCTTCTCCCGTCGTGGTGGGTCTTGATCTTCCGTCATAATGAACCTTGGTCCCTTGCTACTCTTTTCCCACCTTATCCATCTTGGGCACATTCGACCCGATGGCCTCACCGTATTGGGCATCTTCTTCCCCCGTTGTGGCGGGCCTTGATCTTCCACTAGTGGGCCTTCGTCCCCTACTACTCTTTTTTTTAAGATTTGACGATATGGGTCTTGGGGTTTGTGTCATCGCCACATATTATGATGTGGCTTGAACTTTTCAACCTTGGAGGATTTTGAGGTTTTCTACCATCGGGGCTTCTTGAGGTGTTATTATGGAGGATTTTGGGGTTTCCCACCTCTAGGATCTTCGAGGCCATTTTGGACGGGATGGCGCTTTAATGATGGGAGAGGGAGATGCTCCCCTTTAAGTTCCTTGCATGTAGGAGGGGAAGGCTCATTTGACTCCTTAGTCCTTCTTGTGTTCTTCTCTCTAGGCCTTCATCCCCTGCTACTCTTTCTTTGACTTACACATATCAGGCATATTCAGCCTGATGGCCTCACTATAGCGAGCATTCACTCCTCCCGCCATGGCGGGCTTTGATCGTCCGCCAGAACAGGCCTTAGTTCCCTGCTACTCTTTTCCCAATTTACACATCTCAAACACATTCGGCCCGAAGGTCTCATCGTAGAGGACATCTTCTTCAATCGCCGTGGCGGGCCCTGATCACCCATTGTAGCAAGCCTTCATCCTCCGTCGTGAGCATCTTCTTCTCCCGCCATGGTGGGTCTTGATCTTCCATCGTGAGCCTTCATCCTACTCTTTTCCCATCTTATCCATCTCGAGCACATTCGACGATGGCCTTACCGTAGTTGGCATCTTCTTCTCCCATTGTGGCGGGCCTTAATTTTCCACTATAGCGGCCTTCGTCCCCCGCTCTTTTATTTAAGATTTGATTATATTAGTCGTGGGGTTTATGTCGCCACATATTTCAAAGCATTGGTAAGTTATGATGTGGCTTTACTTTTCAACTTTGGAGTATTTTGAGGTTTCCCACCTTTATAGTTTCTTCCGTATTTATTTTAAAAAATCGATATAATTTAATTATGAAACTTATCTATTTTTTACTCGAAAAAAAAATTAACAAAAATATTTTGCCAACGACTCTGCTGGGGATCGAACCCAGAATCTCTGGTTCCGTAGACCAGCGCCTTATCCATTGGGCCACAGAGTCGAAGATGACTATTTTCTTTGTTTACGGTATCTATGTGAATTTACACCTTTGTAATATTCAAATTTAATTTTTATAGATGTTAATAAAAAATACGAAACCAAGCAAATCTTTTGTCATTTTTGATATATTCTTTAGTTATCGACCTGTAGCTTTTGGTGATGAGGCCTTCAACAATTCTAAATGAATACTTCCTTTCTCATAATCAAATAATTCTTATCTTATATCTATAATATTTTTATATGAAATTTAAAGTTTTGAAACCTCATTTAAAATCTCATGGAATAATATAACTTAACTTTGTTAAAATTATTCTTACGATACTATAATAGTGTGATAAAATTGAATGAGTTAACGTTAGTATTTTTTGGTTTCAAAGCATATGAGAAAAACAAACTAGTTGTTTTATTAAACTTTTGCAAGGGTGAATTTATTAAGCCCTAATAGTAGCACCCTATTAGGTGTGTGGATAGCAAGAAGGGTCGGGCCCTTCTTGATCTTGGTGTAGTATGGTGTGCAGAGAAAAGATCATTCTGCGAAAAGAAGCGTCGCACCATCTCCATGTGGATCAAAGAGGACATTTGGCCTCCTTCATCTAGCCCTCTGATCTGATTTTTAAGGATATATGATCTCCTTATATAAAACATCTCATACGTGACTCACTTTTCGGTTTTGTAGTTTCTTGCTTACCAATCTTTTCACGACCATATACTATTCTTTATGAAATATGGATTTTAATTTTATTTTTCACTATGAATATGATGCTCTATTAAGATTTTCTAATAGTCATTAGACTCAAGTAGGCAAAGAAGTCGAAATTTAATTCTAATAGCTTATAATAAAAACATAAAGCTCATTTAGTTGTAAAAGCGTATACTTAAATTTTAGATATTGATTTTTCAAAAATATTTTCTCTAATCGCTAGAATTAGAATATTATTAGCATTGACAACCTAGAAAAAATGTGTTAGGACTCTAGCTAGAGGAGTCCTAATTTAGTTTCATAAAAGAGGGCATACATGTAAATCATATTTAGTCGACCCCTATTAAGAGGCCGACTAGGTTAGGATAATTTGAGGAAAGATATTTTAAGAGAAGTATAGGACATGTGTAACCCTAGTTAGCCACCCCTTATCCTAGTTAAATAAGAGTTGGTTGAGGTGGGGTTAAGTTAGAGTTGGATTAGTAATTAATAAACAACCAGCCACCCCTAGATGGGCCAGTTGGAGGTTGCTTATTAGAGAAGCATTATGAGTTATTAGGAGTAGGAGTCCTATTAGGAGTTTTGGTCTATAAGGCATATAAATATCCTTATAATTATCCACTTTTTTTCATGTATGGATGAATATTTTCTGTAGCCTTTGAGCAGCAATTTGTAGGAGGGAACTCCTTATAGAGTTCTAAGGCCGATCTCATATAGAGATCACCCCAAGCTTAGAATCCTCTAGGGTTCTATCACTTGGTATTACAACATTTTGGGCATCTCGCTGCCCTTCTACTGCCATCCATCATCCTTCCAAAGCTATCAAAAGCAATTCCCACAATTGCTTGAAGATCGTCACTGAATTCCACTGTCATCTCCACTACTACAGATCATCCTTTGATCTCCCCGTGAATTGCATCTAGTTTCCTACCTTACAGTTGCTATAATTTAGTTATCCTTATTCAAAAAACCTAAAAAATCCATTCCTATTTTGCTACATAAACTTTTCATCGTAAAGTTTCCATCTTTACAAAGTTGCACTGCAATTCAACCGCATAGCGTTCGATCTTGTTTTACTTTTTTCCTTCTAAATCTCTATGAAATTTTCACAACGGATTTGGCACTTCCTACCAGTAGATTTTCCTTTGGTTTCATCGAAAAATTATCAATATAAACCATTGATCTTTTAAATCTAAATTGTTGTACTTTGGTTGCAAAATTCTGTCGTAGTTCGTACCAATGATCTTTGATTTTATTAAACCTTTTGATGTTGTTTTCTTCAACAATTTTTTATCAGCATTATCTTTCCCTTACCAGTGGATTCCCCTTAAGCTTTACTCGAATCCTTATTTTGAATTGATGGAAAAAATTTTGTTTATATTGCTGGATTCTTTCGACGAAAAAAATTCTACCGCAGCACCTTCTCGTGATATTTGATTTTGCCAAATCTTTTGCTATCATTTCCTTCCACAAAATTTTTGACGGCATTATCTCTCCCTTGCTAGTAGATTTCCCTTAAGTTTTACTCAAATCTTTGCTGTGAATTGCTAGAAAACGTTACGTCTTTGCTGTTGGAATTTTTTCTATGAAAAATCTACTACTACACCCTTGTCTTTTTTCTTCTCCATAACCTACCAAACCCTAGCCATCTTGCTGCCACCAATAAAGACATCTGTAGGGCATCCCTCTAGCCTTAAGATGCAACTATCGTAAACTATTTTCATAACCCAAACAGCACCCAAAACTGTAGCCCAAAATAGTAAACCCTTACAACCATAATCTTATAACACCGATCTTTCATCTGAACCTTCCACCACCCCATGCCATTGACTTATTAACAAAACAAAAAGACAAAGACATCATTGATTTACAGGCATGTGCCATAGCTTCTCAAGATCCAATAGATGCTAAATTTGAGGCATTGGAATCTTGGCTCAAATCACGACTTGAATTGTGCTTAGAGGATAAACTACGCGCTTTGTTCGCGGAGTTCAAAATTGGACAACTATTGAGTCCAACCAAATTTCAGCAAGGAGAGTGTTTAGAGGCC